>CM034149.1:21514713-22154255 GCA_019776745.2 Taxus chinensis
ACTCCAATGTTCTCCTGCCACGTGGATGGCCCGATTTCAAAGCAATTAGGGCAAAGGATCGAACGGTTCATATGTGAACTAGAAAATTGAAATATAAAATGCATTTTTGCACGCAGAAGCTCTTTTTGGGCTCGTCAGAAGCATTTTCTTTGTGGCAGAGGAATCTGGAAGAGGGGAAATGATCAAATTTGTTTGTAACAGCTTTGGGTCAAATGATTTAATGGTTTTTTGAAGTCTTTGTGAAGGGGAAATCAAATTTGGAAACTGGAAGCACGTTTTTGTGAACAGAGGACAAAAAATGATTGTTAGTCTTCTTCTATTCTCCTCCTCTGCATTTTTCTTCTATTCCCACTCATTGTACAAGTTTCAACTCTGAGATCAATAAAAAAGGAAGGAATTTTATGTCCCCTCGATGGAAAAATTGATTGGTGCTTTGTGACCAGTGTGTTTTATTCTGTCTTGTGCTCAGAAATTACAAATTTGTCTTTCTTCTATTAATTAATGCATGTAATGAAACTTCCAGTTGATGTGTGTGGGCATCTGACACTCTACCCACAACATTGATTTCCCCCTCCTTCATTCTCACTCCCTCCCCTTTCTCAGATCAATTTCTGCTATAGCAAGGAGTTGTTATTATTGCCATAGGGACAGTGGAGTGTTCCTGTGGATCTCTGGTTGAAAAACCACCATAAATCCACTTTGGTTTTACATGCTAAACAATGGGAGCTGCACCATTCAAATGTAGAGGGACTTAGATTCCCATAGTGTTGGCTTGAAATCCACAAATTTGTCCACAAGACAAATTTTCTCGCCTGGAGAATTTATTTGATCTACATTAGAGCCCATCTGGAAAAAAAGTGATCCTGACATCCTTGTATCTTGAACCTGACCAATTTGTCTAGTATTGATGGTTATGTTATCAAAAGAAGAAGAATGGTCTCAATGTCACATGGAAAATTTTTAGTGAAGAGGTACAATTGCACTATAGTTCTAATGTGTCAGAGAATTACTTCAGCCAATTAGCAAAGTTATGAAAAACAAGATCAATTAAGGACTATATTCATTAGCTCCAAAACCTATCCTTGCGTTTGGAGAATATTCTGGAAGAGAATATGAATGATATATTTCTTGGGGGTTACAAGGACCACATTGAGCATGAGATGTGTATGTTTAATCCACTTAAGGTTTCTAATCTATTATCGTAATGCGTAGGGAAGAGGAAAATTTTCTTTCTATCTGGAGGTAAAATTTCACTAACATCAGAGACCGTAGCACCCTGAACCCATCATTCCCTCGGCCAATTCGACTAACACCTCCTCATATTGAAGAAAATAGAGAAAAAGGATTATGTTTTAACTTTGACAACAAATATGGACCGGGACATAAATGTATTGAAAAGAAGTTGTTCTACATTGAAGGGCCCAATGAAGAAGAAGAGAAGGAAGAAGATTAATAGGTAGAGGTCATTGTCGATCCAGAGAATGAGTTAGGAAATCCCTAACCAATGATCACATGTCATGCAATTTCATGTATTAATACCCCCAAACCCTAAAAGTGGTTGGATTCTTGAAAAAATAGAGGGTAACATTGTTAATTGACTCGGGAAGTACTCATAACTTCCTCAATCATAAGTTGGCAGTGAGCTTGAAGTGTTTTGTTTATCCAAATACCGAATGTCAAGTAATGATCGCTAATGGGGGTACTGTTATTTGTTCAGGAAAATGCCATAACATTAAACTCACCATGAGAGATTACTTGCTAAATAGCCCTATGTATGCCATTGTTATGGGAGGAGAAGACATTGTGTTAGGAGTTCAATGGCTTACCACCTTGGGAATAATTGAGATGAGCTTCCAAGAGTTGTTCATGCATTTTTAGTCAGAAGGAAGGAATTTTGAATGAAGAGGATTAAGAACAAAGTCCCCACAATTGGTGAGCTCTCACCAGATGAAAAAAATCTTAAAAAAGGTGCAAAGGGGCCGTGACACAACTATTTTCATTGGAAGCACATCAGTCAAATGCAATTATACCATCAAATATGCAAGTAATTATAGATGAGAACTCATTTGTGTTTGGAGATATGCTTTAGGGTTTTCCTCCAGAAATATACCATGATCATGTCATTCAGCTAGTACCAGGGAGCCAACCTCCCAACATCAAACCTTGTAGGTACCCATATGTGGTAAAGAGTGAGATTGAGAAGATAATACAAGAGATGTTATAAGCAGGAATTATCCATCATAGTCAAAGTACTTATTCTTCTGCAATAGTGTTGGTGCATAAAAAAGATGACAATTGGCGCATGTGTCATGATTATAGGGAACTCAATAAGTACACATTCAAAGATAAGTTTCCTATTCATGTCATTGATGATTTTCTAGATGAGTTGCATGGTGTTGTTTACTTTACAAAACTTTATCTTCATTCCTGATATCATCATATCATAATTAGGGATGATGATGTTCATAAAACATCCTTTTGGACACATGAAGGCCATTATGAATTCTTAGTAATGTTTTTTAGACTCACAAATGCACCCTCTACATTTCGAAGTTTGATGAATTCTATCTTAAATCTATTCATGCAGAGGTTTGTTTTAGTATTCTTTGATGATATACTAATATACAACAAAAAATGGGAAGAACATCCTACATCATGTAAATAAGGTGTTGAAGACTATTGAACAACATCAAATTTATTGCAAATCCCTCTAAGTGTTATTTTGGAGTCAAGGAGGTTGAATATTTGGTTCACATCATCTCTTATTAAGGTGTTAAAGTGGATCCTAACAAGATAAAGGCCATGCTTGAGTGGAAGGTTCCAAAAACTCTAAATAATCTTCAAGGATTTTTGGTGATTACATGTTATTATCATAGATTTGTAAGGAATTATGGTAGCATAGTATCACCACTGAAAAATTTATTGAAGGACCCTTTCCATTGGAATGAGGAAGCTACCAAAGCATTTGAGAAGCTGAAGGAGGCCATGTGCACCACTCTAGTTCTAACTACTCCATATTTTTCCAAAACATTCATTGTTGAATGTGATGCTTTAGGGTATGGTATGAGGGAAATACTCATGCAAGAGGGCCATCCCATTTCCTTTGAGAGCCTTCATTTCAAAGGTAAGAATATGCCAAAACCAATTTATGAGAAGGAAATGCTAGCCATACTTCATGCAATATAGTTTTGGAGACCATATCTAATGGGAAGACACTTCAAAGTAAAGACAAATCACGATAGTTTGAAATACTTCTTAGAGCAATGTTTATCATCTGAAAAACAACAAAAATGGGTCTAGAAAATGTTGGGGTATGATTTGGAGATAATCTACAAGAAAGGGAAGGAGAATGTAGTTGTTGATGCTCTATCTTGGAAGGATGAGTCAGTTGAAGCGTTGTTTTGTGCCATATCTAGATTATAGGAAGGTTGGGTCGAGGTGAAAAGGTACGAATGGAGAGATGACCAAAGTATGCAAAATATCATTCAGAATCTCTAACAAGATCTAAGCATGTCATAAAAATTTGTATGGAAAGGGGATTCTTTATGGTAGAAGGATAGATTATACCTATGTAAGAACTCAACCCTAAAAATAGGGTTTTATCTAAGATCCATGCTCCTCCAATAGGGGGCATTCTAGTTTCTAGAAGACTTATCATCGAATTAAGAAATATTTCTTCTAGGATGGGCTAAAATGGGATGTCCAAAAATTTGTGGCAGAAATCATGGGTTTTCAGCAAAATAAGGGTGAAACAATTATGTCCCCAGGTATTTTACACCCTCTATCTATTCCTAGCCAGAGGTGGGAATAGGTTACCATGGACTTCATCACAAGATTTTCTAAATCCCAAGGAAAAAATGTAATCATGCTTGTGGTGGATAGACTCACCAAATATTCCCATTTTAGTGCCTTGTCACACCCATTTGTCACAAGTACAATAGTAACATCATTCATGGATACAATTCAAAAGTTACATGTGACACCAACGATTATAGTAAGTGATTGAGACCCTATACTTACTAGTAAATTTTGGACTGATTTGTTTTTATGGTTGGGTACTCAACTAGCTCGTAGCTATTTTTATCATCCCCAATCTGATGCGAACTTGAGGTGGTAAACAAAATCTTCGAAGGATATCTTTGTTGTTTTACCTTAGATAAGCGAGGTGGGCACACTGATCTAGGAAAAACCCCTTTCATAAATATCCCAACATCATCCATATAATAATTAATTGCTATCATACCCCAACATTAATCCCACCTTTTGGCTAGATCAAGGTGGGATTAATGTTGGTCATTTCTAGCTATTGGTCTTAGTCTGCCTTGTCGGGATTAATTACAAAATTAAGCTTGAGAGTCCTATAAATATAAAGTTATAAGACCATAATGAGGGTCCTAGGTCATATCATTACACACTACTATCACTCCATCTAGGGCTACATCCATTGCATCACTTACATCCACATAGTGTCATGCATCAAGGCTAGGAGATATGCATCACACACACTTCATAGGGGGAGGGATTCTATTTTATTTCATACACACATACTATTTACATTGTCTATAGTTATAAATGCTCACTACTTCAAAAAGTGTGACTCGCACGAGAGCACCTAGGACACGACACACACTCTCACACTAGAACTACATCCGAGTCTAAAATGTACTGCAATGCTCAGTGATAAGTCCATTAGCTTGGCGGCTGAGGTTAGTCTGACCCATTCATATGCATCTTGTATTTTTCAAGGGTTTGATACTTCTCTTTGCATTGTTGGTCATTCTCCATCTCATCTGACATAGCCAACATGCCAAACAGAGAAGGTTTGGAACCAGCTTGCGACCATACCACTTGAAAGTTTTGAGCATTTACAGTGTTCAGAGTGCCCATATTACAGACCAGGGCACCGCGGGGCACCCCAGTACACTCCCAAATGTCCCAGTCACTTCAAATCTGTCAGATATATCTTTCGCGGTGTCCCTAAGTGTTCATCTGCACTTCCAAGTTTTATTCTCATACCTGCGATAGTCATTGTCAATCGGATAAGCTATTTATCTCCCCTTCTCTCGCAAATTTAGGGTTTCATTGTATTTAACATAGTTATCTACATCTACTTTATTTCTATTTATTGCGTTTATAGAATGTTTTAGTGCTCCTAATTATATTAACTAGGATTACCACTTCCTCCCATTCAGTCCCAATTTTAGTTAATCATTTTGGTAGACCCAATGTCTCTTTTTAGCACCTTCTAGGGTTTTGGATTTAACCCTCTCATCATGGGCAAACATCATAGAAAGTCCTCTTCCTCTGAGACTGCAACTACTGCTACTGATGGTTATAACCCTTTTCCTTCTTTTATCTAATTGCCATCTTCTGGAATGAATCCTCGAGATATCCAAGATGTTGTCACCACTTATCTATGCACCATTAATCCTACAACTCTAGCTCAACTGATAGCGGAAGTCAAGGCTCTTCCTCATGTGGACATAAATGACTCTAGCACTGCCTTACCTCTTTTTGCATCTCCTCCTTCTCCATCCATGATTCCTTCCTCATCTAAAGCACCCCTGCATGACCTTGTTCCTACCATTTACATGGTTGATAAGGTCCCTTATACTTCACCACATACTCCTATTATTGCCAACGCTTTCATACCCTCCACCACGCATACTCCACAATACTCGGTTGCTTTTCCCATTCCTCCCCTATCTCACTTTCTTTATGAGATGCCTTTCATGACTATTATCTACCCACTTAGTACATTCTCTTTCCCACCATTTGATCCTACCACCGCTATTGTGCCATACCAAGGCCCATCATCAACCATGGATCTTCCCCCCACCTCTCTACCAACATTCTCCATCTTCGTACGCCCACCTTTCAATTGCACTCTCTTCATAAATAATTCTTATTGTGATCACATACCACTCGACACATCATGTACAACCACTGTATGTTCCCACGATGGTCTCCTCCATCTTATGTTTGAATTTGATGACCTTCATACTCCTCTATATGACCCCCACCTATATCATGGTTCTATCATTCTCGCTGCTACATATGGCCCGCATGTTTTCCACCTTGTCATTCATCTTGCATGTGCTCCTCTTACTTCTCCTCTCACTCTTGGCCAATCTTGGCTAGATTATATCAGAGGGACACTCGATCCTAATCACATTGATATCACTTTTCCCATGCCATTTGGTGATGTGCGTATTTGTAGCATTTCTTTTCTTTGTTATTTGCCCAACTTCACTATTTTGTATGCCTTGGGCTGCCCACTCCCTCCCTTTATCGACGAACAATATATCATGGTCATGCATATTTTACACGTTCATAGTTACTTAGACGACCAACCATATACCTTTTCTTATCAAGTATCTCGTACTGTACAATATGATTTTGATGTCTATCTTGATGATTATCTAGAAGACCTTCCTTCTCCCTTACCCTCTTTTGTTAATACTGATTCGTCTCCTACTACAATACACTTTCTCTCCTCCACGATAATTGATGATTCTCATTCACATAGTCCTTCTTCTTATACACACCTATGGGAGGCTATACACACACTACAAGTTTAGTGTCAATCCATGGAAGCACAATTGCATCTCTTCATGCTAAGATAGAACAACTTCAACATGCTCCTACTACTCCTACAACTTCTACCCCACCCACCTCCCGTACTAGTCCCCTTCATAATCCACCAGTTATACCTTTTGCTTCACCCATTACCCTTCCCTCTAACACTACACCACAACATACTCTTGGGCACCTTCTTGACCGCCAAATCCTTACGTTTATACCTACTCAATATTATCCTCCTTCGCGATTAATCCACACACATGATCATCCATTTTGTCACTATCATCATATTCAAGGAAATCATACAGATTATTACCACGCGTTAGCCCGTGTTATTCTAAGATACCCAATAATTAGGCCTCCTTTCATTTAACACCCAACCTCCTCCTATTCTACATCCAACCCCTCGGGCTCACCCCGTTCATCTATATAAAAAAAACCCTATCCACATACCATCTCAACACAAACCTCTAGTATCATATTCCCTAGCTCCCCCTGTGGGTTTCACACCATAATCTTCTACACAAGGCCATCCTTCCCACGCATATCAATTCTTCTCACCCGCACCACCTGTCTCTACTATCTCCCCACTGGTAGATCGTGGCCCTCCATTCACATCATCTCAAGCACCATTCGAGGGACCTTTTTCCTTTGACCTTCTTGGTTAATTTATCCTTTCAACACGCTTAGGGGGGGCATAACACATTATCTTTCCCCCCTCTTATATTATCACATACCTATACAATATTCTATTACATATTTCTAACCAGGACAACATCCATCCTATCTCGCGCATTGTAGCTCCCTCATTACCTGATGACGCACTCTTGTGCTTCAGTTCACACTGGACTGTTGAGGGATTACCCTTACACTAAACCCCACACACTACATGCTAGGTTATACACCTTTACATTTTATTATCATTTCTATACATAGCCTACATCCTATATTACCCCATCCACACCTCATCTATTAGTCATTTATACATCCTCCATCTCTTACATACTACACTACTCGTCATCTCATTTGTGTCTAGTTTTACATCCTGTTCTTACATCCTATATTTATGCTTGGTCACATTATCTATGGGTTTAGATTTAATTCTCATCACTACATATTCTATCTACACCTATCACCACGACATACATATATCCTCTTTATTCTACATGGTACACTAGGTTCCATTACACATGAGTCTAGTTTTATCTGTCATCATTACAAAATCTATTTCTATCTACACACTTTTTACATTTCACACATTACACATTCCATATCCATCACACATTCTCCACTACATTTCCTACACCACACATTCACATACCTTGGTCATCTCTACCACATTATTTTCTACGTGCTGCACTCGTTACCCTATGATGCACTTTAGTTCCTCAGTCCATACTCAAATGCCGATGGTTTACCAATAAAATGGAACTTACCTACATGTGGCATATCATCATACCACATTCATTGGATTAGTGACCAACGCTCTAGGCTATATCGTCACCCACACTCATCATCACATACCCTAGTGGTATACACCTTAGGTTAAATCACCACTTTTTTAGTCAATTTCACATTATCCTCTTATATCTTATCATCACACATTATATTATCCTATCCTACATCATTCTACTACATCATCATTTATCCTACTCATCACTTAGTGGTATACGCTTTAGGCTAAATCACCACCTCATTCTTATTCATCATGTAGTGGTCCACACTTAGTGCTAAACCGCCACCTTCCATTATCCACCATATACTCATATACACTCCATCTGACTTCATAACTTATATCGTAGTGACATACGCTATAGGATAAATTGTCACCCTCTTGTTCAATCAGGTAGTGATATATGCTTAGGGCTAGATCATCACTGTTCTATGCAACACGTCGTGGCATACGCTTAGGCTATAGGGTCCACACACATCTTTCCATTCATCTCACCACCATACACTCATTCTATAGTGATATACGCTTAGGGATAAATCATCACTCCTCTATACAAAAAATTCATGATATATGCTTCAACTATAGGGTTCACGTCACATTTCATCACCACTACACAAACACAAACATCATGGCGCACTAGACACAACCTATACTACTCGACCATTTCTTGATGACGCAATCTCATTTACAGTTCATTCTTGACTGCTAAGGGGAAAACAAAATGAACCTCACTGCATACACTTCCATACACTCAGGGGGCATGTTGCTCCTATCATTCCATTCCATCCATCCATAACATACTGCATTGTCTTGGTAGCACTTACTCTTGCTTACTGGTGTTTCACATGATCACTTTATTACACATGTTAGCTTGCTTTCTTATATGTAATTATCATACACACATGTGTGTTCACACCTTTGTTTAGTGTGATAGTAGATACAAGACTCTACACACGACATGGATGCTCACCTTCTACCCTTCTTATACTGGTTGGTGGGGGCATCCACATTCATCTTTTCCAAGTGCTATTGTTTCATTTTGTCCTTAACATCTTATATTACTTGCTCATACATGTTTTGAAATATTGGTTATCATTCTAACATGCTAATGGGTGTTCCATGTGCAACACTTATTTTTTGCAGGATTACATGTTTCCATGACTACTTATTTGTTTCTACTTGTCTGCATTGTTTGAAATTGTATGCGGGATTTTCCCTTTTCTTGTGTGCACACTTGTCTGTTGTTTTCAGCCATGATGGCCTTGTGTGTCTTGCGACATTGTGAGTGATGTCCCATGTTTGTAACCCACTTTTTGTGGTCTTCTTATTGTTTCTTGTGTGTTTACAATACTATGCTTGGTAGTATTTCTACATTGTTTGTGTCTTTTACACTTATTGCATGCATGTGTTTTCGGACTAACACTTATATTGGCTAGCCATCCCCTTTTGTGTGCGCCTTGGAGTCTACCAAGTGTTTTCCCTTTTCCCTTGTAGGGTCGAGTTCTAGAGGTCAGAGTGTAGTGGGTCCTCTTTTGGGGTTGTATTCTCCTTCCAAGGTCGGCGCATGCACCCCCAAAGAGGGGGGGAATCATTGAGGTTTTTCTACTAACACAACATATTTACATTGGTTCAGACACAACAAGTGAGTTTAGACCAGTCTACAAACTCCATACATAGTGGCCTTAACAGGACATGGTGTCCTTCATCAATTCTGTGGAGTGGTTATAGGCTCAAAGGTTACAATGGGTTTGTCTCTTTACACTTCTCCATCCAGTGGCATCGGATCACCTAAAAAACTAGGACAGTACAAAGATCTCTTCAACAAATTTTACCAGAATCAGTTAGAGTTAGAGAACACAAAACATTTCGTCCCTACACTTCTTCATCCAGGGTGGTGTGAGATGACCCGGAAAACTCACAACAGTACAAGATATCCTTCTACACCCTTTTTCTCGACTTGGATCAGGTGCACATGTTCCATTTACATTTTTTTCTAGCATATTTTACATTTGTGTACTTTACACATGCATATTTTATATAGCATTTTTACATACATACATATTTGACTACTTGATTATTTTCTCCTTGCAGGTCTGCCATATGAGAAACAAGTATTCAAATTGGGGGCAACTAAAATGATGACACCACACCGTGACAATACTTGCCATACTAACCATGCAGGTACATTACACACCAATAATAAAAAAAAAGTTCCGCCCTAGGTTTACTCTCATCACTTTTTATGCACATTTTTCATCTTTAGAATCCATGCTCCTCCACATTTTTCTTTATGTCATTCCATGCTTGAGTCTGGTCCATCAACACATCTTATTCTACACTCTACATGGATATCAGGTATGCATCTCTATCTATTTTATGTTACCGAGCTTTCCGCTCATCAACATAAAGTGGGGGAAAATGTAGACAGAAAATTATGCACTTTGCACATAATTTGGCCTGGTCTTATACTACTATTTAGAAGGTTGTAAAGTGTACAAATGACTAATTAATCCCACCTTTTGGCCATATTTATTTTAGATTTTATTTCGTAGTTCCCATGTATTTTCTAGCACTTATCCACCCATTTTGTAACTTCCCTGACATTCTAGCCCTAAATTTGGGTGCCCCGATCCCACCCTGGGTGCCCCAATCTATGAAAACCCCCTTTCACTCCTTTTTGGGTCATTTCTAGTTGTTGGTCATCTTTATCTTTTTCTCAGTTGACCTTATTGTGATTAATTATGAAATTAAGCTTGAGATCCCTATAAATATAAAGTTATAAGACCATAATGAGGGTCCTAAGTCATAACATTACACACTACTATCACTCCATCTAGGGTTACATCCATTGCATCACTTACATACACATAGTGCCATGCATCAAGGCTAGGAGATCTGCATCACACACACTTCATAGGGGGAGAGATTCTATTCTATTCCATGCACACATATTATTTTCATTTTTTATAATTACTATTGCTCGCTACTTCACAAAGTGCGACTGACACGAGAGCACCTGGGGCACGACATGTACACACACACACCAGAACTACATCTAGGTCTGAAATGTAGTGCAATGATCAGTGATAAGTCCACTAGCTTGGCAGATGAGGTGAGTCCGGCCCATTCATATGCATATTTTATTTTTCTAGGGTTTGATACTTCTCTTTGCATTGCATGTCATTCTCTAGCTCATCTGACAGATTCAACGTGAGAAATAGAGAATGTTTGTAGCCAACTTGTGACCATACCAGTTGTAGGTTTTGAGAATTTACAATGTTCAGTGCACCCAGATTACAGACCTGGGTGCCACGGGGCACCCTAGTAGACTCTTAGGTGCCCCAGCCACTTTAGATCCTTCAGATTTGTCCTTCGTAGGGTCCTTGAGTGTTTGTCTACACTTCAAGGTTTTATTCTCAGACCTGCAACAACCTGTGATAGTTATTGTCATTTAGCTAAGCTATTTATCTCCCCTTCTTTTACACATTAAGGGTTTCATTGTATTTAGCATAGGTATATAAATCTACTTTACTGCTATTTATTGCATTTATACAATGTTTTAGTCCTCGTAATTAGATTAACTAGGATTACCACTTCCTCCCATTCAATCCCAATTTTAGTTAATCAATAAAGTTGTGTAAGACATCATTCCTGAAGAAGCATAGTTAGGAAGAGATCCCAATGTAAGTGATTTTCACATTTTTGGTTTTATTGCTTTACCATTAATTTTTAAAGAAAAAAGAAGTGGTTTAGATGCTAAAATTAAAAGGTACATGTTGTGCAAGTGTTTGTTTCTAACTAATGCTAAATATGAATGGAAGACTAACACCTAAATAGTCTTGATTAGCAAGAATTAAACAAACATTATAAACACCATCATGATAAGAATTAATCAAGGGTTAGATGCTAACATTTATCAATACAAAACTATGAAATCAACTATGTTAAGTACCTAAATATCCTCTATTCTCTAACAACATATAAATGAAGGAACCTAGGTAGGTTCCATGGCTATCAAAACCAACAAACAAGTAAATGGTAAATAAGCTCCTTAATGTTCCAAGAACCTAGGAATGGGGGCTAATCAAAGTTGGGCTACAAGACCCTTTTGACACCTCCCATATGACCTAAGCACTTTAGGCTAGAATAAGGAGAGGCTTAACTCTTCAAGATGATGAACTCTCAAGAGGACAAAAGTGCAAGCTCTTAGTCTCTTTGCTATATGCTTTGCATTTTCTCTCTAAGGAGTTTAGGTGTAAGTAAAAAGGTAGGTGGAGGGCTCTTTATATAGCCCAAAGGATAAAGGATTCAACACATCCTCATGAATGTGGGATAAAGGTAAAACATGATTAGGAATGGATAAGGTTGCTTTATTAAAGGTAACCTTACTTTAGAAGGGTTTAATACATGTTTAGCAAGTCATGGGAGTTGGGGGGTGTTTTAATTAATCAAAGGTGATTAACTAATAGGTAGGTGTAAGCTTATAGAAGCCAATTAGAAGAATAATAGTACGATTTAGGCTATTGTGAGGGGATTAAATCAATTAAATATTGATTTACTAGTTAAATGAAGGGGAAGACTAATTAATTAATAATAATTAATTAATCTAGATAGAAGAGGTGATTTAATTAACGGAAGGTTGTTAATTAGGTTGTTAGCTGGATAGGTGACTTAATCAATTAGCGTATTGTAATTAATTAATGACAACAAGAGGGAATATGAGCGCTTTTGATGATAAGTTGTCAACTTGCGAGAAAGGGGATAATTAGCACAATTTAAGTATTTAAATTGCTTGGGCATAATTATAGGTGTCTACATTTTCCCCTCTTTGGGGTGGCGTAAGTGACGTCACTTCAAAGATAGTAGATGGAAGAAATTTTTTGAAGGGATAGAAGAAAAATTAGTAGGAGGGAGAGATGCCCCCTCGAGTGTCGATGGGGTGATGAAAGAAGCCGATCGACGATCGAAAAAGGTGAGATATAGATAGAAGAATGGGGAAGAGGCAGGATGCCCTGATGAGAGAGAAAATTAGGGGTGAAAAGGGAAGTGGTGTAGAAGAAATAAGGAAGAGGGGAGAGAAGAGCTTAGCCTCTAGCCATTGTTTATTTGGAACAAATTTGATGTCATCATATTGCCATAGGAACTACATCATCGGCCCTTATTAAAAATATAAGCATACGACAAAGGTAGAATGACATGAAAAGCCATAGTACGAACAATTGTCCATTGCTGAAAACACTAACTCCATGCAACATACAAAATGCAATGCAATACGAGAAAGTGAAAGATGCTTAACTCCATGCAACATACAAAATGCAATGCAATATGAGAAAGTAAACAAGCTAAACTAACAGAGAAACATAATGTAATGTTTTTATTATCAAGCTTCAGTTACGACTGTGTGAATTAATGACAAGGGTTGATGATGGTGCCCCAAGCAAGGATACATGTGAGGGGAATAACGGAGGACACTTGGGTCTGATGGAAAAGCAATGTGCACTACAAAACAGTACAAGCCACTCGTTGTGCCTCAGAGTATAGATGAAGTAAGCATCCTAGCTTTTGTTGATGGAGGTAGATCAAGATGATCCGCAAGTCGCACACATGAACAAGTGAGAACCAAAGAGTGACGTTCTGTAGGATGATTTTCAATTTTTAGAAGTTTTTGAAACATATTTGAATGTTTTTTATGATTTTTCTAACATATTTGAATGTTTTGGTTGATTTTAAAAGTTTTATGAAACTATGTACAGGAAGATGAGGAAGCGTGGATGCCCCCAGTGATATATGGGATGTACAAGGGCATAAGGCCACGTGCGTATGAGAAAGGTGAAGATGCAAAAAATTCCCCAATGATTAGGTGGGAGTATTCAAAGGTAAACTCTTCACAGGTAGAAGCGGGACCCAAGGCCATTATGGATAGGTTCAACATGATGGTGAACGTAAACCAATGAAGTGTTGGGAAGAAGCAAGGATGCCTCCAGCGTAAGTTGGCCTACAAGCACATGATAGAAAGGAAGGAGAAGATTGTTTTTGTGAAAGGGGACAAAGGTGTCTGAAAACATGGAAAAAAAGTAATCTTATACACATGGATGTTCTGAATGAAGTAGAAGAATGATGTGAATGATATGAATGTAGCTTAGAAGCCTCACGATGAAGAAGTGATTAGCCAAAGGCACAAATCATGAGACGAGATATGGACTAGAGTAAGAGTCTGAACAAGGTCCAAAAAAAGACACTTGGTAACATACTAATCCTATTTACTCATAGATATCCAGTGTGTGCACGTGGAATTTATTACCTCTTGAAGTGAATATTTAATAGACAACAAGTGAAGAGACCCTAGCCAATGTGTAGGAATGATTTATTGTGAAAGGTGATTTGGGAATGGATGGTGAAAGGATAGCCGTACATTGCTCCACTGCCAGCCAGGTGTCCATAGCCCCGACGGAGATGTATTTAATTCTAATCACAACATTTCTCTACTACTAGTCAGGTGTCCATAGCCCCGATAGAGATTATTGGAAATACCCCAAGAGAGAGTAATATATCAATTTGCTTTTTGCTTTGTAGCTTTTAGCTTTTGATTTTTGATTGATTTTGATTCTTTTGCTTTCTGAAAACTTATTTCAGCTCTCTTGTTTGCCAAGGGGTTAAGAACCACTGATGGCTTGGTGGAAGGAGGTGGAAGTGATTGTGATGATGACATTGGCTAGTGTCGACAAATATGTCCAAAATTTCTTCGCAACAAGTTTATTAGATGTTTGAATGTGATAGGATCTCTAAGAGGTCAGTCGTTCTTTAATTTACCAAGGTGATAAAAGACCAGGGTCAAATGGATACCATAGAGATAAATGTCACAAAATGCATGTGAATAAGCTAACCAAAATATCACTGAAGGGATGAAAATGGTAGGAAGACTTGTAGAAGAATAGCAAGGAAGGGAAGAAAGAAACATCCATGTGTACACAATACCTGATTGCAATGTGTGATCTTTGTACCTTTGATTTTTGTTGTGTTTTCTCAATGTTTTTTTGTATTTTTGAATTATTTTTTATTTTTAGATTTTTGACAATTTTAAGAGGTTGGGACTAACAAAGTCACTCTGTGTGGTAAGATCCAACAACAATGTTTGTGACTTCCTTAATAAGGGAGACTAGGCGCGTTTGTTTATCGAGAGTGATATTATCCCCGATCTCGATGATTGAGGTGAGTTCACACTCAATAAATGACTGTGATTTGTTCTGAAACATGGATTTCATATGTGGGAGATTTAATTCCCCATCCAGAGGTTTATGCACTTTGCACCATACTTGATGGTTACGTTGGTGTGCATTCTTGAATCACGATTGATTTAGAATTTTGAGATTGTTTGATTTGTTGGGAGCTATAGAGCTCTTTGCAGTTTTGATCTGAGCTTGATTAAGAAACTGTTTGGGTTTCTTATAAGCTAACACATGACTTTTCTGATCCCGAGAAGGAGAAGAAAGTGAATGTGGACGTTTAGAACTGATGCGAGAAATGACCATGGGCTTGCCACCATCTTTGGTAGAAGAATAATGTGATGGATGAAATGGATATGGTCCAAGAATTGAAGAGGAGGGGCTACCAGGAGGTGAGCTACTGATAGAAGATGATGAAGGGCTTCCAGGATGTGGCCCAAGAATAGAAGAAGAAAGGCTACTAGGATGTGACCCATAGATAGAAGATGAAGGGCTACTAGGATGTGGCCCAAGAATAGAAGAAGAAGGGCTACTAGGACGTGACCCATAGATAGAAGATGAAGGGCTACTAGGATGTGGCCCAAGAATAGAAGAAGAAGGGCTACTAGGATGTGACCCATAGATGTAAGATAATGGGCTACTAGGATGTGGCCCAAGAATAGAAGATGATGGACTACCCGGGGGTGATCCATACCTAGAAGACAAGGGGCTAGTTAGACGTGCCCCAAGAATAGAAGATAGTGGGCTACTCAAAAATGTCCCACAAATAGCAGAGGGAGGGCTACTAGAATGTGACCCACACCTAGATGAAGATGAAGGGCTACTTGGCGTTGACCCCATAAGAGATTGTGATTGAGGAATTATGATAGACAAAGAGTTATTGGGTGATGAAAAGATAGGCCATGGATCAATGCAAGACCAAGGAGTTTCATCACATAATGAAGAATGTGAAGATGGAAGAATAAGAGGAGGATCAAGTTGCATGATCTGAGGCTCTTCCTCCATTTCTTGATAAAAGGAATCAACCTTTTCCTCACAATACACGAATGCATCGAAGTCTAAAGAGAAACCTTCCTCGTAATCTGCTAGAGGAATATCTTCGTGTGCCCCTATAAATGCCCTGATTGTTTCTTCATTCTGAAAGAGGTCAATTGGTATGAGTTGTTGATCGATCCCTAGGGGTTGATTGGAAGAAATAGGTTCACTTGGTGTGGAAGACTTAGAAGATGTTTGATGATTATTGATAGAAGAAGATGATGTGGGGGACGAAGAATATGTGTAGCTAGATGGCTCAGGAGTAGAAGAAGGTGGTGTGGACCTACCTATATAATGGTATGTCGTATGTAAAATAGTAGGATTAAGTCCAAAGTTTGTAGATTGCGATGCATGGGTCGAGTCAGACGTTTGTCTCGAAGGACTTTGAGTCACATGAATCTTCAAAGAAGGAAGATTCTGTGGGGGTGATTGATGAAGAAGGTCCTGCAAAGAAGGGGAGGACTGTGATTCAAGCATCACATTAGATGAATGATGAAAAGGGTCCTGTGAAGAAAGAGAGGACCATGACTCAAGAATTGTATTATACTTCTGATTGGAGGGATTTGGAGTCGTGTGTATCTTCAAAGGAAGAAGACGTCGTTGGGGCGACTGATAAAAGGGGTCCTGCGAAGAAAGGGAGGACCGCGACATAAGAGTCGCATTAGATGACTTAGGAGTCGAATTAGATGAATCCAAATAGTAGTTTGGATCTGAATCCTCAGAAGAGTCAGAGGAAATATTTGGATTGGAATCCTCAGAAGAAGAGGAAATGTTTGGATTAGAATTAGAAGAAGAGTGGGGGGAACTCGAATAATAATTTGGATCAGACGTGTCCAAATCATAGCACTGACTGTGAGATGAAGGTCGGGAACAAGTTACCCATATGGTCTCTCTAGCACGAAGAACCAAATGAGGTTTAGTTGTAATGGGAATCTTTTGCTTTGAATTGCTAAACCTAGGTTCCATATTTTGTAAGTATGGGGAACTGCACGATAGTCAGTCATTTTTGGCACTGTTTTAAGCACAAATGTCTAGATTTAGATAGTGTGATGGAACTCCTTCAAAGGGAAGGAAGTGACATGTCAATTTGGGTAGCATAAGGACAACCAGCTAGACATTGTGTAAGTATGGGGATGCGTGCGTGATTTTCTGAAGAAGGTCTAAGGAAAATAGACATCGTGACGATGCAATATCGATGAGATAAAAAGGGATTGTCCTAGAAAATAAGTTTTCTGAATGAATAATCACAAGGAACAATCATGTGAGTGTGAAACCCAAATCCAATCAACAAGGAAATACACCATATGAAAATGCGTGTGCAAAGTGATAGTCTGATGCAAAAATGATCAACACAATGTCAATATTTACGTCAAGCTCGAAATGAACAAGGCGTAAATATTAACAAAGGGTAAATGTGACTCCCAATCAAAGGATACCATGAAAAGTTTAACAACCAACAAGGCCTAAATGTTAAAGGGTGAGGTTTACAAATGTAAGCCATGCAACCACACCAATTGGACATGTCTATCAAGCTTCACGGAGAAGTGAGATATTAGTGTCAAAGTGGTATCGAAATGATGCAAACAAAGTAAGTGACACCTTTCAAGATTTGGGACAATGTTTGAAATCAAATGAAGTCAAAGTATACTAAGGATGTGCTAAAATGTGCGCAGCGTAACACCACAATGCGGATACTTAGATCACGTTTACGAAAAACATGACATAAGTATCTTAATTGTGTCGAGATAATGCAAACAAGGTAACATGTCAAAGGGAGATCAAATGATGAATTAATCTAAACTATGATGAAAATCATGACATGGGTATCAAGATCACAAAGGCTACCAATGATATAAATACGTCTCCACACACTTTAGATGTTTAACTAACCCAGCCGCAAACATGGATGGGTGTAAACGGACAAAAAAGTGGCAGAAACAATCGATTGGCAACACAGAGGTAGTCACCCTTCTTTTGATCAACAAAGTGTCAAAATAATGTGAAGGAAGTGAATCAAAAATGGGATGAAACATGCTGGCTTCACTTTGGCAGAGTTTCGCCTCACCCTAAGGCAAGTAAAAACTAAGCAAAAGTAACGCGTCACACATTTCACAATAAAAAGATGGTTCACAACTCGACACTGTTTTAGAATGGTCAAAGTGGGCTCCTGGCCAAAGTATATTCTCCTAGGTGGTTCTCTCATCCTAGGTGTTACAAAGTTGTCTTAAGCGAGCGTGATTTACCCAAAAAGTCACACTGACTAGTTTGGGAGTATCTCAGCTTTACTTTACCCCCTTCAAGAATAGTAGGAAACTAGTGCATCTACGTGTACTATCACTGGGGTCGCCACATGGACAACCGGTAACGCTATCTCACAAAGGAATCACTAGTCAAGTAGGTAGTGCGGAGCACTTCCCGTTTCATCCACAAGGTTCCCTCTTGCGTGGACTACTTTGGGGTTCCTGGAACCACCCCCATTGTTGTAGCTTAAGGTGTTATGCCAAAGGGGTTATGTTCCAGTTGAGTGGAGAGGGACGTACCCTTTTCCGAAACCTGCAATACAGTGTTTTGAATATGTTGTTCTTTTTATCTCTTTTAATTAGATGTGGTTTGCTTGAACAACATTTGGCAACCTACAAGAAACACATGTATTAGAAGTTTTCTGACTTTTGTTTTGATTCCTTCATTCTTTGATAAGCGTTTTGGTCATGTATGCCGAGGATTAGTAGTTTTCCATCAAAAGAGAAGGAATCATTTCTGATTCTCCAGATTGTCCAAGGACGCAAGAGAAGAGCATACGTGATGTCTTCACAAATCTCAAAAGATAACCAAATGGAACAACACTTTAATTCAACAAATGCCAAATTGACCAATTCTAACTAAAATACCCCTAACAATCTCAAAGTATCAAAAGGACCTAAGAATCATTTCTGATTCCCAAGATCACCCCAAAGGAACGCGAGGGAAGAGCATACGCGATCTTAATCCTATAAGTAAACATGCAAAGTTTATTTAATCAAGTAAAAGCATGTAAAAACACCCTACAAAAATGAGTATGTGATTAGATAAAACCTGCAAGAATTAGAAAACCAAGAAAATTGAAAATCCAGAAATCCAATTTTTTTGCACTTTTTTAGCAGTTTTTAGTAATTTGCATTTTTGGAGGTCTCCGGGGCATTTTGGGAGTTTTTTGATAGAAGTTGGTATACCAAAGGTATCTAACTTTTAGAAGTTCCCTCGCAAAGTACACTCCGTTATCTTTCCAATGCTTATTCAAACTTCAAAAACGGGTTAACGAGTCAAAAGTTATGATCAAAATAAGGAGCACTAAAAAGTTGTAACAACAAAAAAACTAGATTAAACAGATATACCTATGCCCCCTTTTATGTGTGTGCACCACCAAAAATATGTGTGCGCCACTCTGTGTATTTTTGTCTTAGTAGTGCACCTGCGCCACCCGAGAGGTGTGTGCACCACCAAAAAGACGTGTATGCCACTAAAACAGTGTTTGCGCCACTCTGCTGATTTTTTTTAACTTACCAAGCACCTGCGCCACCAGAGAGGTGTGTGCACCACAAAAACAACATATGCGCCACTCTAAAAAAATAGACAAAAATAACTGCGTTACCAGAAAAATGTGCCTGCGCCACTAAAACAACATGTGCACCCTAGTTAGGGCATGTGTGCCAATCTGACAGGTTTTAGTATGCAGTGAAGGTACAGTACGAAATGACGTGTGCACCCGGGTTAGTGCACCTACGTGCGGGTTAGGGTATGTGTGCCAGGGGTCGGCAGACAGAATGACAGATTTGAACAGCACGCCTGTGCCACCAGAGAGACGTGTGTGCCCCTAAAATTGTACCTGCACCCCAAAAATGCATGCCTGCATGCCCCCGAAAATTGTGCCTGCGCTCCCAAAAATCATCTGTGCGAAAATTGTGCCTGCCAGACCTATAACCTGAGTACGGAAAAAACAAAGAAAACTTCACAATATCTCTAAATTTTGACAAGTTAGTTTAAAAATGGTAATGACCCATTAAAATTAAGGCTATAAACATGAAGTTACACATATTAAATGAGCAAAAATTCCAAAAAATGGACATTAACTACTACATGTGCATATAAAAAAGTTAGCCAAAATAATGAAACTTAAACTAAAATGCCATGGGACTAAGTCCCACCGGGCGTGCCAAATGTGTGCAAGTGTTTGTTTTTAAACTAATGCTAAATGTAAGCAAAGACTAACACCTAAATAGTCTTAATTAGCAAGAATTAAACAACATTATAAACACCATCATGATAAGAATTAATCAAGGGTTAGATGCTAACATTTATCAATGAACCAAAATACAAAACTGTTGTATCTAAATAACCTCTATTCTTTAACAACATGCAAATGAAAGAACCTAGGTAGATTCCATGGCTATCTGAATGAGAACTAACACCTAAATAGTTCTACTAACATGACAAATCTAAAAATCAAAGATGAGAGCTAAACAAGATTAATACCTAGCATAATGCATTAACTTTGAATTAAACAATGCTAAAGTATTTAAATCTCTACTTCTCTAGATTACCAACAAACAAGTAAATGGACCTAAATAAGCTCCATGGCAATCAATATTTGGTTGTCCTTGGTATCTCCAAGAACCTAGGAATGGGGGCTTATCAAAGTTGGGCTACAAGACCCTTTTGACACCTCCCATATGACCTAAGCACTTTAGGCTAGAATAGGAAGCTTATCTCCTCAAGATGATGACCTCTCAAGAAAACAAGGTGCAAGCTCTTAGTCTCTTTGCTATATGCTTTGCATTTGCTCTCTTAAGGAGTTTAGGTGTAAGTAAAAAGGTAGGTGGAGGGCTCTTTATATAGCCCAAAGGATAAAGGATTCAACACATCCTCATGAATGTGGGATAAAGGTAAAACATGATTAGGAATGGATAAGGTTGCTTTATTAAAGGTAACCTTACTTTAGAAGGGTTTAATTTATGATTAGCAAGTCATGGGAGTTGGGGGGTGTTTTAATTAATCAAAGGTGATTAACTAATAGGTAGATGTAAGCTTATAGAAGCCAATTAGAGGAATATTAGTGTGATTTAGGCTATTAGAAGGGGATTAAATCAATTAAATATTGATTTATTAGTTAAATGAAGTGGAAGGCTAATTAATTAATAATAATTAATTAGTCTAGGTAGAAGGGGTGATTTACTAACGGAAGGTCGTTAATTAGGGTATGTGTTGGATATGTGACTTAATTAATTAACGTAATGTAATCAATTAACGACAAAAAGAGGGAATATGAGCACTTTTTGACGATACGTTGTCGATTTGTGGGAAAGGGGATATTATCGCAATTTAAGTATTTAAATTTCTTGGGCACAATTATAGGTGTCTACAATAAATAGAGACGTGAAAATAGATGACAAAGTTCCATATTTCTAAAAAGATGGTAAACTAGTTGATTATAGTAATATTAGGATTCCTACTGATGATTATGAATCAAGTGTTAGTCCTAAATTTGAGGCAAGACTTAAAAGGGAAAACACCAAAGAAGTCTAGCTCCAGAAAGGACCTAGTGAAATAAGTAGTGATTCAACTATTCAACATAAAAGGCAAAAATGGTACTATAACACACTACATGATGTTAATCAAGATGAGATTCCAAAATCTTTGGAAGGTAGATCCTCTAGCTCTGAGAAACAAGCGATACAAAATCTTGAGCAAGTACACTTTGTTCTCAATTCAGTTATGTCATAAATCTTTGAGCCCAATACATATACAGATGTTAAAGTAAGGCCAGAATGGGTATCTACCATGAAGGTGGAGTATGATGCTCTAATAAAAAATGGAACTTGGGTCTTGTTAGATTTACCCCCAGGTGAGAAATCCATTTGTTGTAAATGAATCTATAAATTAAAATTTAAGTCAAATGGTTCTGTAGATAAGTATACATCACGTCTTGTTGTTAAGTGATATGCATATAAAGGAGTAGATTATGATGAAATATTTGTTCCTGCAACAAAAATGGTAACATTCATAATGGTTATTGCAATTTTTTCTCAGTTTGGTAGGCAAGTATATCATATGGATGTCAAGAGTACTTTCTTGAGCATAGACTTAGAGGATGAGGTGTACATGGTACAACCACATAAATTTTAGATTCTTGGAAAAGATCATCTAGTTTGTAGGTTAATAAAGTTTTTTTATGGACTTAGGCAGGATTCTTGAACTTGGTATTTCAAAATTGATAAATATCTTAGAGAGTTTGGTTTTAAAATATGTGATGTAAAATATAATCTCTATGTTAAATTTGTTGGTGATGACATAGTTGTTCTAGTTGTCTATGTTAATGATATTTCCATCACAAGAAGCAATAATGAATTAATTAAACATGTGAAAGCTGACATCTGTTATGTCTTTAGTATGACCGATCTAGGATTGCTTCAATATTGTCTAGGTGTAGAGTTTTGACAATGCTAGAATTTTGGTTATACAATTTTGTATCCCAAACAAAATATGCCAAATCCTTGTTAGAAAAATTCAGAATATATGATTGTAATCCAACAACTTCACCTACGGAAGTTGGGACAAAACTATCAACTAACACTAATTTACCACTGGTCAATGAAACAATGTATCAACAATTAATAGGTAGTTTGATTTGTCTTTATACTCATGTTTTATAGTGAGTTATATTTCTTGCTTCATGGTTACACCAAATGAAGAACATTGGCAAGATACAACACAAGTTCTTAGATATGTCAAAGGAAATATTTATTTTGACATTCTATATAAAAAAAATTGTTGATTTCGAGTTGACAAGGTATATCTATTTAGATTGGGTAGGATTAGTTGATTCTAGAAATTCTACGATAGGTTACATTTTCACTCTTAGTTCAGGAGCATTTTCATGGTAGAGTAAGCTTAAGAGGAAGTTACAATGTCTTTCACTGAAGCTGATTACAAAACATTTGTTACTGTAGGTTTATAATTGATGTGGATTGAATTGGTGTTGGATGATCTTCAACTTGAATCATTAGGACCCACACCTATCTTATACGCCAATTAGAGTGTTCTAAAGATGGTGAAGAATATGATTTTTTATACAAAGACAAAACACATTGATGTTCATCACCACTACATATGGCAATTGGTTACTAATGAACACAAATGTCTTTATTATTGTCCTACCTTTGAACAACCAAGTGATATAATGACTAAATAAAGCTTTGTGTAAAGACAAATTTGTAAAATTCCGAGATAAGCTTGAGTTGTTTCTATTTTATTCATTAAGGGAGGGTATTAGAATAAAATCAACCAATAAATAATATAATGTATCCAGTTGGCTTATTGTTATATTGTTAGTGACTTGTAGGAATTGTTAGCCATGTAGTTTTACCTTTTGCTAACTTTAGCTAATGGTTATTGCTAGGGTTATGATTTTCCTAATTTGTAGCATTTCTACAAGTTATTTATATGGCTTATTTTTTGTAATGGAATTATGGCTTGTATCTCATCTTATACATGCACCCTTTATATTAAATGGTGCACATTTGCATTTTTCTAATTGATTGTAAGAAATTATAGCATTTTAATGAGAAAAAAAGAAAGGGGATGTGTCCTTTGCTTGATATAACCTTCCTTGGGAAGCTCCAGCACATCTGCATCTTCCTTAGGGTTATATATATGCATTTTTCTTCCTTAAGGCATACTTTGGATGTGAGATACATAGTTTTAACACTTAAGGGCTAAAATTTTATGATGCAAAGTATGAATAATATAAGTTTATTTGTTTATGATTTAATATTATTGTTTTGATGGAGCCATAGCAGAAGAAAACTCCTTAGAAAATCCACTAGAAAGTGAAGATAATTTGGTTTGATAAAAAAATATGAGAGAACCAATACTTAATAGAATCTTTAAGAAAAATAAAAATAGAGAAATGACACACAAAATGACACAATACACAAGATATATCCTAGGAAATCCTTTCAGGAAAAATCCCAATAGAGTAACTTATCTAATTATTGTATTAGCTCAATTATTTTCATACAATAATGCACTTCTTAGTTATTCTCTATCCTATTGCATGTTCAACTATATGTAAACAAATCAATAGCTAACCACCACAATAATATTACAAAATAATGGGTACCAAAACCATGGGCTAAGAATACAACCCATAATGGATCCCCATAAACATGAATGATCTAACCACCCATAATAACTTAGGTTTAAAACAACTATACGAGCCTAATATCCTATAAAGGGGACCCCAAAACATTTCCCAGGGGTGATCCCTTAAACACCCCAGCTAGGGTGGTGCCTCAAACCCCACAAGTCATGCCAGGATGTATAGTCTATAAGAGTGTAACTCATGGAAAATATAAAACACATTTCCAACATTCCCCCACTTTCTGAATACTTTCCATAGGGGGTTTCAAAGCCATATATTCAATGACTCGGGGTGGTCAAGCCCATTGATTTTCTGCACTAAGAAAATTTCTTAGTGCTTACGACCTTTTTCAAAGAGCCAATAATCTTATCTTAAGTGTCCACCTTCTCTAACGATACCTTCTCGTCCACCATTTTTATTACAAAATGGTATTGAACATCAAAATGTTTTGTTCTAGAATGATACTCATGGCTCCTTGGTAGAAAAATAGTACTTTGACTATCGCAATCAATCTTTACAATATTTTGAGTGAACTTAACAGTGGAAATCAACCTTTGACTCCAAATTATTTCTTTTTTTGCATGAGTAGTTTCCATGTACTCAACCTTTGTGGTGGATATCACAACATGATGTTTACTCATCCTACTTACAACTCCACCACACAAGTTGAAAACACACCCACTGGTAGATTTACACATATCCATATCTCCACCCCAATTTTAATCCACAAATCCATGTAGATTCAATGTCTTGCTTTCACTATGATTTTCTTGATATCATATTGCCTTATCAGATGTCCCACTCAGATACCTAAATATCATATTCATTGTAATATAATGTTCCTTTCGAGGATTTTACATGAATCTTCTAACTATCTCCACTGCATGAACAATATCAGGGCTTGTACATACCATTACATAAATCACACTACCAATTATACTAGTATATGGCACCCGAGACTTCCTCAAATTTTACTTTAGTTTTAGGAAATTGTTCAACAGATAATTTTTTACCAATAGGAAAGGGAATACTGATAAGTTTACTTTCCTACATTTAAGCCTTTACAATACCATCTCAACATACTTCTTTTAATTTAACCATAATTTATTGTTTACAAGATCACTCTTAATTTTCATGGCCTAAACAAATTTTGTAGCACCTGGATCCTTCATATCAAATTGAGTTGAGAGTTAAAACGTAGCCTGATTGATCATTTGCTTATGGTTACGAATTAACATGTCATATAAATACAATACAATGATTACAAAATTTTCACCTTCATGTTTATAATAAACATAAGGATCAACTTTACTTCCTCCAAGTCCAAGTACCAAAACATACATGTTAAGTTTTTGGTTCCACATTATTGGTGATTGCTTCAAGCCATAAATATCCTTATTCAACATACACACCAAATATTCCTTTCCTTTAATCTTAAATATTTTTAGTTTCTTCATGTAGATTTCATCCTCAATCCCACCATGTAAAAAAGAATTCTTAACATCCATATGTTCTATTTCTAGATCGAAAGTAGTAGTAATAGCTATAATAATTATAATAGAATGTGACTTAGAAAAAGGAGAAAAAATATCACTAAAATCAAGTCCCTTTACCTATGATAACCCTTTTGCTACCTGGAAAGCTTTAAACTTCCCCATTTTCCCTTTTGCATTGCAATTATTCTTAAATACCCATTTATAACCAATAAGTTTTCTTCTAGGAGGTAACTTTAACAAGTGTGATGTGTGATTCGTATTTAAGGAATCTATTTCTCCCCCCATATCCTTTTTCCAAGACTATTTTTCTTTTGAGCCAAAAGGATCCTTTATAATCTTCGGATCATCATCAATATTGACAAAAATGATAAAAAAATTGTATAACAAAAAAAAGGAGGGCTATACCTATCAGGTTCCCTTCTCACCCGATATGATCTTCTCACTATTGGAGTTTTAGATTCCTCCTCTTCTTCATACGAATATTCCCCTTGTAACTCTATTTGTAGTTCATCTTCCGCAGTTGCATCAAACTCAAACATAAATTCACCCTCTTCTAGTTCAACATAAGCTTGTTTATTATCATAATTTAGTTTTTCTTCTTGCTCTAGAATACCTCAACTTCTTTGAAGACTACATGAAAAATGTAAACAACCTTATGTTCTTTTGGATTCCATGGCTTGCATCCTCTTACACCATTAGAATATCCAATAAATATGCACTTATTAGATTTATTACCTAAATTTTCCTTTTCTCTTTCGAAATATACATATAAGCACTACAACCAAAGACCCTTAGATGTCAAATAGATATTTTCTTACCGGTCCATGCTTCCTATGAAGTTCTATATTCAAGGGTGGATGTGGGTGATCTATTGATCAAGTAAATGTTTAACCCATAATTAAATTTTTAGGTAAATTTGATTAGGTGTAGAATAGATTAAAGTTGATTCAGATCCTACAAAGATGCAATGATATAAATAGTAATTCAAATTTACAACTTAGATAAGATAGAATGAATTAACATGCACCAATTAACCTAACATGTAATAGAAAGCTAAAAAAGGTGTATAAGGGTACTTAGCTGATTTCTTATGATTTCTGGAGAGATCTTGGAGTGTGCAACAATGGAACTTGGAGATATGAACTTGAATAACCTTCACAACAGACTCTACTCTAATGTTTCTCCCCTTCAGTATGATATTAGACATTCTCTAATTTTTCTTATTTAAGGTCTAATACCATATTGAATAATCGCTACCATATGAACTTGAATAATTTTTCTTATTTAAGGTCTAATACCTACTATATGAACTTGAATAATCCCCTTCAATATGGTATTAGAACTACTCTAATTTTGATCCTGCAACTTTCTGAGTTATTCACCTTCCTATATTTATCTGTCGATGTCAAACCCTAGTTATTGCACATGCAAAAGAAATCTTTAAATGGAATGAACATCACCTCAAACCTTATCCATGGATGAAGATTCCTTAAACAAAAATTAGAATGGTTTTGGGCACCACTGTGTACCGTCAATGTTAGCACCACTCCAAAAAGGCCTCAAACTGCACTTTGTTCTCCACTTAATATGTGATACCTATACATATTAATCAAATTCGAAATTTACTTTGACAATGATTTCTTTTGAATTGAATCTTACTAAAACACTTGGAGAGAAGATGTTTGGATTCTTGTAGATGAGAGATATGACTACCTTGACCTAGTTTTTACTTTCAGACTTGATGTGGGTGTTACCCTAATGACTGTAGATGTACAAATATGATATTTAGGGAGATGTGGATGTATTTTATAAGTGTATGAATTAAGTGATCTAATGCATTATCTTAGGAGTTCCATGTTAGAAAATGAGGTAGTGTTTACTTTCTTATATAAGATTCCATAGATGATTTATCTAAGAACGATGACCCAAATGAAGTATAAGACCCAATGAAAGATGTCAATTTAAAAGTATAGTTGGAGAACATGCCAGTAAAATACCATAGAAAGAGTTCAAGACTAAATAATAGAACCCTAACCAAACTATATGGCCCTAATAAGGAGAAAAAACCATGCAAAATGAAGTTTGGAGATGATAAGATGATGTTTCTCTATTGATCTTATGCATTATATTCTTAGAGTTTGTCGAAATGTCAATGTGTAAGATGAACAAGATAAAAAATGGACCTTGGAAAGTTTAGACACAAAATCTATACACTTGGGTACATTTCTAGGTCCTAAAGCATACTAATATATACACGATTCCTAAGTAAGAAAACTAGTGATTGACAACTCCTTTTTGCCTCTTTACTTTATCTCTTTCATTCTTCATGGCCTTACACATCTTACAGCCCCACCAGAATTTAACTTATTTATATTTTATGGCCTCAGACACTAGCGCCAAATTAGGACACTAGTTCCCAGATGCTCCTGTCTCTCCTAGGTGTTCTTGAACCTCTTTATCCTTTTCTCACTCTTTTGGGTATCTTTTACTTCTTGGGAATCTTTTAACACTTTGGGTCAACCTTTTAGTTTCAATTACAAAATTCAAACAAGAGAATCATATATATAATTAGTGACTTCTCCAAAATCAAAGGCCAAGCACTAAGCATTATCTACTATCACCTAATCTTGCATCCAAAGGAACAAAAGCATTAGAAAGCATCCATCTAGCACATCCATATAAGGGACAAGATTTGCATCACTTTGCATACAAAACATAGGAGGGAAAGTTCATTTTATTCCATCCCACACATTTGTATACTTGGAGAATTCGAGATCTAAATCACTATCATAGTGTGATTTGCACAAGGGAATCCTAGGGCATCATTACACACAGTACTACATGAAGTCTGAAATGTAGTGCAATTCTTAGTACTATGTTCACTCTTTTAGTGACCTCCAGGGTTAGTTTGACTCCACATCCTACATATTTTTTATTAGATTTGATGTGGTTTATAGACATGTACAACTAGACAACTATTTTGTAGGTTATATATATATATATATATATATATATATATAATTGAAGATCTAGGAGTGAAACCAGAGTGACAACATGAAACCAACAACAAAGCTCCTCATGCATAGAAAAGGAAACTTGTACCTAGATCAATCACTAGCACCTGGGTGCTCTTTTCCTCCCATGAGTGATTTTGTCCTACACATTTCTGAGTTCCAAAACCTCCAGTGATCTTTGATGACACTTTGTATAGTCTATTTTAAAAATTTTCGTACCCAGATCATCTCTAGGTGGCACGAAATCAACTAATTCATCTATCTCTCTCACTTGCTTAGGGTTTCATATTATTGCTTGTTTGTTGTTTGTCCATTTACTATATATTATAATGTGTATATCATTAGTTAGAATAGTTACTGCTATCCATTTTCAACGCCCTGGTGAAACAGAACAATAGAGATGGATTGCATAGGAGGACCCTCATATCAAGCACTTCAGAGGATAAGGTCAGACTTCAACTCTTAAGGGAAGATCAAGGTTTTTCTAAAAATTGAGGGTCGCAAGAGGAATGTTTTCCTCTTCTTGGTCTTGTCCGAGTTAAGGATTTCACCCAGTTTGGAATAACAAACATGGGGCCCAACTTGCAAGATAAATAGAAAAACTTGAGAATATTATCTCCTCCACTAAGCCTCAATGTATCTTAGAGGCCCATAATGTATCAGGATTCGATTAAGGAATCGAAGTTGAAATGATTTAAAGATTTCATCATCTCGTACATTAAACCCAACTAAGCTATTTGAAATGTCCACTGAGTTGGTAATAAGCTCATCGAGTTCATTCATGCAGACCAAGCTATTTGCTGATAAAATGGATGGAGCTACATATTCGGGGTCACCGAGCTACTCTTTGTATAGAGTCGGACTTCAAGAAATAATGAGCCACTGTATAAATTGAGCCAGATCACAAGGCAATTAAGGGAAACATCACCACCAAGTGGCATAGCTCAAAGCTCATCGTGACCAAACCAATTCACTCACCAAGGAGATTAGGTTTGCTATGCACCTAGGGAAAGGATGTTATGATGTATATGTATTAATGGAGATGCCAACATGTGGCACACATCCCCTTATCTTATTATATCATTCATTTATGATTTATTATGCTTAGGAGGTCGGTCTCAGTATTGGCCATAGGTTAGAATGGTATATATAGGGGTTAGAAGGTTGTAGTTAATCATCATATTGAGTATTTGAGTGTTATTTTATGGTTGGAGGTTACCCCCTCGAAGTGGTATTAGAGGTTGCCCCCTCAAAGTGGAAAAGCTATTATAGGATCATATTGTCATCATTTATCTATATTTTGGTGTTCTCTCATGTTATTATACTGTATATGTTCTGATTTATACAAGTAATATCCTTACAAGGTTCGTGCAAGATGGGACTGGGTGAGATAGATGACGAGCTATGCGCACAAACATAGGCCGATACATTTAACAAGTGTAAGGGAAATACATTAGAATATAGAACTCAATGCAAAGGGTAATGAGTTGTTTAGAAAGTGGAAATGGACATCGGTTCGATAGTTTCATTAAAATTACCTATGCAAAGAAGTCAGAAAAATAAAGCCCTGCGGCCCAGGATGTTTGTGCATGAAGAACCCGACTTGCCTAGAATGCGGGGATTGCGGAAATTAGCGACCTGAGAAACCCAGGGAAAAGTAGGCCATTAAAATCCAAAATGGACACATGTTGTGGTATGCAGAGAAGGTGGAGGAAAAGGGTCCAAGAAGCCTGCGAGACGTGTGGAACACATAGGCGCGAGATCACCAACGTGGGCGTGACAAGGTACTTAGGAAATCATGCAGAGTTGAGGGTTTCGATAGGACTTGATGCAACTTGTTCAGAGTTTGGTAAAACCCATGGCATGAGGGAATGGTGTTGAGGAGTTCACCACAACATAGGAATATCTTCAAAACATCGACTGGTAGAGAGTAAGTTAGAACCGTCGGAGGTATAAGGGATGTCGAGTTGGCAAATGGGCACCATGTGTCAAGTTGGGAGCCACCAAGGTGACAGGTAAGATGAGTCGGTGGAAGAACCATATAACCTAATTTCTAATGTAAGTTAGTCCCAAATGAGTTATAAGTTAACCAAGCTAAAGATAAAGTATGGCACCAACGTGGACATCCAAGGTAGTGAGAATTCACCCAGGTCTAATGAGTTTGAAAGTGTATAAAGTGAAACTGATATACAATGCAAAGGGATGAATCGGTGGATTGGTAGAGTATTGGCTAGAATCGAGTCAGATAAATAAGGGGTTGACACATAGATCTCAACGATGCAAGATAATAGCCAGCTCGACTGAGCTGGCAATATGCCAAAGCAATAAAACATTAAAGCCTCCCCAAGTAAGATAAATGGAAAATGATAAGACCCATGAAATGTTAAATGAAAAATCATTTAAAGGATATGTAGAAACATTATAAGAGGGAGAAATATCTAAAAGGTCATCTCCAACCAGAAATTTAATCACCCAGTCCCATAACAATGAGGGAAAGCTTGGCAATCTCAAATCAGCCACCTGCACTTAAAAGCTCATATCTTGAGCAATTCTCAACGAAATCGCACAAATTAATACTCAATGGAATCATGGCTCTGATCCATCACAAAAAAAAACAATAAATTCAGAAATTGATGAATATTTGAGGGTGTTTTTAAAGGAAAATAATACCAATTCTGTTTGGTTGTTGGAAAGTGGTTGGAGGGGCATTAAATGAGCATGGGGAATCATTCTTTCACTGTTGCAAGTTATGGGACACCTTGAGATTGCTTATGTAGGTCAAAACCACCAACCAAATTCAATTATCATGATTCATATTTAGTTGAAAAGGGAATTTTGGGGATTGCATCCCCCCTCTCTCTCCTCTCAAAATTCTATAAATTGAAGTGTCAAGCTCATTGTAAAGGGGGATAATTTTGAGTAGGAAAAATCTGCCATTTTTTCTTTGTGAAGCCAATGTGTTGCAAGCCTTTGTAGTAGACTCCTTGCATGGTGATCCAGGCCTTTCATTTGTAAAATTTTGAATTGTGCATATCAATGAAGCAATAGATGCAAGTTTGTGGATGTACCTTCCCTTCCTATGTTTGTTTGCATTCTTCTTGCATCTTCAATCTTATTGTAGGTGTATTGTGTCTATTCTATGCTCTTTAATGATTCATTACCATTGTGTATGCATAGAAATGGTGTTGTGATTGTTGTTCTTAGATTGTGGATATTTTTTTTCACCCATTCTAACCTGCATTTCATTCCTATTTTTATACATTGGGAAGTTATTCTCACACCCTCCTTTTCTAGTGTATCACCATTGTTAGTGTAGGCATTATTTTCATGCATTATCTCTCCTTGGTCTCTTGGAAAGCTAGATTAGGATTATATAGTCTTGCCTACATTAGGAGTAGTTTGTGGTAGTTATTTTAGGAGAAAGAACCATCTTTCTTTGGAGGGTTATCTCAAGCTCGCAAGTCCCACAGCTTGAGAGATGACCCAATGTTACCCAGTCACACCATGAGCTCAAGCGCGCGCACACACACACACACACACACACACACACACACACACACACACACTTGTGCAAACCAGAGGGTGTTGTGATTCAATGATAATAGTTTTGGAATGCCTTGTGGGGTAGGAGAAGTTTTTATTTTAGTTTTAGCAAGTTTTATGTGCTCTTGTGAAATTTCAGCTTGTAAGAGGCTTTGAAATAACACATCTGGAGACTCTAAAAGGGTAGAATCCACTATTTTCAGCACTCTGAGAATAGTAGATTTATGAGAATAATTCAAACAAGGTCAAGAACTAGAGATGAAGGAATTTTTGAATAGTTGTAGTTATCTCCAAGTAGAGGAAGAAGGGGAAGAAGAGCTCAAAGGTCTCCATCTCCACCAAATAGAACACTATCCACACCTCCACCTGGTAGGCCTTTCATTCAATCTACCAGAGTTATTAGACCAATTATAATGGCACATCTATAATAACAAACACCGCAAGGTCCACCCAATCCATATATTAATTTCACTAGAAGCATCCCACTTACTCTCAATGCACAAAATCCAATCTAGTTGTGGCATTGAAGAACATACCATATTTCACTGGGGAGAACCATACAACTCCAATCAACCATATCCAAGACATCGAAAATGTCTATACAAATCATGAGATTATTGAAATGGACATTACTATTAAGTTGTTGACATCCTCCTTCAAGGGTAAATATTAACAATGGTTCAGGAGTTTAAGAGTAGGGTCTATCCAGAATTGGGATCATCTATGCACAACTATTCACAACCAATTTAGAGAGAAGGTGGAGAATATTTTTTTGTTGGAACAACTAACCAAAATCAAGAGAACACCAAATGAGTAGATGGATGATTTCAACTTCATGTTTCAAAGAACACGAGATAGAATTCCACTTACTATGAGACCAGTAGTTGAAGGTGACTTTTCATACTTCATAAAAGCTCTAAATTCAGATATTGCAATGATGATACAATCCAGTGAGGTACAACTTTACTCGTAGCTTATAGTATTTCCATTAGAGACGAAAATTGTCTAATTCAAGCTGGTAAACTTGCACCTACGCCACCCATGTCTCTTTATCTATAATTAGGAAGTCCAAGAACTAGTTAAAAACCTACATTAGCTCTCATTCCTGCCCCAAAAAATTAGAATTCTGCTGAAGCGCCTATCTCATTTTCTAGTACCTCAAAATAGCTCTAAGACGTCATGAAGTAATTGCAAAACTTAGGAAATGAGTTGGTGATGATTAAGAGGCAGGAATCTCAAAATTTCAGGTCATATTAGCCTCAAGACCAACCCAATAGACATTCATATCAACCTAATAAGCCACTTTCTCAAGCTATAAATTAGAACCAAGTAAAACCTCCTACTAATATGCCATTCCAGCCTTACAATCCCAACACTGTATCTACATCTAGAGCCATGGTACTAGTACAAAATAACATAGATTAAGAGTATGACTAGTGCTTTCCATGTAATCAACCTCATAACCAGAAAATGTGTTTAAAAGGTGCCTTGAACCAAGATCTTATTATGAAAACAACAGGTGTGGAATAAGAGATATGACAAAAAGAAAATTAGAAGCAGGAAGTTACCCAAGAGGCACCTCCGAATGAGACCACATTTGTCAATTGGAAAGTTGAAGATTTTTTTGGCATAAATCAGGTCCCTTCTCAAAGTGTGGCAGCCAACACATGATCTAAGAGGAGGAATATTAGAGAGGGACAATCATCCAATCCAAATGATTCACATCCCTCTATTATTCCACATGGTGTTAGCAGTCAAAGTGCATTCCTGAATGTGTAAAGTCAATCCAAGCGACCTTATAAACCAGATCATATACTGATTGTAAAATCCCATGTGCAGGAGAATACTGTACAAGGTAAAGGGTAGAAGAAATATAGCTCACCCTCATTCAATACTCTTGAGAAAATGAAGAAAATGAACATAAATATATCAATTTGGGAGTCATTAGCTATCCCAGGACAAAGAGATCTCCTATAGGCTTCCATGGTAGATTGGTCCGCATCCAATCAATCATCCAAAAATGAAGAGAAGGTGCTAACCAATGCAACTCAGTAGGAAGGAAACCACGGAAACCAAAAGGGTAAAAACATGAAGCCCCCTCCATTTTACATATATCTGATCATTGGAAATCATCTCGTGCATAATTGCATGATTGATTATGGAGCAAGTAGCTCAGTCATGTCAAAACAAATAGCTGATCAATTGGGCATTCATTATGAAGTCATTTATATGGGTGTAGTGTAGTTAGATGGGACAATAGTGAATTTTTTTGGAGTAATCAAAGTATTAAACCTCACATTACATGCATGTCCCAATGTGACCGTCTTGCAAGATGTATCAGTCATAGAATTTCTACCACTCTTTGCATTATGCTTGTCGAGGGACTTCACTGCTAAAATTGGAGGTTATTTGTCTATCGATTGGTCACACATGTTATTTAGAACAAGGTATGGGGCTAAGGCTACAATCAAGTCTGAGCCAATTGCAAATTTCCACATTGAGCCTCAAACACCAAGTCCAATCAATGCAAATTGTTTAGCCTTTAATCAAGAATATTTCCCAAGAACTTATGAATCAGATACCAAATTTGGAAGCATCTCATACTTGACTCTTGATGAATGGGAAAAAAAGAGGCATGCATTTGATATATACAAATAAATGGAAGAATCTGAACTATGAGTCTATTATTTGCACGAAGAAAACCAACTTCTCCCTAATATTACCAAGCCGGATCACAAAGATGATATTGAGGTGTGGAAAATATTATTTGATGGCTTAAGGAGTAGGCAAGGTTCCGGAGGGGGATATATGTTTGTTTCACCACAAGGTACGAAATATTACTCAACTTTCCATTTTGAGTTTGCTTTCTCAAACAACACAACTGAGTATGAATCCTTGATCCATAGATTGCATTGGGAAAGAACGAGAGATATTAAAAAATTACAAGTGTTTGGGGATAGTGAGCTAATTATGAACCAAATAAAAGGACAAACGGCTGCTACGAATAATTTTTGGAAGAATTACAAAAATCAGGTATGGGGCCTCATTAAATATTTTGAAGCTTTTAACATAAATTCCATCCCAAGAAAGAAGAATGAAGCAACAAATAGACTCGCAGCAATTGGGATAACATTTGACATTGTAGAAAGTATCAAAAGTGAGAAAACTCAACCCCATATGAAGGTTGTGGTAAAACCAGCTGTCCTAGACAATAATGCAAGTTGGCAAGTCTTCAAGAATGATAAACAAATTGTCAATTTTCTACAAGAAGAAGCCAAGTTCTCTACTAGAAACCAAGACAAGTTGGAGCAGCACTATGGTGACCAAGTGGTGTAGCTGAGAACTAACAAATTACTGAAAGGCCTTGTGACTTTGGAATCGATCTTCAACACAAATGATCAATTCCAGAAAGATAAGGAAAATATTTAGGTAAAGGGTGAAGATTCAGAGCCTATTTTAGTAGGCGAAGGAAATACATTGAAAATTGGCAAAGTAAGTACTCAACAAGAGAAATCTGAATATGTTCAACTTTGTCAAGAATTCCCAAATGTCTTTTCCTAGAATTATAAGGATTTAAGAGGTTTTAATCCAAAGTTAGCACATCATACTATTGAGCTAGATCCATAATACAAGCCTATCAGAAAAAATAAAATGCCTGGGAATCCTCACATTGAACCTCTCATGAGAAAAGAGTTGAACAAGATAATTAAAGCTAACATCATATTTTGTATCAAACATTCAAGTTGAGTTACAAATTTGGTGCTAGTAAGGAAGAGAAATAGAGAGATCAGACTATGTGTAGACTTCCATGATCTGAATAGATCTTCACTCAAATATCATTATCCACTTCCTTTAATGGAGCAAATCCTGCAAGTAGTAGCTGGTTTGGAAAGGTTCTCATTGCTTGAAGGCTACTCAGGATATAACCAAATAATGGTGAAGGAAGAAAATTAGTTCAAGATAGCTTTCACTATGAAATGGGGCACATATGCTTATAAGAAGATGTCATTTGGATTGTGAAATGCCTAAATAACATTTCAATGAGCTATGGATATGGCATTCAAAGGACTTATCAACAAGATAGTGCTCGTATATCTAGATGATATCACTGTCTTATCAAAGAATGCAACAGATCACCTCTTTCACCTCAGACAAGTATTTCAAAGGTGTAGAAGTTTTAGAGTGTCATTAAATCTAAAAAAGTGTGTATTCTTGGCACATGAGTGAAAGTTTCTGGGCCATATTGTTTCAAGAGAAGGGTTGACAATTGATCCCAAAACAGTCGAATCTATCAGAAATTTTCCATTGCCAAGTCATAAGAAATCTCTCCAAAGTTTCTTAGGAAGGATAAAATTTGTCCACAGATTTGTGCCTTATTTTTCCACTCTTGTGAAGCCATTAACAATGATGTTGAAGAAGATTCTTACATTCAAATGGACAACAGAAGGAAAAGAGAGTTTTGAGGCTATCAAGCATGCAATATCACAAGCTCCAAATCTTATCAACCCAGATTTCTCCAAGGACTCCATTCTGTATGATTTTATAGGATCAAACATAATCTCAACTATCTTGGTACAAAAGAATAAGATTTGGAACATCCCATAACATTTTTTAGTCAAATCCTGGAAGATTATGACATAAATTATTCTTTCATTAAAAAGCATGTTCTTGCTGTCATTAGGAGTTTGAATAAGTTCAAACACTTGGTCTCAAACAATAAGATTAAAATGCTAGTGTCTCATGTTGGTGTCAAGGACTATCTCCTAAAAAAAGATATAAATGAGAAGAGGACAGGTTCGATCAGTCGGGTAATGGAATACAATATTGAAATCAAAGTGTCCAAGCTGATTCATGGAAAAGGTTTGTGTGAACATCTAGCTTCCAAACAACATGCTGAGTCAGAAGGTGAAGAGGAGGTTGTCCTGGTGTTGTAGAATGATCAAGAAAAAATAACTAATGATGCACCCATTCTATGTTGGACTTAAGACGTGGTGCATTATCTCCAAACAAGTTTGTGCCCTCCAAAATGAAACAAAGCTAAGAGAAGATATTTCAGATTACAATCCATTCCATATGTTCTCATTGATGGATTCCTATTCAAGAAGGATGTGAACGGGGCGTTATTGAGGTGTGTCCCAAAAATTTAGGTTGAGAACATATTACATGAGTTCCATGACAAGGAAACGGGAGACCACTTCTCTCCGCGAGTAACAACTCTCAAAATCATGAAGGCTGGTTACTATTGGCCTACGATGTTTAGTGATTGCTACTCATGGATCAAGAAATGCAAAAAATGTGCATTCTTCATTTGGAAGGAAAGGTTAGCAACCTTGCCTCTTCATCCAATTTCAGTGGATCAACCATTCATGCAATGGGGATTGGAATTCATTGGAGTTATCAATCCAAATTCAAGTCAAGGCCACAAGTGGATACTAAGGGCAACAGACTATTTCATGAAGTGGACTGAAGCAGTGGCACTAAAGGAGGCAAATGAATCTGGCATCTTGGATTTCTATGAGGGGATAGTCACAAGGTTTGGAGTTCCTTCCACCATCATATCAGATAATGTATTGGCGTTTCTTGGCACAAAAATCATTGTATGGGTTTTTCATGAATGGTACTTATCTCAGCACTTCTTCAAACTATTATCCCCAGGATAATGGTTAAGCAGATTCTACAAACAAGAACCTGCTGAGAATCACAAGAATAAATCTTGATGAGAATCAAAGAACCTGGTACATAAAGCTCAAATAATCCCTATAGGTGGATAGTATCATGCCCAAGAGGTCTACAAGTATCTCTCCATACAAACTTGTATACGGGAAAGAAGTAGTGCTACCTATATCACTTGAGTTTCTAGCATTGGAACTCATAAAACAAATGGAACTAGCTGAGGTTGAACCCATGGAAATCAGGTATGCATAACTAATGGAACTAGAAGAAACAAGTGATCATGCAATGCAAACCATGGAGAAAGATCAAACACTGATCAAAAGAATTTTTGAAAAGAAAGATAAAGCCAGAACATTCCAAGTAGGAGACTTAGTGCTGAAGTGGGATGTTGATCGGGAGAAACCAAGAAAACATTCCAAGTTTGATGCCATATGGAGTGGTCCATATATGATCACTAAATGCAAATTTAGAAATGCCTTTCAGATGGATAAGTTACATGGTAAAGAATTACATATTCCAGTCAACAGAATCTATCTCAAATGTTGCTACTAGAAGGAAGATTGCTCACCCTTGTACACATTAGTCTAGGATTTTCAATTCCTCCAAGTGTTGTGTACATTATTGTTGTTAGAATAGGTTTTATTTTCCCTAAGTTCCTTATGCACGTGTCCTATTACTTCTAGTGTATGCTTTGTATACAGTTCACTATACTTCAAGAAAGAGAAACTACTGCAGTAGAATAGCTCATAGTTTTTTGCAACAGTTAAAGATTTCAAATTCAAACAAATGCACAACAACTAAAATTATAAAGTGACAATCCTCAATGTTCACTTAGCCTTCAGTCAATGTGTAAACGACATACATAAAATACCATGCTTTCCCAAGGTTTGAGAACAATCTTTGCAGTCCCCCAAGAAGGCGGTAAAAAAGGATGAAACATTAAGAAGAAGAAGGAAGATCAGAACTTAATAGAGTTTCATGATGTCCAAGATGACAGGTTTCACTCCAATTCCACAGTATACTATACCTTTCTAAGAGATCAATTTTTTTAATCCATATTTTGCAAAGAATCAAATGTGAGGAAACAAGTACAAGATGAAAAAAATGACATTTCAAAGTATTTCGAGGTCCATATTTCTAAAGTTTGGACCAGTTCGTGATGATGATGCAGACTCCATATGTAATGGATAGTTATAGGCAATTGGTCATAACTCCATTTAGTAGGAAAATGGCCCCGTGAGTCGCCAAATTGTTATCCATTTTCACTACCTTGGTGAGACAGAACAATAGATATGGATTATATAGGAGGACCCTCATATCAAGCACTTTAGAGGATAAGGGTAAGCTTCAACTCTCAAGGGAGGATCAGGGTTTTTTGGAAAATTGAGGGTCACAAGAGGAATTTTTTCCTCTTCTTGGTCTTGTCTGAGTTTAGGATTTCAACTAGTTTGGAACAACAAACATTGGGCCCACCTTGTAAGAAAAATAGAAAAACTTGACAATATTAGCTCCTCCACTAAGCCTCAGTGTATCTGAGAGGCCCATAATGTATCAAGATTCGATTAAGGACTCGGAGGAGTTGAAATGATTTGAAGATTTCATCAGCTCATACATTATACCAAACCAAGCTATTTGAAATGTCCATCGAGTTGGTAATAAGCTCATCGAGTTCACTCATGTAGGCCAAGTTGTTTGGTGATAAAATGGAGGGAGTTACATATTCAGGGTCAGCGAGCTACTCTTTGTATAGAGTCTGACTTGAAGAAATAATGAGCCACTGTATAAATCGAGCCATATCACAAGGCCATTAAGGGAAACATCACCACCAAGTGGCATAGCCCGGAGTTCATCTCGACCAAACAAGGTCACTCACCAAGGAGATATGGGTTCATGCAAGATGGGACTGGGTCAGATAGATGACGAGCTCTGTGCACAAACATAAGCCAAGCCATTTAACAAGTGCAAGGGAAATACATTCAGAATATAGAACTCAGTGTAGAGGGTAATGAGTTTTTGAGAAAGTGGTAATGGATATCAGTTTGACAGTTTAATCAATAGTACACATGTAGAGAAGTTGGAAAAATAAATCCCCGCCGCCCAAGACATTCATGCATAAAGAGCCCGATTCACCCGAAATGTGGGGATTGCAGGAGTTAGCATCCTGAGTGACCTAAGGACAAGCGAGACGTTAAAATCCAAAATGGCCACATGTTGTGGTATGTAGAGAAGGCAGAGGAAAAGGGTCCAAGTGGTCCATGGGATGTGTGGAACATGGAGGTACGAGATCATTGATGCGGATGTGAGAAGGGACTTGGGAACTCATGCAGAGCCAAGGGTGTCGAAGGGAATCGATGCAGCCACATTTGAGAGCATTCTAATAGATCATCTTGGCATCCAAATTTGAGGGCATCCTAATTCCCCGACAATACCCTCTGAAACAATCTAGTTTCATGGTTCATACTTGGATGTTGAGGGTCCAATTCTTGAAATGAACCTCACATCATCTACACTTCATGCTCTGTGCTTCATGATACATCTTTTCTACACACTCTCACATCTCTGGTACATTGTAATGTCATTAATTGATGATGCACTCTAGTTCCATGGTTCATACTCGACTATTGAGGGTCCAATTTTTTTAATAAACCTCACATCATCTACACTTCACTCTCTGTGCTTCACGATACATCTTTTGTTCACACTCTCACATATTTGATACATTGTTCCATCATTACCCAATTATGCACTCTTGTTCTATGGTTCATACTTGACTATTGAGGGATCAAATCATCGATGAACCTCATATCTCATCCACATCCATTGGGATGAAACATGACTCTCCTTATCTTCACATCCTACACATCGTAGCATGCTATCAAACTCACACAACATTTGCATAACTTAGTTTCATTTACTCTTATTAGCTTATAATACTTACATGTTGCACTTTTCTTACTATGCTAGTTAGATTCTTAGTATGTCACAATATTTTCTATACACACATGCACGTTCACTTAGTATTTTTAGGTGAATTAAAATCTATTACATCTTCTTACATGATACAATGATGCTCAACACTAATGCTTATCAGTCCCACTGAGGCTCCTGGGGGCATCTACTTTTTATACTCTCCTACTACACACATTACATGTTTCATTGTTATAATATTTACTACTTCTTGTCACTCTTACATACTTATCACTGATATATACACACTTTTACATACTACTTATCTTTCTAACATGCCTAATAGGTGCTTCATGTGTATAATTTATTTTACAAGATTCTATATAACCATGGCTATCTATCACTTTTTTTCTTACTATTGCTTGTTATTATTTGCGGGTTATGCCCTATGTCTTGCTTGCTCATTATTTGTTATTGGAAACTTTGGCCCTGATTGTCTTGTGACATTATGAGTGATGTCCCATGAATGAAACACATTATTCGTGGTCCATCTTGTCTTCTTAGTTTCTTGTTACATTGTTCTCTATTGTATGCTAGCTCCTTTTCACTAACACTTGATTCTAACCTATCTTGTTTGCACATGCCTTGGTTTATACCATGCAAAACCCCACCCCCCTACATGGATCCACACTTAGATATGTATATCAGCTTCATGTCCTCTCCTTTGGACCTTATTATCTTGTATTTTTTGCATGTACCTCAAATGAATGGGGCATATATTATGTGAAAAAATCACCCCTACAACAGCTTAGAGCTTTAGAACATATCAAAACAATATAGAATCAACACAGACATACAGTTATAGACTGTCCTAGAAGTATACTTGGGTCCAAAACACTGAGAAGACACTAGTTCCCAGTCTTGGATAATAGTGGTGGGTGCTTACGTCCCCTCAGGCACTTGTGTCATGGGGAAAAATAGTCATTTTCTCACTCCAACATAGTTTTTCAGCACAATTTTCTGGTAGAAGGAACTTTCCTCTAGTTACAGAATACAATCAATCAGTTACAAACAAGGACAACATGAATAAATTAGGGACGTACCATCTGCAGTGGTGCTTGTTAGGACACATCATGAAAGGAGAGAAAAACTATACCTCTCTCCCAAACACTCTTCTGTTGGTGTGAGATCTCCCAAAAAAAATTCTCTTGGTGTGAGATCACCAAAAAAACTTGCTTTTGGCATGAGATCACCCAAAAAACTCACTCTTGGTGTGAGATGACCCAAAAAAATTGCTCTCGGTGTGAGATCACCCAAGAAACCCACTCTTAGCATGAGATCATAAAAAAACCTCACCATCGACATTCAAATCCAACAACTCTAAGAAAATAGGAAAACCTTTATATCTCATACTCTCTCATACATCAGGTGCACACTTTCCTTTACACACTTTTTACATACTTATACATTTATTACTCTGATTATTCATATACAGAGCATTGAGTACTTTCTCACTCTTATTTTCCAAGTCCGTCCTTAATATGTAACAAGAAGTAGCTTACATTAGTAAACACAAACTCCAACAACATACTACTACGTATACAATTCAACCCTAGGGTCTTCTTCCCTTTCCTAGTCTCCACGCTTCACTTTGTGATCACTTCACGCTTCACTTGTCCACTCGGAACTCTATCGACAATAATCTTCTCTATAGGATTACAAGGTACATGTGTTCTATCTACTTTATGCTATTGAGTATTCACTCAATAACATAAAGTGGGGGAAAATGTAGACAAAAAATATATGCACTTGGGTACATTTCTAGGTCCTAAATCATACTAATATATACATGATCTGTAAGCAAGAAAACTAGTGATTGAGAAATTCTTTTGGCCTCTTTACTTTATCTCTTTCATTCTTTCTAGTCTTACACATCTTATAGCCTTGCCTAAACTTTAACTTATTTATCTTTTATGACCTCAGAAACTAGTGCCCAAGTGCTCCTGTCCCTCTTGGGCACTCCTAACCCCCTCTATGATTTTCTCACTCTTTTGGGTCTCTTTTACTTCTTGGGAATATTTTAACACTTTGGGTTGGCCTTTCAGTTGTCAATTATGAAATTAAAACAAGGGAATCATATATATACTTAATTACTTTTCCAAAATAAAGGGCCAAGCACTAAGAATTATCTGCTATCACCTAAGCTTTCATCCAAAGGCATAAGAGCATTAGAAATAATCCATCTAGCACATCCATACAAGGAACAAGGGTTGCATTAATCTAGGGTTGCATCAGTCTACATACACAACATAGGAGGGAAAGCTAATTTTATTCCATCCCACACATTTTCATACTTAGAGCATTCTAGATCTAGCACACTATCACAGTGCAACTTACACAAGGGAATCCTAGAGAATCATTACACACAATTACACACAAAACTGCATGGAGTCTGAAATTTAGTATAACACTTGATAATAAGTTCACTCTTCAAGTGACATCCAAGTTATGTATGAATCCACATTTTACATATTTTTTATTAGATTTGATGTGGTTTGTGGACATGTGTAGCTGGATAACTATTTTTTAGGTTACAGGTACAATCTATGACCTAGGAGTGAAACCAAAGTGACAACAGGAAACCAACAACAAAGCTCCTACACAAAAATGACAAAACCTGAGAATCTAATTGGAAACTAGTGCCTAGATAAGTCACTAGCACCTGGGCACTCTTGTCCTCCCGTGGGTGCTTCTATCCTGTACATTTATGAGTTCCAAAACCTCCAGTGAGCTTTTATGACACTACTTACAGTTTGTTTCAACATTTATCCTTCCCAGATCATCTATAGGTTGCATGAAACCAACTAAGTCATCTATCTCTCTCACTTGCTTAGGGTTTCATATTATTACTTGCTTTTTGCTTTTCTATTTACTATATATAATCATTAATTATAATAGTTACTTTGAAATATATATTTAATTCAATTTATATTAAATCAGAAAGTGCTAAGTGAGAATGGAGAAGCTACATTTATCTTATCAAGAGTGTATAGTCATATCAAGGATTTCTAAAGCATAAATTACCAAATTTGAGTGTCTACAATAATAAGTTAATCAGAAAGTGCTAAGCGATAATGAAGAAGTTACATTTATCATATCAAGAGTGTATAGTCATATCAAGGATTTCTAAAGTAAAAATTACCAAATTTGAGTGTCTACAGTAATAAGTAATTGTAACCCACTTTTGTCCAGAATTTCCTATCCGAACTTGCACCACTAAGCATACTCCTACCCTTATACAACATAGTTTTGTTTATTCTTTTTTGCAACTCCATTTTGATGTGGCATATATGGAGTTGTATTTTTCCTTTTTATTCAACGTTGTTTGCAGAATTTCTCAAAGTCATTAGAGTAATATTACCCACCATTATCACTTCTCAAAACCTTTATATTATTTTCTGTTTGATTTTCCAGAAGAGCCTTGAAGTCTTTAAACTTATTGAAAATATCATACTTGTTCCACATAAAATATACCCAAGTGTTTCTTGAGAAATCATCTATAAACATCACATAATACCAATATTTTTCTAGTGATGGAACTTTCATTGGTCCAAACACATCACTATGTATTAAATGTGGAATACCTTTTTATCTTGTACCACTATTAAGAAAATTTACCCTAGTTTTCTTTCTAAACACACAATGATCACATCAATCAAAATCTAAAGGACACTAAAAAATTCTTTAAACCATATATTTAGTTTTTAATGCACAAATGCCTTTCTCTTCAATATGTTTCATTTAATCATACCACAACATCATCATATTTACAGGAGATGTACAAGTAAGATCTATAACCTTTTTATCCTCAGGAACCACAGAGCTATTGTACTCATCACTCATAGCGTTTTCCTCAAGTTTAAACATTTTTCTTATATAGAATCTTTTTTCTAGTACCATTACTCCACGAATCATCTTGTAACTATCTTAGTAAATACTACCTTCACACCTGCATCATTCATCTTACTTACATATATTAGGTCTATAGTCAAACATGAAATGTGTAGAACACCAGGGAATGTTTTAACTCTACCATCTCTGAACCTCAACATGACTTTCCTAGTACCTATGCTCTTATAGGTCACGTTTTTTCCCCAAGAATACTTCACCTCCATTAATATTTTCACATTCACATAACCACTCCCAATGAAGGCTCATATGAAAAGAGGTACTCAAGTCAATTAACTATGCACTATCACATGCATGTGAGATAGATACCACCAAGAACAAATCTCCCAAGTATTCATTAGAAGGTTTTGTATATGAAGATCTAACATCATTAGATGAATTACCATTTTACACCTTTTTATATCTATAATTTTTCTTGAAATGCCTCGTTGACCACAAATCCAACATTTCCTCTTATATTTTTATGTATTCTTTGATTTAATTTTATACTTTGACTGCCCTTACTATTTCTTTCATTTATCTTGGGTACAACCTCTCAAATACAAGGTATCCTTGGATTGATAATACTCAATGTATTTCCACCTCATTTATTTTGATAATAAATCCACAGATACATCCTCAAATAATAATTTTTTTGTAGTACTAATAATAGCCATAACTAGATTATCCCAAGATTTAAATAAATAACACAATAGAGTAATACACTTATCCTCTTCTTCTATTTTAATATTGACACAAATCAACCGAATTACCAAAAATAATAAATACATTCAGATGTTCTGTGACATAGTTATAATCATTCATTTCAATGAGTATATTTTCTTTTAGAGATTTTTTTTTTTCACTAGAGACTTTTTCTAATACATAGTTCCCAACTTCACCCATAACACATGAGTGGTTTTCTCATTTGATAAATTCAACAAAATTGAATATGACATACACAATATTATTTAATTTTTTTTTCCTTCATATCGATATTTTCTCAATTCTCTAACTTCAAACCTATATGCACGACTCCAAACACACCAATCCACTAATCTCTATCCATAAGAAAATATTCCATCTTGAGCTTCTTTAACTCAAAATGATCTGGTCATTTTTTTAATCTCAATCCTTGTGCTTCTAGTCATTTTCCTCTACTTAAACAAATTCATACATGAAAAAATCCCACTCAAAGAAAATATTATCAATAGGGTTGAGAAACCTTCACATCTCTAATACCAATTTAAGAGAATTTGATTTGATAAAAAAATACAAGAGAAGAAAAAATTCATAGAATATTTAAGACATACATAAATAGAGAAACGACATACACAAAATAAAAAAACACACAAGATATATCAAAGGAAACCTTTTCAAGAAAAAAAACACAATAACTTATATCCTTATTGTATTAACTCAACCATTTTACCATAAAATAATGTACTTCTCTGTTATGTTCTATCCTATTACATGTCTAGTTATATATAAGCACATTAGTAGGTAACCATCGCAACAACATTACAAAACAATGGGTACAAAAACTATGAGATAAGAATACAACCCATAACGGCTTCCCATAAACATGAGTTATCTTACCTGTTGCATGTCTAGTTGTGCATAACCCTGTACCCATGCATGTACGTTATTTGAATAAGATTGCACAAGTTTCTCTTACCGTTTGTGCCAACCTATCTTTCCATAGTGGGAACTAAAGAAATATCACTTGAAGCATGGAAGGTTTTAGGTTTCCTCAAGGATAGCTTAGTTGAAGTGGACTTAGATGTTTTAACACACAAAATAAAACCATAAAGTAGATCAACACATATGATGTGAAAACACTATCGCTACTCCAAATTACACTTACTGATATATTGATCATCAGTTACACAAGTACATAATATCCAAGTGACTTACAGACTCACATACATGTTTTATTCGCATAAATAAAAAAACATACTTAGCTCAAACTATGATGATACACACTACTAAAAAATTCTAATTCTTACAATGAATCCCCCATGGGGTACATATACTAATGGGGACTTTTTATTTACTAGTATTCTAAGATCTATTAATATCCCGTGAGTTAAAAATATGAATTAAAAATTTATATCATGGGCAATGACTAAATATAGACACATTCTGCCATGCCTCTACTCTATATGGTGATACTTCTAGAAGTTTGCAAACAATCTTTAGTCAAATTCCCATTTTATCTCTTATGTATCCACTTCCATACAAGTATTCCAATATGTAACTCACAGTCTATTCTTGGCCCTGCCTATAATTGGTCCTCATTATCTTGCATGCCTTTTTTAAAATTTTCCTTACAGCATGCTCTTCTATCCTTTCTTGGTGTTGCCTCTTCAACTTTCCTTACTGAGGTTCCTATTCATCTTATGTGCACTATTTTTATTCTCATCTTTAAGTGCTTCCCTTTACCCATTTTTGTGCGCTCACTTCTTAACCTTGTGAACTTCCTCCCCATTCTTATTTTTACACACAAACTTCCTCAAAGCGTCACACATCCATTGAAAGAATAATAGACCATGAATAAATAATTCTTAGTCCAAATATATGATATAAAGAATACAAATTCATGGGTCCAACATCATGCTTGATGTAGGAGCATCATCTCCTTCTCTATAAATAAGACATGATGTCATCAATTTTTGGCTTGGAGGTGAGTTTTTAGGGTTAATAAGTGCTTTTGAATCCTTTAGGTGTGCTAGTTAGAGCTTGGAATTTTCAAATTTTGAATCTTGTACTTTTCCCTCCAAAAGACTACTTCAAATTGGAGGACCATTTTTGGTTTCCTTAGGATTTTATAAGAATTTTGAGGTCATTTATAGTGTGCCAAAGTTGTAATAGGATCTTTAGGAGTCAAAACAAGTGTCTTAAGGGGGTTAAGGTCTTGGAGGTTAGAAAAGTTCAAATTGTGTGCAAGATATCCATATGACCATATGGTCTCTAAATTCTCCTATTTGAGTGGGAACTCAAATGAAAATATATAAAAATTCAAATGTAACTATTTATTGGCTATCATTCGAATGATCAAAGGTAGAGATCTTAAAAGCTGCAAGATTTGAAAGACTTTTTTTAGTTTGTAAACTAAGTGTTATAATAAAATTTGAGTGTGTATGTTGTTAATGCATCTTAGAAAAAATTGTGAAATTGATCAATGGAAAGGAAAAAACAATCTAAGATAATAGTATTCCATGATTTGCAGAAGGACGAAGATATTAGTTTTTTGGTTTTATCATCTTTTTTGAGTTTCAAATTTTGTGTAAGATTTGTCGGGATAGGGTATACTCTTGATCAAAGCATCTAGATCAAAATTTTATGAGAGTAACTTACAAGATAACTTAAAGCTTGAAAATTTAGGTGATCATTATATTTTCAAGCCATAGAGGAACCTGAGAAATCCTCTGCAGAAGTAAAATAATTCCTTTTTATTTTGAAATCACCTTGGTGGCCATTACAACCTTGTCTAATTATGTCACAGTCAAGCTTGTATGGAGATTAGGGAGTCCTTGATTATTTATAGTTGGTGGCTTCAAAGGAACTAATGTATTGTGAGCTTGAGGACATGGGAGAAATTTTAATGAATTGTTATACAAGAAATAAGTCCTTGATCCATCTACAGTCCTATTTATATACCTGATAACCTTGCATAGGTTGGGTGAGAGTGAAATATTGATAAAGGGGAGATTTACATTTCCTTCATGATTATTGCTAAGGATTTTTCCTTCATGGTGTTAAGGTTGTTCTTCTTGTAAGTTTTGGAATTTTGATTCAAAGTGTAATGCAAGATATTATCAATGAAGCTTCTCAGGTAGGGTTGAAACACAATCATGGTTTCGTAGTAGGAGTCCTAGAAATCCAAAAACAACAAGGTTAGCCTTAAAATTGGTAAGTAAAAATCCCTAATGAGTTATCTAAATTTTGCATGAAGAATTTTTGAATTTAACTAGTTGTGGGAGAAGAATTATTTATCATTCCTATAGGAGGTATATTTCACAGTGCAAAACCTAATTGGTGGGAGCATATTTAAGAAGGAAGTGTCATTTATCTTTTGAGAAAAGGAATGAAATTTTCTATGAATGTCAATGGAAAAAAATGGTCCTTATAAATGTATATATTGTGCTATGAAACCTTAGGAGAAGGAATATATTCATGATAGACCATAAAATAAGACCTAGTAAGGATTAAGATTAAAATACAAAAGGTGAAACAGTGAAAGTTTCAAAAGGAGTTGAGACTCGAGAGTTTTGGAGCACCTTAATCATGGAAAGAGTGAACTAAAGGAGTTGGAAATTTGTCTTAGGAAGCTATAGGAGGTCATGGTATAGATATGAGAAATAATGCACCCTTAAGAGACATAAATGAGGAAAGTGAAAAAGTGAAGTAGAAAGAATGAAACAAGGAGTTGAATCAATAAACTATGGGAACAACTTGGGGAAGGAAAGAATGACCTAATGCAGTTGGTACGACTGTCACGTTTCCCTTATAACACTCTATCCATACAAGAGGCAAGCCATATTGTCTTGAGGTATAATAGCTTTGAATCAATTCAAGGATCAAACTAATAGTGGAATGTGATGCTTAGCAGTAGAGAATGAGGTGAGAGTTTGCAGGGAGGTAATTAAGTTAGAAGGATTGATGTTATCAGGAGCTAATAAGAAGATACCAAGACTAGGATGAGGGAATGTCAATGAAGAAGATCTTGTCTAATTTGTATGTATTCTCTAGCTCAGTTTTAGCCTGATCGACGAGCTTCCTCAATTTTGTCAATATCTACTTTATATTTTCTTTCTTCTTTGCGGCCTTTTTACTAACCCTTTCATATTATTCCATTAACTTGTTTCAATTAGCCTTATCAATGGATTCATTGTCTATTTTGGATTCTAAAGATGTGAGATTATTTGTCTCTTATTGCATGCACACACTTATTATTTCGGTTTTTTGGTAAATTTCCTTTAGAAAATTATCGATGTGCGCCACTTGGTCTTACATTTTCCTTGTGATGTTCTCACATGATTTAATATTTTTCCCATAAAAAACTCTTATTTTGTCTTGGTTACCCTTTTTTTGTTTATCCATCTCCCTTCAGTTGTAATTTTTTTAAATAATAGAGCTATGAGCTTGTCTAGTTCATCAATATTCTCTCCTTCAATGAAGCTTGGGATGATTGTGAATTATTATCTCACCCAAAGATTTAGCCTTATCATCTTTGCTTTCATATTTTTCCTTCAGGATCTTATCCTTGTACTACAACTCGCATAAATTACTATTTGCTTCTCTGAGATTTGCCTTCAATTTGTGTGATTTGGTCCTATATATCCAGGTATAATGGATGTTGTGTATATTTTTCTAAACTACCTCCCCAATAATTTTTAGTAAAGCCTCACCTACTTGAGTTTCAAAAAAGTTATAAGTTATTATAATGACTATTAGATCTTTCTCTTTGGTGGGAATGGTATGTATGATATCACTTAGCTACTCAATTATTGGATCTTTTGTACAAGCGTCTAAGGAGAATGATAGTTATTTTTTTGAGTGCTTGGTGGCCAAGATGTTTATTGAAAAATCCCATGTGAATAATTCTGTGTTGTTTTTCCCCTTCTAGTATGCTGATCGCATTGACCTTTGAGTTAAGTTTGGATAGAGATGGAATTCTTCAGTGTCTTCATGTGTCTCATCATATGACTCGTTTATCATTCTCTTTCCTTTACTTGATCTTGGATTTTATTGCTCTTCATCACTCATATCCATATTTCTCCCCTCAAGCAAAGTATTGGATCAGCCATGACCCCGCACAAAAAGAACTAGAGAAAACACGGTTAAATCTTGCAAACAGGTTGCAGAGGGGACTCTATAATGGAGTGACGGGGCTTGCAGAAAGATTAAATGACCCCTATGCAAGTAGGAAGGAGAAGAATTAGGGACTATGTCAAGAGTGAATCCAAACTCTTAAATATATTCAACAGGTTACAAGTGGGCTCAGAAATAGAATAGCAAAGTCACAGAAGAAGCAGTATCAAAGGAGCAAGAAAAGGAAGAAAGGGGCATGAAGATTTGAAGTCTTCAGGCTTCGAAAAAGGTTCAGAACGAGTCTCAAAAAATGGCTAAGTATGGAGGAGGTAGTGGGGGAAGCCACGTGTCGGCATGACATTTCTCCAAAGTTGAATAAAAAAGGGAAGCTCAAACGAGTGTCAGGCTTCCATGCATCCATAGCCCCAAAACATTGCACAACCATTGAAAAAGTCTTCAACTTGGTAGAAGGGGCCAGGTGTGGCTCAGGGAAATTCCAAAATAGGAGCCCAAGGCAGAGACTCAAACTCATGCCAGCCATCCACGCATCAAATGGTCAATAGAGGTTGAAAGATGGATAGGGTGGGCCTAAAAAAAGGCTAAGTATATAAGTGCTGGTGCAGACTACCACGTATCCAAGCGGTGCATCTCCAAGGGTAGATCCAAAAGTGGAGGCTCAAACAAGTGCCAATTCGCTACATAGCCCGAGGTCTAAAAAGGTAAGGGAAGGGCTGTTGAAAAGTCTAAGATTTTGCGGAGGCTTCCATGTGTTAACCCAACGCTCCTTCAAGGGAAAATCTTGATTCGGGATTTCTAAGCGAGCACGAAGCTTCCACGCGTCCAATCTCAAAAAAAGGAGACAAAGTCGGGTTAAAAAGTCAATGCGTGGTGGTAGGCCAACAGAGAGTGCCAAGTTTCCAAACAACACTAAATCAAGGGCCGAATGAAGAGAGGGTTTTCAAACAAGTGCCAGACCACCGTGTGTCCCCGGTCAAGAAATATGACCTCACCGAGCAAAGGACTTAGCCAAAAAATATAGAAATTGAGTAGGTTGGTGGAGGAAACCACATGTCAGCCCCGTGCTTTTCCAAAAGTAAAATACAGAGGCTACCCTCAGACATGCACCAACCAACCATGTGTCCCAGTCTTTAAAAAGGGGGCCCACTTCGACCTGTTTTTTCCTACCCTTTTGTATGGACCCAATACTAACATCGAAGGGGCATATATCTTTCGACTCAGGGCTTGAAATATTGCAAATCTGACACCATTGGAAAGATCTCATCCTCGTCCATGCAATGGAGATCTAAAAATTTAAGTTTGGGGAGGTTAAGTGGGAGAAAAATGGAGAAATTCCTTCAGGGCCATTAATGCAGGATTTATTTTTGCCCCAACAACCGGATCAGATTCGATCTAATCTGCCGTTTCCTCCTCCTTCGAGGCACTGAACCAGTGGTTGATGTACTCAAGAAAAATTTTGGGGGCATATTTTAGAGAAGGCATTAATAGTGGTAGTTGAGCTTTGGGATCAGAATTTTTCCCACTTTTCTCTCTTTCCCCCCTCTGTGTTGAATCTACAAAAGAAGGGTCAGGGCTTATTGTAAGGTTGTTGTTCGTTTTTCCTCACTGCCTCCCCCTCTTTTTCTTTCTCAGGGTCGAAAATGGAGTTTAAACCTCCTCCCCTGCTCTGTAAATGGTGTTTTACCTCTTACTCATGAATGATGTTCTATGCAAACTTCTGAAGCAACAAAAAAATGTGTTTTGTGATGCATTTTTTCATGCTTTTCTCTTTTTGGTTGTTTCTTCTTGCCTCTCTTCATTACAGGGTACCTGTGCATGTTTTGGATGTTTGTTTACATATCTGGGAGTTGTGTTTGTTGGGTTTGAAACATTTTTTGTGTGAATCTGATCTTTGGCCTATGATGGAGTTGTTCATCCTCTCCATTGCTCACCTCCCTTCGTTTCATGGCATTTTGGTTAGATGATTAATAATTTTCCTTCTCTGGTGTATCACCATTTTAGTGTAGGCTCTATTTTTTCTTGTTTTCTTTCTCTCTCTGTCTCCTTAGATAGTTAGAGTAGGATTAGATTAGCTTGCCTGCACTAGAATAGGTTGTGGCAGGTAGTTTAGGAAGAGGAACCAACCTTCTCTGGAGAGTTTTCCCATTTGGAAACCATTTTTCACTATTAATTTTGGCATGCCCAGTGGGATAAGAGGTCTTCACTTTATTTCATCAAGTTGATGTGTTCTTGGTGGGATTCAGCCTTTTGAGGCACATACAAGCACATCTGATGACTCCATCTGGTTAACAACCCCATTTATGAAGCTGTAGACCTTTTCCCATCCATTTCCACCCATCTTCATTCACTTTTCTTTCCATATCTCCCATTTTATTCCATTTCATGAAGTTGTGCAATCATGACTTCATTCCCTTCATGGAATTCACACATACAGCAGTGTAATCCACCTCCAATGCATTTTCCAACTCCTCCAGATTAGCACTATGATCAGATCCAAAGTAATTGCGCCTACCCCTATGAGCAGGGTCAAATTTAATTTGGCCATAGAGCTTATCATGAGCAAGGGTATGCATACAATGACAACTGTCAAATAGAGGATGTTGTTTGTTTGGAGAAGATTCAAATAATGGAGGCTAACATGGTATAATCTAGGGATATAACATAAATGAAGGCATTTAAGATTGGTTGCAGGGCACCTTATCCATGGGAAGGCCCTTTTCCAAGACATTATAGCCCTAAGGAGAAGCTTGACTTCATGGTTGAAGTGCTACCTCAGCTTACATAGTGGATTGAGGACATTGGAGCTTATGAGAAAGGTGTAAGACATCCTTGTCAATGGGTAAGTCAATCACCAGCTCCATTTATTTCATTTTCTCTTTCTCAATCTTTATCATTTCAGCAAAAGCAAGAGTCAAGCCCCTCACTTATTGCCCCAAGTGTTAATTTCATTTATCCATCTCCTAGTCTTCCACCCCATTTCAATTCTTCTCCCTTTTCCTCTCCCAAGTAGTCATCCCCTAAAAAAAACAAGAAGCTGCACTTCCCTCCCCACCACAAACAATTGTAAAATTGATTGAACCCCAACCTATCACTCCTCTTGCTTTCCCAAGTCCATGTTGGGAAGAAACCCAAGAAACCAATCAAGGAGAACAACAAGAGGAGGAGCCCAACAAATAAGAAATGACAGATAATCTAAAGATTTGGGCTGCCAAATTTGGGTTTACAAAGACCCCCTTGATAGTCAAGCCGATAGAGGAGGTCAGGGTTAAAGAACCAGTGGTGGCTGAGGTTGAGTTTGCAGCCGACGAGGAGGACCATACAATTTCAGAGGCTCCAAGTGTGGAGCAGGCTAGAGAAGAACCTTTAGTTCTTCCTTTCACTTCATCCCCTTCAAGCTTTGATGTTGAAGAAGAGTTTGAGCTTTCTAAATTCATGTTTGAGGATGAAGGGAACCATGGTGAGTCAATTGTAGATTAACAGGACAACAAAGAGGAAGACTGTCTATCTGACTCGGAGGATTGTTTTGATGGAGAAAATCCTGAAGAGATAACACCTTTTTTTCCTCCATTAACCAAATTCCAAGTATATGAGCCTGTTTCCATGAAGGAGGACATTTAAGAACAACAGTATGCACTCTACTATACCTCTCTGAAACCAAGATTGGAAGGTATGAGTCCTCCATGTTCTCCACAAGAAAAAGAAGTGGAACAACCAGCTCCAAGTCCAGTTTAAAAAGGAGCATATGGAGGTGACCAAGACAAATACAGAGGCATTGAATCATGATTTAGTTGCACAAGAAAATACAGACCCCCTATCTCATTCAACCTCTCCAAAAATATGACTTTTTGGAGGAGCTTGAACTCACTAGCTTCATATTTGAAGATGAAGCTTCATATGGTGAAAATAATGAAGATTTTAAGATCACCATGCAAAAGGGAGAGACTTTGCTACAACAGGACAGTAAAGAGTTTGATATCCTATCAGACCTCAAAAGAATGTCTTCAAACACAAGAACCTGTTGCCATGGAAGAGAACGTGCGAGCACAATCTACAGTTTTATAACATACCTCCTAAACCCAAGTTAGAAGATTTTGATCTTCCAAAATTCACACCTATTGCAAAGGAAGAGAAAAGGCAGGTAGAGGATGTCACCATCTCTCTCACACCATCCATCCAAGAAGGTCCACAAGAAGACTCCATTTTTGGATTTGAATTTCAGTGAAATGGGCACATCCAAAGGATCAAACCATGCCCAATTAGGTACTTGGCTTCATTGGAGCCAATGGAGAAACCAAAACCAATCATGCCTACTTCAGGGCATGAGGATGAGCATTAAAGTACCAAGGGTCACCATAAATACCTTTAAAAGTCCAATATAGGTCAGCTTGAGGAGTTATTTTCCATTAATGTTGATACCTTGATGATTTGGGTGGAGGATAGGCTTATAGCCAATTTTTCACTCATACAGGTAGCTATATTTAGTGTCAAACCATTTACATGGCTTCCTCTCTCAAGAAAGGGAAGCTACTTCTCCCTACCATTTACAGGCTTTGTTTAGCATTCTTTCTCTCTAGTTAGTTTAGGAGTAGGAGTAGATTTTCTTTCAGTAGAAGAAGTGCTTGTGCACACTCTACATGTATCATTTGAGGCATGTATGATTTTGTCTTTGTACATAAGTTTTGTTCATTTTGCTCCAAAGGTGCACAAGGCTAGGCTCTTCACTATTTATGGCAGAAGAATCATAGTTTCCTGTAACAATTTCAAATTACAAAAACAATCCAAATGCAGAGCAAATAAAGTCATTTCAAAACAGTCCATTTCAGGGACAGATAAAGCCCCGGGTCAAAGCAATTTTCTATTCTTAGAAACCATTATCTTGAGTTTTCTTATGAAAATTGAGAGTGTGAATAGTCGGGCTCGTGAAGCAGAGGCAGGATCGGTATTAGACCATCGTTCTTGACTCCATGCCCAACAAATATGACAATGTAATTGGTCTTTTCATCTAACAGGCAGATGTCCCCATGAGTCACCAAATTGTTATCCTGAATTTTCCCCCCCAGAAAATTTGGTCAAGAAAAGTCCTGCACTTAAGGAAATTATGAAGAAAATGACTCAAACCTATGAGCTCACATTCTAGGATGACAAACAAGGTTACAGAGGGACTTTATAATGGAGTGGTGGGGCTTGCAAAAGATTAAATGACCCCGTGCCAAGAAGAAAGTCAATAAATTTCTCTGTCAAGAAAATCTGTGCCTCAAATCCAACAAACAAACTATAGGTGGGCTTAGAAATAAAATATCAGCATCACAAAGAATCCAAGAGTAAGAAAAAGAAGAAACAACGAAGATCTGAGGTCTTCAAGCTCAAAATAGTTCAGAAAAAGTCCAAAAATCAGCTAAGTATGGAGGCGGCAGGGGGGAAGCCACATGTCGGCATGACACTTCTCCAAAGTTGAATCCAAAAAGGGAAGCTCAAACGAGTGCCAAGCTTCCATGCATCTAGAGCCCCAAAAATTTGCACGACTATTGAAAAAGTCTCCGACTCGATGGAAGGGGCCAGGTGTCGGCTCAGTGTAATTCCAAAATAGGGCCCAAGGTGGAGACTCAAACTCACGCCATCCCTCCATGTAGAAAATGGTCAATAGAGGTCAAAAGACGGACAGGGCGGACCTCAAAAAAGTCTAAATATAAAAGTGCTGGTGGAGACTGCCACGCGTCCAAACGGTGCATCTCAAAGGGTAGATCCAAAAGTAGAGGCTCAAACAAGCACTAGTTCACCACATAGCCCAAGGTCTGAAAAGGTAAGAAGGGTTGTTGAAAAGTATACGAGTCTACAGAGGCTTCCACATGTCAATCTGACACTCTTTCAAGGGAAAATATTGATCAGGATTTTAAGCGAGCGCAAAGCTTCCATGCGTCCAGTCTCAAAAATGGTGACAGAGTCAGGTTGAATAGTCAATGCTTGGTGGCAGGCTAGTAGAGAGTGCCAAGTGTCCAAACAATGCTAAATCAGGGGCTAAATGAAGAGAGGGTTTTCAGAAAAGCACCAGATCACCGCGTGTCCTTGGTCAAGAAATATAACCTCACCGAGCAAAGGACTTAGCTAAAAAACATAGAAATTGAGCAGGCCGGCAGAGGAAACCACGTGTCAGCCTCACGGTTTTTGAAAACAAAAATATAGAGGCCGCCCTCAGACATGTGCCAGCCAACCACGTGTTCCAGTCTTTAAAAAGGGGGCTCGCTTTAACTTGTTTTTCTGCCCTTTTGTACAGACCTGATACAAACTTTGAAGGGGCATATCTTTCAACTCAAGGCTCAAAATATTGCAAATCTGACACTGTTAGAAATATCTCCAGCCTCTTCCATGCCATGGAGATCTTAAACTTTAAGTTTGGGGAGGTTAGGTCAGAGAAAAATGGAGAAACACCTTCAGGTCTATTAATTTAGGATTTATTTTTGCCACAACAAACCTAGATTGGATTCGATCCAATTTGTCGTTTCCTCCTCCTTCGAGGTGCCGAACCAGTGGTTGATGTAGTCACGAAAGATTTGGGGGTAGATTTTATAGAAGGCATTAATAGCGGTGGTTGAGCTTTGGGCTATTTTTCCCACTTCTCTCTCTTTCCCCCCTATGTGTTAAATCTATAAAAGAAGGGTCAAGGATCATTGTAAAAGGGTTGTTCATTTTTCCTATCTGCCTCCCCCTCTTTTCTTCCTCAGGGTCGAAAATGGAGTTAGAACCTCCTCCCCTACTCTGTAAATGGTGTTTTACCTCTTGCTCGTGAATGATGTTCTGTGAAAACTTCTGAAGCAATAAAAAACATGTTTTGTGATGCATTTGTCCATCCTTTGCTATTTTTGGTTGTTTCTTCTTGCCTCTCTTCATTGAAGGGTACTTGTGCATGTTTTGGATGTTTTTTTGTAGATCTTGGAGCTGTGTTTGTTGGGTTTGAAATGTTTTATGTGTGAATATGATCTTTGTCCTATGATGCAGTTGTTCATCCTCTCCATTGCTCACCTCCCTTCATTTCATGGCAGTTTGGTTAGATGATTAGTAGTTTTCCTTCTCTGGTGTATCACCATTTTAGTGTATGCTCTATTTTTTCTTGTTTTCTTTCTCTCCCTGTCTCCTTGGATAGTTAAAGTAGGGTTGGATTAGCTTTCCTGCACTAGAATAACTTGTGGTAGGTAGTTTCGGAAGAGGAACCAACCTTGTCTAGAGAGTTTTTTCCATTTACAAAGTCCCACACTTTGGGGAAAACTCCATGTTATGTGAATCACACCAAATGAATCTGCCTTAGAAAATCAGATCTGACTACTCATTTGGGGATGTTGTGATTTTGCACTAATAATCACCTCCATGGCCACCTCTAATCCTATGGCTTCCTCCAATGCTTCTACCATTTTTCTACACTTCATCAATATCCTCATGATTATATTCAACCTCAATTACCTTTGGGGGTGATTTAAATGTAGATGGTTCTCATGTGCCTACATTTGTGGGCTCTATGTTTTCATCTAGTCCAACCTCTAAGCTAGTATAGAATGGAAAGTCTTGGATTATCTCTTCCATGTTTTATCTCTCTACATCCTTGGGAGACATAATGATCTCTCTAGTTGCCCCCATCTAACCGGTTCTTTCTATTTTCACTAGGGATTGGCTTTGACCCATTGTTGTTTTTACACCTTTCAGATTCTTTGTCTCCCCCTTCTTGTTGGCCTCTTGTGCTGAGATAGGGACGTGACCTTTTTTATTCTACTCTTTTTTTGGGTTGGATTATTTGTGCACATGAGCTTTATTTTTCATGTCATACCCTCTTTATGTGATCTAGTTTTTCTTTAGCACTGGTCCTTTCATACTTAAGAATGACCATCTACTCATATGTATCTTCCTCTTTTCCTTCCTTTGTGGCCCACCTTTTTGGGTGCATATAAAAGAACAACTTTTGTACCTCATTATTGACCATATTAGTTTCCATGCTTGTTAGTGCACAGATATCTATCACCTACTATTATTCATATGCTTCCTGATTAGGGTGCTTGTGATTCATATAGAGGATATCGATATATGCATCACTCCTTAGTGTATCAATCATTATTATTTTAGCATATTTGAACTAGTTTACGGATCACACAAATTAATCAATGGTAAAAACATATGAAAACTTGTCACATGGGGACTAATATCCATCTACCTTCTTAAACATTACAAAGGAATAATTCCCAATGTATACAGGTGAACATCTTCCTCTCCTTCCAACTACTTTAGAAATTATCGCAGGATCATGTAGTCCTATTTAAATGACATTTTGTAAATTCCTTAACTAATTTATGTGAATCACGTATTGTATGCATTATTAAGGATTGTGGATGCACCATGCTATTTTTTGTAATTGATGGTTCGGGGACTGTATCTTCTGTAGGGAATACCCATGTTGGTTCCCCATCCCTTTTAGGCATGCATATATCATTGAAAATTAATAAAAAGAGTATTCCACCCCACTATTACTTGGATTTTTTCTTTCTCTTACACCAGCTTCTACGTGTTATCTACTATGATGTTCGCAATGAATTAGGGACAAGTTGTACACTTACCCTTGCACCATCTTATGTGTGATGCATAAATATTTCTTGTTCATCTTTATCCATATCTCTACTCTTGCTAACTTGGACATAATCAATTGTGTTGCGACTCTTGTTCCAGGGTCCTTAATATCTTCAACCAGCATTGAGTTACTTACATGTTTATAATTAAGGAGGTTTTTGACTATCTGTACTATCTCCTTATCATCTTTTAGGTTCCTTCATTAGTTATTATCCTTTGTTTAATTTTCCTTGTTTCCTGGCTAATGAGGTGGCATGATATTTTCATGAATCTACCTGAAAAGTATAAATACCCTTCTCGTATGCATAAGATCAAGTATTGAAATAATTCTATAGGATTGTTGAAGAAATGGAGATCCTACAATCGAATGATCCCTATTTTTTCTAGAATTTTCTTTATGTTTTTGTCGTAAATATGATTCCCCTCACTATCTTTTTATCATGTAGGGAACACCATATCCTTCTCTATTGTTTCATCTAGCCCATATGTAGCATGGTTGTAATCTGTCATAGCTTTGATCATTCCCACTTTGTGCCTGTCATTTCCATATTCTCTTATATTCTTTCCAAGTACTACAATTGAAAATGTATAGTTAGTTCATTGGAACTCTGGTCCTTGTTTTTTATTTTTCTTTTGGTAGAATCCGTGGCCTTTTTTTCTTTCTTAGGTGTCGAAGAACTTTCCATTATTTCTCCTATTTATACTTCCTTTAAGATGAACACTTCTTCTTCTTCATCACTCAAGTATTGATTGATTATTGTGCCTCTTTACTCACTTCCTTACATCAAGATTGAAGTACCTTGTGAACATGAGGTTTTTGATTCTTATGAGGTTTTTTTTTTTCTTGCGTGCCAATTAAATAATTTCCTCCATTATGCATTTAGCTTCATAACTAATTTTGTTTACTCTGGCGTGGTGTATTTGCCCCGAAGATTGGAATTATTCTTATTAGAATAATTTGAACCCCTTATTAATAGCGATTAATGGCAGGAAAAATTTACTCTCTGTGTAAAACTATCTTAACTTTTCCTTTCACCACAAGTCAACTATAGAAGCTTTACCCTTTGTTAATGGCAGCTGATATTTCAGTTTTCTAGGAATTGAATCGTTATTTTTACTTTGTCTCATTTTTTCTCTTCAGATCTCTCTATTTTCATTGTAAGGGAAATCAAAATGAAATACTCCCTCCTATTTATACCCTTTTTCATATGTAATAAATGCTTCACTAATTTACTTTTCACATGTGTGATATTTTATTTCTCCCACAACTATACTTAATGTATAGTTGTTGACAGTTGTTTATTTCTCTCTTTCTTCTTGATCTCATTATCCATCAAATGTGCTCTTTGGGCATCCTTTTTGTTATTTTTTATTCTACGCCTCCATCTGTGTTAGGAGGCTTATGTTTGTAGGTGTGTTAATTTCCCTTATGCACTTCCTTATTTTTGTGTGTTCTTTTTTCCATCGTATCCCCTTATAAAAGATAAAAATTCCTCTTGCAACTATTCCCCCATATTGTTTTAATCCCACATACTCCACTTATCTCTTGGATAATTTTCCCTTAAATTCTTCTATTATTTCTCATGTGAATTTGTTTTCATATTCCTTCTATACTTCTCTTTTCCTATTTTTTCCAAAAGAGGTATTTATCATATTCATGTGCATTACTTGGTTTTGATTACCATTATATTTTGTCAATCTTTCCCTCAATTACAAATAATTAGCACAATCCTCCATGTACTTTAACTTATTAATTGTGATTAGAATTTTAGAAAACATAGATTTAGAGATAACCAAAAACAAAACCCTACATAAGAAAATGTGTGAATCTCATGCGATTATTACATTTATGAAAAGCAAACTAATTCTAAGAAAGGAAATAACATCTAATTTATTAGGCATATGTCTTATTTAACTATAAATTATATTACTTATTGGTAGTATGGTTTCATCCTACTCCCATTAAAGTATCCTAAAATGAATTCCCTACTAAATTCCATAAATTTACATGCCCATGGTGGAAAAGTTGTTACTATCTCATAAGGACCTAGCCAATGTGTTTTTAACATCTCATAGATGCACGTGAAAACATTGAATCATATAGTAAAATATTTTTACCCACTTTAAAAGAATTATTCTTGAGATTATAATCATGCCACGCCTTTTGCCTTACATTTTCAATATTTAGTGTCCCTTGTGCTTACAACATTTTCTCATCCAATTGTAAAAAATTTTTAAATGTTCAGTAATTGAATCTTCATCATCCATATTTGTAATTCTTATGATGTGTATCAATGTTTCCATGAATTCTATTGGTAATATTTCTTCTGTTACCATATACAAGATTGAAATGAAGTTTTCATTTATTTAGGCATTGGTATGTCGTCTCGGTTTTCCTAAACCACTAGTTAAAACCTTTTCATCCACAATCTTTGCAGTCAACATTGACAAATTTTTGTTAAAGTGTGACTCAGTATTTTATAGAATGCTTCAAATATTCCATTAGGTTGTGGATGATATGGTGTTATTTTGTAGCATGTGACCATAAAATTATTACAAAAAAAATTCTTATAAGTATCATTCAAAGAAGTGTGTCCCTCTATCGTTGGTTAATATCAATGGACATCCGTAGCGGATAATTATATTTTCCAAAGGAGCCTTGTTGTATTTGTTGATGTACAATATTTTTTAGTGCAACATCTACCCACCTTGTTAGATAGTTTGTCATTGTATGATATATCTTTTCCGGTTCTTTGTGCAGTAGGATTGATTGGTCCCAAAAATTCAATAACCCGTTTTTCAAATGGTTCTTTTGTTATTATTGGAATTAAATGAATTTCATCACACATGTTAGGTTTCCAACATGTTAGTATTAGTACATGCATTGGACATCTCATGCCTTAGCATCTTTAAACAATATTTGCAACCATAGCCCTATGCGTAAGTAAGGATCTTCTACATAGTAGCTTTTTCTGGCATAATGGCCTCTTGTAATCCCTTCATCTATTTTATAGAGAATATATTCCCTTTCATGAGCCATTACACATCAACTTAAGATCTCATCATGCCCCATCTTATAATTTTTTTCACCTATTAGTTATTAGGGTGAAACATTTAACAAATAATTATTTTCTTTGATTCATCGTGTAATTCTCTAGGCATAACTCCATGTTAATAAAAAGGAAGTTACAGTTTTAAAATTCATCAAAATTACTTTTTAAATTATAAAAATTATGCATCTTTCATTCCTTATTCTATTGGTTCTAATCTCTCCTCCCCTATATCTATGTGTGACAAATGATTAGGTCCTGCACTATTTTTTCTCAGCTTCACACACCACCAAAAGCTTGAAATTACAAGATGAGTATAATCCATCTACATATTCTCTCATGTAATAATTATTTATTCACCAAAATTTTCAAGGCCATATAATACGTAAAGAACAAAAATGGTATCACCAATAAATAGTGTCTAAAATTTTCAAACACACAAACCATTAATAATCCTTCTCTTTCTGTGGTGGTATAGTTTATTTTGTGCACGTGTAAGTTTTCTGTTGGAAAAGCAAATGGGATGGTCTAAAGTCACCTTCTCATAGTTGTACCAAGATTTCTCCAATATCAATTCTTGATGTGTCAACATGTACATGAAAGGGCATAATCTGATTAGTCCAAGAATTGTAATATGGGATATTGTGTCAATTTCTTATTCAATTGCACAAACATTTTTCTTTAATTTGGTACCCCACACAAACTATCCTATTTTACAAAGTAGTTTTCCCAAGGAAGTTACAATTTTGGCATAATATTTTTTATTTTCTATAATATATTTAATGTCCTAGGAATGTGTGGAATTCTCTCGCTATTTTTAGATCCCCAAGACAAATTATGACTGTGATTTTCATTGGATCCAATAGTAACCCATCCTTGAAAATTATATTCCCTAACATGGTTCTAAATGGTGTTGCAAACACACATTTTTTTAGATTTAGAGAAAATTTTTAGGTTTCTACAATGCTCAAATATTAGTCTCAAATTATCACATATATCTCTTATTAACCCATATACTTTCTAATCATCCCAAATAAACTTGAAGAAACTTAAGGATGAAACATTCGAAAGTAGCCACAACTATATATGAGAAAACTATTCCCACGTTATTTTTACCCCAAATGGCTCCATTTTTTAAGCCCACAAACCCTGCTTGGTTACAAAATTTGTTTTGGCGAAGTCTTCTTTTGTGATTTTAACTTGGTGGTATCTAGAGAACCCATCAATGAAGGTGTATTTTTCCCTTCCCAAGACCATTCTAAAATTTCTTCAGTGAAAGAAATTGGAAATGGGTCAATTATACACATAGGGCCTATAGTCTACACAAATTCATATGTGTTTATCTGTATTTATACTTATCACCATTAGACTCGCCCCTTCTCATTCTTCCATGGGTATAATTACTCATATGGATAGCATGTTATCAATTTTTTTCTTGACTTTTTCATATAAATTGGGATTCATTCGGTATGGTTACTTTTTAAGTGGCTTTTCCCCTTCAACCAATTTCATTTGCATTATTCCAAGAGATGGGTGTAACCCCTTCATTTCATGGTAACCTCTTATGAATATATATTCATACTCATGCAAGATTTCAAAATATTTCTGATCTCATATTCACTCCCATAGTCTCCATTTTTTTCTAGTGTTGGTTCTTCCCCACTCCCTTTATTGACTTGTATGTATTTGAATAGGTCATATTGTGGTAAAATTCCAAGTTATCTCTTATATAGGACTTCTTTGGTTCCATACGAGACATCTATATTTATATCATGATTGTTTTCCTCATCCTCTACTTTGCGCATAACTTTATCTCTAGCTTTGTGCTTTCAATTTCTCTTTTTCCATACTTCATCATCTTCCTCACTTGAATCACTATTCACAAAGTTTTCTTCAACTATTTTTGTGAACACGAACCCCTTTCCTTATGTAATGTTCATACCCTTTCCTTCCATGATTGCATCATCTCCAAATGCCACCATTTTGATACACTAAAGGGGGTATTTTAGCTGAGGGATTGAAAAAGTGAAAAAAAGAAAGTATTTATAAACCCATATTTCATTTTTTTCTAGGAATTGTTTCTATGTTCAACTCACATCAGACACACCACACACAATGCATGATAGAACACATCAGTCTATAATGTTGGGTTTATTTTTTTCACCTCATTTATCATAGGTATGCACAATTTTGAAGATGCACTTTAGGTTTAGTGACTCCACTATAACTCAGAAATATTTGTACCTCATTATTTCACTCAAACTGGATACACATAGATTATTGTACCACTTCCCATGTTTTCAAAAATGGCTTACTTGTCACCCATCATCTTGTTGTGGTTCCTTTCAAAAAGTAGATTAAACAGTTAATCCATACCCTTTTGAGTTGTAAATTTATACCTCTTTGATGAAATTGTGTACATCTTCACTTCCACTAAAATTTTGCGGGAACTAATAGTTTTCCTTGATTATCCTCCTAATATTTCTACCAATATACTTATATAATTAAAAAATTGGAAAATTTGGCATGATTTCAATCATACCATAATCTCTACCTAATAACTCATACAAAATATGTGCCTAATTGTTGCATTACATGCTAGTTGTATCTAAAAATGATTGGTTATCACTCCATGTTATCTCACCTTCTAGAGCGGGTTCATATTTTTTTAGGCATGTATCTTGTATGTTGTATATGCACTCTAAATCCTCATATTCTTCTACATTCTTAATAGACTATGCACTTTATTTTAGATCCATTATAAATATTATGCTTGGGTTCCATTCTCAAAATTTACATACGTTTTCTTGAAACATAAGTTGACATTTCTTACATAGCACCAAGGCCTTCCTAGTAGCACTAGAAAATTATCTACTTTTTCCAAAGTTATTATATAAAAAGAAAATTAAAAATAAGGGACAGAAACAAACAATAAGGTAAACTTGATCCTTCTTTCATACCTCCTTGTAACCTCAGATGAGATTGGATGAAGCTTGGAATGAAACACCAAGCTTATTGAATCTCTACGATCACTTGAATTTGGATGCTCCAGAAATGTTCCAAATGGAAGTAGATTTCAACTACAAGCAATGCAAATTAATGATTGAATTGTTTGATAGATTTTTGATCAAACAGATAGTGTAATGACATGTAAAATTGAATGGAAACTTGACACAATAACAATGCAGATTATTAAGCTTCCAAAGATGAAAAAATGGAGAGGAATGAGTGTTTATTTATAGTTGAGGGAAGAGAATACCAAAGCCTTGATTTTTTTGATTGGTTTTCTAATGAGGTTGACTAAAACATGATTAGAATGATTTGTCTAAGTCTCTAATTTGATTGGAAAGATAACTTGTTGATTTGAGCTTGATTAAGTGAGTTTTCATTGAGTTTGAAAAAAGGTGGCATATCTTTTGAATTAATATTTTTCATGTATTTTGTTTTATTCACCCAAAAAGTGACATGAGATTTAACTTGGAGAGAGTTTTTTCTTTAATTTGGAAAGCCATGATATAAGGGACATGTTTTAGTTAACTCAAATATATTATTTGATTTAATTTAAACTTTTTATATTGAATATAATTAATGATTTTAAGCCTTATTCATGATTAGATTTGTTTTTAGTCAACTTGAGATGTCAACTAGTGAGGTAGAAATGGATAGGTGTGGGATTTATTAATTATTGTAATGTTAAATTAGCTAATAAAATTAGCTAATAGGGTAGTAGATGAATAATTAGGGGTGATGGGATTCATTAATTAATCCTAGGAGTGATGTGCAAGTGTAATAGGGAGTACAGTATCGAATATTTAATAATTCAAGGACCATGTCTAAGCGATAGGGATGAGAGAAGTTTATTTGGGACAATGACATTGAATGTCATTAATGGTTGTAAAATAGTGGAATACATCAAAAGTGGTTGTAATAGGTCAGCAATGATTGTAATGGTTGTTGAAGTAATTATGGGATGATTTTTAGAGATTTAGAATGTGTAATAGGATATTTTAGGGGTGTCTATATTTTCCCCTCTTCAAAGTGTTATTACAAAGTTTTAACACTTTAAAGATAGTAGACATGTGTAGATTGGTGAAAAAATGATGATGAAGTGTAATGGACAGCTTGATTTTCCCCACTAACCCATTTTGATGCCCCAATAGTTTCAAATTATGCTAAGGGAGTTCCCCTCAAGTGGATGGATGATGTTATAAAATGGTGGACAATCACTTGATAAGAGGAATAAAAGAATGTTGTGGGAGAGATAAACAAAACGGTCTCAAAAAATGAGAGATGGAGGGTCAAAGGATAAAATTAGGGTGTTGTGACTTGAATTAGGGTTTGGAAGAAGGGTTGAATAGAGGGTTGGGTGGGAGAAAAAATCATTTGTCATTTTTTCTACTAGAAATTGTTGTTATACATTGATTTTTTCTCTGAGTTTGTGATAGAGGTAACACAATATCCTACACATATTCACTGCACGAATTGGGTTTGAGAGTGTGGGAGAGGTCTCAAAAATCATAGTTTGGTGAGTACACAAAACATTTACCAATGTTGCATATTTATTACATTTTATAGCTAAAATAAAATTAAAAATTAAAGCTAGTGCAAGGATGTACTTGTGCTAGCGTAGGCCGTGAAATGTGCTAGTGTAAGATTGCATGTGTTAACATTAATGTAGATGAACCAACATATAAAGAATTACACTAGCGTAAAGGTAGTGTTAGTGTCATAGTGAGTGCGCTAGACTGATAATAAGTGTATTAGCATGTAGTGTGTTAGCATGAGAATAAGTGTGCTAAAGTAATATTAAGTACGCTAGTGTGAGTTAGTGGGTTAGGTAAGGTGTAGAAGTGATAAAAAGGTGAAAAATTGTTGGGAAGGGACTAATGAATGATTTTTAATGTGTGAAGTTTAGACTATATGCATTGGATGTACAAGAGATACATTCATGATTGAGATCATTCGAGAGACAAATGATGTGTGCATATTTGAGAGCAATTTGGGTGGTATTAGAGGCAACAAGTTCCACACACATAGCCCGGATGTTAGAGATTAGAATGGATCACTCCTTATTGACTGCTTTAGTGGAGAGATAACACAGTGAGTCTCATACATTCATATTTTTGACAAGAAATATGTCTGTTACATTAGAGGATGCGTATTGCATACTTAGGGTACCTATGCAAGTTCAATTGATTCAATGGGAGAGGAGAGATTCACACATCAAAGTGCAAACAAAAATACTATTTGGAGTAGAGGAGATTCATGGAGAGGGTATGGTAGTACCTAATACTAAGTGTATAGAGGATGACAAGATAGATCATCTGCCTATCTAATTGATGGCTCTTATCAGTGGCTACTTACTTCCTGATAAGACAAAGATGCACTTTAAACTAGGTTGATTGACATTGTTTTAGATTTATTGGCTGCAGTGGTGTTTTCATGGGGACCATGTATACTAGCACATTTATACAGAGGTATACATATGATTGTATACAAGAGTCATAGGAGTTTGGGCATAATGGTAGGAATGGGACCATATAGTAGTGGGTCAATCGAAGAGGATTTTGAGAGACATGCAACTGAAGCATTTGTGAGTTTGTGGATGGGAGATAGTAGATGTAGATCAGAGAGGTCACCAAGGAGATATGGAATTTCATAGATGACATAGAGATGATTTAACGTTACGCCATATCATATAGAGGCCTTATAGGTCCTATAAGTGGGTGGTAGATGCAACAAAGTTGGGGATAATGGAGGTTTCTCATTACATGATTGGGAGCTGATCATACATTATTGAGCATTATAGACTAGATAGGGTCATGTGAAATATTGGAGTTAGACATGATATACCATATGGAGAGAAGTGGTATGCATGGTTAGCATGAGAGACTATAGATTTTGGGCCACACGTTAGGCCTAACATAGTGAGGACTAATTTTCTAGGATTTTTAATACATGTGTGGTATGCACGAGCATGTATCATGGATCTAGGTATATTAGTTGGATATGTAGCATGCTACACAATGATAGTACTGATTTTTTTGACCATTCCTTAATTAGTGATAGCTGTAGGGATAGTAGAAACAATGAGGATAATGTTGCGGTAAATATGGAGGAGAGGGAGAGGATGACATGGCCATGGAAGAGAACATGGATAGGGACATGAACATGTGTAGGTACATGTACCGATGCATGGACATGTACAAGATGCACAAACACAAGTTCAGGTTCAAGTACTGATATAGGAACATGTTGGACAGGGTGTACAAGTACAAGGTTTACAAGTACCGATTTATCTATAGGGGCCACCAAGTCTAGGAGGAGGAGCAGATGGGGATGATGGCTAGGGAGATAGGGGAGATTCAGATGTGTGGAATCAAATAACAATAGTAAAACCTATAGGTCCATCAGAAACATAACTACATATGGTTTAGGCATAGAGAGACAAAGCAATTCAACAATGAGATGCCTCTCTTATTGTATCTCAGACATTATAGACATAATTAATGAAGTTCCATGTGCAACAAGGGAATTATGAGAGAGATTAGTTAGCACTACAACCACAACATTTTATAATGGAGAGAGATGTGGCTTATCATGTGGACGAGTTGAGTGGGATGGGTGGTGTACTACATGAGTAGTTGATAACGACTCACTTTGTGGGTGATTACAGAGGATTCTATGAGGAAGCTGTCTTAGAGATCCAGAGAGTGATAAACTACAACCAAAGGACATATTGAAGGTTAGGGAGATCAGTTAGATCACACGTGCCATCTAGATCAGATAGATTGGTTGAGATGTCGCCACCAAGGTGAGATGGTGGACTAGGTAGTTAAGGTGTGGGCGAGAACCATGGTTGACGTTGTATGATATACATCTATTTATTTTGTATATGCCTCATGATGAATGCATATACCTTTTATATTTTCCCATTGCGGCATGATGATGTATATATGTATATGAAATTTTGAGACATTGGACATTGTATATGATATATATATATATATATATATATATATATATATGATGATGATGATGATGATGATGATGGTGATGATTTGGGTGGTTTTGTAGATGACATGTTATTGTTATAGATGTATGGAAATGTTAGCGATTAATGAATTAATGTTGATAAAATATTTATTTATGTATTTTTGAATGATATGTATGAATGAATGCAATGATGATATGACTAACATTATTCGTAGTTTGAGCTTCCATTCAAATTTTTTATTTTGGATTAACCTTCTTTGCTTTTTCATAATAGATTTAACACCATGATTATTAAAGAACCATGATGATTAACCCGTTATATGTGGAAACATACATACACATAGTAAACATAAAGGTGAAAGAAAAAACAAATATACACAGTAGATGTTTGCACCGTGGCTCTATATGAACCAAGATGGTAAATAAGAAATGTGTTATTGGTAAAAAAATTAACTAAGAAAGGTATAAACAAACCCAATATACACAGTAGATGGTCACACCATGGCTATAAACTAACCAAGATGGCAAACAATAAAATTGTATTGGTCAAACGATTAACTTAAAAAGTAACAATGCAACACAATTATTATAAAGACAACTTAACCTTTGTCCCCTAATGTGTTCCACAGTGAAGATTGATTGACTTGATTTTCCCCTAGCAAGGATGCATGCTAGGGGTAGGATGATTTGTAAGTGATTGGGTCATTACCCCCATGTAAGGATATATGTAAGGGAGTAAATTGAGAGCTGATATTTACCTAAGAGAGGATACATGCAAGGGACTTAGATTAGTTCATTTTGACTAATTGATATTTTGGAACTAACACTAAGATAAGATTCAATTTGTTGAGCTTTGGGATTTTTTTTTGTTGATTTTTTTTAATTTTTGGATAGCTTTTATGAGTTTTTTGTGTAGATTTTTGAATGACTGTATATGTGCTGGTAGTTTTGGAAAAATTTTGTAGGGTTTTTTGTGATTTTGTGAGATTGTGAGATTTTTTGAATTTTTGGAGACATATGTGGATGTTTAGGGATATTAGATTTTTTTTGAATATTTAGGGATTTTTTAAGTTTTTAAATGTTTTATGGAGCCAATGCAAAAACTCTAGGTGATTCTGGACCCATCTAAGTTTTCATAAGAACACGAGTTTTAGGGAAACCAAGGGATGAATCATAATGGATATGAGTGAATATGGATGGTTTAGAAAATGATAAATGTCCTAACTACAAGGAGAAAGTGACAGAAAGTGGTTTGGGGTGATATGGTAAGATGACTAGGATGAAGGAGTGATATAGGTGGTTATGCCAAAACTCCCCCAACACAAAGGATACTCATGGATGGTTTATGATTAGAAAATTTTCAGATGAACCACATTCATGGGACCTTTAAACTCTTAGAAATATTTAGTGGATAACTTGTATGCACCAGATCCATATTTTGTAATGATAACATAAGAACCTAACTAATTAGATTCAAAATTTCCTTGCTTTTCTCGATCTTTTATTGTGTTTTTATGTTTTTATTTTAATACAAAGTCACTGATCTCATAATGTTTGGGTTTTATCCATTTTACGTAGCTGTGATGAAGTCAATTTTATTACACTTTCAAATGGTTTAAGGAATTAAGCCTCTTTTCATCTAGGAGGTGAAGTTCAACATGTCAAGCATGTCTATATTTGTCTTCATTGATCAAATATTTGAGGGATATATAGAGTGATGGGATCTCGACCTCTATGGGTAATACAACTTCAGATCCATATACTAGTGAAAAAGGTGTGGATGTTATTAGACTACAGTAAGATGTAGATAGGTCTAGAGGGGACGATAAACTTGTGTATGACAATTACAACCATGTTTGTTAACAATATTTTCCAATATGGATTTGATCATTTTATTGGATGCTACACCTTGGCCATTACACTGTGGATAATATGGTGTGGACCATTTGAGGTAGATGTGGAAGCATTTGGATATCTCTTTAACGGTTTTATTTTTAAATGATGTATCGTTCTTTGTAATAATGGAGGAAGGGAAGCCACAACGACAAATGAGATGGTTAAATATGAACTTGGAAATATTTGTACCAATGTCATAAGTGAGAGGTGTTGCCTCTACCCATTTGGTTAAATATTCGGTTGTAGTGATAATGAATGGATGGCCATTGAAAGATGTGGGTATGATTTTTCCTATAAGGTCGAGCCCCATTGGGAGAAATGCCAAGGTGTGGTGATTGGTTGAATATTGTGAAGATGCATGAATGATATTGTCATGTTGTTAACATGCTAATCATTTCTTTACAAATTGAAAGGCATCATACTCCATATTGAACTTGTAATAACCCACACGTAAAATATTTTTTTAATCTAAAACCATGCCATTTGTGTGTGCGTTGCTAGAATTTTTTTTGGTTCATCTTGATTGAAACATATTAGGAAAGTTACATCATATCCTCTTCAATATAAGGTGTCAGTGAGGATAGTGTAGTATGAAGCACGTGTTAGGGCTCATTTTTTTTGGTAATTCATATTTTTAGGAAACATTTTATCATGGATAGAGGTATAGATATCATGATACCAAGGGTTTTCAGGACTAATTTTTTCACATATCATGGTTGAATCAAGAAAACTGTAGGCTAGAATCATAAGATGTTCTATGAGAAACTCATTGCTTATTTTATTTGGACCAAACTCAAGAAGAGATTCGATAGTTTCCATGACATATTCTGACTTGTTTTGTGTGTAAAGAACTTGTTCAAAAGTGATAACATGCAAATAAAATTTAAGGATATAAAACATGAGCTTATAGGGGAAATATTTGTCATCCTTGAATTTATATTCACTGGTAACTTGTTTGATGACCAAGAGGGAATTACCATAAAATGTCAAATCCTTGAGATTCCATGAAATAGTGATCTTCAAACCAACTATGAGAGATTTGTACTCATCAATATTATTGGTGTGAGGGAATCCAAGGAGAAACTATTTTGAATTGACATCACCATCTAGCGTGAGTATTAGAATACCATCTTCTGACCTGTGGATATTACAAGATCCATAAAAAATAGAGTTCAAGAGGGAATTACATCAACATTCAAGGTTTATTCATCCAAAAATTCAAAGTAAAGAGGTTTTGATCATGGAAGAGGTGCTACAACAAGATGATATCCAAGGGTTTTTCCCTTGATGGATTTTTATTGAAAAAATTCTATATAAACTTCACTGAGTAAAACAACCTAACTAGACATTCTTCCTATTAGGATAAGTATAGATAGTAGATATTTGAGTAGATCTAGTTTTGAGATAAGATTAGTTGTATGATTGAGAAAATAATTATGTATCTTATGAAATGTAAAAGTCACTACTAAGCATACCTTTTTAACTTGGGAATATTTGAGTGCATGATCAATCAAGGTCCTAATGAGACACTAAACAACTTGTTCTTTTGCATGATCATTATGTTGTGTCAATAATGCTCTTATTGCATATTTTGTGCTAGATGTATAAAGAAAAATTGGTTTTTGGAAAAGGTGGTATGAACACTAGAGGATTTGATAGATTTTATTTCAGTTTGGAGAAAAATTCTTGACATTCTTGATTCCTTTTGAAATCTACAATTTTTTTTTGAGCAATTGATTAAAGTGATGACACTTGTCTGCTAATTGTGAGATGAAATGTTTGATGGAATCAATTTTTCTTGGAAGACCTCTTAGTTGTCTAAGATTGTGTGGAGGAGGAATTTCCATGATTTATTTGAGCTATATGGGGTCAAATTTTATACCTCTTCGTGAGACAATGAACCCCAAGAGTTTTCTCAAAGTTACACCAAACACACATTTCTTTGGATTGAATCTGACCTTGTATTCACATAAACTTTTAAAGATGTGACTTAAAGTTTTTAGATGATAAAGTATTATTATTTTTTATTTTTCCAAGATATCATCTACATAATCTTATATAATGTCATATAGCATGTCGTGGAAGATGACTATCATTACTCTTTGATAAGTGACACCTTTGTTTTACGGCCAGAAGGCATAACCTTATAACAAAATGTTCCCCATGGTGTCGTAAATTCTATCTTTGGTTGATCCTCTTTGGTAATTTGTATTTGATTATAACCAGAAAATCCATCCATTAGGGAGTTCATTTCATGGACCATCGTAGATTCAACAATCATATCAATATTTGGTAATAGAAAGTCATTTTTGGACATGATTTATTTATATCATAAAATTCTGTATAGATTCAGATTCTCAAGGTTTTATTAGCAATTGGTACAATGTTTGATATCCATCTAAATAGTCAGTTGGTTTGATAAAACCTACTCTAAGAGTTTTTGAATTTTAGCTTTGACCAGTGTTGTCATGAAAAATGTTTAGCATGCAAAATTAAATATTTTGGCCATGACAATTGACCCCACACTTGAAAATTCCCTCCCCCAGTCACTGTTGACCTTTTCTCAAGCCATCCTATTTTTAATTTTATCCTCATGTTGGCCTAGAGGATTGTACTAACAATATTTCCATGTGTTTCACATACATGGATGTTTTCATAAGGTGATTTTCAAAGTCACTAGGATTCAAGGAAGAATGACTATCCCCAAAGGCCTTGAAAGGTCCATTTTAGCCATTTTGCAGCATATGGATATCATTCCGAAGATGACAGGGAAGACCTAAACCATATGGAAGTTATGAAGGTATCCAAGGTAGTTTAGGGAGAATTTGTGGAGATAATTGATCTCGAGAACCAAACCAGAAAATAGGTTCATTTTGGTGATGCAGTGATCAAGACTCCTCATGAAAACAAAGCTCAATGATCAATAGTTTGTAGAAAATTTTCATGTCATGGGAAACTATTCATGTCCTGGGAATTGTCCTCCACTTTTTTGAGCTTCAAAGTCTAGGAGTTAGCCAAATTTACATTTTTTAGGGGCAATCTAGGAAAAATCAACTTTTGGAGGAACAAGTGGAATTGTTTCTTCGTTTCACCTATTCCCCAATTTACCACCTTGGTTGAAATGGTTATTTAAATTGGTAATTTTATGTTATATTGGCATAGGGGGAAGTGTTATTGTGTTCCATCAGTGCCCCAAAACCTCATCTTATCTCACGTCTTTGAAAAATGAGTTGGATCGGTCATGTCGGCCTTTCGAGGAACTCTTTAAAATTTTCCTCACTTCCGCAAGTTCCCCACTTCTCTACTATACAAAACCCCTTGAATCATTTAAATCAACATTAAATGGAACCAAAGGAACATTATCATGTTTCGATAGTTCCCTGATTACCCGTAATCACCGTCGTAAGAGGAAATTGGTACCATAGTCAAACATGTTGGTCTTTTACAAAACTATAGGAATATTTCCACCATTCCATTAGTGTCATGAACCTTCTGTTGGTACCCAAATTTGTTCTCCTTTTTTCAGTCTAAGCAGCACCAAAGATATAACATGAAGCTTGAAGACAGATAGATCATGATGTATGTCATTTTGTAGCTGGGGATGTGATCTAACTGACACTCAGATTTGTGGAGAGATGGATAACACTCAAATAGGATTTGTTCTTGTCCTAACGATTTTAGGTTGTGCCTTTCAACCAAGGTAAGAGGACCTATTTTGTAACCCTCAAATGGTGAAGGATATGAAGATATCCCTCAGTTTGTGTAAGTAGTATGAAGGGGCCTTGGGAAAATATGATCAACACTCCAAATCTAACTTTCACAAGTTGTCACTTCCAGATTATGGAGATAATTTCAATGCAAGGCAACGGTTATTGAGGACATTTTGAAAACCTGATATGTTCTGCATACTTTAGCAAATGGATTTTGATATTCTATGGCTATACAGGTCAAAACAAGGGTAGTGTGGGGTAGGATTAGTTGTTTAGAATGATTTTTGGTGGGATATTAATATAACAAACTTGACTATGCCAGATCTTTGACAACCTCTACAACATTTGAACAACTATAAAAAAAATGCTTCAAAATAGTCAGGATATTCTTTTAAGATACACAAATTGAGGCCTAAGTTTGCACTCTTCACATAATATTTGAAACCTAACACAAAATCTTGAGTGAAAGGACTCAATTAAACATCAAAATCTCTGATCAAATCACGCCTAAGGTACCCCCAAAGGCTTACAAGCAATCTCTATCAACAAATGAAGTGAAGTGATTTTAAACTATTTATTTTCAATGTTGGATGAAAGCTCTTTTGACAAATGAAATAAAAAATGCCACTAAACTATCAATAAGGATGAGATCTGTGTGATTCCTAAAAAAATCAATGCTAGATTGCAAGAAGAACAAGGAAAATTGTTTGCATACATTTAAACATGATAAAAGACATCATATTGCCCAAAATAACATAGATTAATTCAAAAGCTTGTTAGATTCATCAGCAGGGGATATTTTCAGGAACAATCTCAGAGCTGTGTGATGGCTATACACTTGTAACCAACTCAACATAAATGAAGATCTAACAGAGAAGACATTAACCAAGTTTGTTGGAGGGTTTCTCAGAAGATGAGCTTCTCTAAAAAAAAATTCATGATTTTCAATTTCCCGACCCTTTGCATGTCAAAAAACATGCATTATATATCATTTGTTTACATTTGATCCTTCTTTCCTAAGAAAATAATATCCTATGGCATCTTAGTTTGTTACAAATTCACTCATGTCTTGCGGAAAGGGACATCTAACAGAAAAACGTTCAAAAAGTTGCCAGGTGCCTCAAAAAAGGTGAATCATTGCAAAATTCACATCATTATCCATTGTGGAGGCACATTTTTCATCTTCAAAGCATGCAGACCCCCTTCATTTCATTATTTCATCCTTATCCCTCCAAAATTTGACTCTACAACTTTTGGATATGATATTTCACGTTTTTACTCGAGCCTGAACAAAATTTCATTTCAAAAGTACCTCAGATCTATAAATTGAATTTTCAAATTGATTTCATTGATCCTTGAAGGCAAAAACGACACAAATTCACCAAAAAATTGGTGAAAATTGATGCGAAAATCACATTTCCACACTTCCTGGAGTAAAAATGGCAGCCAAACTAAAAAATGCACAATTACCATTGATGTTCCCATCTCCCTTTAATCTAGGCCCTCCAAAGGTCACAATGCGATTGGAAATGGGTTTGGGATCACTTTTTGACATTTTAACATTTTGAAAAATGTAAAAATTTGACATTTTTCTCCGTCCTTGGGATTTGGCACTGACACATGGCACAAGGTGGGCCCCATTGGAAACACGGCTCGATTCTTCACATTTCCACCTTTTTTGAAAAAGGAAAAAATTTCAATTTTCCTCTACCACTTCTCCCCTCCCATAAGACACATGTCCTCATATGATTGGCTAAGGGGAAGTGCTCTGACTTCATACTTCAATTCCTTTTCACCAAAGGAAAATTTTCAACATTTCCTCCACACTCCTGCACCTCTGATTTTGTCCCTGCCACATGTCTCCCTTTGACTCGTTGCAAAGCCATGCTTCAAATTATCACTTCAACTCATTTTTCCAAAAAGGAAACATTTCCTTTTTTCCTCCGGTGGCCCGTACTCCCTTCTGCCCCCGATCCTGCCACATGTCCTCTCCTGAGTGACCCGATGGACCTACGGCCTTTTTCACAACTTTTGCTCCCATTCGCCAAAAGAAAAAATTTATCTCAAAAACATCTCTGATCTTCAAATTGATCCTCAAAACCAATTGCATTAGTCCTTGAAGGAAAAAATGACATGAGTTCCCTAAAAATTTGGTGAAAATTGATGCAAAAATCACATTTCCACACATCCTGGAGTAAAAATGGTGGCCACACTGAAAAATGCACAGTTACCATTTGATCTGTCTTTCTCCCTTTAATCTGGGCCCTCCACGTGTCATAATGCAATTGGAAATGTGTTTGGGATCATTTTTTGATTTTTAAACACTTTTGAAAAAATGTAAAAATTTGACATTTTTCTCTGCCCCTCTGCCCTTGAGATTTGGCGCTGACACATGTCCCAAGGTGGGTCCCGTTGGAATCGAGGCTTGATTTTAAAAATTTCTAACTTTTTTAGAAAAAGGAAAATTTTCCAAAAATCTCCGCATTCCTACACCTCTTCTTCTGTCCTTGACATGTGGCGATCATTGACTCGTTGTGGGCTTGCGTTCCTCCTTTTAAACTTTACTCAACTCCTCAAAAAATTTAAAAGTTTCAAAACTCACCGGCGGCCGTACTCCCCTCTTGCATTACTTTTGACACGTGTCTCCCTCTAATTCATTATGAAGCCACGCTTCAAATTACCACTTTAACTCACTTTGCCAAAAATGAAATATTTCTCTTTTTCCTCCAGCGGCCCACACTCCCTTCTGCCCCTAATCCTGCCAGGTGTCCTCTCCTAAATGGCGCGACGGACCCGCAGCCTTTTTAAAAAAGTTTCTCCCTTTCACCAAAAAGAAAAATTTTCAAGTCCTTCACCAACCTTCCATCCCACTTTTGATGAAAAGATGACACGTGTTCACTTCTAATTCGCTGAGGGCCTACACTCTAAAGCCGTCACGTGTTCCATTCTATTTCGTTGTGGGCCTGCGCTCTAAAGCTGCCACGTGTTCCATTCTGATTCGTTGTGGGCCCTAGGCATTTTATTAGTACTTTAACACTTTTTTCCAAAATTCCTTAAGGCACAAAAAGACGCACCCATCCGCCTTCACTCTATTTGTGACACGTGTACCTCTTCTGGCACCTGCGAAGCTGCGGAGGAAACTTGCACTTTTTTCCAAAACACAAAAACGTTAGGTTTTTTGAGAAGACCCACCGAACCTTGTCCAATTATAACAAGCCACATAGGAGAATATTTTTGAGATATAATTTGATGGGAAAAGGGTGCACCTGTATGACCATCAAAAAATGTAAAAATTACCAGCAATGCCCTAGAATACCAAAGATGAATTTCACGGGAAAAAGATGCCCGCCTGACTATCAAAACACATAGAAAATGCCAGGGATGCCCAAAATTCAATTTTTTCTTCGTGGGTGAAGAATTTTTTGATTAAAAGACAAATGGAAAGTGTTTTTAGGAAATTCACAACCATGGCAAGGGATTTTTGAGAAAAAATAAGTATAAACCATGAACAATTTTCAAGCTCTACAAGGCCAGGAAAACATGGAAAAAATGGAAGAGCCCATTTGATTTGGGAAAAATTAGGGAAAAACATAGGGAAAACTTAGCAGATTTCCTTCAAAATGGTGAAAAAATGGAGAAAAAATGAACTCAAAGCATTCAAATGTAGATGTAAGTTGTTTTTTCACCAAATGTGAAGGATGGGAGAATCCAGCGCCATTTTTTCTCAAAAATAGGGCAAAAGTTACATTTCTCCTTAGCGGATTATGGCAAGGTAATGAGTTTGCAAGACAATCCAATGCATAAGAATGGAGCTACAACTTCACATTATTGATTTCATGAGGAAAAACATTTCAGAGCATAAAGAGAAAAGGGGAAACATGGAAAAATGGAAGAGAATCAAAAATGGGCACCAACATCAGCTCCTTCTCGGGGATGGGCACTCCTAGTGAGTGCCACAAGAACAAAATAAGTAGAACAAGTGCCAAAATAATCCATTGGGAAAATGGAGTCAAAATGAGCCAGAGCCACCAAAAAACTAGACCCAGATCAACCGACAAAAATGGTTGTCACACACCAAGGCAAACCACAAACCGATTAAACAGGCAAAAACAAAGCCAAAAGCCAAACACTATACACTGTACAAGTGGTGCATACCTCAAATTTTGGGATTAATCCAAGAAATGCTTCAGATGCCTGCCATTAACAAGTAGTTTAAGTAATTCACCAATCTAATTCCTTGAGAAAAAACATATTTTCACCAATTCTGATATCAATGGAGTAAGGGCCCATCCACAATTCATCAAATTTACCATGTTTTCCCTTATCTTCATTTTTTCTATCCCACAAAAAAACCATATTTCCAACATTGAAAGCCCTAGGACTGACCTTATTATCAAACAACCTCTTCAACTTCTCTCTAAATTTGGCATGCCTTTGGTGGGATGCTCTTCTTTCTTCATCCAGTTAAACAATCTGATTAATCCTTGATTCATATGGACTTACCTCTTGATCTTCAAGTTGTTGAACAAAATGAAATGAAGATAATTACAGATGTAAGGGCAGTAGAGCTTGAATTCCATATAACAACTCAAATGGGCTCTTACCGGTAGCTCTTTTGGCAGTGATTCTATCAGACCAGACTACAAATTTTAGTTTTTCACCCCATTTTCTCTTGTTCAACTCCAAGGTTCTCCTAATGATCTTCAACAAGTTCTTATTGCTAGACTCAGCTTGTCCATTCCCTTGAGGGTTATAGTTTGAAGCATAAGTCAGATTGGTTCCATACTCCTTGCACATTGCCATCAAGGGTTTAGCTCTGAAACACATGGCATTATCAGCAAAAATCTTGACTGGCACACCAAATCTACATATGATGTGATTCAACAAGAAGTCCATAACAACTTGGTGTGTTGCTTTCTTGGTGGGAATTTCTTCTACCCACTTGGTGATGTAATCAGTGGCTACAAGAATCCACTTATGTCCAGCACTATAAGGGTCTGAGATCTCACCAATGAAGTTCATTCCCCATTGTTTGAAAGGAGCTTTAATTGATATAGGATGCAAAGGAAGGGATCCTGAAGCTTTCATTCTTCCAGAGAAACACTGGCAACTTTCACATTTTCTAACTAGCAGGGTTGCATATTTGAAAAGAGTAGGCCACCAATAACCAGCTCTCAAAATTTTGTGTGTTGTAACCCTTCCAAAAAATTTCCTCCACAAACTCCCCCATGGAAATCAACAACTATTTTGGGAGCTTCATCTTCAGTTACACATTTCAAGAGGACACCTTCAGGGTTCTTCCAAGCCAGCCCAAAGTCAATGATGATGTATTTTTGAGAAGCCAACTTGAGGGATCTTTTCTGATTTTTATTTAAATGATCAGGGCAGCATAGGTGTCTGAGGTAAAATATTACATCCTTATACCACTTAGAACTTACCAATTTCTCAAGAACATATGCCCTTTCTTCCTCTACTTCATTTACTTCCACAGTCTGCAAGTTTCTCTCAGCCATAAGCTTAGCAAGACCCAAACCTCTTACCAACTTTTTGGTTTGGATGTCCATGTCATACTCCTATAGTTTGTTCACCCATCTACATATTTTTCTTGAGATCTCCATCTCTGATAAGATGTCTTTTACCATGGTGTGGGGAACATAAGCAACAACTTTTGAACTTAAGATATAAGGCCTGAAAAACCTTTGTTGCTTTCACCAAGGAAAATTCTTGTTTTTCCATGATTGTATATTTTAACTCAATAGCTTGTAAAGCCTTGCTAAAGAAGGCAATAGGCCTCTTAGCCCCATCTTCATCCTTCTACAACAAAACAGATGCAATGGTATTTTCAGAAGAAAAAGAGAAGATTTGGAAAGGCTTCTTGATAATTTTTCGGAAGCTACCAAGACAGGTGCATGTTTCAATGCTTCTTTGATTCCTTCAAAAGCCTAAATAAGACCTCCTCCCACTTGATAACTTGGTCTTTCTTGGACTTGACGAAGCAACTATGTAAAAAGCATGTTCTCCTGAAATTAGTTTGGGTAACGTGAGATAAGGTGCCATCTTGAAGACAGATTGTGCATCAGGTTGAAGTCATGCATGTAGCTGGGTCAAGTGGATCTAACTAGACACTATGATCATGTGGAGAAATGGGAAACTCAAATAGGACTTGATAACTTGTCCTCAATTGTTTATCCAGGATTGGACCCTTTCATGTACACTTGGTAATTGGACCTATTTAATTTCTCACCCTCAAATTTGGCAACTATTATCCTTAGATTTTAAAGACATTATCCAAACAAGCCATTTATGTAAAAATATGACCAGAGAGTAGCCTTGGGAACATATGATAGAACACCTACCAAAATGACACTTCTTTAATTGAGAGACAATTCCATATCAAATGGAGATCTGTATCCCTAAGGCAACATTACATGGAGTAATTTGCAATATTGATTTGTTCTTGCTTACTTTAGCAAACGATCCAGTCTGCAATGCATTATAAAGGTCAAAACATGGGTAGTGTGTGATTACTGTTTAGAATGAATTCAATGGATGCTATGATATTGACCTATTAGATAAAAGTGACTATGTTATTGATTCTTTGACATACTTCTCTAGCTCCATTTTGAGATGGAACTAATGAGACCAAAATGCTTCAAAAAAGCATGGATGCTTCTATTCTTCAGGAGAGATTTTGAAATGAGGTTCCCCAAGTGATGAGTACTCTGTTAAGTAATCTCTGAGACCTAAAATGATCTTGATCTAAAGGACTCAATTAAGTGGACATCAAAATCCTGATTTCATGCCTAAGGTAACCCAAATTCAACCGGTAGTTTTAAAACACAAACATAGGTGAAGTGCCATTAAACTCACTTATAAAAGATAGATCATAAAGCTCTTGTGACAAATTGCTGCGGGTGATTCACTAAGCTTTCGCAATCTATTGTATAGCACAGTATGTAGTTTTAATTCTGTTTAATGTAAGAATGCAAAAGGATAAATAGTCAATTTTTAATTTTTCAGACAATCAATAAACAAAGTTAATAGACACTTTTGCTAGAAATGTTTAATAGATTTTTAGATCAGTATTTGTTAGAATCAAAAGAGAAGATTTCAGGAACAATCCCAGGCTGTGTGAAATTATAGTTTAACGGATGCTGCATGAAGAAAGGTGCATGTTTAAGTGCCTTATTTGATTCCTTCAGAAGAAGCTTCCTGAATAACATCCTCCTCCCACTTGATAACTTATGTCTTTTACCATTTCACGGAAAAAATGCATGTAATAGGAAGAGTCAATTCAGCAAAATTAGACACAAACCTTCTAATGAAATTGATCTGCCCAAAGAAGGATTAGATGCATCTTCTTTGTTCTTGGAATTAAAACCTTGATGATTGCTTCTACCCTCTTAGGGTCAATCATGACACCATCCTTTGAAACAATATGACCAATTAGCTTGGCCTTTTGCACCCCAAAATGACACTTCTTTGGATTGAGAGAAATGTCATATTCTCTACATCTGATCAACATTCTTTTCTAGGTGTTGCAAGTGATATTTTCTACTCCTTGAAAACATAGTCACATCATCATGATAAACTGCAATGAATTCATTTATGTAACCAGCAAAAGTAACATCCATTTCTCTTTGGAAGGTAGCTCCAACATTCATGAGACCAAAAGGCATTCTTACATAAACATATGTTCCCTAAGGAGTGGTAAAGGCAATTTTAAATCTTTCTGACTCCTTAACAACAACTTGATTGTAGCCAGAGAAACCATCCAAGGTGGACAACAATTCAAATCCAGTCACTAACTGCAGCATGTTTTCCATGTTTGGAAAAGGATAATTGTCCTTCAATGAAGCTCTATTCATATTTCTAAAGTCTACACAAAGTCTGATATCTCCATTTTTCTTTTTGACTGGCACAAGGTTTACAACCCAAGATGAATACCTTGTGGGCTGAATGATCCCTCCCTCCTTCAATTTCTTCAATTCATCTTGCATTTTCATGGAGAGGAGTGGATTAATTGGCCTCTACTTTTTGTCTGAATGGTTTGGAATTTTTTTCAAGAGGAATCTCATGCTGAAACAAGTCTTCTCTGTATGCTTTCAGCTCTGAATAAGACCAAGCAAGATAGTCCTTGATATTTCTTCAATAGTTAAACATAGGACTGTTTTTCTTCTTTGTTTAGATTTCTACCCAACCAAACTTTTCTTGGTTTATCATTAGTTCCCAATTTATGCTCTTCCACATCCCTTGAGGCAGACATGTTTCTATTGATGATGTAATCAACATTGTTAAAATTTGACTCAAGCACAACAAGACCTCTAGGAATGGTGTTAGTTTTCAATTGGATAATATCCTTTCCAAACAAAGTCTCTCTTCCTTCAGTCACACACACCATTGGTTCCCAATCAATATTTTGATCTACAAACTCACCTTGATTTTGTAAGAACCTTTGCACTTGAGCATCATCATTAAACACTTGCCAATGCTTGATGTTGTCAGGGACAACTGGCCTAGTTAACACTTCAATATTGTACTCACAATAAGGTGAAATGGTGTAATTTCCAAATCTTGACCCCAACACTACCAAATTTTTAGAAAGTAGCATTGAAACTTCTGTCATGATGCACAATGTTGAAGGAATCAAACATCTCAATTAGATCCCAAACTGCATGCTTGTACTGTTTCATCTGCTGATTTTTTGTAGCATACAATTTTCTTATTTTTTTGACAACTAGCTCTGAATATCCTTTTGCAATGATGTCCTTGACACCATACTTCCATGAAATTCTTAGACCCAACAACAAGGCTTCATACTCAGCAATGTTGTTAGTACATTCAAAATTAAGCTTGAAAGAAAAAACAAACTCTTCCAAGCTAGGAGAAATCAGAAGTATACCAGCACCATTTCCAAATTTGGAGCAAGCTCCATCAAATAGTAAGGTCCAAGGAGAACTTACCTATTCAAGGCACTTCGACTGATCCATCTTGTTCTCCTTACCATCAACAAACCCAATAAAATTATTAACATCAACATAAGAAAATAATACTTCATAAGAAGCATTGTTTGGATTCTTAATTAGATGTAACATCTTCTTTTATCCATAGAGCTTAAAAAGGATGCCTTCAATGGGAATAGTGGAAAAATACATGTCCATTTGGACACTCCCTCCAACACTTGCAGCCCACTTTCTTGACAATAACATACCCCATTTGGCAGGGCAATCAACAATCACAACATCCAATTTTAAATTCCTCCCAAGATAAGATGCAAGTTGCACCACCAGACCCTTCACACAACCAACTACTGGCACTTCTCTTGATTCCATGGCAGTACACTTTCCATAGTCTGTTGTCACTTTGATATCCAACTCATTCATGACTTCTAGAGGCATGACATTACATGATGCACCAGAATCAAACATACAATTGTGAAGTAGTCTATCCTTTATGATCAAATTTGTAAAGAATGGATCAACATTCAATTGGGAATCAACCAAGGATGTCCCCAAGTATACCTCAAGTGTTTCTCCAAGATCCTCTACTACTGGTGTGTTTCAAGGTCTATAATGATCTGAAGGAGGAGTTTCAACAATATTTACATTTCTATGTTTGGGGTACTTCTTCTCTTCTTTCAAACCTAGGTACTCAAATGCTCTCTTCTTGTGCTCAGGAATCCTAAGCAACTCAATGATTGGAACACTCACTTTGATTTGGCTCAATACCTGGGCTATGTCATAGGGAACACTCTTTGGAAAGGCAGCATTGGAATGGAGACAAGTAGATTCATTAGATGGCATGGGATTCTTGGTAGCTTGGGCATGAGGAGGACTATAATTTTTTCTTGGGACAACAGAGCTTTTGGCAGGTGTTTCTCTTCTAGGAGCTTCTTTGGGAATACTTGTAAGAAAGGGTGTTTTAGGTTTTTCTTGAGGCCCAACTCCCTTAAAAACTTTGCTCCTAGTGTTATACTCTTTCTCTTGAGCCACAACAACATTCATTAAAAATTGTCTATCTTCCTCCGAAGGGATACCACCATCATACTTTTTAATCATCAAAGCTCTTAAGTATTCAAATTCATTGTTAGGAATTTCAAAAGCTTGCACTACATCAACTTCAAGAGTATGAGGGGGAAGAAAGACTTGTACCCATTTGATGCAATCCCAAAAGGTTGCAGTTGTCCTTGCACTTATTACCTCAGTTGATGTTGCTCCTTCTTGTGAGCTTGAAGAACAACCCATCATGCAAATATCATCATCATTATTAGCTTCACCATCTTTCTGGTCCACTTCACATGGAGGATGGGGCAGAAAACACCTGTCACACCAATCAATGTTAACAACTTCCTCAACAACAGCAACCCTAGCAGTTAGGGGATCAGGTAACACTCTTCCTTCATGTGCTTGAGGATGTATATTTGTAGACCCCATGGGTCCTTTCCCTCTATCATCAGATCTCTGATCACCCCTAGGATGATTGGAAAATCTGTCATGGTTTTTTGCTTTTTTCTGACCTTGTGAAGTCTACCCAATTCCCTTCTCAGCTCTTGCCAACTTGTAGGAAATATCTTTGACATCCCCTGCCAAAGTTTTCACCACTTCCTCCAAGTCTACACTCTTGCTTGCTTGAGGATTTTTCAGGGTTTATCAAATTTACACCATTATCTCTTGAGAGGTTTCCCAATTGATTTAATATTGTTTTCAATCTATAGTGCCATGGTGAAGGCTTGCCTTAAATTAGTAGGGTTCTTGTCTCTTAGGTAATAGGCTGCCTTATTATCAAATGCATCTGCATATTTGATTAAGCATGACTAATCACACGGCCTCAAATTAACTAGAAACCTTCTCAAAGTTTTTGTTAAACCTTATGTTGAAGTCATGAACTGATTCATTGGGGTTCTTCTTGATATTTTCAAATTCAGACAATAGAAACCTAGGATGAGTCTTGTCACCATATTGCAACCTAAATGCATTCTTCATTTCAGTTCATGAATCAATAGAATTATTAGGAAGAGCCTTGTACCAATCCCTAGCATCCTCTTCTAGTGTATGAATGAACAATTTAATATACACATCTTCATGCTCAATCTCAAAGTCCTCCATCATGTTAACAAAAAGTTTTAGGTGCTGATAATTGATTATTGCATTGTTACCTTGGAAATTTGGCAATCTACTTCTAACATCTTGTGGGACAGCATTTAGGTAACCATCCATTCCTCTAAAGTTTATAGGACCAAAGGTGTTAATAACATATGGAGGTCTAGGGGGAGGCTGAGCCATATGATTTTGAGGTCGTAATCTTGGGGGTGACATAGGTTGATGAGGAGTGCGAGGTATTTGGGGCTCAAGAATGTGGTTCACAAGATTGGTATTCTTTAGGTGCTGATTTTCTGGGAAAGTTTTACTAGAATTGAAACACACAGGTGTAGATTGAAGAAGGAACTTACCAGGTATAGCAGAAGGACCTTCACTAGTTGAAGTAAACAAGTTTATGAGAGGATTTCTTAAATAAGAGTCATTGGAAGAAGAGTGATAATCCTGTACTAAAGATTGATCTCTCTCACCAATGGATATTCCTTTGACTGATGTCTGACCTTCTCCAACCTTGCAAAATTTTCTTTCCTCTAAAATTATCTTTCCCAATTCTTGAAATAACTTTCTACTTGGGTCCCTCTTGAAGAGAGATCTTCTTCCTTCCAGTTTTACAAAGATTAGCAACACAAAAATAAATGACAGAAAGCTAAGACACTGGTATTTATCAAGATCAAATCATCATGGAGTCGCCACTAAGGACTTTCACCCTAGTTGTGCAAATACACTAAAATACTCTGTCAAATACCTATCAACACTAAAAATCTTGCCAAACTTTATAGATCAGACCTTCCTTTTCTTGAATCTATCAACCACAAATGCAAATGAAGTGCAACTACTGCTAGAAACTGATAAAATTACAAATAGAGTTTGAAACCTTTGCATACACCTTGCAAATCTAAGTATAGAATAATTCTTTAACAATATATTTGCAGATAGAACTTACAAGAGACATTACCAGGGTTTGATATGCATTCAAATATTTATGCAAATGGATTAGATTGAACTAAGAATCTCCCTAGAAATTATGCCACTGGTGTTAGTACCCAAATTTGTTCTCCTTTTCAGTCTAAGCAGCATCAGAGATATGGCATGAAGCTTGAAGACAGATAGATCATGATGTATGTCATTTTGTAGCCGGGGATGTGATCTAACTGGCACTCATATTTGTGGAGAGATGGATAGCACTCAAAATAGGACTTGATCTTGTCCTAACTGTTTTAGGTTGTGCCTTTCAACCAAGGTAAGAGGACCTATTTTTAACCCTCAAATGGTGAAGGAGATGAAGATATCCCTCAATTTGTGCAAATAGTATGAAGGGGCCTTGGGAAAATATGATCAACACTCCAAATCTGACTTTCACAATTTGTCAGTTCTAGATTATGGACATACTTTCAATGCAAAGCAAGGGTTACTGAATACATTTTGAAATCCTGATCTATTCTGCATACTTTAACAAATGGATTTTTGATCTTCTGTGGGTATACAGGTCAAAACAGGGGTAGTGTGGGGTAGTATTAGTTGTTTAGAATTATTTTTGGTGGAATATTGACAAGAAAAAATTGACTATGTCAGATATTTGACAACCTCTACAACATTTGAACAACTTTCAGATAAAATGCTTCAAAAAAGTCATGATGTTATTTCAACCAGAAGAGATACACAAATGGAGGCCCAGGTTTGCACTTTTCACACAATCTTTGAGACCTCAACACAAAATCTTGAGTTAAAGGACTCAATTAAATATCAAAATCTCTGATCAAATCATGCCTAAGGTGCCCCTAAAGGCTTACAAGAAATCTCTATCAACAAATGAAGGTGAAGTGATTTTAAACTGTTTATTTTCAATGCCAGATGAAAGCTCTTCTGATAAATGAAATTAAAAATGCCACTAAACTATCAATAAGGATGAGATCTATGTGATTCCTAAAAATTTCAATGCAAAATTGCAACAAGAACAAGGAAAACTATTTACAGACATTTAAACATGATAATAGACATCATATTGCCCAAAATAACATAGATTAATTCAAAATATTGTTAGATTCATTAGTAGGGGAGAGTTTTAGGAACAATATCAGAGCTTTGTGATGGCTATGCACTTGTAACTAGCTCAACATGAATGAAGATCTAACAGAGAAGACATTAACTAAGTTTTTTGGAGGGTTTCTTAGAAGATGAGCTTATCTTAAAATTTTCTTGTGATTTTCAATTTCATGACCTTTTTCATGTCTCAAAACATGCATTATATATCTCTCTATTACATTTGATCCTTATTTCCAAAGAAAATAATATCCCAAGCATCAAGTTTGTTACAAAATTCCATCATGATTCGTAGACAGGGACGTTTAACATATTTGCAACAAAAGTTGCCAGGTGTTTCGAAAAAGGTGAATCATTGCAAAATTTGCATCATTATCCATTGTGGAGGCACGTTTTTCATCTTCAAAGCATGCAGACCCCCTTCCTTTCATTATTTCATCCTTATCCCTCCAAAATTTAACTCTGCAACTTTTGGAATTTATATTTCATGTTTTCAAATAGGTTAGGGCAAAAATTTATCCCAAAAACATCTCTGATCTTCAAATTGATTCTCAAACCAAATTGCACTGGTCCTTGCATGCAAAAATGACATGAATTTACCAAAAAATTGATCAAAATCGATGAAAAAAATGTATTTCCACACTTCTTGGAGCAAAAATAGCGACCAAACTGAAAAATGCACAGTTACCATTGATCTGCCTTTCTCCCTTCAATCTGGGCCCTCCACGTGTCACAATGCGATTAGAAATGGGTTTGAGATCATTTTTTGACTTTTCAACACTTTTGAAAAAATGTAAAAATTTGACATTTTTCTCCGCCCCTCCGCCCTTGAGATTTGGCACTGACACGTGTCCCAAGGTGGGTCCTATTAGAATCACGGTTCGATTCTACACATTTCTACCTTTTTTAGAAAAAGGAATTTTTTCCAAAAAATCTCCACGGTCTCGCACCTCTTCTTCTATCCTTGACACATGGCGATCACTGACTCACTGTGGGCTTGCGTTCCTCCTTTTAAACCTTACTCAACTCCTCAAAAATTTCAAAAGTTTCAAAACTCACCGGCGGCCTGCACTCCCCTCTTGCATTTTTTTTAACAAGTGTCTCTCTCTGATTCATTGTGGAGCCATGCTTCAAATTATGACTTTAACTCACTTTGCTAAAAAGGTAATATTTCCCTTTTTCCTCCAGCGGTCCGCACTCCCTTCTACCCCTGATCTTGCCACGTGTCCTCTCTTGAATGGCCTGATGGACCCGTGGCCTTTTTCACAACTTTTTCTCCCTTTTAACAAAAAGTAAAAATTTCAAGTCCTTCGCCAGCCTTCCATCCTGCTTTTGATGTAAACATGACACGTGTCCACCTCTGATTCACTGAGGGCCTGCGCTCTAAATCCGCCACGTGTTCCATTCTATTTTTTTTGTGGGCCTGCGCTCTGAAGCCACCACGTGTTCCATTCTAATTCATTGCGAGCCCTAGGCATTTTTCTTTGTACTTTAACTCTTTTTTCCAAAATTCCTTAAGGAACAAAAAGACCCCGCCCGTCCGCCATCACTCTTCTTGCAACACATGTACCTCTTCTGGCACCTGCGAAGCTGCGGAGAAAACTTGCACTTTTTTCCAAAACACAAAAACGTTAAGTTTTTTGAGCAGACCCACCGAACCTTGTCCAATTATAACAAGCCACATAGGAGAAGATTTGTGAGCTAAAATTTGACGGGAAAAGGACACCTGTATGACCGTCAAACAATGCAAAAATTACCCAGTGATGCCTAAGAAATGCTGAAGATGAATTTGACGGGAAAATGATGCCCATCTGACCGTAAAAAACACAGAAAATGCCAGGGATGCCCAAAATTGATTTTTTTCTTCGTGGGTGAAGAATTTTTTGATCAAAAGACAAATGGGAAGTGTTTTTAGGAAATTTACAACCATGGCAAGGGATTTTTAAGGGAAAATAATTATAAAATGAACAATTTTAAACCTCCACAATCAGGCAAAAAGGAAAAAAGGTAGAGCCCACAGATTTTAGAAAAATTAGGGCACAAAAGAAGGCACGCATGTAGATTTATTTGAAATTAGGGAAAAATAACAAGTTTGTGAGCAATTCGAAGAATCCAAGCAAGAGGGGAAAAGTTGTAGACCACGGATTTGAGAGAAATATGTTTTAGAGCACGTAGAATGAAGGAAAGTTAGGGAAAAATATTACAAGCTCAAAAATGGCACCAACATCTTCGTCATCACTGCATCAAAAAAATTATCATATAAGTTGGCTCTCCTTGGAACCAGTGGAATAGTGCCCAAGTTCTATCAATTCTTCGCTTCCCTCCATACCTCAACAATCCGACAAAGGAGAAAGTGTTGTTAGAGTAGGTATTTACCTTAGCTCATGTTCACCTAGGTACTTTATTTACCTTTATTGTATTTATCTTCACCCACTTATGTGTGTGGATATTTCTTTTATCTTATTTAGATATTAGGAGATATTATCTAGTTGTTAGGTATAGTTTCTTTCCTTGATCTATGGTATTGACTAGTTTCTTTCCTTGATCTATGGTATTGACTAGATCTTTGATGTCTAGTTCTCTCCTAAATCTATGGTCTTGAATAGTTCTTTGATGACAAGTTATTTCCTTGATTTATGGCTTGATCTACGACCTTGATTGGTTCTTAGATTGTTATTCCTTTCCTATTTAAGCAAGAGGCCCATTCTCAATGTATTGCATTGAGTTCCATAATAATATATGATATTGCTTGCTCATTTGTTTGCAAAGGTTTTATGTAAGCTATTCTGGTGAATTTCTTTCATCTTATTGATCGTGGTGTTTGATTAGCATATGTGTTCTTGGCTTAGTACGATCTGGTTATCGTTCCTTTCAATTGTAAGGGTCGGTTAAGTCATCTTGAGAGGGAATAGAGGAAACTGTTCCCTCATTTCCTTTGTTCCCCGATTTACCACCCCACATGTAGTATAAGGAAATGGAGAAGTTGGTGTTTGAGGACTCATTAGGAACATTCCCTTGTTCCTTCATTTCCTCGTTAAGCCTCCTAGATCGGCTGTTTGTGAATTTTCTCAATAACTCTTACTTTTTCACCAAGAAGAGGAATATGAAGGGTCATAAACTTAGATTTTGGAATATATAAGTGTACTTGTTCCCAAATTGAATGTATTAACTCCGTTTTAGGAAATAGAAGGTCAAAAATGATAAGAAAGTGGAAGGTCATGTGAAGGAAAGGTGAAAGGTCATATTGTAAATTTATAAATTGTAATGTATTATCCATTCCAAATGGATGAAAATTTTTGTTTGTTGTAATTTTTTGTATTTCACTACTATATCAAGAAATAAAAGCTACATTTATTCTATTTCCTTTGTGTGTGTTCCTCCATACTCTCTTTTTCAACTTTTTGTTGTGATCTTGTATAACCAAGAAGGAACTTTGTTTCCTTTATTAATGGATCTATGGAACTTTTTGTCTCTGGTTTAGTATTCTTGTTGCTACTTTCACTGTTGTTTTCTTCTGATTGATTGTGGACATACTCTAGATAATGCATGTGAAATCTGTAAGTGTACTCACAACATTAACCCTCCTCTCACTATTCATCCTAATCCCCTTTATCTATCTCCCAAGAAAATTCCTCCCTTGTACACTATATAATCACTTTACCATTGGTCTAGTGGAGTATTCCTATGTTATCCCCAATGTAACAACCACCCCACAATTTTAGGTAGTTTACATTCAATAATGGGAGCCTACCCATACCCAAGAAGGAGGGGCTTAGACCTATGACCGTTGATGAAAACCCATAATATACACTAAAAAATTATCTCACCAAAAACAATTGATGAATTTGATGGGGAATATCTGCCCTTGTGCACCCTATAAAGATATCTAAAATTACAAAAATGATATATTTCAAAAATCCAAAAAATTCTAAAGGTGACGCTATCAATGAATAGATCCATGTCACATTTTTTTCCTACATCACAATGATGAAGTTTTGATAATGGTATTCATCACCAATAAGTGACAAAAACAATGAAGAAAAATATAACCATCGAGAAATTCATATTTCTAGCTACCATTCTTGACTAGCTCTAAGAAAAATATGAATTTTTCCACAACAAAGGAGTCTCTTATCTCAACCAAAATGCTTCAATCAACAAAAGGAAAGAATGTCAGTGATATTCCCACACACGTTATGGAAAGGATATTTAGGATAGATAAAATTGTTGCATTTGAATACCCTACCATCACATCATTGTGGCTTAAATTCAATTGAAGTGTTGTTACAAGAAAGAAGATGGGGATTGTACCAACTAATGATTGAGAATCTCAGATCCTGATGAGAAGAATACAACAAAGATATAAGATGAAGTAAGAAAAGAGGAATATCCTGAAGGTAATGATTTGAATTATTATTACAATGTTGTCTGAAAAATTGAAAAAAAAAATGTCTTTTGTTTCTCTTCCTTTGGATGACTTTATCGCTTATGGAGATGAATAAGTTATAACCTTGAGAAAGGATTATGTGTAAATAATTTTGAGGATTGCGAAAGGAAGTTATGAACTTGAAACCAATCTTAAAATTATGAACTATGTTGTGGCTATGTAAGAAAAATTTGAGCATCTTGAAGCACTTCGTAGTGAGGAAGTAGATTTTACTGATTATCCATACTATGAAGAGTTTATTCTAGGAAGACTCTTAAATTATTCTCATGATTTTCCTCTTCTTGAACATCCTAATGAATTTCACCTCAACACGTTGAAAACTTCTGAAGAAGGCATAGAAGTGGAGTCTCCACATGTAACTGCAATATGGCTTGAAACACCATCCCTTGAAGAGGTAATGTACATGGGAGATGAGAATTCTTGTCTCATAAAAAATGATCCAATGTTTACTAAAATTTCCACATACCATGAATACATTCAAGAGATGGATCCTTCTTCTCCACCATAGGTTTTCGAGAGGATTATTTTTAGGTAATTATTGATAATTTCCTTTCAAATTTTGGCTCTTCGTTTGATGCACAAATTCCCAATAATGAAATAGAACAAGTGAAAGATATAAATGTACCTCTAGAGACATTTGTTGATGAGCATAAATCATATGGAATTTATGATGAGTTAGTTTCCCTATCATCACCAAGAGAGCATGATAATGATAAAAACATTGAGGATGACATTTTCTCTTTTCCATTAGGAGAAGAAGGCTTTCTAGAAGGTGTCTGGGATGGAGGAAATGAAAATTTCCATGTTACAACCCCAAAATTGTGTAATTTATCTTTTCATGAGCATTATATGGTATCATGTGGACCCTACCATGTCAAGAATGAGTTAGAATGCATAGGAAAGGATCATCTAGAACAACAAATGAATGAGAAGCTATAAGAATCTTGTGAATGGACTCAAAATCATCTTTGTCTCACCACTTCCAAATTCTGAATATGAATCCATGGTGCAACTTTCAGATAAGGATGATGAATTCCTTCATGTTGAAAGAAAATATTCCATTTTTGAAAACATGGAGGAACGAATTCTTATGGTCACAAGATATCAAGCAGAGACCACAAAAAGAAGGATTTTTAAATGAGTAACAGAGTGGTCATTGGATGTAAATGTGTTTTCACTGTAATATTAGTATGAGAATGGAAATTTTGTCTCTCTCCTTCTCCTGAAACCATGTAGAGCCATCATAAGATCATGGTATGACTAGATGATTATCTTCGAGATTTAGAAGTGGTATGAATTCAGCCCACTATTCCATGACAATACCTACTTCTCTTAGCCCATTGTTAGGTGTGTGTCTATTATTCCCCCACCTTTGTAAATTTCCCTCACATCTACTATAGTTTACCTCTCTGTTGTGTGTTTCCTTTCCATTTTTTATGTGTTTCCCTTTCTATTTGGTGTGTTTGTTTTGTCTTTCCCTTGTGTGTGCTTATTTCTTATATTGGTGAATGAATGAATCTATTTTTGGTCAAAGAAAATTGACTAATTATTAGTGAATCACAAAGTCTTACGTGTAATATTACATGCACGCATGAGGATAGAATAGTGTAAAAGTGGCGCATACAGTAGTGTAACAGGGTAGCACATAGAGCTACATGTATGCATACAAAAGATCAAGGATAACCAATTTTATAGAAGAAAAGGATAAAAATAGAAAAGTAGAGTTGGAGTGGTGCTCAAGAAAAGATCTATAAATAGATAAAAGAACGAAAACTTAGCAGCCAAGCAAGGGAAAATATAACACATGCAAAATATGATAAAGAAAACATATGGACCAAGCTAATAATAGGGATTAAAGCATGTTGTATATTTAGTTTGAGATATTATTATGAAAACATGCATATTGTTATTAAAACATGGCTATTATTAGAAAAGAAAACATAGAAGCTATTTTGTATGCATACATATTACTAGGAAAGAGCATGAAAGAGATGAAGGGTGAGTCCCCACCCTAGGTAGTGCTAGCTCGAGAAAAAGAGGCTCAATAGTTTTTGATGTTATGAAATCTTAGGGTTGTGGAGTCTATATGAGAGCGCACAGATCTTGTGTAGTGATGTATTAAAATATTATGTATTCAACTTCTATATTATGATTAGGGTTGACAATGAATAACTATATTTGGGTTGCTAAATTGACTATGTATGAGTATGGAATTTTGGGAACTCAAATCTTATTAATCATTCTTTATGTTGGGTGAGTTTCCTTATTATATGTGTTTACGAGATCCCATGATTATATGTACATGAATGGTTGATTTGGTGATGAATATGATGAACATGCATGCTAACATTCTGATAAGCATAACAAAGGAGGGACCTGGTAGCTGCACATGCTTCAGGTGAGCTTCCACATCTGTTGAGATGAAGTGCCAACATGCATAGCTGTTGAGTGAGTAAAATAAGACTATATTTTGGTTCTATTTCCAGGACATATTTTTAATTTATCTGCCATGATGTTGCATGCAGATGGAATTTCAACTGTATTTGGAGAATATTGAGAGATGGATAGAAGACAAACAAGATGATTTTGCAAAGAGATATAACATTGGACATGATTGTAGACACCTAAAATTGGCTACCCAATTTAGTGCCTCCCCGCATGTGTTTACCTTCTCAGGTACCCTGGGGCACGTTTATATCACCACTTCTCCCTTAGGGTATTATTTAATATTTGATTTAAACATCTATCCTAAGTTTATTTCACCCCATTATGTTTTACGCATAGATAATTAAATATTAACTATTTAACTACACTTTTTACATATATCTTAACCGCTTATCTACCCCATATGAAATTCTTAACCTCCCATATCAATTTTATCCATCTATCCCCCCTATTTCTCCTCCCCCCAAACCATGCAGTGGGATATTTCCCATATTTGAGTAAGAGGGATCACTTACATCCTTCCAAAATTGTCCTTTTTGGCCATTTCGGGAGTCTGTTCCCTGATCGGCGTCGACCGGTACTCGGTCGACACTGATTTTTCAGAGCAGTGCCGATTACATCTCGGTCGGTGCCAATTACAAATATAGGGCTAGAATTCGGTTCTGGTTAAACAAAAAGAATGACAGAGAGTTCTAAACATCAAGCCTAAGCATTATCTATCGAGTGAAAGCTAATTCCATCCAAATCAATCCCTGAGAGGAACACCGTTACTCTGCCCCTACCACATCAACATCGTAAGCCTCCCTTGATCTCTTGGTGACTCTGCTCCAGTGTCTAGCAAAGGTGGAGCTTTGCCAGCATCTCAAAGGCTCCTGCAGATCCAACGAACATTGGTGATCTACCTTTCACTGCCCGTTTCTCAATCTTCCTGTAATTTTTTTCCCCTGGTCGATGTCGACTGTCTCCAGCTGACGCCAATTTTCTCTAGTCGACGCCGACCTATCTTAGTTGACACTGATTTTCCTAATCGATGCCGATCGACCTACGCACATGTAAAATAATTCAGGTAACACAAATCCAGCATTGTTTCATAGTTTCCTATTTTCTGTTGCTTTCTATCCACTGTTTACATCCGGTTTGTCACTTTTGATCAGAAAATTTAGACATTTATTTACATTCTCTTATCATGTATGCTTCTTCTTCTAATTGAAAACGTGCACTGACATCCGTCGAGGGAACTTATCGCTTCCCAGACCCAATTTTCATACATTCCACCCAAATATCTTTTAACATTGTCTTTTTCTGTCAAGTATCTGTGTCTCGCAGGTTTCTTAGATCCGCCTTACAGGATCTCTCATGTGCTCCTGTCTTGTCTACATCGACTTTCCTTTCTATCTACATCTTCGCATCTTGTCTTATCTATCAGGTATCGATTTCATTTGAGTTTTTCAAGGTTTTTGTGCTTAGTTTGGTACATTAACTTGGACAGCTAATAATCGCGGAAATTATTGATCTATATTCTGGCATGCTCGGTGGGACCCAACCAAAGTCCCCTATTGGTTAGTTCATTTCTTTTTCCAGTTTTGAGCTTTTTTTTTTTTTCTTCACTGTTTTTCATCAGTTTTCCTTAGGCATTTCCTTCCTTCATTTTGATCTTTCTTCTTTGACCATTGTAATTTGCACAAGTCAAAGTTTCTTATTTCTTGCAAAACTAAATTCCAATTCTTATTTCAAAGATTAATAAATCGTTCATTTGATTTCAAGTTTGCATTTTTTATCCATCTCTTTATGCAAAATTTTTATTTTCTTGAAAGTTTTTTCTAGTTCCTTGAAATAGAAATTTTCATTCTACTCTTATCTGGATATATCTTTCTAGATTTTTTGTGTGTTTTCTTAACCTTTTCTTGCAAAGCACTTTTCTTTTTCGCGGGATTTTTTGAGAGGAAGAGCTTAACAACGTGCTTTTTAAAGTCCACACACCTTGGAGAGATAAATCTATAGGTATTTCTCTTTTACGATGTTTTCTCCTTTTTAATAACTTAAAAATAACTTCTTTGTTTGTTTCTATCACATTCAAACATTTCGGTTTTGGTGCTTAAAAAGAATTTAATCGTATTTGGGAGAGAATTTGTTTGACTTGTCTTCATCGAAATCCAACACTTCATTCTTATTGCTTAAAAAGAAATTCCTCCTTTGTCGTTTTTGTTGTATGTTCTTCATCTCTTTTTCTAAATAGGTTGGAAAAATTGATCAAAATTAGTAGTGACACTATTTGATTTTTATTTTTCACCCTTGCACATAAAGCCAAAATCACTAGGTATAAAGCATCTAAACAAAAATTCCCCCCCTAGCCTCGCCTACTTAGAAGTGACATCCAAGAGGAAGAGCCTATGTAGTAATCGGGCCACGCTATAAATTCACGGAAGTTCTGGTATATATTGGCAAAGCACCCAACTCTCTTATCGTAGCAGTGTGTGATGTGCGGGGGTAGGCCCCTATTTCAAGCCACATACTGGCCTTTTACTAAAGTTCCTTCGGGACTCCTCACTAAAACATTCCCCAAACCATCCTTAGTTTGGCTATCTGAGTAGTTTTTATTTTTAAAAATCCTTCCCTAATATGTTCTTTCTTAAAAGCATGAAAACCTAAAAGAGATAATCACCTATGCTGCTTGAATTATCCATGCATTAGTTAGGTCAATATTCTTTTTCTATATTTTTTCTTGTTTATGACGGTCGTCACCCAGTTACAATCTAGAAAAATGGCTCAACTGGCCCCTTCTTCATCCAATACCACCACTAGTGTGGATGTTTCAGCACCCCTCAAGTCTTCCTCGGGACCTATTATTAGTTGGTTCCCTATCTTGGTCATATAATCCTTTCTATCAGCCTAAAGCAATCCCATCATGTCCAGCTTACCCCAGTCCTTCATAAATATCATTTACTTCTGATATAGAGTATGTTCCTCACGGGGATCCTAAATTTTAGGTGCTCTTTGATCACAATCCGGTAGCCCTTATGGATTATCTAGTACATAAGTTTGTTCGAATATCTAATCAAGGACCACTAATCCAACAAGTTTACAATTATCCTCATGAACCATCCTTGTATTTTATAGAATAGTTAGCATACTTTTTCTCACCTCGAACCATGGAAGAGGGTGGCGCACCTATGCCTCCTTTTTCTCTTCCACCAACCATGTTGACTAGTTCTCAAATAGTCTTTCCTATTACTAGTGTCGCAGCTAACCTCAACTACTCCACAGCCTACTTCTAAGAAGTCCTCTTCTTTAGCTATAATAGGTGCATCTACGCACCCGCAAGTTGCTATTAATTATTATATGTTGTCCATTACATCCTAGGGTCAGTACCTCTTTATGAATCAACCCCCTTCTATGAGTTAGTTGGTTCTTGCATCTCGTCCTCTATTTGGTCTTTCTTCCAATGCTCCAGCAACAATGTCCTTTACCCATCCTCTGGCATCAGCTCCCTTAATAACAAAACCGACAATCAAAAGCCTCATTCAGACTTTGTTCCCCACCATGTTCAATCAAATCAACACCCATATTCCTTGATCCATTCTGATTTAGTCGACAATTATAGGAGCCTACCAATCACAGGCTCCATCTTTCATCCAACCACATTTTTCTCAACCACTTATCATTTCACATCTTGTTCATACACAGGCTCCTTCACAAAAAATACCTCACCAGACATCGCCTAGAATGCTTGGTTACTCCTCTTATAATCTTGTTAATCAACATATGAATCCCTCATTAACACCTCAACAAAATCCACCATTCACTTATTATACAGGACATACTAACATACCTCCTCCTTAATCTGATGTTGTCTAAGTTCTTTTCAAGAAAATCACAGACCTAGAAGCCTCCACCAAAGGGGCTCACCCTTCATACTCTTTTGAAGAAGTGTGTAATGAACCCATTCATCCATCAGTGGCTTTTAAGCCTTATCCTCCCCAATGGGAACTTCCTAAGTTCTCAAAATTTCATAGTCGGGAGGATCCTCAATAGCACCTGTGAGCATTCAAACACACTTGCTACCTGATAGTCCAGGATCAGGAGCTTATGCTCCGTACTTTCCCTATGTCTCTAGCAGGGCCTGCTTTAGACTGGTATAATAATATTCCCCAACATTCCCTATTTTCTTTCTCTGAATTGGCCCAGATGTTTGTTGAAAACTTTTCAATAAATATCGCACATAAGATCTCGATTACATATATTTATAACATTCATCAATTTGATGACGAGTCTATTGTAGACTTTTTCACTCGTTGGAGAGGTATAATAAATCAATTATCTTTCTCCCTCCCTCAATCTCAACAGATCGAGTTGTTTACTCGATCTTGTGCTAATCATATTTCTTCCACTTTAAGGATCCAAACCTTTCACACATTTGAAGAAGCTTTTACGATGGCATGCAAACTTGAATCCCGCGCCATTGAACAAGGGAAGTTAAAACTTCGATCTAAATCTAAACCAGATTTTTCTCAGTTTACGAAAACAAACCTTCCACTTCTAACAAAGATAAGAATCAGGGGTCTACCAATGCTATCGTATTCAAAACATCACGAGATCCGATAACACTTTTAATCAAAACACCTCGGAGAGACTCCTCATCTTCTCGAAAAGGACCCTCATCAACTCGATCTTTCACTTCGTTGGGGGAATCATATGCGTCCATCTTAGAAACAATGTTGGAAGTTCACATGATCAAACTTCCCCCTATTAGACATTTTGATGAAAGCCAAGAACGACCATTCTGGTATAGGGAAAATGACTTCTGTCGTTATCATAGAACTAAAGGCCATGACATTGAACGATGTCAGACCTTCAAAAATATTGTCCAAAAATTCATTGATAAAGGTGAGCTCATTCTAGATAACCCAAATGCTCCCCCAAATTAGGCGCTTAATGTTTTTAAATAACCTTTTCCCAATCATTCCCCGAACAATGACACTTCAGAGTCTCAAAAACCAAACACTCATACTATCAGCTTCATTTCTACTGAACAAACTTCTTCTAAAACTAAGCCATCTACAAACACATCGACCGAATCAGAACCTCCTTCCGCTCCGCTAATCGCTGGGATTCCACCATCTTCAGACAATCCATCTTTGAATATTCCCACATTATTAGAGACGGATTCATCTCTCTCTGCCTCTTTATCTGATCTTCCGTCCATGCCCGAGATAGTGTCATCCTCATCTGTCTCATCGTCAGATATTATTTCGATGCTCGAGGCATTTACATCCCTTCGAGTTTCCACTACAAATACATCTATTTTTGTTTCTCCCATTTTTGCTGCGACTATGCCATTGGTAAACATACCTATAGTTGTACCAACTTCGACGGAAGCATCTTCGATTTTGACTCTTCCTGTTTCCTTTCCTATAGTAGTTATACCCACAATTACTGTACCAGAAGTATCTCCCTCGCAAGGAACTGCTTCTTCATCATCCACTTCTTCCATCACTGATACTATTTTTCCTATTAAGGGAAAATCTAAAGAAATAACACCGGCACCTACACTCTCGGTTCCTGAACTTAAACTGAGACAACTAAAGTCTAACGTTACATCATCAGTACCTTCCCATCTGCTTCCCCCGAAAAAGGTTACAATCACCTTATGTGGTTGAAGTTGTCACCATCCCTGAAAAAGGAAAACCCATATTTCAGACTATTAAGACTCTTGGTGCTTTCCCTCAAAAATCTCTCTCTGCGCCTCATAAAAGATTGGATTTATCAACTGGGAAGGTGTCTTCTTCTACAATACCATCATAACCATCATCTTCTTCTTCTACAACACCTTCTTCGCTGGTGCCTTGTAAAGTGAATTTACCCACTAAAAAGGAATCACCTCTTTTATCATGACCATCATCTTCATCACCAAAAGCCAAGGCACCCTCTGTTCCTCCGATCAGACCTATTTTGGGAGCTCCTCCCTTATCTAAATCAGAATTATCTAAATCATCATTTGTTTTGACCAAGTAGCCTTCTTTATCTCTGATGACCACAACACTTATCACATCTTCATCATCTTCAAAATCTATCTTAGGAGCTCCTCCTCCACAGAAATCAATCCTGCCTCACTTACTTCCATCTCAAGTGCCCAAGGCTACTCCTCCCGATGTCTGAAAAAGTAAAACGATCCCTAAAAATACTGTCAAACCAGACATGCAGGTTCTTTTACCTTGGCAGTCTGTTGAGGCAAAAGAGGCGCCTTCGTCATCTCTATCCTCATCTTTTTCTACTGGATTCTATACTGAAATTATTCACCAACTTGTCTAATCTTCATCCATATCTCTTCCTCCGATCAAACCCTATAATCCTAAAGGAGTAAAACCTTCCTGGTTCAACTCTGATTTGATTTGTGCTTACCACCGCACTCCAGGACATGACATCGAGGGATGTAAAGCCCTTCAATCTGTCGTTAATAGTCTTTTGGAAGAAAGTGATCTTCTGCTAGAAGAAGAGGAGGAACAAGTATCTCCTATCATCTCAACCACATCTGAGCCTCAATGATCTACTCAGGCCTCTAGTTCTATTAATTCCACTCCGAATAATCTTCCACCTTCACAAATCGACATGATTCATATCGCCACTAGAACACAACAATATGACAATCTATCATCATCTACATCTCAGCCACGGGTTGTCATTTCTGTAGCCCCTGAAGGCATTCCTCCTTCCACATCAGCCTCAAGACCTAGGGTCTCTATTCGTGCTTCACCTCAGGCTCAGATTCCCATATCAATAGAGGAGAGTGTTATGAAACAACTTACCCATGCTCCGGTCAAAATGTCTCTTTTTGACCTCATTCAATCATCTCCACAGCATCACCAGGCTTTGATTGATAATCTATGCCGTATCACAGTGAATTCAGATGAGCCCCAACCTGTTGAGATGATTGTTGGATTGAATAAACTGTCAACTGCCATTTCCTTTGAAGATTCAGAAATTCCTTCCCTTTCTTCCAAGGATTTGGAGGCTCCCCTCTTTATCACAGTTTAAATCAACAACACTACATTAAAATGCACTATGATTGACAGTGGTGCTGCACTTAACGTCATTTCCTCACACACATTCGAGCAACTTAAGTTACCAAAGAACGTAGTGTCACCACCACCTTTCGCCCTTCAATCATTTAATGATCAGCTGGCAGTTACTTTAGGAATTGTGGTCCTGCCCATTCGAGTAGGTAAGAAGCTGCTTCACGAGCTCTTTTACATTGTTGAAGGGAAATTCCACTACAATATGATCCTCGGACACTCCTGGATTCGTACAATGCATTACGTCCCATCAACCCTCCATCGATGCTTAAAATATCAGTATGAGGGAAAAATCTATACTCATCCAGGAGATCATTTTCCTTCTGCACAATGCGACATGACCACAGGGTCTGCCCCTCTAAAGGAGAATTCTTGTTCTCCTAACGAGGCTTCATCCTCTTCCATACCTGTAACAAAACTACCAGATTTACAAAATCTAGAAGAGACATTGCAGCGTTTCTCACTAGGAGAGCTTCCTCTTCTCTCTTTTGACACCCATCTCAAACCTAATGAGTATGGTAGACCAGACAAACAACCTGAATATTAGCCAGGTCTCGGTCATGTCATCACCATTGGCCTACCCAATCAACGGACTAACTTCATTTATGGTGGTCTTGATACACCTCATTATCCTGGATTCTCCTCCTAGGGCCAAACCTTATTCAGTAGGATTTGATTGTCTACAGAATCCCACGTTTGCAAAAACTTATTTATATTGATGTGCGTGGAAGGGCTTTGGCCTGGGAAAATATGAACAGGGTGTACATGACCTCGCATCCATTCCAACTCTCAAACCACATCAAAAATTTGGTTTAGGATTTAAACCTCTTTCAAAAGCCACCATCACTATTCTCGATGAGCCTCTTTCCATTAAGGAACCATCTTCTCCTGCCAGGTCAGAAGCATCGTTTGATGTGGATGATGCCATTTCCATCCTGTCTAACTTTTTTTTTAGTCAATACCATTTCCTTAGGGCCGCTGACCTATAAAACTCATGACAAATCCACTTCCCTACCATTAGTCTTCCCTGAAATAGTTGGAGACGACTCTCCTACTATCAACACTATCCACTATGCGGATGATGATTCTATCCTCACCTATCTAGGGGCAGAGGATTCCTATCTTCCTAAAACCATTCCTTCTGATATGTCTACACTTCTCAATGAAGCCACTGTCGACCTTAATATAGGGACTTCTAAAGACCCTCGCATCATTAAGGTCGGCCAATCTCTTAATCCACAGGAGTTAGGAGACTTCACCACTTTTCTTTCCAATCATCGTCAAGCCTTTGCTTGGTCATATGAGGATATGCCAGGACTCGATCCTGATATAATGGTCCACAATATCGTTACTCTTCCAGACATCAAACCGGTTAAACAAAAATTACGTAAAATGCACCCTCATATAGCCCTTCTTGTTAAAGAAGAGTTGCAACACCTGCTTTCCGCTAACTTTATCCAACCTATTGACTATCCACAATGGGTTTCAAATGTCATACCAGTAACCAAAGCTACTAGGAAAATTTGAATTTGTACCGACTATTGGGATCTTAATCTTGCATGTCCAAAAGATGATTTTCCTCTACCTAATATCGATCAACTCATGGATTTAACTGCGGGTCACGAGATGCTTTCTCTTATGGATGGTTTCTCTGGATATAATCAAATTCTTATCACACCAGAGGACCAACATAAGACTTCCTTCATAACCCCTTGGGGGAATTTTTGTTATCGTGTCATGCCTTTTGGTCTTAAGAACACGGGAGCAACCTATCAACGAGCCATGACCTACATCTTCCATGATCTCTTACACAAAACGGTGGAGGATTATGTCGATGATCTCCTCAGTAAATCCAAACACCATCAGGATCATCTTTTCATTCTCACACCTCTCTTTGAGAGGCTCATTCGTTCTTGTCTTCACCTAAATCCATCTAAATGCATGTTTGGCGTTCTCACTAGTAAACTCCTAGGCTTTATCATTTCTATTAGGGGCATTGAAGTTGATCCCACAAAAATAAAGGCTATCCTTGAGATGCCTCCCCCTTCTAACTTAAAGCAGCTCCGCGGTCTTCAAGGACGCCTTCAATCAGTGCGTCATTTTATCTCACAACTGTCGGACCGTTGTCAACCTTTTCATCATCTCCTCCATAAGAATGTTCATTTTGAATGGGATGAGCATTTCCAAAAGGCCTTTGATGATCTCAAAGCTTATCTTCTTTCTCCACCTGTGCTTACACCTCCACGCAAGGGCGAGCCATTCTATCTTTATATTTTTGTAACTGACCATGCTCTGGGAGCCATGATCTTACATCGGGATGCTAACAGTAAAGAACAAGCCGTATATTGCATCAGTCACACTCTTCATGAGTATGAAACATGCTATTCTGAAGCTAAAAAACTGTGTTGTGTTCTATTCTTCACAACTTCTAAGCTTCGTCATTACCTCCTTAATCACAAAACTTACATTGTCACAAGTATCAATCCACTCAAGACAATGCATGCAAAGCCTTATCACAATGATCGTATTACTCGTTGGCTCATGCTCATGACAGAATTTGATCTCAAGTTTATCCTGTAAAAATATATCAAGGGTCAGGTCATTACAGATCAATTAGCTGATACTCCTCTTCTGGACACTCAAATCCCCCTCACTCAATTCCCCGATGAGTATATCCAACAAATTGATTTCGGTCTTTCTCCATTTAAAGTAAAACTCTTCTTTGATGGATCCAAATGTCAGCAAGGGGGAGGTGTAGGCTTCGTCATGATTCCTTCTTGGGGTGCACCTATCCCTGTTGCACACAAACTTAACTTTGAGTGTACCAATAATATGGCTGAATATGAAGCTCTTGTTTTAGGTCTTCAAAATGCCATTAATCTTGGCGCTCACCATATCGACATCTTTGGTGATTCTGAGCTCATTGTTAATCAAGTCACTGGTGTCTATCAATGCAAAAATGATATCCTTCAAAAATATCGTGATATTGTGCTCTTTCAGCTTCAATCTTTTGATAAATTTACTATCCAAGCTATTCCTCACACTGCGAATCGATTCGTAGATACAATGGCTTCTTTAGCCTCGCTTATTCCACCTTTTACCGAAGACTCGTGACTTTCTATGGTTGTGCAGCATTTAGACCAGCCATCTCATCTCAAGCAGTTGAATTCAATTAACGTCATCGCAACCAATGCTCAAGATGAGTGGTATCATCACATTTTTTATTATCTATCCCATTCAGTGCTTCCTCCAGATCTGACTTCCAATGGTAGAAGATATTTTATCCTACGTGCTAATCGCTATACTATTCTAGGCGGAATCCTCTACAAATGTGGTTTTGATGGTATTTTGCTTCGGTGCCTCAAAACCCCTGAATCATCTAAAGCTATCTAGGAGGTCCATGACGGTATCTGTGGTGGACATTTTAGTGGCTTGGCCGTAGCTAAACGCATCTTACGTTTAGGCTATTATTGGCCTTCTCTTAATCGAGATTGTTGTGAATACACTAAGAAATGTGTCAAGTGTCAACAACATTCTAATCTTACACATATCCCTAGCCAGGCCTTGCAACCTGCAGCAAATTTGTGGCCTTTCTCACAATGGGGTCTTGATCTCATCAGTCTCATCAATCCCCACTCTTCACAGCGTCATCATTCCATCATTACTGCCATAGAATACTTTACTAAGTGGGTGGAAGCTATTCCTCTTTCATCAACCAAAGCTAAACCCATTGTTGATTTTGTCTATCAACACATCATTTGTCGCTTTGGTGTCCCACACAAACTCATCATAGACAATGGTAAATCTTTCAAAAACATTGATTTATAGAACCTCTGTGACACTTTCAATATCAAACTCAGCTTTTCTTCTCCATACTATCCCCAAGCTAGAGGCTAGGCTGAGGCTTCCAATAAAACTTTACATAATATCCTTGCAAAGGTAACAAGTTGAGCTGGTAGGGATTGGCATTTACATATCCCTTTTGCTCTTTGGGCTTATCAGACTAGCATTCATACTCCTACTAGTGCTACTCCCTTCTCTCTCGTCTATGGGTCTGAGGTTGTTCTTCCTTTGGAAGTCTAGATCCCGTCTCTTCGTGTCTCTCTCAGAGAATTTGTCTCCGATGAGGACTATCATCAAAATCATCTAGCACAGCTTGAATTGCTCGATGAGCGGTGTCTCAATGCTCTAGAGCATCATCAAGTCTATCTTGAGTGTGTCAAACGTGCTTATAACAAGCATTTGCAGCACCGTGACTTCAAAGTTGGTGATCTTGTTCTTAAGGAAAACCAAAATGTCACTACACTAGAAAGGAGTCAGCGTGGTAAGTTCACTCCTAACTAGATGGGTCCGTACGTAATCACTCATAAATATGGGTCTAGGGCTTATCATCTATCTTCCATGGATGGTGTACCTGAAATGGAACCTCTTAATGCCTTGCATCTAAGGCCCTTCTACTGTTAAAGTCTATCTTACACGATCTTAGTTGCAAAACAAATAAATCATCCATCTACAACTAGTCGTATATTTTTAGTGATTCGGAATTATGTGGTTCTCCGCGTTATGTATTTTCTACCTTAAAATATGAGTATCGTGGCTCTACTCATGGAATTTTTCTTATGGATATGTTCCTCCTCATGGTAGGAACACTGTAGTCACTAGTTCATTTGTCCTAAGTTTCTATCTTAATCGGATCTACTTAGGGTAGGAGTACGTGTTTGTATACGTTTTCTTCCTCTCTCTCTGATCTATCTAGGTCTAAACTCAGCTTCTTTCGAAAGCTCCAAAAAAAAAAGGAAGAAGAAGATGCTATCCAAAATTCCAAAAGATAGACTGATCCCTCGAAGGACAACTATTCATGCTTTATCAAAAATTAAAAAGTATAGACCATTCCCTTGAAGGATGGCTATCATCAAATTCAAAATACAAACTGCTCACTTGAAGGATGGCTATTTATTTCATGGAATTTTCAAGGCTTCTCATATCCATTAGCCTTTGTAGTAACAGACTTCTTCTTCGGCCAGTTTGTTCAATTTTTAGCATCATTGAAAGACTTCCCGTATCGATCAGTATTTCTCTAGCAAACTTCCCGCATTGATCAGTTTTCTCTCCTATCAAAAGAAATCATGAAGCTAAGATATTAGATGTTTTTTTATCATATGGAGACCCTATTTTCCCAATATGAGCACGTATTATGTCCTTTGTATGTTTTCTATGGGATACATACTTACTTCATTCCATTTACCTCCTCGATCTGGTTTGCGACTCGCTTGTGTCAAGTTTATTTTAACCTCATACATGGCCTTGTATGCATCATCTATTGGTGTTCTATAAAATTCTCTATGTATGGTCAGCTAGGAGCCTAACTTATCATTCTTTTTCTTTTTTCTATCTAATTGTATTACTTTTTATCTTCTAAACTAAGATAATATCATTACATCCTTCGCTGTCACAAAAAGCATTTCCACTTAACATGTTAATTTAGTCAAAATCTACCATCTATCTATACTCATCTCATCTACTTTGTCTAAATTCACATCCATCTATATCTATTTCATCAAAATTAAGTTAGCTTCCTAAACATATCAAATCTAATCAATCACATCAAACCACATCACCTCTATCTATCCTCTATTAGCACATGTCTATGACCATCAAAATTACACTACATCTATCTATATCTATTTTCATCAAAATTAAATTAAATTAACATCTTAAACATATCAATCAAATCACATAACATCACATTTATCTATCCTCTATGTCTATGCCCATCAAATCACATCTATTTATCCTCTATCAACATATGTCTATATCCATCACAATTACGCTACATCTATCCATATCTATCAAAATTAAATGCATGAGTAAAATCATAAAACATAGAAAATGATGAATATATATATATATATATATATATACATGAGTGTATGTACAACAAAGAATGGATGGCTTTCAATCAAGCCATCTATATCATACATCAAAAATTCCTTCAAATTGAGGCTACATCAATATATCGATACAAAAATATAACATATCTATATCGTGAAATCCGATAGGTGGAAGACACTATCTCCTCCACCCTCCTCTGGTCCAGGCTGTCTCTCCTAACCACCACCTATCAAGCTAGAAGCACCTACTGTTGGGTGCCTTCCACCACCTCGATCTCTCCCGGTGCTCCCTCCCTCTGATGCACCACTAGCTATGACTATCATTGATCTCCTCCTCGCACCGTAATGAGGTACATCAGGGGCATGTTGTGCCAGGGCATCCTCATAGTATCTCACCTCAGCAAGGAGAGACTAATAAGTGCTCAGGCTCACTATACCAGGTGCTCGTAATGGCGCTACTGGTGCTGCTGGTGGTGGTGGCCCTCCTAATGTCACACCCTGTGACCCAAACTCTGAAATAGTGCCTGTATCACCGTATTTGGCCCTGAGGGCCTCTCCGTGTCGATGGTAGTGATACCTCTACTGGATCACTGTATCTTTCTCCTGACGTGCTGTCTCTCTCTCTAGTATCAGTACATCCCTCTCCTCCGTCAGAGCTCTAATCTCCTCGAGGGCAATTTTGTGTGTCTGCACCAGGGTAGCATGCTCTCCCTCCAGCCTCTCCAGCACTACGGCTATGTCCTCCTCGTCTGCGTCTATAGATGCTGGCAGGTGTCATGGTAGCTCTGTAGAATACCATGCCACATAGCCGTCATCTACCTCGGCGTCGTCATCACTATTTGTGGAAGGTGGGGCCTCCCTCAATGGATCTATCGGGATCAAAATCGGTAGATCGGTCTCTCTACTATCCCGCCTGTATGGCCTGTAAGTGGTTGAAACTATCTGAACTAGGCCGAACTTCCTCAATACCCATATAAATGGGACGCACTCCCACATATCTGGCCTACGGCCCCTAATCACCCTACTTCGTCTTAGCCCCACCAGGTGAGCCTCCTGACTGGCCCATGTCGGATAGACCCGATATGGTCTCCAAATGACCTGCTCTGGTGTCAACGTCCTGAAACGCTCAGCATACCACTCCGTAGATCTCCCTGTATCTCCCAGGGCCATGTTGGCCCGCCATCACCGGAATCCATAATCGAGGGCCCCCACTGTTGCTGGCATCCATGGAAGCCTGGATGGCCTGATCACTACTATGTGTTCATATTCCTAGCAATGGAGCACAAAGCTAACATCGATACCTGTCTACCTACCGGTGGTGTACATCCATAACTCATCGTATATCTGAGCTATCAGGGCATCGGCAAACGTGAACACCTATCTAAACTATCCCATCACCACACTAGTGCTTGCATCAGATCTACATTTCGAGGCACCCGTCGGTAGTACTGGAAGCCTCCGAGCCCAGCTAACTCTAGGTGGCACCAATCTGCGTCAGTCACATTGGGGAGAGTGGTCTCTAGAAGCTCAAGAATAGCATCCCACATGTGTAACGCCTCTCGTGCCTACATCCACGACATCAAGAGCAATGTTAGCTTCCTATTTATCTAAATCAGAACATCAAAAAACACATTCTATCATCTTATCAGTCTATTCGGTCCAATCGACGTCGATTTAGTTAAATCAGTGTTGATCCAACCTAGTCAACATCGATTGAAGTTAATCAGTGCCAATTTCATCTAATTGGCGTCAATTTTTCCAATTGACACCGATTGGGAGGCAGAGTGTCCAAAACACTCTGGCTTCCCACTTATTCCCTTTTTCTCTAAAAATTGGCATTCTAGTGTGCTATTTAATGGTAAACATGTACATGAGATTAAGGAGGATCCACTTATCCCAGGTCATGTCCTCTTCCACTTATGACTGCTCCCAAGGGCTTCCATGTTGCTCAAAATCAGTTTTTGACTCTCTCTAAATCAATCGTTGCAGTCTAAATAAATCGTTCACATTTTCCTTTCACATATTTATATGGGCTCGGTACGGTCGGCACCAATTTTTATGGTCAGTGCCAATTTGTGTGGTCATCACCAATTTATTTAGTCAACATTGACTTTAGCTTGATCGACATCGATTTAGTCCTATCGTTGCTGATTAGTTGCACTTTTGCTTCTTCACATCACTTTCTTCCATCTCCTAATCTTTTTGCCATAGTGTTGATGCTTGGATTATTTATCTAGTCATTATTATGCCCTGAGTGTTTCCTTTTGGCACATACTTTTGATATTCTCACCCATTTTGAGTCTGTTCCCTGTACATGGGGCACTCACATTTTTTGGGAGCTTAAAGATAACAGGTCTGTAGGCACTAACGTCATCTGCTTCGCAGACCATCTGGTTGTCCCTACCAATGTGTCCCCCTTTAGGTGCTACTATTTTTCAGCCCTCCTTACACTCACGGGTCTATAGGTACTAACATCATCTCATGTGAAGACCGTCTAGTCTTCCCTACCAATCTGAGGTCCTTAGGTTGCTGCCTTTTTGTTATTTTTTGTGCATCATTAATGATCAGATCTACTCCATGCATCTAGCTGGGGCATCCTACATTTTCATCTACCTTTTTCAAACTTGGGATCAATTTCTCTTTCGGGGCCCATCCCATCCCTAGTTTGAGGGGGATCACATCATCACTTTTTCTTCCTTTCTTCCAACCCCTTGTTTTTGTCTTGCAACTTTGCTTATCGCAAGTTACTCGACAAAAAGGGGCAAAAATGTAGACACCTAAAATTGGTTACCCAATTTAGTGTCCCCCCACGTGTGTTTAACTTCTCGGGTAACCTGGGGCACGTTTATATCACCACTTCTCCCTTAGGGTATTATTTAATATTTTATTTAAACATATATCCTAAGTTTATTTCACCCCATTATGTTTTACCCATAGATAATTAAATATTAACTATTTAATTACACTTTTTACATATATCTTAACCGCTTATCTACCCCATATCAATTCCTAACCTCCCATATCAATTTTATCCATCTATCCCCCCTATTTCTCCTCCCCCCAAACCATGCAACAAGATATTTCCCGTATTTGAGTCAGAGGGATCACTTGCATCCTTCCAAAATCATCCTTTTTGGCCATTTCGGGAGTCTGTTCCCTGATCGGCGCCGACTAGTACTTGGTCGACGCCAATTTTTCGGAGTGGCACTGATTACATCTCGGTCGAAACCGATTACAAATACAGGGCCAGAATTCAGTTCTGGTTAGACAAAAAGAATGACAGAGAGTTCTGAACATCAATCCTGAGCATTATCTATCGAGTGAAAGCTAATTCTATCCAAATCAATCCCTGAGAGGAATACCGTTACTTTGCCCCTACCACATCGACATCGTAAGCCTCCCTTGATCTCTTGATGACTCTGCTCTGGTGTCTAGCGAAGGTGGAGCTTTGCCAGCATCCCAAAGGCTCCTGAAGATCCAGCGGAAATTGGTGATCTAGCTTTCATTTCCCGTTTCTCAATCTTCTTGCAATTTTTCCCCCTAGTCGACGCCGACCATCCTCAGTCGATGCTGATTTTCTATAGTCGACACTGACCTATCTCAGTCGACACCGATTTTCCTAATTGACACCGATCAACCTGCGCACAGGTAAAATAATTTAGGTAACACAAATCCAACATTGTTTCACAGTTTCCTGTTTTTTGTTGCTTTCTGTCCGCTGTTTACATCCGGTTTGTCACTTTTGATCAGAAAATTTAGACATTTATTTACATTCTCTTATCATGTATGTTTCTTCTTCTAATTGAAAACGTGGCACCGACATCCGTCGAGGGAGCTTATCACTTCTCAGACCCGCTTTTTCGGGTAGTCCACCCAAATATCTTTTAATGTTGTCTTTTTCTGTCAAGTATCTGTGTCTCGCAGGTTTCTCGGATCCACCTTACGGGATCTCTCGTGTGTGCTCCTCTTGTCTACATTGGCTTTCCTTTCTATCTACATCCTCGCATCTTGTCTTATCTATCAGGTATCGATTTCATTTGAGTTTTTCACGGTTTTTGTGCTTAGTTTGGTACATTAACTTGGATAGGTAACAAGCACGAAAATTCTTGATCTATAATGATTTTAATGCATGAAAGTGGGTGGAATATAATCTGTATGAATTCTTGTATGAAACGTTCTTTAGATTTTTCCTAGTAGATTTGTAATAGTGGTTCACATTTTATGTGGAAAATAGAGGTGCCCGGCTAGGAAAGAGATCTTGGATGCAAGAATACTATTAGCCAATCTTTGATTTGAATGAGATGTGGAATAAGACTGTAGATCATTGGTAGGAAGGTGTAATGCATAATTATACTTTGGAGTACATAATTTTGACATATTCTTGCCCAAAGGAAATAGAGTTTTGGTTCTTTCATGAGCCAAGGGGATATTATTCATGTGTAATACCCTTAGCTATCAAGATTTTGATGGTAGAACTGGGAATGAAGAACTTACCTATGGATAGCTAAACCCCCACCCCATGTAGGGGAATCAGTAGGTTTAAGAAGGATGACAGTGGCCCTAGCTAAAGCAAGATAGAGAGAGGAAATATGGCTCAAGTATAATGAGGTGCGACAAAGGGTAGTTGATAATACACTGAGGTCAAGGGGAATGATGACTGACATAAGTGATGAGAACCTCGTAGAAGGTGAGGGAATGCAATATTATGTCCTGCCAACATTGGGAAAGTGCAGTAGAGAGACCCCATCAGTATTTGATGAGAGTGAGTCTAAAGATTCAGAGATAGCTACAGGCACACATCTAACCCAACCTGGCTACCTATCCCTTGTGTAAGGTGTTCCAAATCTAGAGGAAGTTGTTGAAGAGTATCATAGTGAAGGTGAGCAAGAGAAATCTCCACGTTGGGTAGGAGACACATGTAGACACATTTTAGTTATCGATAAAGATTCATGAAAAATCAAGGACAAACACATGGAAACACAGCAGGTGATACTGTTTGGAAGTAATTTTGGAGGTATTTTTATAGGCACATCATTAGGACAAAGTGTTGGCATACAAAACTTTGGAAGTAATTCTATAGGTGCTTTTATAGCACAAATAATGGGCATCCAGTTCAACACAACAACTGGGACACAAGAAAGTTCATCTACAGGACTATAGTTCACCGTAGGAGGCGTAGGAGGTTTAGGTCAGCCACCACATGGAGGAAATCCTTGTGGAGCCTCAGGCTAAAGATCTGGCCCTACTCCAGGAAAATGTTGTCAGGAGAAGGGCTAGTGTTTGGAAGTATTTTTGGAGGTATTTTCATAGGAACATCATCAGGAAAAAGTCTTGGTACACAGGCCTTTGGAAGAAATCCTATAGGTGTTGTTATAGCACAAAAATTGGGCTTCTAGTTTAACACAACAACTGTGACATAAAGAGTTCATCTAATGGACCATAACTCGTGGTAGGAGGTGCAAGAGGCTCAGGAGGTTTAGGTCATCCACCACATGGAGGAAATCCTAGTGGAGGCTCAGGCTCATGATATGGACTTACTCCACGACAAGGGCTAGTTTTTGGAAGTACTTTTGGAGGTATTTTTATAGGAACATCATCAAGACAAAGTGTTGGCACATAGAACTTTGGAAGTAATCCTACAAGTGCTTCTATAGCATAAATAGTGGGCATCCAATTCAACACAACAACTAGGATACAAGGAAGTTCATCTACTAGACCACAGGTCACGGTAGGAGGTGCAAGAGGCTAAGGAGGTTTAGGTCAGCTACCGCACGGAGGAAATATTGGTGGAGGCTCAGGCTCAGGATCTATCCCTACTCCAGGAAAAGGTCCCCAACCACCACAAAATTAGCCAACTCAAACACCACCTCAACAACCACATCATCAAACCCCTCAAGTTTTCTTTGAGATGTCTCTTCACTTGTCAGGATATAGAGGATTCCGCTAAACATGTGAACAAAAGTGAATTATTATGGAGAGCTAATGGCATGAAAAAACTTGATAGAAAATAAATTCAATTTTCCACCACACTTTAAGGGCGCACACATAATTGGTATAGAAATTATGATCTACATCAAACTACGGTAGATTATGATTCATTACGTGTTGCTTTCTTGGCTGAATTTCACATTTCAGAGTTCGAGAAACAAAATATTAGTGTGCTAAATGAAATCAAGAAGGGCTTATCTGAAAGTGTGAGGGAGTATGATGTGTGGTTCAAAAATCTCTTATCCAAGATATCTTATGATATTCACTACAACCAACATACACATTGGTTTGTTGGAGGCTTGCCAAATCCATTTTGAAGGGCCTTATCACATATGACATACACAGATCTACATAAGGCTTTGGAAGCAACTTTGTGCACTGAAGCAGTTAGGATTTATTGGCGAGAAAATTTATTGGGTGGAAAAATTGATGGTTATCTTTCCAACTTCTCTAGGACTCTAGGTCCCTCTGCTTGGGTGGTGCAACTTCACTTTATTGTGAATGAACAAAAATGAAAAATGTTGTTGGTAAGGAGGCTGGGGATCCAACATGAACACTCCACTATACCCATGACAAATGATTAGAAAAAATTTTAAGGGAGGAATTTTTTGAAAGGTTGGCGAAGGGGATTGAGAAATTAGATAGGAGAAATAAACTTTGCAAGTAGAAAATCATATTATTGCCAAAGATAATTAGAAGTTTTACATTCATAAATTATAGGAAATAAACAACTATGTTTGGAACATCAACGACCAGAGAAAACCATGCACACAAAGTTACACACATTCATGAGTCATGAAAATAAGTAATTCCTTTCTTTATTGACATCTTAAAAAGTTGTACAATGCTATAAAATAGAGGAAAATAAGTAGGGAAAGTGGAAGAATAGTTATCTCCTTTGCCTTGATAAAAAAATCTCTCTTAAGTGTACAAAATTGACAACCCTTAAGACCGAGGGTTTCATTACCTTATATAGAACTAGAAACGAATCTTCTGATACCCCCAACATGAACTTTTTCTTTCCTCAAAAAATGTGACTCTTGAACTTTTTAGGAATTAAATTAAGTTCCCTTTTATATTAATCAAGGGAAACTTATTACAATGTTTTCTAAAGCCGCATTTAAATGAATAGGACAAACATCATGATTGCTTATAATGAAGAATTATATAGGGGGTAGAGAAGAGGGGAAATACTAAAAAGAGAAGGGAAGAATGCTATATATGGGGATACCTCTACCTTCGATGATGATCCCAACCTCTGTATGATGCACAAACATCCTAGACCACAGAATGAGTGTTTAGAAACATTGTTATGAGATTTCCCAACGCAATCTTGGGATGAAAACATAAAATTCCCACAATGATCCTCCTTGAAACTTTACTGATCAAATCCTTGACTTATTGAACTCATCATGACCAACTCATTCTTCCTCATCCATCTCCACGAGTGATGAAGATAGATCCACCCGCTACACCCTGCGATGCTCTGCCTTGTTCTTGAATACAATTGCACTCACGATGATGTTTCCAGAACCTCTTTGAAGTTATCATTCCTCCATTTGACCCATGAAACCATCTTGCAACCCTTCAGAGATCCCAAAAAGTGAAAAGATGAGTGAAAATGAATCAATCTGAAACTTTCAGCACTTAGAATTGAAAACTGCTATTTTTGGAAACTAGGTCTCAGAAGCTGCTATTTTGGGGAGGGTTAATTTTTTGCCTTATTTTTTGCACTTTTGTGTTTCCTTCACATTCCAAGAATGTTCGCAGATGTTTTGGGTCCAATTTAGAGAAATTTCTATTTTTAGAAATTTGCTTTTCTAGAGACCTGTTATTATGGGAAAATTTTCATTTTTACCCTGTCTTCCATTTTACATCTTTCCTAATTGTCCTGAGTGATCAAACTTGCAATTCAATAGAATTAATATTTCTAGCATGTGAGGAAGCATAGAATATGCTATTTTTATTAATTTTCTGAAATGGCCTCAGTCTGTGATGAGAATGATATTTTTGGATTTGTCATGTTGTCGCGATCTCATGTTCCAGTTTTCAGTATGATTCGCTCACTTGAAACCTCAGAAATAAAAAAATGTTTTATCCTGGTGAGAACTTTGATCATAGAGCTACCATGAAAGCCATTAATGGAGTCATGGATATTTTTTACATGTTCTATTTTTACCTCCAATTCCAATGAAACCAATTTCATCGGGATAGGTTTTTCATTTGGAGTTTGTGTGCAAAATTCTAGCTTGATCCGACTGCCAGATTGATGGGAAATCTAATGTATGAGAGTCAAGGCACAAAATGAAGTTTTTTTTAGTTATCAAATTGAGTCATCATTTGATATTTTTTTATTGCAGCTTAATTTCCTCTGAAAATTAGGAAATCTGCAAAAGGTCTCACCTCAATTCGTGCTCTAGATTGCAAGATATGAGCATTTCATCATTTTTTACTACGAGGGTTTTTGACAGCAAACAGACATGGTTTTTTATTGAAAATATTGGTTTTTCATGTTGTAGAAGTGGGGGAGGATGGAAAATTGAGGATAGATCAATATCAAAGGAATGTAAGTGGAAGAAATGGAGGAAGAGAGAACATCCGACAATGGAGATTTCATGGGTGCACAAGGAAGAACCAACAAAAGCAACACAAAATATGTAAAACTTAGAAATTTCTTCATATTGGACATGAGTGTAATTTTTTGTCCCAAACATCCAATTTTTTTGGGATATTTGTTGCAAAAAAGTGTGCCCCTGTCCCATTGGTCCACATGTCATTTTCCGAGGTAAGAGAGAAGGGGGGCTAGAAAAATGACCTTAGTAACTTTTGGGGGCACATGGGTGACCAAGAGCTTAAAGTGCTGGGCTGGGGAGTTTTGTGTCCCAACTGTTGCAAATTTTTGGGACATTTTTTGCACAAAAATGTGCCCTCACCATGGCTTTACAAGTGGCAAAGCGTAATTCGATGACGAAGGGTGCTAAGGAATGGTGCACATGGGCTAAATTTGCTTGCTTAGGCTCCATGAAGGTCATATGAGGGTCTATGGATCTAAAATGAGGTCAGGTGAAATTTTTTAACCCATGTACACTAAATATTTGGGAAATTTGGTGTAATAAATTTTTCTTTTATCCTAGGAGTGGCATGTGTCCACCTAGAAAATTGGCTAACTCCTAGAGTGTACCTTAGAGAGCAACTTGTCGAAGCCGTAACTTGAGTTACCAAAGGAATTTTTTTATGATTATTTATATGAAATTTACATAAAAATATATTTCTAAACACAATGGTGATGGCATCATACCTTTATCTTTCCTATAACTCCCTGAAAAATAGGATTTTTCTCTGGGATAGAAAGTTTTGCATGATAAAAATAGGTTGTAGATAGAACCACTTGAGTGTTGTAAAAAAGTGAGAACACCATCCTTTAGGTATATGAATTACCTTTCCATGATGTTTCATTTGGATCCTAACTCCTTACGGAGCTCCCGTAATAACTTCCTGAAACTCGGGAGTTGTTTTAGCATTGTGCACTGCTCAAGCCTCCAAGACCCACTTTTGCTGAAACTACTCCAAAAATTCTAAAACTTCCCAGATTCTTCCAAAACAAATTGAAAAAAAATTCTTAGCTCTTTGATATGCCTCCATGATGAGTTTTAGTCCTTCCTTCCACTCTAAGGCATGTGTATAAGCCCCAAGAAGACTAGAGAAAAAAATTTCTTAAAGTTTGCTAAAGAGCCTGACTTGATGAATCATGTCTTGGGAGTACCTAAGTGCACTTGATTTCCCTAAATAACATATGGACATGCTAACACAACATATTGGATTGCTTAGAGAGGTGGCATATGACTGACACATGGGTTAGGGTGATATGAAGGAGGACTCAGAATGACCTTTGAGTGAAAAAATTCACTGCAAGGTATGGTTGTCATGCTTTCAGGTGTGAATTTTTCCCTTAAAAAAACTCATGAAAACAGCTAGCTGTGACTTGGGGACATGTTATGGATCAATCACAACGAGGACATGACATGAGAACTCTAGAATCTCAATAGATAACATTAACTTGTTCCTTATCCATTGGGCTTCAGAGGAACATGTAACTTGTAAGAGGTTGATAGAAAGGAGGAGCATACAAACACACAACTGAAGGGAAACATGCCACATTACAAAGGAAAAAACACACACACAAAAGAGAAAGGGGAAACAAACCTAAGTCACCTATAGTACAAGGTGGGGGAAAATCTGCTTTCACTATGGCACTCTTTTCTTCTTAGAGATTACCCCTGAGTTGGAAACATTGAGTGATGTTGTTCCATGAATCCATTGACCGGTTTGAGAAAGAGCCTCCTCTCCTTAACTATTTATGAAAGCCAAGTGCTTTCATGATTGTCTGTGTACTTGGTAGGAGTGAGCCTACATGAGCTTATTTATGATCATACCTTTGATTAGAAATTCCATTGCCTTCATTCTCTTTGAGATTAGTTTCATAATGCCAATTTCCTTATGAGATTACCCACATTGTTGATCTCTCATTGAGCATCTCATCACTGCCCCGAGGCTGGTTTTTGTTTGAATTTCTTGAACATACTAAGTTCCCTTCTTTTCCATATTCATGTTTACCGAAAAATATTTCATCGAAGGCCTTGAAATTAACCTCTGCTTCTATTCCCTCATGAGGTGTTTGGAAATAGAGAAATGAATTAGACATAACCTCATGTATGTCTTGCATGGCCATGGCATGAGTCAAAAGGACACGGATCATCTTGGGATCTTCCGTACCTTCTGTGGCCTCTAATATTTCTTACACTGAACCCTTCTTTAAAATTTCCAAAAGCTCACTTTTATTTTCATTCAAGGAATATCATTTTGAATTTAAATGGAGCCGCTTTGAGGAATTGCTACATCATTTTGGAGATCGTTGCATTATAGCACTTCATTGTTGTGGGGAGTATCATCTCCAGAGTGCTCAAGAATTTTTTTTCCAATATATTCCACAAAGAAAGGATCCTTTTCTTCAAAGGAGAAAGATAAAAATTCAATCTTCTCATCATACTCATCAACCATTATTACAAGAGGTACATAAAAATTTTAACCTCATCTTATTTCACCATGACAAAAATTAAAATCGGTTGAAGATGTGAAACTGACTTCATACTCATCTTGCAAATCCATGGATTACATCAATAGTTCAAGACTGAGTTAAGGATCTTCCATTTCTTCCACAACTCTTAGGATTTCTTTCACAGAGTCTTCCTTTAGCACTACAAAAATCTCACCCTTACATTCATTCAGATAATATTCATTTTGAAATTCAAGGAAACCTTTTGGAGGATTTTCTCCATCATCTCGAAACGCATTTCCTTCCCCTACTCTTTTTTCTAGAGGAACTTCATCCTTGGGAACCTCAAAACTTTTTGTTTCAACCTTTTCATCATATAAAGAATCTTATTCTTCATATGGAATGGAGAAAATGTCAATTCTTTCAATACATCCAACATCCATTGGCTTAGGAGGGACATCAGATTCCTCACTTTCCTTTGGTTTGTCATGACCAATTTTTGAATCAGTTGAGATACCATAAATATATTCACACTTGTCTTATAGGTCCATATCTTGCATCAGGAGTTCGAGGCTTAGCTCAGGGTCTTATGTTTCTTCTGTAGCTCTTGGTAGTTCTTGCACAAAACATTCTTTCAAACCTTTCATGGGCTTATCAAAATCTGGACTTGTATCTTCATGGATGACATGATTGAGAGCATCTTCCTCTCCAAATGGGAATGAGAATATCTCCTCTTCATGGGTTAGTGTACAAGCTGATTTTTCCATTTGTAAATCATCAAGAACCATTCCCTCTTTTCTTATCTCACCTTTTACAACTAAAAGTTTCCCAATACATCTTCAAGATCCATACCCCCTCGAAAAGGGATACTTGGTCCTATAAAAATGGGTATCTCCTCTTCCTCCTCAGTTGTCACAAAATGATTCATCATCCTACTGTCTGGATACAAGTTGTTGGCTATTGGGTTTCCTAATTTTTACACCATGTACCTCATTTTCTTTTTTGAAAGATATTTTTCCATGTATCCTTTCACCAAAATGGTTGCAGATGACCAATTCATTTTGATTTTACCTCCCAACTATTGGAAAAATCTTCTACGTAGAAACATTCCAAATGAGGCCATAATTTCTGCTACTAAGATCATCATTGAGACATTCTTATCTAAACATTTTGTGAGGTCCACCTATGCATATTTGACCTTCCCTACAAGTAGGGAATATTTTGACTCTATGGAGTAACAAGAGCCACTTGATTTAGTTATGGTGAGTTTGAGGGATTTTGTGAACTTCACAAACATTACATTGTTAGAGGCACTAGAATCTATAATGCAATTATTCAATACGTATTCTCCAGCAAGAAGGGAGACATAAAAAGGATAAAAAAATTATGTATTTGATGCACTCAAATAAAACATGTTCTATGATGGGGGTCTAGGTGGGTTTGGTAATAGGCCTTTAGTGTTTGAGGTCACATTATCAAGTTTTGAACTATTACTGTTGATACTAGAAAAATCTCTCAAATTTCTCAGGATGAGTTCATAGATATTCTGTTTCGGTAATTTGAAATTTGGTTTTGTTTTCTTGTTAAATTATGTCAAAAGGAGCAGATGTGGATAAGGTAGGTGAAGACACTACTTTTAGAGTTAGGATAATCTTAGAAGTAGGGTTAGATATTTGTGGAACAAAGGCTATTTTGAAAGGTAAGGCAGAATCTCTTGAAGGGCTAGATTTTGTAGAAGTAGATTTAGAATTAGAAGAAGTATTGGAAGAATTACTTTGGATAGCAGATGACCTTTTTCTTGTCACGAGATCATGTTTCTCCAATGTGGACTCCATGCAAGGTGGTAGTGGAGATCCTCGACTAATTATTTTGTTTTGCGGAGTCACCACAGGAGGATCTTTGATCTTCTTATTTTTCACAATATTTGAAGAAGAAGACCCTTTCTTAAACAAGAACATGTGAAAACTGCACATGAGAGGCTAGATGCATCTTCACCACCATCTTCATCACCTCCATAGTACTCACAAAATCAGATTTGGGTGTCGTTCTCTACCTCCTCAATTTCTAGAAAATCATCGTCTACACTTTCTTGTTTAAGTTATTCTTCATCTTCTTGAATCCTACAACTTGCATTGACATGTGGGACCACCAAGGAAATCCTTCAGGGTTCTCCTATGATCTGATTTATGTTATTGATTTGAGGAGATAATCATTCAAAAATTTCCCTCTTTAATGATGTCATTTCATTTGCCAATTTATGCAGCGACATATTTGTTCTCTCATCCCTGGGATGTTGAGCCTTACCATTTTAAGGGTTCTTGATCTTCCTGGATAGGATGAGATCATCTTAAACTTCAATTGCCATGCTTTGTGTTTCTACTATATTTATTGGTTGAACCCTTTGAAGAAATAATCCTACATCAGGAGGTTGCACATTAACGAAGAATCTCGTGACATTATTTTTAAATGGTGAATCATCCTCTGGTATCTTGTAGAGTAACCTATTGAAACAGGCCACAAATGATCTCATAGTCTCATTTGCTTCTTTCTTCATTTGTACTAATTGAATGATGAGATCTTAGCAGTATTCATGAAATTTGAATCTTTCTTTGAACCTGGTTTTTACGTCATCCCAATAAGTGATAGATATGGTAGGTAAAAGGTAGAACCATTCTGTTGATTTTTCTTGGAGGGATTCCATGAACAATCTTACAACAACATCCTAATGTTCATATCCAAGGATTCCACATGATTTAATGAAGGCCGATATGTGCTCTTTAGGGAGTTTCATGTCTTCACCTTTAAACTTTGGAAATATCTTGTGGGAATCTGTTGGTAGATTGTGAATAGATGGTGTGAGAGAAAGAATGCCTATAATTCTTCCCCATGGGGCAGTGGGTTGGGGTCTTTCTGCTTCTTCATCTACCATTTTTTCTTATCAAAATTATTCTTATGATTCTTTTTCTCCTTCACTAGGGAATTCAATATTCAATGGTCGTTGAAAGATGGGAGAATTTTTAAGAGGAGTATCAACAAGAGTTTGGATAGGATTCCTAGGGGTGTCACTTGAAGAATCAGATGGGGATGAGGCTTAGGAGGAGAAATAATGATTATCTTTTATTTTATTTTGTTGGTTTTTCAAATCCTCAAAAGTGGTGTCAGCAACTGATCTCAACCTATTCAGCATGGCATACCTCTTTTCAGACAGTTTTGGGAAAACCTTCTAGTGGGAAAATGAAAAGACACTTTGGGAATACAAAGGGTCTTTCAACAATGGACTTCAATTTTCATCATTATATATATATATATATATATATATATATTTGGATTTTTGGAATATTTTATTTTTTGATATTGTGATCGTATTTTTGGTGTAGATTACTGCCAATTTTGCCCCATGGTGGGTGCCAAAAACTGTTGGCAAGAAAATTTGTTAGGTGGAAAAATTGATGGTTATCTTTCCAACATCTCCATGACTCTAGGTCCCTTTGCTTGGGTGGTGTAGATCCACTTTATTGTGAATGAACAAAAATGAAAATATGTTGTTGGTGAGGAGGCTGGGGATCTAACATGCACACTCTACTATACATGCGACACATTCTTACAAAAAATTGTAAGGGAGGAATTTTTTGAAAGGTGGGGGAAGTGGAGTGATAATTTAGATAGGAGAAATTAAATTTACAAGTATAAAATCATATTATTTCCAAAGATAATTATAATTTTCACATTAAAAAATTATAGGAAAGAAACAACTATGTTTGGAACATCAACGACCAGAGGAAACCATGCACAAAAAGTTACACACATGCATGAGTCATGAAAAGAAGCAATCCTATTCTTTATTGACATCTTAAAAAGTTGTACAATGTTAGAAAATAGGTAGGGAAAGTGGAAGAATATATATATCCTTTAATTTGCTCAAAAAATATCTCTCTTGAGTGTATAAAATTGACAACCCTTAAGAATGAGGGTGTTATTATATTATATAGAACTAGAAACAACTCTTCGGCTACCCCCCACATGACCTTTCACTTTTACTCAAAAAATGTGACTCTTGACATTCTTAGGAATGAAATTAAGTTCCCTTTTATATTGATCAAGGGAAACTTAATACAAATTTTGCTAAAGCCTCATTTAAATGAATAGGATGAACGTCAAGATTGCTCATAAAGAAGAATTAGAAAGGGGATAGAGAAGACGGGAAATATTGAAGAGAGAAGGGAATAATTATTTGAAGCATGTGTAGGGATACCTTTGAATTTGATGAAGATCTTGCTTACGATTATCAAAGCCTCTGCATGATGCACAGACATCCTAGACCACAAAATGAGTGTTTAGAAACACTGTTATGAGATTTCCCAACGCAATCTCAAGATGAACACTTACAATGCCCAAGATGATCCTCCTTGAAACTTGAATGATGAAATCATTTACTCATTTAACTCATCATGACCAACTCATTTTGAATTATTTGGCTCCACGAGTGATGAATATGGATCCAGCCACTGCGCCCTACGATGCTCTGCCTTGTTCTTGAATACAATTGAACTCGCGAAGATGTTTCTAGGACCTCTTTGAAATTATTTTTCCTCAATTTTACCCATGAAACCATATTTCAACCCCATAGAGAGCCCAAAAATTGGAAAGATGAGTGCAAATGAAGCCATCTGTAACTTTTTGCACTAAGAATTGAAAACTAGTATTTTTGGAAAATAGATCCTAGAAGCTGCTATTTTGGGTAGGGTTTATTTTTTCCTTGTTGTTTGCACTGTGGTGTTTCCTTCACATTCCAAGAAATTTCACAGATTTTTTGTGTCCAATTTAGAGAACTTTTTATTTTTATAAAGTTGTTTTTCTGGAGACCTGTTATTTCAAGAAAATTGTCATTTCCTACCCTGTCTTCCATTTTACATCTTTCTTGATTGCCATGAGTGATCAAACTTGCAATTCAATGGAATTACTATTTCTAACATGTGGGGAAGCATAAAATATGATATTTTTAATAATTTTCCAAAATGGCCTCAGTTTTTGATGATATTGATATTTTTTTATTCATCACGTCGTCGTGATCTCGTGTTCCATTTTTCACTATGATTCGCTCACTGGAAAGCTCATAAATAAAAAATTTTTTTTTTGTTGGTGAGAGTTTGGAAATGGAGCTACCATGGAATCCATTAATGGATTCATGGAGATTTTTTATAGGTTCTATTTTCACCTCTAATTATTAAAAAAACAACTCCATCGGGATAGGTTTTTCATTTGGAGTTTGTGTGAAAAAAATATAGCTTGATCTGACTGTTAAATTGATGGGAAATCTGATGAATGAGAGACAGGGAACAAAATGAAGTTTTTGTTGTAGTTAATAAATCAAGGAATAATTTTATCTTCTATTTTTTTCAACTTAATGGAATTTTAAAATTAGGAAATCTACAAAAAGTCTCACCTCAATCCATGCTCTGGATTGTTAGATATGAGCATTTCATCATTTTTTACTACGAGAGTTTCTGACAGCAAACATACATGGTTTTGGCTAGAAAATATTGGTTTTTTAATGTTTCAGAAGTTGGGGAGGATGGAAAATGGATGAGAGATGCAATGGAAAAGGATTTGAATTAGAATCAATGGAGGAAGAGATAAAATCTGACAATGGAGGTTTCGCGGTTGAAGAGGGAAGAAACAACAGAAGCAAGATAAGATATACAAAAACTAATAAATTTCTTCATCTTGGACATGGGTGCAATTTTTTTTCCCATCCATCACAAAAATTTGGGACAATTGGTGCAAAAAAGTGTGCACATGTCCCATTGGTCCACATTTCATCTTGTTATTTTCCAAGGTGGAAGAGAGGGGGGGCTAGAAAAAATGACCTTAACAACTTCTGAGGGCACATAGGCGACCAAGAGCTTAAATGGGAGGTCTAGAGATTTTTTTATCCCATCCATCCCAAAGGTTTGGGACATTTTATGCAAAAAAATGTGCCCTCACCTTGGCTTAACAAGTGGTTGAGTGTGATTTGATGATAGAGGGTGCTAAGGAATGATGCACAAGGGCTAAATTGGCTTGCTTAGGCTCCACATAGGTCATATAAGGGTCCATGGGTATAAAATGAGGTTAGGAAAAAAAAAATTCACATGTGCACCAAATATTTGGGATATTTGGTGCAATAAATTACACTTTGAGCATGAGAGTGACATGTGATACCCCGATAATTGGTTAACTCCTAAAGCGTACCTTGGAGAGCAACTTATTGAAGCCATAACTTGAGTTCCCATAGGTGTTTTTTTATTATTATTTATATGAATTTTCATGAAAATGGAATTCTAAACACAATGGTGATGGTCTCATACCTTGATTATTCTTGCAACCCAATGAAAATTAGGATTTTTCTCTGGGATTGAAGGTTGTGCATTCTAAAAATAAGTTGTGGATAGAATCACCTGAGTGTTGTGAAAAAAGTGAGACCACAATTTATCTTTCTAATGATAATAATTTTTTATCCTAACTCCTTAAGGACCTCCCAGAATCATTTCTTGAAGCTCAGGAGCTATTTTAGCACTGTGCACTGCTCAATCCTCCAAGACCCACTTTTGCTGAAACTACTCCAAAACTTCTGAAACTTCCCAGATTCTTCCAAAACTAATAGTAAAACAGTCTCAGGTTTTTGATACACCTCCACAATGAGTTCGAGTCATTTTTTATGCTTCAGGGGTGTGTATCATCCTCAAGAAGACTATAGAAAATCTTGTCTTAAATCTTTCCAAAGAGTTTGCCTTGATGAATCATGTCTTGGGAGTACCTAGGTGCACTTAATTTCCCTAAATAACCTATGGACATGCGGACACAACATATTGGACTACTAAGAGAGGTGGGATATGAATAACATAGGGATTAGGGTGATATGAAGGAGAAATTAGAATGACCTTTGAGTAAAAAAATTCATTGCAGGGTATGGTTGTCATGCTTTCAGGTGTGAATTTTGCCTTTGCAAAAACTCATGACAATAGGAGTGCAGAAACTAGAGTGAGCCATTTTCTTGAGGGATAAATAGTATCTATGGCTAAGAAATTGGATAATATTTCAGTTAATTCAACACATGAGATGCATAGTGGGTTATGACACACTAATTATGATGTTAAGGGGCACACTAAGGATAGTTTTCCATGTAGGAATGCACACGCACTGTTACAGTCTTGTGAGATTTGCCACAAGAATCATGATGTCCAGAATTTCCCCCTCTTACAACACACAATGATGAAGAATGTATTTATGTACTACAATATTTACGATGCTCATACCCATGATACATATGATTACCATTTTATAAACTAGATTCATGAGGCATGCAATACTAGATTGTGACAAACCACAGTGGCAAGTAGCTCTCAGGCATAGGAAGCCTAGCCTAATGAAGGATGAAACAATGGATATGGTGGGTTTAAATTTGGATATAGGAAAAGAGGCCATGGTGTTCGAAGATGGTTCATGCATGGGACTTTCTATACTTGTGAGTCCCCAGATCATTACCAACGCGAGTGTCTTAAGAATTAGGTATGTAGGTATTATGGAAAGTAACATAATGTTGAAAACTACCATGATTTTTAAGATCATATGAATAAAAACAAAAAAAATGACAAAAGGAGGGGAATGATCAAGGTACAACATGTAAAGAATTAACAATGGATGCCTAAGAAGATTCTTGATCTAGAATGAAAATCTATATTAGTCACTACACGTACAGGATAAACATGAGTGCGTGAGCACTTTAAAGTAAAACCCCTCATTATGAGGGATGAGATTATGCATTTGTAATATACAGGTGCTACTCATCAGAAGGATGTCTATCAAGAGACCATGGGAGTGATTAGATATTCGCAATGCAAGATCTAGTGCTTGAAGGAACAGACGTATGAGAGGGAACGCACAAATAATATTGTTCTCCCACATAATGATGTAGATGATCTTAAGGAGGTATGTAGGATGCTGAGGTAGGAAGAATTTTTTTTATACCCCTAGATGATGTGAAGGTTGTGCCATACATTGAGCCTATGAGTGAAGAAGAGCTTAATAGGATTTATGCACATACATTGTATGACCATGAGAACATGGAAACATCTAAAGAAGGCATACTTTAGTAGGAGGATGCTCAGTCTGTTAATTAAAATACTATTGTTTATTTTGATAATTGGGCACATGGAATGTACGAAATGGTTAGATGTGAGGTTAAAGGAAGAGTCACTTGGATGATCAGACCACACATGATTCAACACTTGGGAAAAAATTAGTTACCTAGGTATACTAGAGAGGAAAAACCTCATTCTTTCTTCTAATCCTTGGATGAAAAGTGGAAGAATATGGGAGATAGGAATAATATGATGGTTTATGCCTTACGCGAAATAACAACATGTTGGTGAGTAACACACAGATATAATCTTCTAGAGTGGCGTGAGGTAAGGGTTACTTTTTAAACAAGGTTTACTCAGAGAAATGTTTCCTCCCTTATACATGAGTATGATGGGAAAAATCCTGCTTTGGTACATGTCCATAACTATGAGAGACAATGGTTATAAGGCCAAGAGGCTATACCACCATCTCTTTGGGTACATAATTTCTATTCCACTCTGCACAGATGCTAGTGCGATATGTCTAAAGGTATTGTTCATACCTTTGATTATTTTTCTAATAAGCCACTAGTACAAGAGGACTTGTAGATAATGAAGTGCATAACATTAAGAGATAACACCAAGGAAGAAGAACCCATGGTTCAATTGTTAGGAGAACCTGATGGTGAGGTGTGCAAGGATGTACTGGAGACATAAGATATATAGCTAGGATGTACCTAGAAAGAGAAGATAAAAGGAAGATGGTATACCTCATTGATGATGAGGAAGTGGAGAACTTAGATGTTAGCCATACAAAGGGTGTGCATGAGGTGATGGATTCTATAGATGAAAATGCATGTAAATACCATGCTCCTATGAATACCAAAAATGTGAATATTGACATTAAGGATGCGCCTAAGGAGGCCGTCATTGGAGACTATTGGTCAGAACTAGAGGTTGAAAATATCATTGAGCTCTTGCATGACTTTCAAGACTTGTTTCCAAGAGGCTATCATGAGTTACAAGGTTTTCATCCCTCATTGGGATAAATGAATATTAAGGTGAAATAAGGATTGTATCTTGTTCGAAAGAGGCCTTATAGGATGAACCCAAACCTGTGAATGAAGGTCAAAGAAAATATTGAAAAAATGCTTAAGTCTGGAATCATTGAACCAATTAAGGAATCTTAGTGGGTTAGCCCCATGGTGATCAACTTCAAGAAATATGGACAAATTAGGATCTGTGTAGATTACATGGAAATCAATTATTCATTTGTTATAGATCATTTTCCTACACCATTCACTGAGTAAATTTTTGAAGGAGTTGCAGGGTGTAAAATCTACTCCACTTATGGGTTTTCAGGATATCACTAGGTGTTCATTGCACATGAGGATCAATAAAATACCTCCTTCACCACTGAATGGGGAAGTTTTACATTTACTATGATGCCTTTTGGGTTGAATAATGTGCCAACGGTGTTCTCGCACATAGCTATACAAGATTTTCATGACTTCATTCATAATTTATTATAGGTTTATCTGGATGACTTGACTATTTATGGGTTAGTAAAATATCACTGTGATAATCTAAGGCTCGTGTTTGAAATATGAAAAAATCTTAGCATCTTTCTCATCTTTAAGAAGTGCATCTTTGCCACACCTTTTGGCACTCTGCTTGGGCACACTATTTGTAAGGATTGATTGTTGGTGGATCCAAATAAGATTGTAGTAAGTTTTGGGACCGGAAGAGCCTACCAATTAGAGTGAATTTCATGGATTCTTGGGTAATAATAACTACTATAGGAATTTTATCAAAGGATATGCAAATATTTGTGTGCCTTTGGAGAAATTACTCAAGGCCAAAGGAAAGTTTACTGGCATGACACACTGTAGTAGACGTTTGACACATTGAAGGAGAAGATTACCATGACACCAATCTTGTGTTCACCTTCATGGAAAAAACCCTTTCATGTACATGTTGATGATTATGGAATGGCTATCAGTACAATATTGGTGCAACTAGGAGAGGGTAATGTGGATCATCACATATGTTTTACAAGTAGGAATTTGACACCAACATAGCACAATTACACAACCATAGAGTGCGGGCCATTATCTATGGTCTATTCACTTCATAAATTTTTATAGTACTTATTTGTAACAATGTTCATATTTTATACATATCATATGACATTGAATTACTTGGTCAACAAACCTATTTTCCAGGGGCGCATTTTCCGGTGGATAATAATTTTTTAGGAATTTGATTTTATGGTTGTATTCAAGCTAGGTAAGAGTAACTTAGGACCTGACCATTTATTAAGGATCAATTTTGGGGAGGAGACATAGATTATTGAAGAAACAATACCTGATGCACAATTTTTCAAGTGTAACTACACGCCCATAGATTTGGAGGACATAGCAATATTTTTGCACACTGGGCTTGCACTGGAAGGAATGAAAACATTAGAAAAGAAACAACTTGTTATTCGTGCATCCCCTTACCAGCTCATTGGGGGAGACATGTATAAGATGGGTAGAGATGAGGTCTTGCACAGATGTGTACTTGAACATGAACATAAATCCATCACGGAGGAGGCTCAAAGAGGGATAACATGAGGAAATTATGTAGGAGATGTGACTGTGTGTAATATCCTTCTAACTAGTTTATGGTGGTAGGAATTTTACAAGGACACTAAGGATTTTGTCAAAGCATGTGATCACTATCAAAGAATTAGAAAGCCTAAAAATAGAGATGAAATGAATTTTATACCTATAGCAAGAATTTAGCCTTTTGAAAAATGGGAAATTGATTTTGTAGGACCTATTATACCACCCACACGTAGGTCTAGAGCATGCTACATCATCACATGTACTAACTACTTGACAAGGTGAGTAGATGCCATGCATACAAAATATTACACAACAACAAAAATGGAGAGGTTTATTTGGTAAAATAATATCAGTAGGTATAGATGCCCTTTACGTTTAACAAGTAATAGAGGAATTCATTTCCTAAATGAGAAAATTAGAATCTTGATGGAAGACTTTATGGTGGTACACCATAAAACTACTCCTTATCACCTTTAGGCTAATGACACTGCTGAAAATTTCAACAAGATCTTAGGAAAAAAAAAACTAATGAAGATATGTGATGTTGGAAGAAAGGATTGGGATGATAAGGTACCATCCATTCTTTGTCCATATAGAATAACCTATAAATGGTTGAACAAGGCCACACCATTTCAGTTGGTGTTTGGTGCGGAGGATGTACTGCATGTAGAATTTATGTTATCATCCCTATGTATTACATGTGTAGGTGGATTAGGTGATGAAATTTTGTTGGATTAGCATATTGACAAGTTAATGTAATTATATGAGTGGTGTGCCATTGTGCATTGGATCTAGAAGAAAAAAAGGCACGATATAATGCTTGGCATGAAAAAAACATCAAGCGCAAGTCCTTTGTAGTTGGAAAAATGGTACTTATATATGACTCCAAGTTTGCGCACACCCTAGGGATGTTGAAAGTTTGTTGGGAACCTAGAATATTGACCAAGTATGAAGGCGCGTAGGCATGTACGCACATCCCAGGGATGTTCAAATTTTGTTGGGCCCCTAGAATATCAACCAAGTATGAAGGTGCATAGGCACATGGTGATCCTAGTTATAGAATGGTGCGCAAGGTAAAAGCAGTGTGTAGGAGAAAGGTTTAAGGAAGCACATAGTGTGTGTGACGCATGAAAGGAGGTTCGAGACTTAGCCAATTTGAGCACCAAGGTCAGAACACGTGAAAAGCATGATTAGTTGTGTGTGGATAAGATGTTAGCCTGGTGATAGGCTGGCCTAGGAAAGAGCATGCCCCAGATGGAATATTATAGAAGATCATCATGAGATAAAGTGGAATGCTCAGACCTAGAGGAGAATGCTCGCATGAAGGACCATAATCGACACTTGGCATCTAATCTGAGGGTGCTAGAAGGTGAGTTGGCAGCTCGGGAAAGCTGTAAATACAAGTGCATGCAGAGTAGAGGATATACCGATATACACATACACATCTTCATAGAGATACATGGAGACATATAGACAGTATGGGGAGATATACATAGGGAATAGTGGTTTAGAAAGTGAGTGGAGCTCTGTAGAATTGCTGTGAGTGGATATTTTGGGTTTGGGAAAGAATGTAATAAGCATACAAGTTGTTATTTTCTTTTTTTAGCTTAGTTACATATGTCTAGTGATACGCAGGACCGCAGTCTACTCTCTATGACACTCTGTAATGAACAAATGAATATAATGAGGTTACTTGTTATAAATAGACATGGATATCAATGGTTTTAATGCATATTTCTCTCGTATGAGTTCTTTGTCCTTTCATGCTAAGAATGGATGTTTGTACATTTCTTTTTGTTATAATATATGTTATGGATTATTTTAAAAGCCTTCGGTCTGAGTGACTGCAAGGATCTGGAGGTTGTTCTGAGCCATATGGTTATTTTTTGTCTTAACTTCCTAAATACTCTTACAGTAATCATAGATGATGCTTCCCACTAAACTCACATAAAAGAGAGACTCGGTTGACCCTGCTAGTGGCGCAACTTCCACCATAACTTGGGTGAGTGCTCCATTGACTCCGTTCAAAAGGCTACTGGGTGATAGGATCAGAGTAGAGTAGGTGGCTGTAAATAAATTATTATAAATACATATGTAACCGGAAGAAGAGATAGACATCTCTTGGCAGAGATAATTGATGGGGCATGCACTTGTATTTAAAGCTGTAAATACGAAAGGACACCTAGAAAGATGTGGAAGGTCACCAGTCTCGAGGGAGACGAGGTGTTTCATTTTCCAAGACTTTTGTGCACTAAGGAAACATACTATTTTTAAAAATGACTACATCTTGGTTCGTGGATTTCGGGGGTTGCTGAACAGGGACCTCATTTTCAAAGTTGTAGTGGGAGTCAATAACATATGGTCCCTGGAATCATAGAATCTCATGTACCCGTGCGTGCCTTGGGTGAGTAATTCTGTTGGGTGATAGAGTTTCTTCCTTTTTTGATAGGGTTGACTACATCTTGGATTGTCGGGACCTCTTTTCAAAGTTGTATTGAATCATGGTTGACATTGGAGAAGAGTGGTTGGAGGATGAATTTTCTCAGAGATACAGCACTAGACCTGATTTTAATACATGTAGATGGGTAGAAGAGAACCTATACCATGATCTATACGAGACCTTCTTATGTTGCTTCCCAATAGAATTATATGAATGGCTTTCAACCTATACGTCTATATCAAGTTGGCATTATGGATCACATGTATGGGCCAAAGAATACCACCAAAGGTTGTAGGATACAGATATGACATGGACCCATGATTTCGATCATTGGTGGAGAGGAGTACTAGCTAGCTACACTCTGGAGTACGCCATATCTACGTATTCTTGTCTAGAGGTTGCTGAGTTTGAATTTCTGTGATAACCTAGAGGAACATTTCTATGTGATATACCTATAGTTATGAATATATTGATGGTTACCATGATTTTAGAAGTGCTCCCAATGGCCGGCTAAACCATTTTGAGTGCTGGGTAAGGGAGCTTGGGTGGAGGAAGATGGCAGATATCATGGTAGAAAAGGAGAGGGAAGAAAGACAACTCAAGTATGGTGAAGTGCATGTGAAAGGGAGATTGCTAGATGAAATGCAAGGCTTCCAGGTGTGACGGATGTATGGAAGTAGATGTTATGGGAAGGATTTAAGGTTCACAAGAAGGATGTGGAACCTAAGTAGTTCTGTGCGACCCCATCTTGGCAAGCACATGAGAGAGACCCCTTAAGCTTCTAATGAGATTTCATCGTGTCACGAAGAGAGGATAACCGTTGGCACACATCTGAGCCCACCTAGTGACTGAGATCTTGGTGCTTGGTTTTCCCAATCCAATGTAGAAGTGTTATTGACCAATCTAGTTGGTATACATTAGAAGTGATCAAATCTACGCCTAGGAGGTATAATTTCTTATTTGGGCCTTATATAACTACAAACACCATATTCCAGTATGTTAGGAGGAGTCTTCAGACTAGGGGTATAGTGCACACAAGATTTTAGTATTGCATCTACGAGTGGTGCGGGGTATACTATTGGAAGTGGGGAATTGTTGCAGACCATAGGTGTGCAGCTTAGTGGAACTATGGGGACCCTTGGCAATGGGACCACTTAGGACCTGGTGGGTTTGGTGGATCTAGCTGGTATAGGACCTCATGAACTTGGTGGATCCAATGGTTCAGAAGGAATAGGAGCTAGTGGGTCTGGTGGATCTGGTGGTTCATGACCTAGTGGGCCTAGTGGACCTGGTGGATTAGGTAGCAGAGGAAACACCAGTGGAAACCAAGGCTCATGGATTAGGAGGATTAGGGACCCCAACCACCCCCTTAAGTTTTCTTTGAAATGTCTCTACATTTACCCAATTACAGAGGTATTGAGGACATTCTGCAAAACATGTTCACAAGTGTGAACTGCTATGGCATGCGAGGGGTATCACAACCCCAAAATGGAAGGCTGGTCAATTTTTGTAACCACGTTGTAAGGGCACGCACATAGCTGAATATAGGAAGTATGACCCTCACTCAGATGGTAGTGAACTATACTGCTTTAAAGAATGCATTCTTAGTAGAATTCCACATCCCTGAGTTTGAGCAGAAGAGCATCCAGTGTTTTGAAGGAGATTCAACAAGAAATGGCAGAGTGTGTGCAGGAGTATGATGCATGCATTTTAAAACTCTCTTGTATAAATTATCATATGAATATTTACCCTTTGCAGCATGCTCAATGGTTTATTGGAGGGTTGATCACTCCTTTTAGAGGGGCCTTATCTCATAAAACTTTTATAGACCCGCATGCAAGGTGTTAGAAGCTGCTCTTGCATGTGCTGAGGCTGTTGGTAGTGTTGATACTGGCGTTAGCTCATTCCTGGAGGCTCAGATTGCTGCCATGGCCAAGGCAGTTGGAAAAGTTGTCCGTGAACTCAGCCCATGAGACTCATAGTGGTTTGTGGTGCACAGATTGTGAAGATAGAGGGGCACGTTAAGGATAATTTCCCCTAGAGGATAGTACACGCTGTGACAGTAGATTGTAAAAATATTTCATGGGGCCCATGATGTAAGAAGATGCCCCTTGCTGAAACGCACGCGATCAAGAAGAATGTATCTTGTTACTGCAACATTTGCACCTCTACAGCCTATGATACTAAGGACTGTAGGCTCATTAATCATATTCCATGAGGCCATTGATCATGGGGTGCACCATACTAGTGTTGTCAGTAATTCTAAGGGTGATGATTACCGTTATGAGGAACATGCGTAGATGGAGGTGTGTGCATGGAAGAGGTTTTTGAGGAGGGTTCTATGGTTGTGGTAACCACATGGGAGGAAGGACTGAGTTCCCGTGTGGAACCTGTTTCAACTATGGATCCATAGATCATTACAAACATGAATGTCTAAATATATTGTGGTGCTCATGGTGCGAAAAGAAGCATAAGTATGAGGAGTGCCCGGAATTGTTTGATCATATGAATCAACAGCACCAGAAAGACAAGGGCGCTGCAATGGTTAGTATTAATAAGGTATACATATAGTGGATGCCACGGGTAACACAGGATGCAAGTTTGGATCCTGTCTTGGTAACAACAAGGGCAGAAGCCGTGTTCACAAGAGAGATACCAAGAAAAAGGAACCTGGTCTCAAGGGAGGAAGTAGTTCATGGAAAGTATCTAGACCTTAGGCATTAGAAGGAAGATATATCAGGACACTACTGGATGTTCATTCAGTGCTTACAAGGGGAAATCCACTGTCTAAAGGAGAAATCCAAGATGGTAGGAATAAGGGAGGAGAGTCAAGGCGCCAAGGGATGAGCTAGATGAAGTCAAGGAGGTGTGTAAAATGCTAAGGCAAGAGAATATCATAATCCTTTGCTAGGATCATGGTTGAGGGGGAAGGTATCATGCGTCAGAGGAGAGTGTGAGAGGTAGGTCTTGTATGCAAACATTGCCACTCATAGCCTTGACTATGATAAGGATATCACGTTAAATGTAGTTGTAGATGGATGGATCCTCAGCAATATCCTCATTGACACTAGTGCATGGAGGTTAATGTTCATAAATTTGGATGCGTGGCATCATATGGGAAAACTTACGTTATAGCCATCTTCAAATTTGTTGTATATGGAAAACAAAGACTAAGGTGATTCCCATTGGTGTCTTAAAAGATGCAGCTATTATTATCTAGGGAGCTAAGTTTACTGGGGAATTTGAAGTCTTGGTGCTCGTCTGAGGTAGATAATTTTCTAGTGCTACTTGGGCGCCCTTAGTGTTACAAGAACACTGCGGACCTTCGGTTCAACAAAGGGTACATCAGATTTGAAAAAAAGGAGCAGGTAATTATACCCCTGGTTGATGGGAAGTCTACACCCTATATTGAACCCATTAGGGGAAGAAGTTCAGGACAGGATATACGTGCACTCAATCAGGGACCCAGAGATAATACATCTTGCTAATGGAGTTATCTAATTTGAGGATTCTCAGTCAGTAAGTGATACCACCTAGTCTAACATTTGACAATTGGGCACATGGGACTTATGAATTGATGGGATGGATAGTTGAGATGGTCAGTGACCAAGGTAACAAAGGCACGCATAGTTTGGCACCTAGGAGTAAACGAATTGCCTAAGTATTCGGGAGGGGGGGGGGGGGGGGGGGGGGGGGGCCTTCCTTGAGATCTTTCTGTAGGAGGTAGAAGCTCAGTAGGGGGATGAGAAGGAATGGAGAGGAGATGCTAATTTATATATTTCTTGGAACAGCATCACGGTGGTGGGCTACACATCAGGAGAGCCTTTTGGAGTGGTGCAAGATAAGAATTGCTCTCTCTGTCAGATTCTCTAGGAGCAATGTGCCCACCATCATCAAGGACTACCATGGGAAGGAGCCCACCTCTTTCCATATCTAGGGAGTGTCGAATAGGTCTAGAGAGAAGGTATGCAGAAGCTTTACCACCATCCCTATGGGTGCATAAGTTGTATTCTACACTACAGGGTTGTGCGCATGCATTGTACATTCATTTGAAAGACACACCACCAGACAAGGAATTGACATGATTTCACGGCTGACCTTATTCAAACCTTTGAGTATTAGAGTGCCAAGCCATCATTTGATAAGGAATTGTAAGGTATCAAGCATCTTATCATGGGGGATAGTGCCATGACGGAGGTTAGGCTGTTGGAAGTACAAGGTGAACTAGGATGTGGAGGCACACTTTGAAGAATAAGTAGAGGAAACATAAGAGTTACAGCTTGAGTACACATGTTTGGAAAAGGAAAAAGGAAAGTTGGTGTACGTGATTGATGGAGTGGAATCAGAAAACTTGGATTTTATCCATTTTTTAGGGATGCACAAGGTAGTGGATGGTGCTGATACTCGCACGCATGCCTACCATGAGTCTTTAAAGACAAATAAGGTTAACATTGGTTCGGGATAAGAACCTAAGGAAGATATTATTGGAGACTACTAAATCGAAGAAGGAAGTTTCTAAGATCATTGATCTGTTGCATGTTAATTTGAGGATTTATTCCCACGCGGGTACGAAGATCTCAAAGGTATTCACCATTCCTTAGGGGAGATGAAGATAAAGCTGAATGACGATGTGCGCGCCTAGTTAGGAAGATGCCCTACTAGAATGAATCCCTAATTTATACACGTGAAAGTTTAAGGAGGAGATAGAAAAGATGATAGTTTATGGGATCATTGCGGTAGTGGAGGAACCGGAGTGGATAAGTCATGATGGTAATCAACATAAAGAATGATGGGTGGATTAGGATCTGCATGGATTACAAGGGAGGTGAACATAGTTTGTGTCATTGATCCCTTTCTGACCCCCTTCACTGAAGAAACTTTGGAAGGAGTCACCTAGTGAATGAAATCTATTCCTTTACATAGGGATTTTTAGGATACCACCATAGTCCAGATTGTAAAGGAAGACCAAGAAAAGATAACTTTCACCACTTAGTGGGGAAGTTTTGCATACATGGTCATGCCATTTGGGTTGAAGAATGCACCTGCTATCTTTCTCGAACATAGTGATGCAAACTGTTCCAAAATTTCATCCATAAGTTTCTTTAGGTCTATTTGGATGATTAGACAGTGTATGGTCTAGTTAAGGACCATTTTGACAATTTAAGGTTAATGTTTAAGAGGTATAGGTAGTTGAGGATATCCCTCAACATTAAGAAGTATGTATTTGCTACCACCCTTTGGTAATTTATTGGGGTATATCATATCTAAGGAGGGCTTGTTGGTAGATCCCTGCTAAAGTTATAGTTATTGTGGGGTTAGGGGAGCCTACTAGCCAGAGCGCAGTGCATAGATTCCTTAGACATACTGGTTATTATAGGAAATTCATCAAAGGGATATGCCAAGATCATCACACCTTTAGAGGAACTGCTTAGACATAAAATTTCCTTCCATTGGGGAGAGGCGCAGCAGAGGGCATTTGATACTTTCAAAGATAGGCTTATTACATCACCTATTTTACAGTTTCCCTCTTAGGACAAGCCCTTTCATGTTCATGTAGACGCCCTCAGGGACGTTCCATTGGAGTAGTGCTTGCACAACCAGATGAAGGGATTATTGATTATCCTCTTTGTTTTGCAAGCAGGAAGCTAACACCAGTAGAGCAGAATTATACCACAACCGAGCGCGAGGCATTGTCAATGATCTATGTGCTCTTCAAGTTTCAACAATATCTGCTGGCAACACCCTTTGTGTTTTACACCGACCACATGGCATTGAAGTATTTAGTAAATAAACATGTTCTGCAAGGGTGCATTTGTCGATGGGTTTTGTTGTTTCAAGAATTTGAATTCACCGTTGTGGTAAAACCTGGGAAAATCAATTGTGGGCCTGATAATCTATCAAGAATTGATTCAGGGGAGGATGTGCATAGTATTGAGGAAGCAATGGCATACATGCAAATGTTTAGGTTACGACGCATACCCTTATATTTAGAGGAGATTACAATATTCTTAAAGGAAGGTGTGGCACCGGATGGAATGAAGACATTGAAAAAAAATAGTTGGCCATATGCATCGTGCCCTACATGTTAATCAGTGGAGACTTATACAAGTTGGGATGTGATGAATTTTTATGCAGTTGTGTATTAGAGCATGAGCTCCTGGCCATCATGGAAGAAGCACATGGAGGAAGTGCGGGTGGGTATTACACAGTTGATGCCACTTCGTGTAATATTTTAATGACATGATTATGGTGGGAAACCTTGTATAAGGATTTTAGAGATTATTGTAAAGTGTGTGACCACTGTCAGCGCATTAGCAAACCAGGAAGGAGATATGAAATTCTTTTGCGCCCTATCCCTAACGTAGAGCCTTTTGAAAAATGGGTGATTGATTTTGTAGGACCTATTGCACCAGCAACATGTAGGACTGGGTCATGTTATGTCATCACTTGCACAGATTATCTCACAAGGTGGGAAGAGGCAGCCCCAACTAAAGATTGCATGGCAGCAACAATGGTAAGGTTCTTATGGGAAAACATTATCACAAGGTATGGATGTCCATTGAGTTTGACCAGTGATAGGGGTACGCATTTCTCCAGAATGAGACCGTGAGGATCTTGTTATCAGAGTTCATGGTGGCTCATCACAAGACTACGCCCTATCACCCACAAGAAAATGGAACCATGGAAGCATTCAACAAGATACTGAGTCATACCTTGACCAAAATTTGTGATGTTGGAAGACAAGATTGGGATGACAAGGTATCAGCAGTAGTGTGGGATTATAGGACTACGTATAAAAGGCTAAATAAAGCCACACCTTTTCAATTGGTGTTTGGCACGGAAGCTATTTTTCCGGTTGAATTTATGTTGCCTTCTCTATGAATAGCACTGCGCAGGAGGGTTAGCCGATGAACAAGCACTGGAAGAAATAATTGATGAGCTAATGAAACTGGAAGAGAGATGGATCACTTTCCTGATGGAGCCAAATAGTGGAAAAGGCAAAGAAAAAGGCTTGGCATGATCTCCATATTAGAAACAAGAAGTTTGAGGTTGGGAAAATGGTGTTACTATATGATTCTAAGTTTTTGCGCCATCCTGGAAAGTTAAAAGTCCATTGGTTGGGTCCTTACACAATCTCGTACATCCTTGATTTGGGCACGTGCTAATTACAAGTGCTAGATGAGATGAAGCTACCTGGACACTTCAATGGGAGTAGGTTGAAGCCCTACTATAACTAATTCTTCTTGGTGTTTGTTAATAAGGTAGTTTTTCCAGTTAGGTTAGAAATTTCCTTTATACATATGTTTCCCTTTTACGTTGTTGTTTCATTTTGCACCTTGGGCGCTGGTATCCGTACTACTACTTTTGGAGAAATTCTGAGTGCGCAGAGGCATTTTATGTGTGGGGTGGAGTAATGTGAAGGAGTGCGATGGTTAGACTGTCGACACTAAAATTTTCCTCCGTAATTTCTATTTCATTAATCTATGTATTAGGAATAGGATGTTGTTAAGTATAATTAGTAGTAGCGTCCGATAGAAGATAACGGCGCCGTCAGTACGGTGCCGCCAATAATGTAGAGTACGGTAACAGTCAAAGTACAATAGGAATGTTGTAAAAAGTAAATATTTGTCGTAAGTGGTCTGGTAATGTTAAAATGTCAAAGTTGGGATAAGTAGAGAAGTAGGGTCTACATGATTAGGAATTAGAAATATTATATTTGTAATAAGGACAAAGAGTGATGTCATAAATATTTTGTGTATTTTATTTGTGGAAAAGTCTAAAAAGGTGGAACCCATGTGAGATGATAAGGTTTATCTTATCTTAGAAGATAAGCCTACATGTAAAGGCAAGAGTTTAGGCATGGAATATGATTGGCCGGAAGAGATTTCTTATCCTATCTTAGAGATAAGGTGGATAAGCCTAGAAATTCCTATAAATAAAGAGGCCACCCCCCTCATTTAGCATAGAGAGAAGTAGTGAGAAATATTGTATGAGTAAGTGTGTAAAGGAAGCCATCATTTTGAAGGTGTGTTGAAGAAGCCATTAAGAGGTGTAATTGTGAAGTTTCTACCATAGTTATTGTTGGAAGGCAAGTGAAGTCAATAACACTTGAAGTACCTCATGGGTGAGATTGTAATAATTTCATGTTAATATTATAATTTACACCTGTATTTTCAGATTTTTCATCATTCCTTCATATCATAGTCTATGTTATTCTTGTGTTATGTTTGTTGTTGTGTTTCTAGATTACATCCACCAAACTAAAGGCTATGCATTAATAAATAATCATAGCACGAGGAGTTCCCGGTGAAGAATTATCATAGTGCCGGATTGGTGATGACATTTTGGTTCCGTTGCCGGGACCATTCCTCGTTGGTGGATTTTCTGGAGAGATATTCCCACTTAGTCAAAAATCATTTGGAGGGTAACCTTGTTTTTACTGTGCATAGTAGTTACCATGGTAAAGTCATTTTTACCGTGAATAGTATTTACCACAGTAAAGTCATTTTTTTTTATCGTGAATAGTATTTACCGCAGTAACTTCACTTTTTACTGATGAATAGTGTTTACCACAGTAAAGTCAGTTTTTACCGCAGTAACTTCACTTTTTACTATGAATAGTGTTTACCATAGTGGTCAGTTTTTACCGCAGTCTCACTTTTTACTGTAGAATAGGTTTACCATGTAAAGTCATTTTTTACTGCAGTAGTCAAGTTTTCCAATTATTTGTGCACATAAGTCTTCCAATGATTGTACTTGTGGGTTGGTATTTCACTGTGGTTACTTTTGAAAATGGGGAAGATTCCTGTTTTTTTCAGCCCAATCTAATGAAGATGCTTCCTCTTTCATTCAAGAGTTTAAACGATCTTGTATTTGTAATGGCCTTATAAGAAGGGAACAATGGACTGAATTTTTTCCTACCTTTTTGGATGGTTCAAGCACTTAGGTGGTTTGAAACACTAGGTGATAATGTGAAAAATTCATGGGATTTATTAACTGAAAGTTTTCTTGAAGAATTTGGTGAACAATAGAAATATGCAGATCTCATGATCGAGATCACAAAGCTAGCCCAAGGAGAGAAGGAGAAGATAAGGGATTATCATGCTCATGTTCTAGAGCTAAGGAGGAAGCTCGATGCCCAGATCCGGAAGGAAGGATTAGCGGATGGGTTGATGAATGGCGTGGATAATCTCCTCTGTAAGCACTTCATTCTTGGGATGAAGCCAGAGATCAGACAACGAGTGAAGTATGACCGCCCAGCTACCATTGAACAAGCAAAGGAGATTGCAAGAAGGCAAGAAGAAAGCATGGAAGAGGAGCCCAAAGAAATTGTTGCTAAAGTAGAGCCTACACCAGCACCTTTGGTCCAGAATCCACAACCACTCTCGGTGAGCACAAATATTTCTCCTAGTACATCTACTGAGTATGAAGATCTGCTCAAAAAGATGGGTCAGTTAACTATTAATCTTCTTCAAGGAAAAGAATTTAGTTCTCAGGGAGGAGATAGAGGTCCAAAAAGAAATATTTCTGAAGTTGTTTGTTATGGTTGTTATAAAAAGGGTCATTATAAGTATAATTGTCCAGATAGAGCTTCTACATCTGGTACAAGAGATAATGATAAAGGAAAAGCACCTGTGAATTCTTTTGATGTAGTAGATAAGAGCATAAATAATGAAGTAGATGTGTTTGTAACAAAAAGAAAGAAAGAAAAAGATAACCAAGATGGAAATGATCCTAAGAAGATGAAAGGAGAAACTAGTAAGAAACATAGGAGAAGAAAGTTGGGTGTGCAGGATTTTTTGATTTCACAGGGACAAGGACCATACTCCATCTTAGAAGATCTGTCCAAAAGGCCTGCAAATATTACATATGGTCAACTCTTGGCTATGTCTTCTGAGAAGAGGCGGGAGCTGCGAAGTGGACTCAATGCTTAATGAAGGAAGGAGGTTGAGGTCCCTATTTTGGAGGTAGAGGCGGATCCCTATGCTCCACAAGCTGAGGTATTATGTAATGGTATTTCAATTCATGATGTCTTAGTTGATGGAGGTACTGCAGTTAATGTAATGACTGAGTCTGTAATGAATATGTTGGGTTTAAAAATTGATCGCCCTCAACACTTATGTTAAGGTCATTAAATAAAGGAAAAACTAAACCAGAAGGTGTAGTTTCAAATGTGGCAATATCTGTTATGGGTGTTGTATGTGTGGTAGACTTTCAGGTGATGAAAAATGGTACTGTTGCGTACCCAATGTTGTTGGGAAGACCATGGCTAAGGAGAGTTCATGCAAGAAACTACTGGAATGAAGGCTTCATGACACTTGGATGTGGTAGAGAGAGGGTGAAGATAAACGTGATCCCTCGGCATCATAAGACAGAACCTGTGGATTCAAGTGATGAAACTGATGATTGGACATCCTCTGATTACTCTAGTACTAGTGAAGTGGACACTGAAGATGAAGAAAGTGAGGTTGATGTTTCGGTCATGGATATCCTTCCAGTCACACCGACTCATGACCCCATAAAACTATCTGAAGAAGAAATTGATGATCATCTCTAACAAATAAAGATTGGTGATGTTGTGATGGAGAGTGAGAAGGAATCCTACCTCCAGCTCTTTCGAAGGTACATACACATATTCACTTTTGATTACAAGGAACTCCGTCAAGTAAGTTGGGTAGAACATTCTATTGAGCTGGTAGATGGTGCTAAGCCCATAAAGCAAATGCCATATAGAATGAATCCTAATTTTTCCAAGACTGTAAAAGAAGAAATAGATAAGTTGCTTGATGCAGGATTCATATTTGCTGTGGAGAATTCAGAATGGGTTTCTCCCATTGTGATCTCAATAAAAAAGAATGGGAAGCTACGCATTTGTGTTGATTATAGGAAGCTCAATAAGGCAACAAAGAAGGATCATTACCCTCTTCCATTCTCAGATCAGATTTGGACGAAGTAGCTGGCCAGGAGTGCTATAGTTTTGCTGATGGATATAGCGGATACAACCAAGTTCGTATAGCAGAGAAAGATCAGCTGAAGACCACGTTCACCACTCCTTGGGGAACGTTTTGCTTATAGAGTTATGCCTTTTGGGTTGTGTAATGCTCCAGCAACGTTCCAGCGCTTGATGAATAGGGTGTTTGAACCCTACATTGGGAACTTCATCAGAGTATTTCTGGATGATTTTTGCATCTATGGGAGCAAGATGGACCACCTGCACCAAATGGAGACAGCATTTCAAAGGTTAGATGAAGCACAAGCCTCACTAAACCCTACAAAGTGTGTCTTTGGATGTTCTAAAGGTGTTTTGTTAGGGCATGTTGTATCCAGAGATGGTATTGGTACTGATCCTGATAAAGTTTCAAAAATCAAAGAGTTACCATTTCCTATGAATAGAAGTAAGTTGAGATCATTTTTAGGCCATGTGGGTTACTATAGAAGGTTCATCAAGAATTTCTCAAAGATTGCACAGCCACTAACCCAGTTCTTGAAGAAGGATGTTACTTATGAACCAGGAAATAAGGCGCATGAAGCTTTTGAACAACTGAAGGAAGCCCTGGTGTCTTCACCTATTTTAAAGAATCCAGATTGGAGCAAGCCATTCATTGTGTATACTGATGCCTCAGATGCAGCACTAGGAAGTACTCTGAGCCAAAATGATGAAAATGGGAATGATCATCCAATTTACTTTGGGAGCAGACAAATGAGCAGTGCTGAGGTAAATTATACTGTAACTGAAAAAGAGGCTCTAGCTATCATTTTTACTGTAAAGAAGTTTAGAAATTACTTGCTAGGGCAAAAATTTATAGTTGTAACAGATCATCAGGCTCTAAAATATATTGTAAATAAGCCTAACCCATCAGGGAGGATAGCAAGATGGATAATTTTGCTACAAGAATTTGAATTTGACATTATAGATAGGCCAGGAAAGAAGCATGTCAATGCAGATGCACTCTCTCGAGCCTATGATGGTTTAGGTTCATCTTGTGATGATGATGATTTCCCAGATGCAGCATTGTTATCCCTTGACACAATCCCTAGTGAATACATAGATATTTGGAATTATCTGAATGAATTCAAGTTTCCTGATGGTGCCAATGCAAAGACTAAGAGGAAGATTACTCAAGCCAGTCGTCCATATTCTATTCTGCATGGAGTATTATTTCGAATAGGACCTGATGGATAGTACAAGAGGGCAGTTGGACGTGATCAAGGGAAGGAGCTGATAGAAGAATTCCACAATGGTACATGTGGAGGACACTTCTCTGGACAACTTACAGCAAGAAGGATCTTGGATGCAGGTTATCACTGGCCCACTCTTTTTAAAGATTGTTATAATTATTGTAAGACATGTGATATTTTTCAAACACATGGTAACCGTAAGACTTCATCAGCTCCATTATGACCTATTCTTCCACTTGGTCCCTTTGAAAAGTGGGGAATAGACATTATAGGTCCACTTCTAACTACCCCACGCCAAAATAAGTATATTGTAGTTGCCACAGATTATTTAACCAAGTGGGTTGAAGCTAGGCCATTGAAAACAACTTCCATGGATGAAGTGGCAAGGTTCATATATGAACGCATTGTCACCAGATTTGGTTGCCCATTAGAAATTGTAACAGATCAAGGAAGCCACTTCATTAATGAGGTGGTAGAAGCCCTAGTCAACAAGTTTTCTATTAAGCACAGGAAGGCAACAACATACAAGCCAAGCACAAATGGACAGGTGGAACGAACAAATTTTGTGTTGTGTCAAATTCTAGCAAAAGATGTAGCCTTGCAGGTACATAAGTGGGATAAAAGGATTCATGCAGCATTGTGGGCATATAGGGCAACATCAAAGTCAACAACATGATACTCCCCATTTCAGTTGGCTTATGGCATTGATCCAGTTCTTCCTATTGAGTTTGATATTCCCACTATGAGAGTTATGAAAAATGAAAGGATGGATGAAAGTGATTCAGTAAAAGAAAGGTTGGTACATCTTCATTTGCTAGAGGAAATGAGAGAAATAGCGAAGGATACAAGCTATAAGAAGAAAATGAAGCAGAAGGAATACTTTGATCAAAAGATCCATTGGTCTCCATTTCATGTGAATGACTTGGTTCTAGTATATGATTCCAGATACAAAAAAAGAAGACAGAGAAAATTTCTTCCAAAATGGATGGGGCCCTACAAAATAGCAGTTGTGCATGAAAATGGTACATACCGACTGGAGGAATTGGATGGTACTCCCATTACGAAATGGGTCAACCATGACAAGTTAAATATTTTCCAAGCAGCTTTAGAATGTCCATAAGAGTCTACTCCAAGGACAGAGTAGAAGTTAGGAAGGGGGAAAATGTCGACATTAAAATTTTCCTCCGTAATTTCTATTTTATTAATGTATGTATTAGGAATAGGATGTTGTTAAGTATAATTAGTAGTGACATCCAATAGAAGATAACGGCACCGTCAGTACGGTGCCGCCAATAATGTAGAGTACGGTAACAGTCAAAGTACAATATGAATGTTGTAAAAAAGTAAATATTTGTCGTAAGTGGTCCGGTAATGTTAAAATGTCAAAGTTGGGATAAGTAGAGAAGTAGGGTCTACATGATTAGGAATTAGAAATATTATATTTGTAATAAGGACAAAGAGTGATGTCATAAATATTTTGTGTATTTTATTTGTGGAAAAGTCTAAAAAGGTGGAACCCATGTGAAATGATAAGGTTTATCTTATCTTATAAGATAAGCCTACATGTAAAGGCAAGAGTTTAGGCATGGACTATGATTAGCCAGAAGTGGATTTCTTATCCTATCTTAGAGATAAGATGGATAAGCCTGGAATTTCTATAAATGAAGAGGCCACCCCCCCTCATTTAATATAGAAGAGAAGTAATGAGAAATATTATATGAGTAAGTGTGTAAAGGAAGCCATCAGTTTAAAGGTGTGTTGAAGAAGCCATTAAGAGGTGTAAGTAAAGTTCTCCCACAGTTAGTCTTGGTGGAAGGCAAGTGAAGTTAGTAATAGTTGAAGTACCTCATGGGTGAGATTGTAACAATTCCATGTTGATATTATAATTTACACCTATCTTTTTCAGATTTTTCAACTTTCCTTCATATCATAGTCTATGGTATTCTTGTGTTATGTTTGTTGTTGTGTTTCTAGATTACATCCACCAAACTAAAGGCTATGTATTAGTTAATAATCATAGCACGAGGAGTTGCCAGTGAAGAATTATCATAGTGTCGGATTGGTGTTGACAGCACCTTGGGCGCTGGTAACCTTATTGCTATTTTGGGAGAATTTGTGAGTGCGCAGAGGACCACGCATCGCTTTAAGTGTGGAGTGGAGAAAAGTGAAGAAGTACGTGATTAAAATACAAATAAAGTTGTGTTGAAAATCCTTGTTGAATGGCCGGGTTGAAAGAGGTATATAAAGAGAAGATAAAAGAAAGGTTGGTGTTAGGGTAAATCTACTTGTAGATCCCATGTACCGAGAAGGAGAAAGCACATTTGAAAACAACACGAGGTAGGCGAGAGAAAGGATCAAGATAGAAGAAGTGCCTTCAGCATGGGTTACGTGTGCGCAAGAGTCTCCTATCAAGTTGGATTGGTTGCGCGCCATAAGGTTGGAAGAGTTTTTGCACAAGGTTGGGCATGCAAGTGAAGGCACTAAAGACGGGCTTTGCTTGAAAAATATGCATTAAATGAGTAAGGTATGGTGGTAGGTGAAGTAGCATTTAATGATAAAAAAGGGAAAAACTATAAATAAAGGGTCGAGGAACTTTCATTTTCACTTTACAAATAGAGAGAAGTGATTGTGCATTTGTGGCAAACTAGGGCTTCCAAAATTTGATCGTGTCAAGAAAAATTTGTAAGGGTGAGGTGTGAGCAACTAAGTTTGAATATGCAAACTAGAAGGGATTTCATGGGCATTAGAATGATTATGAGGAGGCTTCGTTTTGTGGAAGGATTATCCCAAGTTAGGGTTTTGTGAAGCTAGGGCACGGGAAAAGATATTTTCTTCATAGAATTGAGATCTAAGATTGGAGGAAGTTGAAAAGCAGAGTGACAAGGTGTAAGTGAAGGGGTAAGAGGACGTATACAATGGCACCAAAGAAAGGAAAGGGCAAGGCCAAGGCTAAGTAGCAAGAGCCCGAGACAAGTACAAATGAAGAGTGGTATGCAGAGATGCAGTACCCCAATGGGGTAATGATGGGTAAGGAATGGGAGTCTCACCTGAGGAACATGCCTATGAGTGATTACAACCATTAAATCAACACGATTGAGAAGGAGATGGCACTAGAGTTAGTTCACCCCATAAATAAATGGACACCAGAAGGGTTTCCCATTTACAATGATGATGTAAAGTTCAAGATGGGGAAGGTGGGATTACCGCAAATCTATGACTTGCCCAATTTTGGAAAGCCAGAGCGCCTATATCAATGGCTGATGTCGCAAGTACATAAGGATTACTTCCATTTTGTAGGGCATAAGATGCGCATTACTCCTCAATTCATCTCACAGTTCACGGGCCTCAAATGCCAAGGAGTCAGCCTAGATGATGACCTGAGTGACATGGAGGCAACTCAGGAAACCATTATTGAATACGCCTGCAAGAAGGGGTCAAGATACTATGACATCTCATACATCAAGGACCTAGTGATGAAGATGGCTACACATCTAGTAATAAAGCTAAATGGCCAGGAGAGATGGACTCAGGTCAATAAGCCTTGGTTACATGTCTACAGGAAAATTACAGAGGGAACCATCTATAACCTACCTACATACATCACGGAGGAAATTGTCAGTTGCATGAAGGAGGGGGACAGAATCCTCTTCGGAAACATCTTGTTAACTATAGTGTTTTTAGAGATTGGAGTACCAGATGCATCAGACAAGTTTGTATGGGAATACCCTACCAAGGACCCTTCACCCACGAAGAGGTTTGAGAAGTATGTGTGCGACACAATTTTAGCACATCACAAGGTGCATCTGGAGAAGTGGTATACATGCATGAGGAATGCATTCGGGGTGGAATGGAGGATTCCTGAGAAAAAATTGGCAGTCACTAAAGGAGAAGCCAAATTTGTAGTGTACCAACACTTTTTCCTAGGCAGGTTCAAACTAGTAGATGAGTCTTGGAACCCATGGTGCAAGCTTCCCTTCGAGTTCATAGCTCAATACTTCCAAGTGGGAGTAAATAGATTCTTGAAGTCTAAAAAGCTAAGGCTAGATCTGGGTAGTTTATACCAGGAGCATAGAGAAATGTGCAAGAAGTTAAACTACCCTGGAGGTAAGCACACATACATAGAGAAATATGTATCACATGAGATACAAATGACAAGGCCAATAACACTGTCCATTGCAAGAGGATCCATAACACGCGTGTACCTCCACATAAGGCCCAAGTTTGAGAAGGGCACGTACCTGGAGAATGAGGTCTCCATACCTGAAGATCCCATGGGTAGGAAGGGGCCCATGCTAAAGAAGAGGGGAAGAGAAGGAGAAGCACCAAGTGTGCAGATGACTCAGATAGTGAGCATGCTATCAAAAAGTGCCAAGCCTAGTACTTACATGCACAGAAAGAAGTCCCTGAAAAAAGAGAAGACACCAAAGGAAGAGGCACCAGAGAAACCCCTCACCAAGAAAAAGTAGAGGATAGAAGAATAAGATGACTCGGAGGAGGCCGAAAACTTGGAGAAACACCTAGGCAAAAGAGAGGATGAGAGTGGAGAAGGTGATAGTGGGGAGGACAAACCTGAAAGGGACCAGGAGCCACATATCCTAGAAGTATACGACTCTGGAGAAGAGAGTGGAGAGGAGAAACATGAATTCATTTTCATGCTATGAAAGAGTACATACGGTGAGGAAGGCACCCAAGACATGGGAAAGACTGAGGATAGCGTGGAAAAGCAGGAACCCATAAGCTTCACAAAGGAGCAGATCACTGAGGTGGTAGAGAGAGAGGCAAAGAAAATGCTCGAGGCCTTGGTTGATCAAGAATTGGAGTGTAGTGCTGATATAGTGCTGGAGGAAGGAAAAGAGGAAGATAGTGAGAGGAAGCAGGCCAGTATGGGAGGAGGTCCTAGCCTAACTGTAAGTTTTCCAAAAGGAGTGTGCTCGAGGAGAAGGGCTCTTGATGTAGAGCAAAGACCAGTAATGAGCTACATTGATTACTCAAGGAAGGTGTTGCGCACACAGTTCTAGAGCACTATACCCACTGAAAGGCTTCTAGCCATGGGGTCATTTGAAAATGAGGGTGTGTACCCTAAGACCAAGAAGATTCTTTCTTGGGTGTTCGAGTCCCACATTAATGAGCCAAATTTTGAAGTCTTCCAAAAAGTTCTCATCACATTGCCAGAATCTAAGGGAGACAACCCCTTAGTGAATTCTCAGGAGCTCTCAGACGAGTAAGTATGCAATGCTCTTAATAAGGTCGCGGTTGAGATAGAGGCAAGGCTATTTGCGTGAAATGACAGCATAAGGGCTCTAGAGGGGAAGTTAGCCAAGAAAGAAGAGGAGCTGGCTGAGATGACTAGGAAATTCAAGCAAGAGGAGTTGATCAGTGCGTAGCTGAGGTGTGAGCTCAAAGATGAGAAGAAAAAGGTGCAAGAAGTCTACAAGGTGGAGTCGATCAAGAGCGCCATCATATTGAAGCACCCAGACCTAGCGCCAATCCCTCAGAGTTATGCATCAACTTTGGAATGTTTAGAAGAACTAACATGTGTCCTCACCATGGAGAGACAACCATTGGCCCTGGAGTCTGTGGAGGAAGTAGCAGCGTGCTTGAAGGAAGAAGACAAGCTAAAGGTGGTAGCGCTCATTGCTAAGTATAGCAAGGTGCTCACAGATGTAAACATTGCTTCCCAATCTGCTGAGGCCGCATATGAAAAATGCATGGACATGGGGGATAAGGTAGCAAGCACCTTGGTCGCTACCCATGAAGTAGAGCTAAAAGAATTCTAGGAGAAGAATAAAGGAAACATGGTGGAGAGGGATAAAGTCCTGGCAGATGTAGAAATAAAATCTGAGGAGATTGAGGCATTAAGGGTCTCAATCAAAACATGACTGAAGGATCTATACCCTCAGATGCCTCAGATCACTAGAAGGATGGACATACTTGAAGACCTGGGAAAGGAGATGGAAAATATTGTTGACACTTTGGGTGCCCAGGGGATTGACCTAACTTTTGATGAGGTAAACATCCTGGTTGGAGACCTCTGCCAGAAGGTGAAGGGTGAGGTCGATGCATGGAACAAATTAGAGGCTGACTTACAAAGGGATTTCCCTAGCCTGCTAAGCTAATGCCCCCCCCCCCATTCTTTCTTATCTTCCCATTCTTTCATTCCATTATTCTTTTGCAAAATGTAAGGCTATTACTAAAATTCTTTAAGGCAACATGCATCTTAGTTAAGTAGAGTGTTTCCAAGGATGGAGAATAGGCGTAGTGTGGGGTGATGTTGGTCCCCTGAAATATTTACCAATTATGAAGGTGCATAGGCACGCGGGATCCCAGTTATAGAATGGCGCATAAGGAAAAAGAACGTAGGAGCAAGGTTTAAGGAAGCACATAGCATGCACAATGTGCAAAAGGAGGTTCGGGACTTAGCCAATTTGAGCACCCAGGGAAGAACACGTAAAAGCGTGATCGGTTGCAAATGGATAAGATGCCAACCTAACGATAGGATGGCCTAGGAAAGAGCATGCCCCAGATGGAATATTCTAGAAGATCGTCATGAGCTAAAGTGGAAAGCTCAGGCCTAGAGGAGCATGCTCGGATGAAGGACCATAATTGACACTTGGCATCTGAATCGAGGGCACTGGAAGGTGAGTTGGAATCCTAGGAAAGCTATAAATACAAGTCCCTGTGGAGTAGAGGATATAACGATATACACATATACATCTTCATAGAGATACATGGAGACATATAGACATATGGGGAGATATACATAGGGAATAGTGGGTTAGAAAGTGAGCGGAGCTCTGTAGAATTGCTGCGAGTGGATATTTTGGGTTTGGGAAAGAATGTACTAAGCATAGAAGTTGTTATTTTCTTTTTTTATCTTAGTTACATACGTCCAGTGATACACATGACTACGGTCTACTCTCTGTGACACTCTGTAATGAACCAATGAATATAATGAGGTTACTTGTTATAAATAGACATGGATATCAATGGTTTTAATGCATATTTCTCTCATATGAGTTCTCTGTCCTTTCATGCTAAGAATGGATGTTTGTATATTTCTTTCTATTATAATATATGTTCTGGATTATGTTAAAAACCTTCGATCTGAGTGACTGCAAGGATCTGGAGGCCGTTCTGAGCCCTATGGTTATTGTTTGTCTTAACTTCCTAAATACTCTTACAGTAATCATAGATGATGCTTCTCACTAAACTCACATAAAAGAGAGACTCGGTACCTGCGCGTGACTCAGGTGAGCACTCAGCTTCTATTGGGTGATAGGCCGGCACGCATGGGGTTTCTTCCTTTTTTGATAGGAGTAAAAATGACTACAAAGTTCATTAGTTAGGACCCTTTGTAGTGACCAAGATACTAGACTCAGGTGCATTTCAATTACAAGCATTAGATGGTGCCATGTTTCTAGGTTGCTTCAAAGGGATTAGGATGAAGTCTTAACATAAATAGTTTTCTTTGTGTTTGTAATAAGGTAGTATTGCCACTTAGATTAGATTTCCCTTTCATATTTTATTTTTTCTTTGCATGTTTTGTAGTAATAAGTATGTTCACACATAAGAGATGATTAATACTTATTAAGTTGATGTGCATAGGACCGTACATACTTTAGTGTGGGGTGGAAATAGGTGTGACTACATGAATAAGAAATATTTGGTGTTTCCCTTAGAGTTGGTTTAGAGGTGTGTGTAATAAGTTTAAAATAAATTTTCTTGATGGATACAAATAAGGAATGAGAAAAATAAAAGAAAGGTGTTACAAGTATTGATGGTGCTTGAAAGGAATTAATCGGATTGGAAAGTCGTGCGAGAAAAGGGCTGAACAATATAACGAGAGGGAAGCAACAACAAAACATAGTACTTTGTGTGAGGTGCAGAGGAAGATGGGTTACGGTGCAAGGAAGCACACACAAGGATGAATGCATCATGGGAAGTAGTGGTGTGCTAGAAGGTTACGACTACCATGCATGAAATAAAGCATGAAAAAGTGCAGAAAAAGAAAAAATCACATTTAATGCTTTAAATCGGTGGTAGGTGAGGAGAAATAAATGTGATAAAAATTTATAAATCTATAAAAATAGTACACGTGAGTTCATTATTACCCTATCTTGTGAAGATTTTGAGAATTTTAAGAGCGAAAAAGTGTGAATTTGTGTGAAATTGTGAAGAGATAAGGAAATTTTAAGCAAACCAAAGCAGGATAGCACATGACCTAGTTTATAATCTCCTTCAATGGAAATCATAGCATGAAGAAGGAACGGAGGTTTGAATTACACAAAGGTTAAGGCTCGAAGATTTTAGTTTGTGAAGCTAGGGTTTGTTGAAAGAATATTCACATAACTTGAAGTTACAGGCTAGGGCACGAAGTTGTATGACACAAAATATAAAATAAGATAGACTAAGCCAGGGTTTAAAAGAATTGAATGCACGTTAAGTTGAGTAAGTTTATCAGTACCTAGCACACAAGTTTCTCTACAAAGTTTAAAGTTCAAGTTATGAAGAATTTTTGAAGTAACAATGGCACTAAAGAAAGCACCTACAATATCACCCAAGGGAAAAGAAAAGGGTAAGAACAAGAATCTTGTAGTGGAATACATGCCAGAATAATGGTTCTTAGAGATGTAATATCCAGGAAATGTGATTGTAGGGCTGCCATCGGAGTTTCACTTGACCAAGTGAAAGATAAGTGACTAAAACTATCACTCAGAATCACATGAGGCTAAGATAAACAGATAAATATTGAAGAAAATGGATCATAGGACTGAAGATGGTAAGTTGGTCTACGATGACAAAGTGCAAAAGGATTTGGAGAGTGTGGGAGTTCTCCAGTTGTATGAATTTACATTATTTGGAAAACCCAAGCACTTGTATCAATGGTTGATGACACTCATCCATGAGGACTATTTTACTTTGCAGGAAGGAGAATGCACGTCCCCACATAGTTAATTAGGAGAGTTAAAGGTTTGTACAGTTCAGGCCTTGAGATAAAGCCTAAATTGGAGGATGAGGTAGGAGTAGAGGCCACTACCATTACATTTAACTATCAGAGGGAAGGTAGTGTAATATACATTATAAATATTAGTGACCTATGCACAAAATTTGTTGCACGCCTTGTTAGTTATAAATTAGGCGCATCGAAGCAGTGGACACAAGTAAATAAAAAGTGGCTTCACATAGCACATAAAATGGCACAAAAGACTACATATAACATTGCAAAATTCATTTCTGAAGGAATTATTGAAGAATCACACATAAAAGTAGTGAAAATATTGGAAGCACAATAGATTGTGGGGGGGTGAATTAGACCTTAAAACTTTAAACAATTTCATATTTGTATACTTAAACCATAAACCAATCAACCATTCATTGATGTGCTCACAACATCATAAAACATACATTCAAATCACCATGAATAAGAGAGATGACACCATAACACAAGATATAAGTGGGAAACCCTCAAGGGGAAGAAAAACCACTAAAAATTCTGATTATATTACTAAAATACAAAGTATTTAGTGAAGCACGAACTTCATAAGGAGAACCAACCCCTAGTTTAGTAGAGAACCAACCCTAAAAGGAGCACCAACCCATAGTTTAGTGAAGCACCAAATCAAAAAGGATGCTACAACCCCCTAAATGATCAAGCACCCACTCAACCACCTTTTGATGAAGATCTCTGATGTCTTTTTGCTGTAAAAAATGATGGAGATCACCTATTCAAATCACACTCATTTAAACCCTTGTTCGAACCCTCATACACCTAGCTCACTCTTTCACATTATTTCTTCACTTTTATTTGGATTCAAACCCTTGCACACACACTCTCAAACATTCTTCAATATGTCACACACACTCACATAGGTTACACTTTTTCCTTCCTAAACAAGTAACTCAAATTTGGACTTAAACTTCACTTTTATACCCTTCTCATCTCATATAAACAATGGATGTTTGTCCTACACCATAATTTCGACAATTTTTTTTTAAAAAAATTCCAACACTTCCATTAAAACATTCACATTGGAGCCATATATGTCATCAATTCCTAAAAGCACCAAAGAGACTCAAAACAAAATCAAAACTCCATCACCTAGATGAGCTAAAACCAAATATTACAAAACCATGCTATTTAAAGCTCAAAAATTCATCACACAAGTGTAATATAACAGAAAAACATCATCCATGGTCTTTAATTATCTTTCACTAATCAAATTTATCATACCCAGCTCAAAAAGGCTCATATCCTTCTCAAAAAAATAGTTTCCATTACCTTGTCTTCACCTTTGGGCCTCAAGACCACCCAATAACACTCAAATATGGCATGCAACCACTATATGGAATCTGTAGGACCTTCATATCACACACATGCATGTTATATCTCTTGAAACATCCATATGTGAAAAACACCTACTTTCCTCTTCACCAAATCAAGTTTCCTAGACAATAGTTTTACAAACTCAACTATTTTGCACCCTTTTTGCTACTTTCAATACCTCTAAATGCATTAAATAGGAATAAAATTAATCTTTCTTCACTCTCCAACTGATATCAAGCATCAACTCATTCATCTCATGCCTCATCTACCTCATTATTTCAGAAAAAGTAGTTCTTTCATGAGAAACAAGAAACCTTATTCTCTAAAAATCAAGTTGGATGACCCATCAAATATCATCACCAATATACAAACCATATACCATTGGAAATATCTCATAATATTATTTCTATAACATATCACATTTATTTCCAACTCCAAGTGGAAGGCCTCCAGCCAAGTCCATATCTGAAAATTGCCCCAAAACTACCTTATGGCCAGTCTTCGTAAATAGGGCCCATTTTTCCCTCTAGAATCTCAACCATGATCTAAAACCATTATGGAAATCAAGTAAAATTCCCATTCTATAAAAAATTCCATTTGTTTTGCAACTCCTTTGGACGACCTTGTCCCAAACTAAACTTCTTCAGAAACTTTCATTTTCAGGTGGGGTCCACTCATCACCACATATTATACCATATATTTATGGAAACCTAGAGGATTTCTATACATCATCTAATCATAATAATAGCCAAAAAAATAAATTATGTGAACTTACCATGTAATTTTTTCTATCACTTTCAAGCTAGGTTTTCAAGCACACAAAACATTGTTTATCTTCTTAACATTTGTTCATAAAAATGTGATGATGAAATGGCCTAATTATTTTTTTGAAACATTATTAACTCAACTTAAAAACATCCCTAAAATCCAAAATGTACCATGCAAATAACACAATTCATGGTGAGCATCAGAAGGTGGAATTCGAGCTAGAAAACACCTTCTTCGTGACCCTGTTTCACAAAAAACAACTTAACTTGCAAAATATGCTTCAGAATGACTCAAATTTTTTCTCACACCTCTAGGAAACCCATGTGAATCATCTCCAATAATCATCATATATAAAATAGGTCTCCATTTTCTCATCCCATCTCATTTACATGACTATCCCTTAGGGTTTTGCATGGTTTAGGCTAGGGTCAACTGAACCAACATTGTAACTCATCATGAAACCTCTCTAAAATGTCCTAACATACCTAGAAAAATATGAATCACTCACCTACATGCATCTATTATCTAACATGTCTCTGCAATGCATCCTCACGCATCCAAACACATAGACCTGGTCTAGATGATTGCCTGTAAGTGGGTCTTTAACCTGTATTTGTCCTTGAAACTCATGTGAGAGTAAAAAAAACTCCCTTAAAATTTTCTCCATTCTACTACCAAACACCATGTAATCATCGTACTAAGCATGCTATGAATCTAATCCAGCATCCTCTTGTTCATTAATGGGATTTTACATCAATGACAACACCTAGAAGATAACATGCCAACAATCTCCCCCTTTGTCATTAATGGAAAACCTCCTAAAATTCTCCCCATTTTTACATTAATGACAAATAATACATGTACTTTCATGATCTTAACCTTTCTTAGCTTTAGAAGGCATCACCTGGTTAGAAACATCAACCAAAATCATCAAATTAAGCATACAAACTTGTCTTTCTTCATTTTGACCTTATTTGACCAGTTTTAAAGCATTTATTACTGTACTCCCCCTAGTCAAGAGAATATTCAACACCTATACATGAAAAAAATTGAACCAAGACTGAAAACATCATACCTACCTTATTCTTGTCTTATCTCAACTTGTTTTTCTCATACTAGGGTTATCTCCTTCATAGCTTGACTTTACACAAATCTCATAACATAGTTCCAAAAACTGATCCTTTTGTGCATTCTTAGCCAACTTTACCATGCCCTAGAAGCCAAAACTTATAATTCCATTCTTTCTTAAGGCACCCCTAGACTCATATCAAACCAATCTTGTAGAAAGACACCAAAACTAGGCTCCTTACCTTGCTCACTTGCCATAATGATAACTCAACCATTTTAGTATTTCCCTTAAACTCTATCTTAGTGTTTTAGATCTTCTTTACATAAAATTTTGAAATTATTGAGACAAGAAACCATTTACCTTTGAAATAATATTGAATGACATCATTCACCTTGCCTTACATCCCTTCTAGTCTTCAAGAACACCTCTGAAAGAAGAAAATCATGTTCCCCCTGACTTCTTGGCCCACACACAGACTTGTAGAAACATAAATCCTTACTCACAAAACTACTACAATTATTGACACATTACTTAGGCCCAGTCAAGATTGATACACCTAGTTTATCACCTCTAGACTATAATTCAAGCTTATACATATTTCATAGTAACTAAAGCACCTGGTAGAAGTCGAAGAGTGCCTGCCCTGTTTGAATGAGTCAACACAGACTTGTAGGTATACCTTTTGTACTTCTTGAAATACTGTGGCATATCATTCATATATCTTCTAACACAACTTGATATTATACCTACATGACACATTTGGTTTTGTTTCTTGATGATTAACCTTGTTTAATCTTGCAATACATTCAAATATCAGCAGTCCTTGTTAAAGACCTCAAGCCCATATGAGATGATGTGAACTTATCTTTCACACATGTAGGATATTGTTCTCATTACACCATAACATTTTTTTATCTCAAACCTTATTATCCTTTTAACTATACTTTCTCATACATTTCACCCTTTATATTTATTCAAATCTACCTTCATTACCCTTAGAAGAGCATCTTATACCTGTACAAAATCATCTTTGTATCATGGTAATACACATTTTTGAATTCAACCAAACATCCCTTGCTTCTTGATTACACTTGGAAATTTCTCATTAGACCTTAAATATTTACTTATGAGTCAAGGATACCCTTTAAAAAATCTTACTATCCTCTGTACCATCTTGATATCATATCCCAAACTTATAAGATGATCAAATTACAATTTCTAAGCTTTTGACTCTCTTCCACTTATCTATCCTACCGATACAAGCTACTAGCCCTGTCTTAAGAGGAAATCACTTCTACTTTTTGATATATTCACTTTCACAGAGGAAAATCACCTGATTTGAGTACCCATTTTGTCATTGTATACTCTCTATCAAGTTTGAAGAATGTTCTCGAAGAACTTCTACCTAGTTTGCAAGATACCGCCATCGATTAGGTCTCCAAAACCCTGTTTCAAATTGTCAAGAAAATTGGATACCATACAATTTTAAAATTCCCTAAAACTTTCAAATATATCTCCTCATCATGTTGAGATCATATGATGAAAATTTTAGACAATTTCATTCACTCCATCTCCTTTTATGAAATTTTTCTTAGAAACCCTAGGTTAGGGTTTTCTCAGATCTCAGGAAGGATCGTTTTGCAATATATTACTTATTTTATGATTTCAAGTCTTAAAAATAACATTAATAACTCTTTAACCACTTAAGGTGACTTTCTCCTTTAGATGTATTTGCATGAAACATTATGAATGCATATCAATAATGTGATTTTCTTTAATATCAAAATTTTCAACTATGAACAGGGCATATATAGTCTTAACAATCAAAATGCATTGCATAAATCCCTTGATTATTTCACCTTTCAAACATACTCCTTTTGAATATTCCCAGAGATATATTGACCTATTAACCAACATCTTAATCTAGACTTGTATATTTACATAGTACAAACCATTTTGTAGACGTTTTTCACTCAAAATGAGAAAAAGACAGTTACTTAACACTACCTTCATATACACATGATCACATATAATTTTTAAGACCTAGAACCAATATTCCAACCTTCATAACACACCACATGAGCTTCCATAGCTAGATTGTATGATATACCTGACAACACTTCATGCTCAAACCCAGAATGACAACTTGACCCTCAGACTAGGACTCACTCTACCCTTTAGACAACTTGATGAACATATTTTGACATACATGACCAAAAAATCAAGAAACTTGATTAAGAACTTCTTTCAAGGTCACCACACTCCTTTTTACAAAATCATCATAAATTATATCAACCTTCTTCAATGACAACTTATGATCAACAAGACAATAACTTGGTTTTTTCTTAACTAGATCAACCCACAAAACTCAAATGACAAACTTTGATACATACCTTAACAAGATGACATGAATTCATACCGTTACATATTCTCCATGACTTCTTGGATTAGATGAGTTCCTTTTCTTGATCCCTTTCAAAATTCTTGACCATTTAGGGTCTTTTAGGTGCTGAAATTACTCATAGCCTTTCCCTTAGATACTCAAAGGTAGGTTTTGGTAGTGGATTTTTCAAAATATCATATACTTCTTCCTTAGTAGATACATGCTCCAACTTGATGGATTTCTTGTTTGCTTGGTCTCTCAAGAAATTATACTTAATTGGGATGTGCTTAGTTTTAGAATGTAAAAATAGATCCTTGGACACGCTAATTGCATTAGTAATATCACAAAAAATAGGTGTTGCCCATCACACTTTACCTTTAGTCTTCCAAGGTTTTTTCTCATCAACATGACTTGAGAAAAAAATTGAGTAGCAGAAACATACTCAGTTTCACATGTTGAAAGAGACATAAGAGATTGTTTCTTGCTTGACCAAGAAACAATAAATCCTCTAACAAAGAATGCACCACCAATAGTACTTATCTTATCATCCATGCTACCTGTCCGATCAACGTCAGAAAAGGGCCTTAAATCAAATTTTTCACTCCTTGGATACCAAAAACCATACTTAGCAGTCCCTTTGAGGTATCTAAAAATCCTTTTTATTTCTTGAATATGTGTCTCCTTAGGATCTTCTTAAAACCTTCTAACCAACCACATAGCTTATAAGATATCAAGTCTTGAAGTAGTTGCATATAAAATAGTTCCAATCATGGATCTATATCATGATTGATTCACTTTAGGAGAATCATCTTCTTTACTTACTTTTCATCCTATAATCATGGGAGTTCCAATAGACTTGCAATCTTCCATTTGAAACTTCTTCAAAATTTCCTTGATGAACTTATTTTGAGATATGAATATACCTTCTTTAGGTTGATTTATTTGTAGTCCTAGGAATAAATACAACTCTCCAATCATGGACATCTCAAATTATATCTTCAAAGCCTCTACAAATTCATGAGTCATGAGTTCATTACTTCCTCCAAATATGATATCATACACATATATAATAAAAATAAATAAAATATCTCCTTCCCTTTTGATATACAAGTTGTTATCAACAACTCCTCTCTTGAAGCCTTGCTCAATCAAGTACTTATCAAGCCTTTCATACCAAGCCCTAAGAGCTTGCTTTAGGCCATAAATATCCTTTATCAATTTGCATACATAATATTTCTTATCAATCAGGGAAAAATCATCTTCTCCATGCAAACCTCTTCTTATGAGTAACCATTCAAAAAGGTAGGTTTTACATCCATTTAATAGACCTTAAATCCCTTAAACCCTGTATATGCTAAGAATAATCTGATGGCTTCCATTCTAGCTAAAGGAGCAAAGGTTTCATCAAAATAAATTCCCTCAACTTGTGCATAACCCTTACACACTAATATATCCTTGTTTCTTATGAATTATTAATCCTCATTGAGTTTATTTCTAAACACCCATTTAGATCCAATAACATTCCTATCATTTGGTCTAGGTACCAATTCCCAAGTCCTATTATTTTCAATCTAATCTAACTCTTCATGTATAGATTTGATCCAAAATTCATATTTTATTTCTTCTTATATATTTTTAGGCTCAAATTTTGATAAAAAAAAAAAGGATTCTCTTGGTTTTTAAGACTTACCAATTTCCTTCTTGTAGTATCCCCAACATCTTTCTATCCTAAGATCTGATTTTTCAAGATGATCTCTCCTAATCTACCTTTATGGAACCTTGGTGTATTTCCTTTTTTCTTCATCATCTTCTCCTTCATTTACATGTGTAATTTCATCATCTTCTTCTTTAGGATCAGTCACTTGAGATGTTTCCTTTAACTTGTGAATGGATCTTATAGGATAAGATTCATCAAATTTCACACTTGCACTTTCAACTATTGTTTTCAACCATTTTTTGTAGCAAATATAGGCTGAAATTATTGAAGAATAACCTAAAAATATACCTTCATCAGATCTAGAATCAAACTTACCTAGATTGTCTTCAGTCCTTTTGATGAAGCACCTGCATCCAAAGACTCTAAAATTTTCCACATTGGTTAGTCTTCCTTTCCAAAGTTCATATGGATTCTTGTCACTATTTAATCTTAGTTGACATCTATTGAGAATATAGAAATTAGTACAAAATTCCTTCCAATATCCATAAGGTAATTTAGATTCATTTAGATATAGTTCTTTTTGCCATCTCTTGAATAGTCATATTCTTCCTTTCAACCACTCCATTTTCTGAGGAGTTATAGATACTGAAAATTTCCTTTTGATGCCATTAACTCTACAAAACTCATCAAATGAATATGAAAAAAAATCACCTCCATTATCTGATCTAATACACTTTATCTTTCCATTTTTCTCATTCTCAATGAGAGATTTAAATGACTTAAAAACATTAAAATCATCTGACTTGTTTCTCAAGCAAGTAACCCAAGTATATCTAGTATAATCATCAATAAGAAGCATAAAATAATAATCACCTGAAGTACTTTTAGTTCTCATAGGCCCAAAAAGATTAGTGTGAATCACTTGTAGGGGATTAGTTGTGGAATCATGTTTATTGGTCTTAAACATCCTTATAGTTTGCTTTCCATGAAGACAAGTTTTGCACAATGTGTCCTTTGGTTTGTTGAGTTTTGGTAGATTTCTCACACAATTATTAGAGCTGATTTTGAAAAGATTTTCAAATTTTACATGGCCTAATCTCTTATACCATAGCCAAATATCATTCATCTTACTCATAAGAAAAATTTCTTTATTGACTTCCTTCAAAATATACATGTTATTTTCAGTCCTCTTAGCCTTGGCAATCAGCTTACCTATTTGTCTTTTTCTAATTTTGCAACCCTTATCATTAAAAGATAAAACATACCCTTGTTTGTACATTTGAATTACACCAAGTAGATTTTTATTTATACCTCCAACATATAGAACATCCTTGGTGAGGGTCTTTCTATTATCCAAACTCAAATAACCTCTCCTAGTAATTTTTATGGAAGAATTATCACCAAATCTAATAGATATTGAAGCATGCTTTCTTAAGGAGATAAACTTACTCTTGTCACCTGTCATATGATTTGAACACCCACTATCAATATACCATACCAAAATTTCATCTTGGCTATTAAAAGCAATTTGAGAAAATCCACACACTTCATTATTCTTCAATGTAGATGAGGATGATGCACATACTTCAAAAATAAAATCCCATATATCAAACACTAAGGGTTTCAAATAATCCCTCATTCTGATCATAGGAAGTATTTCAGCTTGCACTTGTCTAGTATCCATGATAGTGATTTAGAAGATATATTTTCAAGTTATTAAAATTTCTCCAAAAGGACTTGATCTGATACCAATTGTTGGAAGCACAATGGAATGAGAGGGGGGGTGAATCAGCCCTTAAAAATATTTAAAAAATTCATATTTACATACTTAAACCATAAACCAATCAACCATTCATTAATGTGTGCACAAAATCATACAACATACATTAAAATCAACCATGAACAAGAGAGAGAACACCATAACACAATATATGTGGGAAACCCTCAAGGGGAAGAAAACCCACTAAAACTTTTGATTATATTACTCAAATCAAAAGTATTTAGTAAAGCACAAATTTTATAAAGAGCACCAACCCTAAAAGGAGCACAAACCCCTATTTTAGTGAAGAACCAACTCCACAAGGAGGGTGCAACCCCCTAAGATGATCAAACACCCACTCAACCACCTTTTTATGGAGATATTTGATGTCTTGTTGCTGCAACAACTGATGGAGATCACTTATTCATCTCACACACCTTTAAACCCCTATTCAAACCCTGCTTCTCCAACCTATTTCTCACTATCTCACTTGTCTTTCTTCAAACTTGCACACATCTCTATAAAATTATTCAACCTTGCAGACACTTCTCACTCTCAAAAAATTCCTTCAACTTGTCACACACACTCACATAGGTCACACTTTTTCTCTCCTAAGCAATTAACTTAAATTTAGACTTAAAATTCACTTTTATACCCTTATCATCTCATAAACACAATGGATTTTGGTCCTACATAATAATTTAGACCAAAAAAACTTATAAACATCCCAAAAAAAATATTAAACTTCCATATTGGGCCCATGTAGGTCGGTCATTCCCAAAAGCACCAAATAGACTCAAAACAAGCTCAAAACCCCATCACCTAGATGAGATTAAAAAAAAATTCCAAAATCATAATTATTCAAGCTCAAAAATTCATCACAAATGTGTAATATAATATAAAAGCATCATCTATGGTCGTTAACTAGCTTGCACCAATCAAATTTATCATAACCAACTCATGAAGGCTCATATCCTTCTCAAAATAGTTGTTTCCAGCACACTGTCTTCACCTTTGGGCCTCAAAACCACAAAAAAAAACTCAACTATAGAATGTAACAACTCTATGGAATCCTGAGTACCTTTATATCACATCCATGCATGTTATATTTCTTGAAACATCCATTAGTCCAAACCACACCTACTTTCCTCTTCACCAAATCAAGCTACCCAAAAAGAAATTTTACAATATCAACTAGTTTATAACCTTGATGCCACTTACAAGACCTCAAAATTATTTCCATAGGATCCAAATTAATCACTATTCACTCTCCAACTAATATAAATCATCAACTTATTCATCTCATGCCTCATCTACCTCATTCTTTCAGAAAAAACATTTTTGTCATGAGAAACAAGAAACCTTCTTCTCTGCAAATCAAGTTATATTACCAATAAAATATCATCACCAATATAAAATATATATACCATTGTAAATATCTCTTAATCCTATTTTGATATCATATCACATTTACTTTTAACTCTAAGTGGAAGGCTTCCAATCAAGTCCATATCTGAAAACTGCTTGAAACTGCCCCAAAATTACCTTATGACCAGTCTTTATAAATAGGGTACACTTTTCCCTCTAGAATATCAACCATGATTTGAAACCATCATGTAAATCAAGTAAAATTCCCATGCTAAAAACAATGTCCATTTATTTTACAACTCCTTTGGACAACCTTGTCCCAAACTGAACTTCTTCAAAAACTTACTTTTTCAGGTGGGGTCCACTCATCACCACATACTCTACCATACCTTTATATAAAATTTGAGGAGTCCTCTACATCCTAAAATAATAATAATAATAATATCACAACCAATAAATTATGGGCACTTTCCAAGTAATTATTTCATACCGCTTTCAAGCTAGGGTTTTAAGCATACAAAACGTTGTTTATCTTCTTAACATTCATTCATAAAAATGTGATGATTAAATGACCTCATTATTTTTGTAAAAAATTAATAAATAAATTTAGAAAAATCCTTGAAATCAAAAATTTCCCATGAAAATCACACAATTCATAGTGAGCATCAGAAGGTGGAATTCGAGCTTGAAAACACCTTCTTCTTGATCTTGTTTCACCAAAAACAACTTAACTTGCAAAATATTATTCAGAATGACTCCAAACGTTTCTCAAACAAATATTAAACCCATATTAATCATCTTAATCTATCATCATATCTCAAATAGGTATCCATCTTCTCATCCCATATTATTTACATGACTATCCCTTGGGGTTTCGTATGGTTTAGGCTAGGGTCAACTGAACCAACACTGTAACTCATCGCGAAACCTCTCAAAAATATCATAACACACCTAGAACAACATGAATCACTTAGTTATATGAATCCATGAGCTCACATGTCTCTACAACTCATCCTCATGCCTCCAAGAACCTAGACCTAGTTTAGATGAGCACCTACAACTGGGTATTCAACCTATACCTATCCTTTGAAACTCATGTGATTGTTAAAACACTCCCCAAATGTGCTATCCATATTGCTACCAAACACCATGTCATCATCCTACTAATCATGATATGAATCTACTCCATCATCCTCTTTTTCATTAATGGGATTTTAAATTAATGACAGCACTTAGAACATAACATGCCAATAGAAAGGTGAAAAGACAATTTGGGGTGCCATCCTTCTGATAATTTTCTTCTGTGAGATAGGAGTAATGAATGGGACAAATGAAAAAATGTGGAAATACCTGATGGATAACAAATCCCTAACATAGAGGTTTAAGGAGTACACATGTGATGGAGGCATTAATAATGCATATAAAATCAAGGTAGACAGGAGGTACAGGAAGATGTGTAGAGCATTCAAGCATGAATGATGCGTACTAAGGGAGATGCCCTCAATTTTGGATGGTGAGGCTATATTTTCAGTATATCAACATTATTTCTTGGGGAGATTCCACATAAATACTAGGGATAAGATCTCTTAGTAAAAATGAACTTTTTATTTCACTACCGAGTACTTCCAAGCATTGGTAAATAGAATTTTTGATGCACAAAAGTTGAAGTTTGATGCAGACTAGGTAGACGTTGACTACAAAACATTGCACACCATGTATGTATATCCTAGTAATTCAACATATGTGGAGATAATGGATTATGACTTGTTGTAGGAAAGGAAGCTGCAAAAGTCTACATCTATTTGAGGCCTAGATTGAAGGATGGGAGGTATATTAATGGAGTAGGAATTCCTCTCCCAAAACCACCAAAAGGTAAACATATTATGGGAACCAAAAGATAGTGTGAGGATACCTCTCCTAGAAAAGAAGAATAAGAAAAGGAGAAAGATGAGGAGGAGCAGGAGGTAGAAGAAGAAGAAGACACGACGCTAGACCACAATCACAAGAAATATTTGTGAAGAAAGTGCATGGAATAAAGCAACAATGCATGGAATTCAAAGGCAACCCAGAATTCCCCAAGGGTTAATCCAATTGAACCGAGCGCAGAGAAGAAGACCCCTAGAAAAATAAGAAGGTGAAGGTTGGTGACAACTGAAGATAGTGATGATGAGAAGTTTGAGGAAGAGGCTGTGTGAAATGAAGAAGTCCCAGTCATACAAAATTTAGATGAGGATGAAGAAGAGCCTAAGGATGAGAATGTGTAGCATGAAACAGAGGTACACAACATGCATAAAAAATATCTAAGGAAGAAGATAAAAAAAAAAGGTGATGGTGAGCCATCTGTAGAAGGAAAATGAGCCACATGTGAAGGAGGAAGTAGCATACACCTGAGTACAGAAATGTGGGTACCAATAAGAAATTGTACTGGTGGAAAGAATAAAAAGGAGAAAGTCTTGCAGATACCCTAGGTAAATTATATTGATGATCAATCAAAGGTGTTGCGCACAGTATTCCAAAGTATAGTGTAAGACAAATACTTCTATGGGTATGAGGTAATAAATCTAGAAGGAGAAACCATGCACGTAAGGAAAATGCTTTCTTAGAACATGGAGACTCACATAATTTGAGTGCGTGCATTAGGAGATTTTATATTATTTGATTCATTGGGCTTTTCCCCCACCATTTGTTAATCTTTTATTCTTTGATTATTTAATGATTTTCTTTTGAAAAGTATTATCGAGGATGGACAATATCCCTAATGTTGGGTAATGTTGGTCAGAGAAAATTGAATAAGCATCAGTGAAGCATAAAGGCTTATGTGTAAGATTAATTGCACGTAGGAGGATAGAATAACACACAAGTGGCGCATGTAATATTGTGATAGGGAAGCACGTGGGGCTGCACGCATGCATATAGAAGATTAAGGAAAACCAATTTTATAGAAGACAAGGCTAAAAATAGAAAAATAGATTTGGAGTGCCGCTCAAGAAAATATACAAAAATAGATAAAAGAATGAAGACTTAGTGTCTAAGCAAGGTAAAATAAAGCACATGAAGAGCAAGATAAAGAAAACACATGGACCAAGATGATAATAGGGATCATATCATGTTGTATATTTAGTCTGAGATATTATTAGAAAAACATGTAAATTATTATTAGAAAATAGCTATTATTAGGAATGAAAGCATGCGAGTTATTTTGTACATACACAAATTATTAGGAAAGAGCATGAAAGGGGTGAAGGGGCGAGTCCCCACCTTTATATATAGGTAGTGCTAGCTCGATAAAAAGAGGCTCAATAGTTTTTTATGTTATGCAATCTTAGGGTTGTGGAGTCTATATGAGAGCGCACAGGTCCTGTGTAGTGATGTATTGAACTATGATGTATTCAACTTCTATGTTATAATTAGGTTTGGCAATGGATAGTTGTATTTGGGTTGCTAAATTGACTATGTATGAGTATGGAATTATGGGAATTCAAATCTTGTTAATTATTCTTTATTTTGGCTGAGTTTCCTTATTATATGTGTTTCTAAGATACCATGATTATGATGTTTCTGTATGTGTGAATGGTTGATTTAGCGATGAATATGATGAACATGCATGTTAACATTATGATAAGCATAACAAAGGAGAGACCTAGTAGTTGTGCATGCTTTGGGTGAGATTTCATATCTGTTTGAATGAAGTGCCAACACACACATCTGTTGAGTGAGTAAAATAAAACTACAGTATTGCTCAATTATCAAGGAATTGGTTTGTTTACCCATGAGATTTATGAGGTTATTTATTTCCCCTTACGGTCCAATTTCCCCATTCTATAGCCAACTATTTTCGTGTAAAATTAAATATTTTTGCCATGAAAACTAAGCCCACACTTGAAAATTCCCTCTCCCAGTCACTCTTAACCTTTCTTTGGGCTAGCCTTTCCTTAGTCTCATCCTCATTTTGGCCTAGAGTAATTTACTAATAATATTTCCAATTTTGTTTCATGTGTAGGGATGTTTTCCTAAGGTGATTTTCAAAGTCATTGAGATTCAAGGAAAAATGACTATCTGCAGAGGTCTTGAAGGGCCATTTTGATCATTTTACAGCATATGGATATCCTCCAAAGCTGATAGGGAATACCTAAAACCTATAGAATTTGTGTAGGAGAGTTATGAAGTAATCTAAGGCATTTAAGGGAGAATATGTGGAGATAATTGATCCTAGGAACTAAACAAGAAAAATAGGGTCGTTTTGGTGTTACAATGATCAAGACTCCCCACGAAAACAAAGTTCAATGATCAATGGTTTACAAACATTTTTCACGTCATGTGAAAGTATTAATTTTATAGGAATTTTCCTCCACTCTTATGAGCTTCACAGTCTAGGAGTTATCCAAATTTACAAGTTTTAGGGGAAATATGAGAAAAATCAAATTTTGGAGGAATAGATGGAATTATTACTTTGTTCCATGCTTTACTTTCTTGGTTGAAATAGGCATTGAAATAAATAAATTTTGGGTTATATTAGCATAGGGGGAAGTGTTCTCATGTTTCATTGGTACCTCGTAACCATGTCTTATCTAACACCTTTGCAAAATGGGTTGGATCGATCATGTTAGCCTTCCGAGGAACTCTTTGAACTATTACTTTCTTTTGTAAGTGCTCCACTTCTCTGCTATACCTGACCCCTTGCTCGATTAAATTATAATTTGATAGAACCAAAGGAATGTTCCCCTATTCCATTATTTCCCCAATTACCTGCAATCACTGCCGTAAGAGGGAGTTAGTGCCACATTCAAACATGTCAGTCTTTGGCATAACTATGAGAATAGTTCCACCATTCCATTAGTGCCCCAAACCTCTATCATCACTGCATTAAATAAAGTTATTTGATAAGTTATATCTTCCTAGAACCAATGGAACAATGTTTGAGTTCTATTAGTTCTTTGCTTCCCCGCATACCCTGAAAAAATGATGAAGGATAAAGTGTAATGGTCAGCTAAGTAATCCTAGGAGGGAATAGAGGGAACTATTCCCTGATTTACCAAACCACCCACAATACAAGGAAATAGATGATTCATTATTTGAGGACCCAACAGGAACGTTCCCTTATTCCTCCAATTCTCCACCAAGCCGCCTAGACCAAATGTTCTACAAATTTTCTCAATAACTCTCAATGTTTCACCAAGAAGAGAATTATGAAGGGTCATAAACTCAAATTTTTGAATGTATAAGTGTATTTATACCCAAATTGAATGTATTAACTCATTTTTAGGAGATGGAAGACTTCTCTATTCCAAAGGATTGAAAAATTTTGTTTATTGTAAGTTGTTAGATTTCTCTACTACATAAAGCAATAAAGCTAAATTTCTTCTATTTCCTTTGTCTATGTTCTTTCATACTCTCTTTTCCAACTTTGCAAGCATTTTGATCTTATAGGACCAAGAATGAACTTGTTGTCCTTAATTAATGGATTTGTGCAACTTTGTGTCTCTGGTTTATTAGTCTTGCTACTTCTTTCATTGTTCTACTCTTCTATTTGAATGTGTACCTAATATAGTTGATGCATGTGAATTTTGTAAGTCTACGTTTCTGAGGTAGTGCTTAAATAACCAAAATGTGGAAGATGAGATGGGTACATAATAGGTATAAGTGATAGATGTGGAATAGGTGGGGATGATTATGGGAATAGATTCTAAGGTTGAGATAATCACAGTTGATCAAATTTCAAGTGAGAAACATGTTTTTCAAGGACAGAAAAAGGCTCGTCTAATGTTTATGGGTGAGATACTACAATTAAGGATGATTGTTGTGTACAACTCTCGATCTATGTCCATCAGAACAAATATGATTCGACCTGGCTGACAGACTCATGGAAACTATCCATTCATCTATAAATATTCCTCTCCATAGAGGGTCATGTAAGAGCATGAATGAAGGAAAAAAAGAGAAAACTAAGGATTTGGGCATCTGGCTTGGTTTCCTTAGTTATCCCAAAATTACTCGGCTGCGGTTATTTTTTTCAATGTGTTGAGTTGGATAATGGAGACAAACAATCATGCACTTTTGGACTTTTGGTATTTATCTAGTCCTGATTACATACTACTATTAATATTCTTCCTAAGTACAAATAGTAAATATTAACCCATGTCTTTGGCCACCTTTTTATGATTTATGCTTTTTCTTTTAGTCTTGCACTCTTACTTGCTCAGTCTATCTTTTCACCTTTCAGAATTCATCAATCTGGACACCATTACCCAGCTAGGACATTAGCGCTCTAGGTGTCCCTGTCCCCTCTAGGTTCCATTTTCCTCTCTGTACTTTAGTTACAATTTTTGGGTCCTTTCCATCTGTTTGAGCATCTTATCTTTTTTGGTAGTTGGCCTTTTCAGGGTTAATTACAAAATTCAAGCAAGGGAATCATATAAATAGAAAGTTATGTGATCATAATAAGGGACCAATCATGAAACACTACTTATCACCACCTAAGTTTGCATCCATCAAGGCATCCATAGCTCCATTTGCATCCATCTAGATCCATCACAAGGGATAAAGGCTGGTTCATCTACATCACACTTCATAGGAGGGGAGTCTATTGTTTCCACACACACATTATTTACATTCTACATATAGCTACTTGCTTGCTACTTCAAGTGTGACACACACAAGAGCAACCTAGGGTACAATACCACACACATAAAAATAGAACTACATTGGGTATGAGATGTAGTACAACTCTCAGTTGTAAGTCCACTATTGTGGTGGCTGAGGAAAGTCTGACCCCTCATTTTACATCTTTCCTTTTTAGGATTTTATGTCTATTTTACAATTTCATGGGTGCATCCTTTGTTACAGGTTTTACACCAACCTCGGTGATCCAAGTGTGTCATACAAGTGATTAAAGGTGAACAAGTGTGAACCTTTTATGACACCTCAGAGGAGTTTTCTAAGCATCTATGCAGACGAGAACACCTAGAAACAAGACTAGAGTGCCCATGGGCACCCCCATCCCTCTCTAGGCACCCCAGTCCATTCAAATCCTCAAGATCTACAATTTTCTAGGCTTCTATGCAACAGTCTTCCATCTCTGTTTAGTCGGTCACCACTATGACACAGTCCAACAACCTTTGTGAATCAGCTAACGCTCTTCTAACCCTATTTGCAATTAGGGTTTCATTATTATTTTCTTAGTTGTTTGGGTTAAATTCAATATTTCATTATTCATTTATTTATTACTGCTATAACATCTAGATTATGCTATAATTTTATATTTTAGCATAATCAAATAACAATATTTGGGGGTATAGGACAAGATAGGAAAACTAACACTTATAACCCTAAATTTATGTCTCATTGGTATCTATCAATGTCTGGTGGGTGAATGATGGGATCAAATATCCTCCTAAGAGGTTGGGTCGGACCGAGAATGGTCATGTGGGGGTTCCTACTCGTGAGTGAGGACAACATAAGTAAAAAAACTAGCCAAAGAGTGGTCAAGGACTATGATTTGGTAGTGTGAGGCTCTAATGACTATGTTTGTTTCTTTGTTTTGATTTCATAAACTAGTTTGAGCTCTAATTTTAAATAAATAACACAAAAAAAAATCGAGTTTAAATAAAAAAAATTGATCTAACCTTTTAATTAACTAGATCTCTTTTTTCCATTAATTAAATAAAACAAGTGCATCTATCTAATCTAAAAAAATTAATATTTTTAACAAGACTTTTGAAAAATAAATAATTACAATAGCTAAATTCATAATGTTTTTGTGTTTTTAAAAATATTTAAAAGAAATAGAAATAACTTCTAAAAATAATGAGAATTAAAACAAATCTATTATTTCTTCTAATAAAATAAGACTAAAATAGAGAAACACTAGATGTGGTTATTCCTCTATTACAGGTTTCTTTGGAAATATTACCCTCATGTGGAAGTACTAAAATGTTATTATTCTAATGAAGAAAAACTTCCTTTGATATAACTCCTACCTCAAGTCTTCTGGAAAGGGGAAGCTTATCTGAAGTAATTTCCTCTTTGCCATATGACCTTCCCCGAAAAAATTGCTGCTAAACTAATCAAAAGAAATAAACAACACAAATAAAATGTGGATAATTCTACTTATTCCTCCAACCAATTTGTCAAGCTGATCCATAGGGAAAAAAAGGGAAGAAATCTTCAAGGGAATAAATCTTATACGATAAATATTTTCAAAATTATTGCAATGTACATGAAGTGGTGATATCTTCCTCTTTTAACAAATTCAACAAACTATTTCTTTTACATCCAATAAACAAATGCCTACATTTAAAATTTCAAATAATTGAATACAACTCCAACCTGGTCATTATAGTTCTGTGGTAGCTTGTTCTAGTGTTGTGATGCATCCAATGTTTCCTCAGCTTCAATATCCTTCAAAAATATGAGCTTTAGTTAATCTAAGTGAGTGAGGTAGGTAATATTAGCAGGAGATTAAGAAAATAGTTAGTTTGATTTGTGTAGGGAATTTAACTAGAATGTGAGTAGTAGGGAAATAAAATATAGAAATGGATATCTCTGTAGACCCTCTCTAAAATATGACAACATAACTCTTCACAAAATTACAAATTGCTAAACCGATGATATGAATAAAAGTGTCATTTTTATAAGTTGTTGGAGGAGAAGATGTCAATACCACATGTTGATAAGAAATAGTGACTCGGATTGAGGAGAAAAAATAAACTTACTATACTTAGCAAGAAGGGAAGAGGAACTCAAGACCAATCAATAAGCCTAAATTTATCCAATTTGACCTAGAAATGCAAGAGAAAATCATGTCGAAATTAAAAAACACATTCAAAAATGCGTGTTTTAAATTTTCTTCAAATGGTGATAGAAACACCCTTGTTTTTTCAGGGGATGTTGCCCAACCTCTATCGCAGTTGCGCAACCACTACTAAAATGCAAGGAAGAAAGGTGAGAAAGTGATCATGTGAGCAAGATGAATTCTACAACTTGGAGAGAAAGGTTGAGTTGAGTCAAAACAGGAATGCAAGGGAGAGGGAGGGATATGGATCTCATTTTTATCTTGGAAGGATTTTTATCATCACCGGAGACGTGTGGTGCTTTCCTTATTGTACCATGTGATTTTTGGGTTCATAGATGTTGCCCTCTTGGAAGAGTTTTTTAGCCATAAATGGGATAAAACATGATTTCTGAGAATTATGCTTCCCAAAATGGCAAGTTTAAGATTACTTGATTTGACCATGCATCAGTATGAAACTAGACGAGACTTCCCTCCACCTAAAAAAGAGATACGAGAATTAAGTGTAGTAATAATCAAAATTGGTGAAATGTTTGAAATAAAAGGACAAGATTACTTACCGTTTGTGTAGGGGTTAGAATTCGACTTGTTCTATTAGTGTTATCACTACACATTCTCACCCAAAAACATTTGAAAGCCAAAATATTCTATATATATCAAAAAATATTATTGTTAGAAATGATTTGTCAAACTCATCCTTGTTATTTTTGGGGCTCCAGATTTTTGGAAACCATTTTACACATGAGGATGATAAAAATTATGGGGATTATGATACGATGGTAGTAGATTCAATGGTGGCAGTTGAGGATCAAGAACATGTAAATTGTAAGCAATTTTGTCTTTTTTCGTTAGATTTATTTTTTCTCAAAATGATCTCTAGGGGGGAAGTTTTATAGTCAAAATTACCATTAGGGGGACGTATTACAATGTATATAGTTTATTGTTGTTAATTTTGAGTTTTTTTATAATTTTTGTGGAATTTTGGGAGAGAGGGCACCATTTAGCTATCAATGACATGACTTCCACAGCGGTTCCACAACTGCCTCTAAACATAGAGTGGAGGTTGTGCAACCGTCACAATAATTGTGCAATTGTTTCGAAGATTGTGAAACTACCCCTCTCTGTTGAGGGGAAGTTATACAACCATCACCTATGCCAAGGGTGTTTTAGTGAAACACATATGTTTTGTCATTCTTACTCACTATTTTTTCTTTTTTCTCTTGTATTTGTTTTTTTTTTTTAAAATCCTAATGTTCCTTTAGTATTTCCTTGTTAGCGCATGGGGTTTATGCCTATGATAGTAGGACTTGAGAGCAGAGATTTCTCCTCTTATTGATGCAAGATGAGATAGGCCTTTTAGAGAGGGCAGGGATAAGATAGTTAACACAAAATAGATGAGTTTTTCTAGCTAGTAGGATCACCTACCTCAAATTCATGAGGGATGATACATTTATTGTAGCCTGCATGGATTTGATTCTGATACACTTTAAGATGGTCCGATAAGTGAAGGAATTTTTCATCAAGTAGTTCAAGCTCTACTAACCTAGATAATATGTATTCCTCGTATTTATCCAGATATTCTCATTAGGAGATTCTCAAATATGGGACCTCAATCTCTAGGGGTATAATGGCTTTAGTGCAAAATACTAAGGAATAGGGGGTTATACCTATAATTGTGTGGATGGAAGTACGATAGGCCCAGAGGGTAGGATGGATTTAGAGATGTCAATTATGACTTGTTTTACCAACCATTTTATCCATAATCCAAACAAGTGTTTTATTGGTGGCCTCGTCTTTCCCATTACCTTGAGGGTAATATGGTGTAGACCACTTTTGGTGAATTTCAAAGAGTTGACATAAAGCCTTCACTTGTTTTTTCTTGAATTATTTACCTTTTTCATATATAATGGTAGAAGGGATGTCATAATGACAAATTATTTGGTTCATAATGAAGTTTGAAATATGAACACCTATAACCTAAGTGAGAGGAACAACCTCGACCCATTTGTTAAAGTACTCAGTGGAAGTGATAATGTTTTTGTGTTCATCAGATGAGGTGGGGGTGAGTTTTTCTATAAGATCGAGCCCCCATTTACAAAATGGCCATGGTGTTGTGATAGAATGTAATGATTGAGATAGTACATAGATAAAATTATTGTGTTTTTGACATAGGACACATGTATTCACATATTGGCAACAGTTTGTTTCTATAGTAGGTGTTAGGATAAAATATTTAATTATGCATTATATGATATATTATTTAATTAATTTTATTAATTAAATAATAATGGTTATTTTGTTATGTATTGTTATATGGTTCATAAACCATATTTGTCTTTCATACATGTTGTTATATTGTTTTGAACAATATATTTGTTTATATCTAATTGTTGCTTCCCGGATGTTATTGGAAGCTTGTATATTTAGGAACTTGGTTCACCTATGCAACTTAATCTCCCGTGTGTATTTGGCTGTGCAATATCTATAAATATTGTAGCCCATTCTCTGTAAAGGTTGGTTGATTGAGATTAATAAAACTAATTAGGCTTCCGTCCCTGTTTCTCAATCTACATTTGGTACCAGAGCGAATTGAAGCTCCTGGAAAGGTTGGAGAAGGTTGTAGAAGAAGGAGAATTCATGGAGGAGAAATCTACAACAGAAGGAGAGCCAGTGCTTCCTCCTGCAGCTTCCTAGAACCCCCTGCAAACCTACAACCTCCTGTTCAATTCCAGGTGTTTGGAACGCAAAAAATTTTTGCATTGGTGCACTCAGCACCAGGCAAAATTTGTTGCAAGTATAAAGAATTAAAAAAAAAATTCCCCATTAGGGGTTTTGTCTCTAATTTAAGAGAGGCTATTTAGTCTCTGCTACATTTTAGCAGACCACTAGATTTGGAGGTCTGTGTGTATGTGTATGCATTTGTGAAATTTGTGTAATCTCCATCAGGCGGCACACAGGGATTGATTTCCTCATTACACAAATCCAGATCAATCTCATATGAAGGAGATTATACAGGCAGCCCATTGTTGGATTTGTGAAATTGCATATGAAGTTTGAATGAGCCAAACATCAAGAAGAGAGGCCGTGTGAATAAGCCCAAAGGTGCAGATCAGAGAGGGGCAGCGTTTGAATAAGCCCAAAGCTGAGAGGGGCAGCATTTGAAGGGGGCGTGGAACGCATACCTGAGATAATAATGAATGATATGATAATGATATTGAAATATATATACAGTCTTTCATGCCACGCAGATCTGCACTAGACGCCACGCACCTGCAAATTCATTCAGACCTGTAATAGACGCCACGCACCTGAAGGAGCGGCCAAAGCAAGAAATACAAAGGCATTTTTTGATCCATTTTTCAAGCAAGAGAAACCCTAAATCGAATTTATCTCCTTTGCAGACACGTGGAGCATCTACCAGGTCGCATTTTTAAAAAGTAAGTCGATTTTCCCTCTCATTAAATACAATATACTTCATTTCCTATAGCAAGCGCTCATGTGCGCCAAGTTGGGTAGTGAATGCGCCTTGGGAGTGAGAGGTGTGGGGGTCGAATCCTGCCCCAACACTCAAAAACTTATTTTTTGAAATTTGGCGGATTTTTTGGCGGAACTGCTAAATTTAGCAGATTTTTTGAATTTAGTTATAACTAACTAAATTTAGCGGAGAAATCCCTAATTTAGGGTTAAAAAAAAAATTCTCCCATTCGGCCTGATTTTTCATTTTGGACATTTTTTGCAAAAGGAGACCCATCTAAAAATTGCATTTTCAGCTTATTTTTTGCAATTTTTAGCATTTTGGGTCGTATTGGGCTCAGGAGGCCACCAGGACCCGAAACAGAATTTTTTTTCCTGCCATTCAAATATTCCAGTTTTTTGAATGTAAATTGTATACTGCTGCATATTGTACTAATTTTCAGGTTGCCATAGTCAACTGAAAACTTTGTAACTGCTCAGAAACTGGTAGAATTGTAATTAAAAACAATAAAAAAATTGGTTTTGTAACACTCACGAGATCCTAGATCTCATTCGCAGTGTTCGGTATATACGGTGCCTCTAGGAAGCGCTTACGGTTAAAGCCATCACGACTACTACTGCACTTAACGCCTAATATAGCTGCAACAACGTCGTCTGGGCATCGTCCCTATAAATCAACGGGGAGTAATAAGGTCACAGTGCACACACTATGAACCATCCCATCCGTCTGTGAACGATTGCAAGACATAAATCCAGACTGAGAAACTATCTGAGTATATAGCGAAGTTACGCGTGCGTATGAGGATATTTCTTTGAGCCAGTGTCAATAATCGCACAGACCCCATTAGTACTATCTTGGTACCATGTATTGAATTCTTTCACGTACCTTAATGCCTCTTTCATGTACCGCCGGGTATATAGAAAAGGGCGAGCTTCTTCCACGTACCAACGGTATATCAGAAGGGCGCGTATATAAAAAGGTTCGGTATATCGGACTGACGGTATATAGATTGGGAGACCTAATACCTAGAGTGATAAGAGCTAAACCCTGTCAGTGATCTCTGCAAAATGGGCACCAATGGCCCCAAATTTTTTCTTCCAGATTCACAATTTCTCAGAGGAAGCAACTATGCTGCATGGAAGACAAAAATAAAGACACAACTTGAGTTTGAAGAAATTTGGCCTGTTGTGACTGGTACTCTAACCAGATCAACAACTAATACAACACAACAACGATAATTTGATAGAGCAGATCAGAAAGTAAAACTCATCATCTTGTTTGGAGTGTCCGACGATGTGCAAGCCCACATTCGAGATGGCACAACAGTAAAAGAAGTGTGGGCTAAGCTGAGCACAATATATGAGGCCAAGAACAAGAATTTCATACTAAATTTGCAGAGTCAGTTACATACATTGAAGTTCAAGCAAAATGAGAAAATTGAATCTTTCTTAAGAAGAGTTGCAGAGTTAAGGGCTTCACTTCTAGCCCTAGGAGAAGAAGTCAAAGATGAATCTCTCGTTCCCATTGTTCTGAGAGCTCTCCCTTCTTCTTACCGCATTTTTGTCACAACTCTAAACTTGTCAGATACGACAATTAGTTTTGATAAGCTGGTAAACCTACTGCAACAAGAGGAAGCAATGCACAATAAGGATGATGAAGAGGATCAGGCACTATCTTCACATCAAAAATGGAAAGGAAAGGGTAAAGGAAAACCTAAATCCCATCAGAAGTCCCAACGTCAGAATCAGTATCATGGGGGACAATCAACAGAAGAAGCAATGTCCAATTTGAAAAAGAGGACATGACTTAAAAGATTGTTGATAACACTTATAAGAAAGGTTCATCAAGCAACTCTGACCACAACAACAAACAATCTTACAAGAGACATTCTAACAACTATCACGGGCAGAAAAAGGGGAACTGGAAAAGAAGACCCCACCAGCAAGGTAATATTGTTGAGCAACAAGAACAGTCAGATAATGAAAACTTCTTGTTCACTGCTTGATCAAGTGAACCATCCACATCATCTAGTGATGTCTGGTATGTTGATTCGGGAGCCACTCGACACATGACCAGCCACAGAGACTAGTTTATTTCAATGAAGGACACGCCATCAAAAAATCATGTTTCGTTGGGAGATGATTCTTCATATACAGTTCAGGGGATTGGGAACATCTCTCTACCCCTTGGTTCATGCAAATGCAGACTATCAGATGTCCTATATGTCCCTGGGTTGACAAAGAATCTTCTTTCAGTTAGTCAACTCCTAGATCACAACCTGAAAATTGACTTTGATAGTCAATCCGGCAAGAAAATGTGTTTGATTCGAGATAAATCCAGAGGCTCGAAAATAATTGCAAAAGCCTCAAATGTGGGACGTATGTTTCAACTTGATTTCATTCGAAAAAATGATCAAGCACTTGTGGCTAAAAACTCCACCTCAGCCCAGTTGTGGCATCGGAGATTTGGTCATGTAAGTTTCAAATATCTCGAAACACTTCGTCGGTGTAATATGGTACATGGGCTACCATCTCTTTAGCAGGATATAGACAAGTGCCCTCACTGCTTAGCAGGAAAACAAAATAGAGTTTCATTCTAGAGGAGTACATTCTGAGCTCATGGTAAACTTGACCTAGTTCATAACCGATCTTTGTGGTCCACTGCAGCCAAGTCATTCTGGGTTCCAGTACTTCATGCTTTGTGTTGACGACTATTCACGAAAAATGTGGATTTTTTGTCTTCGCAAGAAAAGTGAAGCGTGTGAAACCTTCAAAAATTTCAAAGTAGCAGTTGAGAAAGAAACTGGTCGTCACATCAGAACTCTCCACTCAGATCGAGGGGGGAATTCAACCAGTGATGAGTTCAAATACTACCTACAAACTCATGGGATTCATCGACAAATGCCTCCTCCACACACACCACAGCAAAATGGTGTTGTTGAGAGAAGAAATTGTACTATCATGGAAATGGTGCAATGCATGATCGATGATTCCGGACTTGCAAAGACATTTTGGGCAGAAGTAGCAAAAACAATAGTTTATTGTTGAATAGAGCGCCCACAACTACTCTTGATGGAATTACACCACAAGAAGCATGGTCAAAAAGGAAACCATCCATTGCACACCTCAGAGTATTTGGGTGCAAAGCAAGCATACACATACCCAAGCAGAACAAAAAGAAATTAGACATGAAATCACAAAAATTCATCTTCATTGGGTATAGTGAAGAGACTCTTGGGTATAGATTGATGGATCCTAAGACCAGAAAAGTCTACACAAGTAGAGATGTTGAGATTTTCGAGAAGAAGGAAGCAGAGTCTCCTTCTCCGGACTCGCAAGATGTAGATTTTTCACCCATTGTAAAAATTGAAGCTAATTTTCCCTCAGAAGATGAAAGTGATTATGGGGATGATGGTGTTGATCTCATATAACCAAGACCCATGGGAACAGTTTAGCGTATGCCCAAGTGGTGTACTAGCACGTTACGAGATGCAAGAATGGATGTTCCACCGGATACATCCACCCTTGGACCACGGACTCGCAGTAAAGCAAGAGAAGAAGTTAACTTTGCTTTGATGAGTAGAGTTATCGAATCTGAGGAGCCCTCTTCAGTCCAGGAAGCCCTACAGTCAAAAGCTTGGAAAGATGCCATGGATTCTGAATATCAATTAGTGATGAAGAATAACACTTGGAAGCTTGTTGATCTTCCACCAGGGAAGAAACCCATTGGATGCAGATGGATATTCAAAACAAAGTACAAAGCGAGACTAGTAGCAAAGGGGTATGCACAAAAAGAAGGCATTGACTATGAGGATACATTTGCTCCCACAGCTAAGATCAAAACGATCAGGATGATCTTTGCTCTAGCTACATAGTTTGGTTGGAAAGTCCATTAGATGGACGTAAAAAGTGCCTTCCTAAATGGAGATTTACAAGAAGAAGTCTACATGACTCAACCTGAGGGATATGTTGTACCTGGTCAAGAAACAAAGGTATGCAGACTCAGGAAATCTCTATATGGCCTCAAACAGGAACCCCGGGCATGGTACATCAATATTGATGAGCATCTCATATAACATGGATTTGTTAGAAATCCATACAATCCCAATCTCTACCTTAAAAAACAAGGGGGGGAGATGGTGATTGTTGTAGTTTATGTCGATGATCTAGTCATCACTGGCAGTTCAGTGAAGATGATTGATGAAATGAAGAAAGATCTTAAGCGATCATTTGACATGACAGATCTCGGGCTTATGCACTACTGTCTTGGACTAGAAGTATGGCAGAAAGAGAATCACATCTTTGTTTCTCAGATGAAATATACCAATACTACGCTTGAGAAGTTTAGGATGATGGATTGCACACCAATTGCTACACCTATGGAGAACAGATTACAGTTATCTCGTTCAGATCCATTTCCTGAGCTAAGTGCCACTCTCTATCGGAAACTGATCGGGAGTTTCATTTACATGACCTACACTAGACTGGATATCAACTTTGCAATAAGCTATCTATCCAGGTTCATATAGGAACCCAAAGTTTTTCATTGGAAATCAGAAAAGTGCATTTTGAGATATCTCAAGGATCAGTGGATCTTGGTCTAGAATACAAGAAGAACGAAAACTTCTTCTTGACTGGATATTCGGATTCAGATCATGTAGGTAACATTGATGATAGAAAATCCACTTCTGGATTTGTATTCTTTATGGGATCTGGACCAATATCATGGGGAAGTAAGAAACAACACTTTGTTTCTCGCTCTTCCATAGAAGCCGAGTATCGTTCTACAGGAGAAGCTGTCTGTGAAGCGATTTGGCTACGTCGCATACTGGAAGGACTTGGAATACCACAGGACAAAACTGACCACCATGTATGTTGACAATGAAGGTGTTCTCAAACTTGTTCGCAATCCAGTTTTTCACGAGAGAACAAAGCACATTGAGGTTCAGGTTCATTTCATACGTGAACATGTGTTGAAGCACAACATCCAGCTTCAATTTTTTCCAACTGCTGAACAACGAGTGGATATTTTCACAAAGTCACTTTCACGTGACAAGTTCGATTTGTTCAGAGAGTTTCTCTCCTCATCTCTTCAGATAATGCACAATTAAGGGGGGGAATGTTAGGATAAAATATTTAATTATGCATTATATGATCTATTATTTATTAATTTTATTAATTAAATAATAATGGTTATTTTGTTATGTATTTTTATATGGTTCATAAACCATATTTGTCTTTCATACATGTTGTTATATTGTTTTTGAACAATATATTTGTTTATATCTAATTGTTGCTTCCCGTATGTTATTGGAAGATTGTCTATTTAGGAACTTGGTTCACCTGTGTAACTTAATCTTCTGCTTGTATTTGGCTGTGCAATATCTATAAATATTGCAGCCCATTCTCTGTAAAGGTTGGTTGATTGAGAAATAAAACTAATCAGGCTTCCGTCCCTGTTTCTCAATCTACAGTAGGCCACTAGTATCCCATGCATAAAATTTTCTTCACGAGGACTATACCACTTGTATAAAGGTGGTTTTTTAAGGCAATTGGTCCTCAATAATTCCAAAGTAGGGTGTGATGATATACATTTACAATTTTATTGGGAAGGTACCCGCCCATATCAGGAGGAAAAGGGACCAAAACATCACCATCCATGAGGGATAGACCGGCATTTCATGGCATCTAGTGATAAGCATAGCAAGTGAGGGTAGAATGCTGATAGATCTCATGTGTGGAACTTAATGGAAGCAAATCAGAAAAAAAGATTGTTTTGTAAGAGGATAATCTTAAATTCATCATCATTACTTGTTTGATGATAAGTTGACATGCTCAACTTGTTGATGTTCCATCTGATGAAATTTGACCTGCAATAAATCTTCATATTATACCAATGGAATCTCGTGGGTTTCTTTGTGGGAGTAATAAGGACTCTTGCTCCTGACTATGTTGGAGATCCATTAAAATGAAAGCATCTAGTAATGGTTCCATTCAACTCGAAGTGGTGCTTCGGTTAGTTGGTTAGCAAGCATGAATCTTTTTTATTAACACTACTCACTAATAATCCAATTGGTTTTCTAGCAGGTTTTCAAAAGGTATTTGAGAGGGTCTTTGACTTGTTATGGTTGGTCAAAAGGTAATGGCAAATTTTTTGAAAAGAAAAGACAACAGCCAAACATTCCTTCTCAATCACATAAGCTCACATGTATTAAGGCATGCTAAGATAATAGTTTTTGTTTTGTATTGTGCTTGTGCCTTGATTCATGCACAAGGTTCGAGGTCAGTGTGTATAAATGGACTAAGTGAGAAAAGGCTTGTTGGAAATCCAAGCCTTAGTGAAAATCAATGTCTACATAGTGGCACTTGACCAAGAAAATACATCTACAAAAAATTCTGGAGGCATATCAGTAATAGCAGTGAAACGATATCTAATTTTTGTTTGACACGATGTTATTTTAAAGAGAAGCCCCAATTTTGATCCTGGATCTATTCTAGGCTCAACTCTAGTATTATATTTTTGTACAATAGCGATGTTGATATCACAATAGTACGTTGCTCTACATTTTTCCACAAGTAATTAGTAAAGGTGGATCATGATCTTAATTTTATTATATCCTCATGAGGGATATTTCACATAGGGAATCAGTCATGGGGAGATTTAGTTTTTGTTGATTTCTATTGCAAATCTTTATACCAATAGGTTTCTTTTGAATAGACAATATGTTGGAGATCCATTTAGAGTAATCTATGGGTCTGATGAATCACTTTTTATATCCTTTTTTTTATTTTAATATTTTTTTGTTCGTAAGTTCCTTAAAGAGGTTTTCACTATGGGACTTGGATCTTTTATTTTGGTGAGATTTTTCAGAATATATAATTCCCTCATTCTCTTTTTGCTTTTTTTGACCACAGAACTCATCCTCCTCCCTAAAATATGCATATGCATCAAGGTTGGTAGAGAATCCTTTCTTGTGGTCCCCAATAGGAATGTTATCATGTAACCCCGTGAATTCTCCAATTGCTTCATCATTTTCAAATAAATTGGTTGGTATATGTTGTTATTCTTCCCAGTTGATAAGGGAAGGGTGTACAAGATCTAATTTAAGAATGGAAGGGGATAGGGTTAAGATAATCGTGTTAGAGAATAAGTTGGTGGAAGCAAGGTCCTCATAAATGTTACAAAGGGACTCTAGTTCATATCATAATTTGAAGAGTTGTCCTCATGCTTTTAGGAGGTGTCCTCAACTTCTATATGTGGTGGTTTGGCTAGCCCCCTCTATATATGTGATCAAAAATATCTGGCGTCCCTGCCATATATAGAGATAGGAGATAGAGATTTGGTTAGGGCTAGCGGCCCCCCCTCTATATAGATATGGAGAGTTCAACAATAGATTATAACCCCCCTAGCCCTAATGGGCTAAACCCCTGGGGGTGTAACAACAAACAAACCAAACAAAATAGTGTAGTTTCACCTACAAATAATATTGGTTTGAAACCTTCCCTATTTATATGGATTGGAACATATCCATAAGGCTGAATACCAACTCTGTATCTATCCATCTTCTCATGTGCCGGAAGAGGTTCCCACACACCTTGTTCATTTATACTACATTGGTATCATTTATATCCCATCGTGTACATCATCTTACTAGGGATGGCATAGTATGGGGATTGATAGCATGAATCCATCCTTTCATCAAGGGATTGGGATGTATAAGTGTTATACATTTTATCATCTGCCAAGAGACCACCAGGGATGAATGTGTCAATATTGCAAGGTACCTAAGGTTGTTGCGGTTGATAGTTGGGCCTACCATGTGTTTTGGGTGATAGGGGAAGATTTGAAACAAGGATTGCATGTTGGAGGTTATATTCCCCATAGCCGGTAGGAAGGATTTATCAGTTTTGATTCCCATGTAGAAAATGGGGATATGGATGTGGAGGCACAACTTTCATGTGGGTGTAGTGTAGCAGGATTGATGTGAGAGGTGCGGGCCTCTGATTGAATCTCGATAGATATTTCTATAGAATAACATTCATATGTTGTGGGGTAATGATTGTATAACCCTCTATAATGAGAAAAGGGTTGCGGGTCCCCACGTATGGTGATTACTTGTCCTTGATGATATAGTTTTATAAACTGGTGGAAAATTGAGGGAATGGGATACATGGCATTGATGCATGGGTGACTGAGGCTAATATTATAGGTTCATTCCAAGTCAAGGACATAGAACTATGTGTCATGTGTAATGGGCCCAAATTCCATTGGTAAAGTAATTATGCCTGCTAACTACCCCTCTGCATTATCATATGCCTTAATGGTGATCACATTAGGCTCCATTTTAGTGTCAATGTGTCCCAATTATTTTATGATCTTCAATGTACATAATTTAAGGCCTGATCTGTTGTCCACAAGCACCCTTTTTATCTTTTTGTGAGTAATGATCACTTCAATATGGAAAAGGGAGGTTGTGTGCTTGGTCATATGTTGGAATCTCATTCTAGCTAAAGGTGATTTATTTAGATGAAGCAAGTTGTGCAACCAAGGCTTGGAAGCATGGTGCGTCAATGTCTATGGGAAATATTAACTCCTAAAGGGTTTTATAGAGGATATCCTTATGAACAGTAGATGTCTTGAGAAGATCCAAGATAGAAATATTGGAGGTTGTCTTATCAAGTTGTTATAGGAGATCATAATGACCCTATAAAGAAGTAGGTAGAGGAGGTCTTAGGATGATAAGACAATCATGTCACATTGCCATGGCACACTCTAGTGATTTTATTTTGATGGTATTTATATGCTCACTAGTGGGATGGACATATCCAATAAGAGAATCGAATGGATGGGTTATTTTGGCAACAACGTGATTGGCATTTTTTCCTTTTAAGGATTGACCTTGATCTGGATTTTGTTCTTCATGTTTATGCTTAGGGAGTGGTTATTTATAAATTCCCAATTGTTTGTTATACATTTTGGTGGGTTTTTGTGTACCTAGATCAACTTCTCCTCTATCTATGAGGTCCTGAATGAAGTTTCTAAATTTCATATATTTATCTATAACATGGTATTTGGCACAATGGTATTCGCAATATTCATGTTCTTTTTAACATGATGGATTTGATGCATCCTTGAAAAAGGTTGTAGTAGTGGGGAATTTTACCATGTTAATCATATCCAGTTATTTCGAAATTGATGATAAAGACTTCGTAAGTGAAGTATACTCTTGATGTTTAACTTAAAATTTGAGCAGTCCTTGTGATATTTTCAAATGAGTGTTTTGGACTACTTAGACATGTTTGGAATCAATAAATTTGTTACCTGTGACATTCTTATTTTTGTTTAAAAACTTGGACTTTTCTGTAGGTTTTGATTTATGGTTATCTCTTTAGAAGGATTTTAAAGTCCCTTTAACAAGTAAAGCATTTTCAATATGGTTTCATTTTTCAATAAATTCTTCAAAGGTACTTACATGTATTTGCAAGTGAAAGGATATCTCAAGGTGTATGTTAGGTAAAAATATGTTGACAGCTTGTTTCTCTATAATAGAGCAAGGGAAGTGACTAGCTAACCCTCATAATCATTGTAAGAAACCAGCAAAGTTTTCATTATTGTGTTGTTTTGCATTACAATGGTCTATCATAGTGATATAACTTTACATGTTAAATGAAAAGTGGTAAACAAACTTCTCAACTAAGCTTGCGAACATGTAAACTGACCCTTTGGGAAGATGGAGAAACCATTCGAGTGTTTAGCCTCCAAGACTCAACACTTGCCAATATCATTTCTAAGAGAGGTACACTTTTTTAGAATAAATTACAAACAAATGACCATTACCCCACAATCAAATTAATGAAAGAGGCCTCATTCCTCATGGGTTTTCCTAGTTAACTGGGTAGTTGGGGCACTTCTCGTTTCATCAGCCAGTTCCCTCAATGTTCTGACTACTTTAAGGTTCCTATGGTTCTCATCAAAATAAGTTTTATGGATTAATCCAATCATTTCCCACAGTTTAAATTGGATGGGTTTTATCCCTTATCCAAACCTGCAAATACAGTGTAAGTTGTTCTTTTTATCTTCATTTAAAATGTGATTGTCTTAAATGTTGTTCTCTGACCGAGGCAACATACACAAGACATTAGTAATTCATTTCGATTTTGGTATTTGAAGAGCATAAATGGTCCTACACTCAAACAATTATTTGGTTTCCATATGAGCACAATGTTATAAAAATATCAAAGATCACAAACATTTATGTTTCTCAAGATCACTCGGAAGCACAAGAGAAGAGCATACATGGTGTTTGATCATATTAAACCAACATGGAAATTTTAAAACCAAAATATCAAATGTTAGCCATATTTCCAAATGAAAATCAAAATGTTAGAAAAGCATCCAAAATTGTTTTCATTTATGGTTCTCAAGATCACTCAAAAGCGCAAGAGAAGAGCATATGTGGTTTTGATGAAGTTATATCGAAAAAGATATTTTTAACAAATACTCATAATGTTAGCACTAATCTAGATAAAAAATTGCATATTAGAATCAGAAACATGTATAAAACTACAGGAAAATTAAAAAATTAGCTTTGAGACCTTTCGATATTTTGAGAAAAATTAAAAGAAAAACCACAGAGAATGTTAATGCATACACAGTAATGCTAACACAAAAAATGAACAATAACGCGTACAGATGAATACTAGTGTATGTAAGAAAAAATTTAATGGAACACTAGTGCATGAAATGTTATGGAAATGTATATAGATGTACGCTGGCATGGGTAGAAAAATGGAAGTGCATGCAAGAATAAAAAATTAGAGAGAAAACGTTGGTGCACAGAATAGAACGCGGACACATGTAAGAAACATTTAGTGTAACAACAACGCATGTAGATAAATGCATATGATTTCAGATGAATGCAGATGTGCACAGAGAAATGCTACCACAGGGACAATGTGATGGTAGCAAATTCAGATGAAATATAACGCAAGGAACTTGTGTCTACACAGAAAAGTGTCAAATCCAATCCAAAAACAATACAAAGCTCATATTTTTCTCATCAAGACTAAAATTTGACAGCATTTTTCCTCCTAAATATGTATTAAGAACACTCAACACTATCAAACATCGCTAAACATGCTCAAAAATCAAATAATTTTAACAATGGATATATGGAGCATGTAAAAATGAAATATAAACTAAGAAAAACTAAATAATGTGCATAAGACAAAGGGATGTCCCATCGGGTGTGCCATATGTATGCATATTAAAATAATATAAGTTAATGAAATGAACCTAACACCAAGCAGATCAATAACTTAGTTTAATCAAACAAAAACATCATGATAAAGCATGAAAGGAAAGCTTAACTAATGTGCATCAAACATTAAATCCAAGTAGAAATTCAAATTTCCTTTGTTGGTTAGACATGCTTCAAAATTGTAGATATTTCCTTTGTGAACTAAACGCAACTAAGCACGATCAATGAATTTCTCCAAGGAAGAGGAAGCAATCTCACCATTATGGCTTGAATTCCATTTTAGTTCTTCTCTTACTACTCTTTACAAAGTAGAAAGGGGGTTTGAAAAAAGCCTTCAATAACATGAAAATGCTCTTATCAAATGCTCTTATGAAGAGGTACAAGATGTACTAAGTGTAAAAATTATAGGAAGATCCTAGGTTTCTTATATAGCTTTCCAATTTGGGAGAAGCTTGCAACCTAGTGAATGTGGGATAAAGGTAAAGTAGAATTAGAAAGGGATAAGTATGATTATAAGAGATTAATTAGAGATTAGCAACTCATGGGAGTTGGGGTGATTTAATTAATCAACTAGGATTAATTAATAGGCCAAATTAAGCTTATAGAATCCATTTAGAGATGATTTAGAGGGAAATTATTAGAATTTGAAGGGTTTGAAAGGTGGTTTAACCAATAAGAGGGTTTATTAATTAAATAGAAGATTGAAAAAATCAATTAATTAATAATGGCTAGTTAATTAATTAAAAGAGGATTATGACTAACAAAGTGTCGTTAATTAGCATCTAGGTTGGGGGAAGGAAAGTTAATTAACGAAGTGTCGTCAATTGAAAAAAATGAAGGGGAATGTTAGCTAATTAGCGAGAAATCACTAATTATAATGAAATGATGAGAAAGAGGATAATTAGTGTAATTTTAGTATTAAAACTGCATAGTCAGATTTAGGTGTCTCCATATTGAAATCGCAAGGAATGAGATTGAAAACTTTAACGGCCATTATTTTTAGTTATGGAAGCTCAAGAAGGAAGATCTTCTTGTGGACATAGATCAGTGGGTTGTGTCTAGAACTATTCCCACAGGTATGAAGGTAGACGATTGGGAGAAGATCGATAGGAAGGTGAAGAGTTAAATCATGTTGTCCCTGTTGAATTCACTTTTGTTTAATGTATCAACAAAGAAAAAATTGTATGCACAATGGGAGAATTTGGGGACTTCGTATCAGAAAAATTATTTGGTGAACAAATTGATAATCCAAAAGAAGCTATATTATTTATTGAGAATGAATGAGGGTAACTCTATGGAAAAAATGAACTTCTTTAATATTTTGGTAAGTCGGTTACTTTTTGTTGATATTAAAATGGAAGAAAAGGATAAATGTATTACTATTTTGTATTATTTACTTGAATTTTTGGATAATATAGTTATGGATACTATTAGTACTACAACAACATTAGTTGTTGAGGATGTAGTTTTGGCTTTATTTTATGAATAATTTTTGTGTAAATCATTTGAAGATTATCAATTAAATGATTACTTGTTTGTGAGATGCCTTACCCAAGAGAAAAATAAGAAAAGGAAAGGACAGTAAAATTCCAGAAGTAAATTGAAGACTATAGAAAAAATGTAAGAGGAAATGTTGGAATTGTGGTAAAACAGGGTATTTCAAGAAAGACTGTAGATCTAAAAAGGTGAAAATGGGTAAGTCATTTGACAATGTTGGATCTTCATATATGAGACCCTCTAGGGAAGATCAAGGAGATATTTTCTTGGTGGCTTCTAGTTCACATGCATGTGATGGTGCATGGTTTATTAACTCAAGTGCCTCTTTTCATATAACTCCTCACAGGGAGTATCTCTATGAATATGCAAAGATTAATGGAAGAAAAAATTTATTAGGAAATAACTTGACCTACAAAATCATAGGTCGCAGGAGAGTCAATTTGAAGGTCAAATATGGAAGGATTAAAACTCTCCATGTTTTTATGCACATTCTAGGTTTGATTAGAAACCTAATATGTATATGTAATATTAATGTAGACATCAATTTTTTGTATCCTTTGTCCCTCATCCTGCATCCACTCCCCTTCCTCGTCATTCCTTACATACATATATCTCTTCCCATTTTAATTTCTCCTTTCCCTCTTAAATCCATTTTATTCGAATTTCCCATCTTACCCCATCATTTATTTTATTTCCCTAATTCACCCCTAATCCCATTTAATTAATCTTTAATTACCCCTAAACCTATTAATTAATTCTTTATGGCCTCCCTAAGCACCCTATTTACCATCCCTAGGTTCTCATCCACCATTTAATGTTTTCGTATCTTCCAACAACCTTTTATCTTCCCTAAGCATCCATAACCTGTATTAATCGCTTAAAACTCTAATATTACCAGATAGGGGTTCTTTGCATCGATCTGATCACATTTCCACCACCCAAAGCAACGTCCCACTGCAGTCGCTAGAGACCCATCTGATTGGTCATCAACCCTATAAATATGACCATACCCCTCCTCTCACTAGGATACAATTTTTGAGACTTCGAGCTTTCTTGTGATCTTGGCTTCATTTCTTGCTCTTCTTTGCAGTTTTTATCACTACCTTGGAGCTACTTTGGAGATCTTGTGCATCACCCTTAGATATTTGAAGCTCTTTCTTTACTTTGAATAATTTTTTTTCATGCTTGAACACCCCATCATTATTGTGCATAAGCTTTACAAGTTCATCAGCCATCTCAAAGCTCTACCCCTACATTTTCCATCATCAATATCTCTCTATAGATCATCATTCCCATCCATTTTTATCCATCAAACCCTAGATCAGTCCCTAGTCTCTGTCAAACCTACCCAGTTGGCATCGAACCTATCCACATCTATTTGGTTTTGTTGGATATCAAAAGCACTAAGAAGGGGGTGAATCAATGCATATAAATTTTATCACCTTTAAAAACTTCTTAACTAGAAAAAAAACTCAACCCATGAACAAAGTAAAGTGTATGCAAGAAAAAATTACACAAGACACAATTTATAGTGGGAAACTCATAGAGGGAGAAAACCCACTTGAAATTAAGGCCTTTTATTAAGAACACCCATTCTTAACATATAATGATTTTTAGTTTGGTTGAACACCCACGTAACATGAGAAGCACATACTTCACAGTCCTTCTAACACCCATTGGAAGGTTTCCAAGCACCCACTAGGATAGTTTAGCAAGCTGCAACTTGCAAGGAGAATCCACCCCTTTCATATAATCACCCAATTAGGAAAATACAATAACTTTGTTACAAATTGATCATAGTTATATGCACATGGAATTGCCTTAGGTTCCTTAGCACCTTCTTGTTAGACCTATGTCACACTTATGTGAACCAAACTCGATGTTCTTCATGTTACTACCTTTGGCTTCCTTTGTGGTGTGGGTGGATTTCTATCATTGCATTTTTTCCCTTCCTAAGGGCATGCACATAGTTCTGTTTGGGTGGCTTTTCTTCAGTTCAAAGGCATAGGACCATGTTATCAACACTCTTATAGGAGACTTCTTAGATTTGTAGAGTTCATATCTGTCCATGGCATCTTTTGTGCTCCTCTCGTCTCACTCTTCTTCTCTTCTTCTTCTTTCTGAGATATTTCCCTTTTGTACATGGGTACCTTATCAAGATTGTCAGTGGTAGGGACCCATTTTTGGAATATTTCTTAGATTAGAGTGTGTTTTTCGCTTGTGATGGATGTTTTTCCCACTGGGTTTTCCTCCATTGTTTGGGACCCCTTTTTTGAATGGGTACCTCATCGGGATTTTGTGTCGAGACCCATTTCTCTTTTTAAATTTCTGACTCATCTTAAGTTACGATGAAGGGGGGTGTTGGTGTGAGTCATATTGCACATCATCGTGTGATTCATCTCACTTATGTGAGTTCATAGGTCTTAATGTCATTTTAGGGTCATCATGGGATTCCCTTACGCGTAAGTGCGTCATATGTGTCATTGGGAGTTACTTTCCTAATTTGGGAATGTAACTCCCCCTCTCCACTTGATAGCTCATCATTACATCATTGGGGGTTGCTCAATGTATTATTATAAAATTTACATCAACTTCAGATCTATGTAGTGATAATTGTGTGGATAGATAATGAAGGGTGCAAGATCCCATAGGGCGAGGATAATCAATTACTAAAAATGTTGGTTCATGTCTCATTCCCCTCTAAGGGACCTGATGAAATTAAAATTTAAAATTTTAGTGACTTCCGTTGATGTTTCCTAATGGCCTTATGGGAAAGTTGGACTGTGAAACATTCTTCACATATAACTCCCTTGGTTTGAAGTTTTTACTTCACTAACTATTTCTCTTCTATATGATATTTCTATGATGACCTTTGGAGATGAAATCCAATAAATATTACTATATTAGAATGCTTATGCTAGGATATCTATGGGAGGGTATAATGACTTCTTTACCTTATTAATGTCAATGTATGTGATATAACATCGTGATATCTGGATTTGGGAATTTAGCTACCCTCTTCCATGGTCTCCAATTCTTACTTGGAACAACAAGAGTAGTCTATAAGTCTCAATATCTTGTGACCATGATACATAGTATTTAAGTGCAATGGGAACCTAGCAATTATAGACTCCATAGTGCCTATTATAGAGTGCCATTGGAAGAGATACACATGGAAGCTAAAGTAAGTATTCCTCTTCTATGTAATGGTCAGAGTTGTATTTATCTTGCTAAATAATCTAGTTCAACATCAGAGAACAAAGCATACAAATGTTCGTATGCTCCTTATCCGATATAACATCCTCTGCGTTGATATAGATCTTTTTGTAGGTTCTGTGTCACAAATGCAATCAAGTTGTATTATGTTTATAAGCCAATGTGTGCTATAAAATACTAAAACAAGTTTCACTGTAATATCTAGGCCTCTCAAAGAAAGCCATTGAGGGGGAGTGTGCATGGAAATTTCACCTCCTAATGGTTACAAAAGTCTAGTTGATATCTCTTTCTCCTTTATACTTCTGCTCCATTATAAAAATATCTTTATGATATTTGTAAACTTATAATTCTAATTTTATGGTGTACAGTCCAATGTGTTGCATATATTTGTAAAGGAGGTCCTTGTGTTATAAAAGGATCCTAGAGATGCAGTTTTAAGAATTTTTCATGAGAAACCATGGGATGTAGTCTCATAAATCATGCTTAGCCTAAATCATAGACTATCTAATTTATGGACTTCCAAATCCTTTTGTACCAAAAGGTAAGTTGAGCATGATGAAGGTTTTAGAAATCACTTCTATTGGTGCCCATATCTTCTCATAAATACATTTCACTAATTAGTTTATTCATTTGTAATTCTTTGAATGTCACTCAATTATTTTATGTTGGTATAGAGATCCCCACTTAATTTCCTATGAGGGAGTAATTCCACCATACGCGTGTTGTTGAAATAAATGTAAGATATGTCATAATTAATCATGATGTTAGAATAATTTTCCACTTTTACAAAGTGTGACATAGAAGAATGTATCGATGTATTGAAACATATTTGATGAACATACCCATGAAACAATATAATTCCATTTGATTGATCATATTCACGAGGACTATGAAATAGGTTTATGCTAAATCATTGTGTTTGAGTTATTCACCTTGGGTCAATTTGATCAGGAGAGAAGTGATGGAGGGCTATCCTACTCAGATATCTGTAACAATGTTTCTCATATTCAATGGAAATATATTTATGACAGTGGTTTCATTACCCCTTGGGGGTTTTGCACGTAAAACTGTGTATATTATTTTACTTTCACCCTTTAATATATCTAGTTATAATTTTTTGTGAAATATTATTTTAATATGTTTATGTTAATTACTTAGTCCTAACAACACACTCCAGTGTGTATATTAGTAGAAAAAAAATGCCAATAACGCTTAGTAAAAAGAACTTTCTGGAACACACAGTTAACCTAATTTTAGAGATTAAGGACAAAAAGGTAGTCTACTCTAATGTTACAAGCCTTTAATGATTAAATTTATAGTCTCTCTTTAACAAAAAAAATCTTTATTAAAGGAAATTAGATGCACTAATCTTATTAATTAAATCTCTAAAGATCTACAGAATAACTAAATTAATTTTCTTTAAAATGAATTAGGTCCTAATCATAACCTAAATATTAAGAACTCTAATCTTATATTAAACTACACATCCCACCTTCATATAAAAATTCCTTCACCTTTAATAAACATTCGAATCGACCAACCCTTATTTAATCAAACTATTCAACTTCCACTTTACACTTCTTCTAAAACCTCATTGACCTTTAAAAATATAACACCCAGTCTTTTTAATATTAATGCACTGCCTACGTCATACCTATGAAGAAATGAAAAATATTCTAGGATGTTTGACCGAAGGATGAGTCAAAATATGAGGAGGTAGGTCCACAACACGAAGGGTGGAGCTTGGTGGAGCTCCACGTGGAAACAGGGAGGTTGGATGACTCTGGTGCGGTCCCTTTGGGGCTTCAAGGAGCCTGTGACAAGAGGACATTCAACGAGTTTAATGAAGACAAGGATGCCTTTAGAGAGTTAAACAAAAGTTCGAGATGGGAAGAATATATGAATGAGATTTTTTAACTAAAGTGCAAGGGATAGAGCTTCTCCTAATGGTTTCACTCATATAACTACTTGATGCTAATTTTAAGAGCTTTTACATGGTAGTTCGATATCGAAATAATAGGGGTCAGGAGATACCATGCAATAAGGCAAAAAACCCATCGACGAGGAACAACCCCCAATGTCATCAATAATGACTTCAAACAATGAAAAATACTATGCAACATTTCCAATACAATAGATAGAAAGCAACCCATGTGTAATGCATAGAAATAACAAGTGCAGGACTGCCAAACAACCCTAGGGATTATGTAATGTGAAACCACACCAAACATATATGGTAATACAACAGAGAACTTGGAATCACATTTTTGACAAGAAACATTAAGCTCAATGCAAACATGGGTTGATTCAACACTTGCCCAGAATAAGAAAATGACACAATCACTTGAAGACCTTAACCCAACATGACTGATGCACAAGTAACTGTACCATGAAAAAACCAATGCAAACTCAAGATTGTCCTTCAAAGGTTAACAATCATCTTCGTAACATGATGAAATGAGCCCTGTAGTGAATTAGCATGAAGGGATTAGATATTTATAACAAAAATTTCTTTGGCAACTCTTCGATAAAAAAAATAAAATTAGCACAGAGGATTCAACATCCTTGCTAACCAAATGGTGGCTTCCTGACAGGTCAATGAAATTTGATGACTATTATTTTGGAAAAATGATCTTCTTTCTAATGGTGCCCATAACGATATTGTGTCTTATGAAGATTGTACCTTTTGGATGGTTGAATCAATCATGGAGCTTTATGGTTGAAAGGAAGGAGATCGTAACACTACATTTTTTTCATCATGGTAATACCCTTAAGCATGTGAAGCTCAGGGATGAGAAATTTTTGAGGTCTCCCTGATGGAGGGATTCATCACTATGGATCAAAATTTTATAAAATCCAAGAAGCTATTGTCATTCTACAAGACATATTTTAAATGATCCAACCTACATTTGACCTTGCAGACTCTTCACAAGATTCCAGTGTTTCCATTTTGGTAGACTCCAGTTTGACTAGGAAATCAATCATATCCTAAAGATCATGTCTCGGTTAGTATTTCTACAGCCAATTAAAGCCTTTGGAATGAATTATAGAAGGCCGTATGTCACCACCTTGAAGGTGATAAATCTCTCAGGACCTGATGGGTTTTTGAGACCAATTTTTATCATCACTATTGTGATATTATCCATTTTCCTAATCATTCTACACAATAAGTTAATGAATATTTTAGGACTGTCCAAAACCCTTGTCAAGGAGCATCAAATAACAATACCTTCATTGTGTTGATTGCCTAATAGCTCCAAACTTGGGGCTGAGAATATTTCAATAATTTTAGACCCATAAGTCTGATGACAGTGATGTTTTATATTAATATCTTGAAATGAAACAATCAGAACCTTGGCTATCATGGAGAATTCAGCCTATTTTTCTTAACATTGACCTTCAAAACAAGCATGGAGTGGATTTGTTCAAAGGTGTTAGGGAAATTCACTGGGAATTCACCTCAATTAATCAAGATCCATGAAATCCACAGAGTAATTGCTGAGGGATAATGGGATCTATGATGTGTAATAAAACTAACCACTAGATTTAGATGTCTTATGGAAGATTACAGTACTACAAAAACATTAATAACAAGAGATCCAAGGTCTAAGGCACAAGTGAAAGTAAATGAGACAAAGACACTTCAAATTTAAATGTGGAAACCTAAAGGAACAACCCCATTGAAATGTAAACACTAAGCTCTTTATTAAGTGATTCAAACAAGACATTTGGGACCTAAAACTTCCATCTTCACTCCTCGGTCTTCACATAGATAATTATAGACCAATAGTCTTGCAATATTACAGTTCACATATACTACAAATAGAGTAATGCATTAACATAACATATGTATCAAAATCGATGTCCAAATGACTTAAGACTTTCTGACACTAAATCGGGCATGGAATAAAATATGATAATTCCATTATATGATCTAAATACTAGAAGAAATAAAATTACTGAGTTTATTTATTGACATACCTATTTATCTTGCAGGCCTCAAAATGCAACTTTACAAGAATAATGTTCATTAGTAAAACTTGAATAACTCAAAATCCCCATTAGAGAATCTGATAAAATTTGACATGGAACACTACAAGACATTCCTCTAAACATTTCAATAGTTTTTTTTTCCATAGGTTTTCCTTTTAATATCTAACCAATCTCATTCGCATGCAAGAACAATTGTCATTTCCTAAAGGCATTTAACATGTGCATTCTTGAATCTAGGACTCCAAAATTGGGACTTATTTTTTATCAGTGACATGTTGTAGAGAAACACTAAGATTCTCCCATCCTGTCATGAACCTGAGAGATCTATACCTAGACAAACATTTCTCATCATTAGGCTACTACCAATGATCCTTCATGTTTCTGATTTTCTTCACTTTAGGCTTTCTACTTCTTTTTCCATCAATTTTTTAGTTTTCACATCAATGACAACACCACTTATAATGACTAGAGTCCAACAATATCCCCCTTTTCCATTGATGGAAACACCTTATAAACCTAAAATTTTTTATGAAAAAATAATTTACAACTCTCTATCTCTCTCCCTTTGACATCATTAACAAAGGTATCTTGACTACATGACCTGAACTAATGATAGTTAAAGACAAAAAAACATGTGAAAAAAATATTTCCTTTTTAAAAGCTCCCCCTTTGATGGAATTTATCTTTTTTGAGCTCTCGTGCTTGCCTTGAAATCCTCCTGAGAAAAAACAATCTTCCTTTGTAGACAATTTTCATATATCACCGTATGATCAGCATTTCTTCTTGTAAGAGCATCCATGCCAACACTGTATTGAGGCCTCATACCGAGATACCCTTGCCAAAATCATCATGCTAGGATAGAAATTATAATGCCTCCATATGGCACCTATACACATACAATCAATTATCACAATTGTGTGTTATGAAAAAATTCTCCCTATCTTTAAAGATCTATATTTATCAACCTTGAATTAGCAATCAATATAAATGATATATCTGAGCACTGTAGATGTAGACTTAAACCTCACTTGACGAAAAGGTACCAAGTTCTATGTACACCTCACAATTTGACTCAATTCACCCATGAAATACACTTCACCAAGATGAATCCTTTGTAGGACACTTTGACTTGTAGATAGAATTATCATTACTACATGGTTCTATGATCACTGTTACCAATGGTCTCAAATATGCTTTCCTTCTGACATATTAGACTGCATGTATATCAAGAGCATATTTTTAACCTTGAATGACTAACTTCAAGGATCCTAAAGTCAACACTGATGGTAGACTTACCACATCATGAAAGCACCCCAATAGGGTCATTGCATGTCATAACCCTTATAAATATTCATCAAGCTTGGACTTAGATAGCATCAGAATCTTTTTGACTACTCAAGAAACTATCTAGCAATAGACATGAGATTTTGGATACTTGTACCATGTGCACAACTCAGGACTTCATGTTAGAGACCATTCAAAACTGAGTTTCCATCTTTGTCAAATAGGAGGACATGTGTAGACATGAGTAATTTAACATCTTTGTACCGATATTTATACCTGTGAATGTCATTATCTTCCATTATGTCTCATAAAACCCTAATCATAATTGAATAGACCTCTCAAATCACATCTATCAAACATGATCTCTCACCTACTTGAAGTACTATTTCCTCCTCTACAACCCTTGTAGGTCTTCATATTTATGAATCATACATCAACTATTGATTAAGCAGAAAACACTCCAATTTTGTCATGTCATAATTCAAAAGATACATCCTACTTGAAGCATCATACTCACATCCATGTCCATCCTATAGCCTTCATGAAATCTTGAAAGTGATGAAATCCTAGGGTTATATCAAATACATTAGCTTTAAACTCTTTCATTTGAGAATCTAAAAACTTAAGTTTCGATATCTACCACTTAAGAGGACTGTTGTAGACATAGTCATAGATAGTGAGGTACCAATTATGGCTTTCAAAAGGATTTTTCTTATGTAACTTCCAAGAAAGTAGAAAACAAATCTGAAATTTATCATTCAAACATGATGGACACTTCCTCAAGTATTATTTATCATAGACATACCTCTTGTAGCAGAAGATTTCACACAACTACACTTGATGCACTTACCTCCATTGATCATCTCGAAGTCCCAATGTACTTGAGATATCACTCTTGAGCAGGACTACTCACAACTCTGAATGTCTGCTTGATTTACATACAATATTGAAAGGTCCTTGTATTGAACTTCTAGGGTCATATAAATTAATATCCAATGTTGTGATACATGACCATTACATCCTTCATAGACTGTGATATCTTATGCAATCCTAGTGGCATTCTATAGATCAGTCTGAAGAATATCACTGTGGTTACTAGGCATTTTGCATCACCTGGCAAAGGCATCAAGGTAATATCATTATTCTATTAATTCCATCGTCTTATGACATTGAATCTTTCATAGATTTATACACTTTATTGTACTTACAGTTACTAATGTACATAGACATATTTTTGTTCAAGAATCTTGAAGTGTATTAAGCCAAATGGAACTCTTCCAACCTTCAATAATCTTCTGATAGATTATCATGCTTCATAGAAACCTTGATAACACATACATTTTTCCATTGAAGGCACATCATTTTTCATAATCCTTTATGTCATTTAATTCAATAAAGTCTCAGATTACTACTCAGAATGTACATCATAGTAAGATTCACCATTGATAGTCATGGGACTTTAAGGTGCATCAACATATACCTTGCTATTGACACTAGAATACTAAGACTATTGCTTTACATAAGACAGTCTTTGAAACCTTGATGCAAGTAATACATCTCTACATCTAATGGAGTACATCAATATTAGAGACTCTGGATTCCATGGACTCCAATATAAATGCCATAATTCTTACTTTATCAATCATTTATGCAATGAATTCACAAGACATCTTTAGGACATAAGAAACACACTGATATCAATATACACAATTCATCATGACTTGATCTAGAGCATATCCCATGATGTACTCACTCATTTCAATTTCACACACATTGTTGACTATAATGCTTAGAATACACTTTGAAATTTTGGATCTTCTCAATGAACAACTTCAAAAACATAGACCCTTTACACCTGTGCACATGTTTTAAGTATCTTCACAGAAATGAAAACACAATATCTTCTTGGACTGAAGCTAACACATTTTGTCAAGATACAAAGACTCGTGATGTAGGACCATCACAGAATGTACTACAATTTCACATGCTTATTGACCATAATGCTCAATTTTCTCATACCCTTGAGACATATTTTTCAGATACGATGACATATATCTTAAGTCACTATGAAGGTATTCTTTAGACCTTGGATTTTTTGATACCAATTTTTTTACAAATGTGAACCAAACTTCATATTGTATGTCCATGAGACTTATGAACAATGATAATTTTCCTAGATAGACTAAAATGATATACTAATGACCACACAATTGAGATCATGACATTTCACACAAGAGAACCCAAACAAAAACTTGACAAAAATATAGTATTACATACCTTATGCATCATGGAGAGGAATCATTATGACTGTAATTCTTCATTATGTGAATATGTATCCTAGAATATTAGAGAAAGCATATTGTTATCCTTGAATCATCTCAAAACAACATCAAGTCATCATAACAACATGATGATTCCATTTTCCATTTCCTTGTCCTCAGAATCTTGTTGAATTTCTTTGCTACATTTCTAGGTAAGATAAATTCATTACCTAATATCTCATCTTCTATCTAGTTACTTGAAAAATATGCATGTTCTAATTCATACAACTACTCTATCATTTCTTGAGGAAGAGTTTCTTCACCATTTGCACTTGAGTTATCTTCAAGTTTCTTTTTTTTTTCTTCCGTTTTTGATATTTCGTGTAAGGTAATTTCTCCTGACATAGTATTAGGTTGTTATGCCTCTTCCATATCTTCTCATGTCACATTCTTTCCAGTCTTCATTATTTCAACTTCTGATTTTTCTTTCTTGATCTTGTATACCCATTTCATTTCCTTCTTTCTAGGATCTTATTTAGACTTGACAAATTTTGTCTCCTTTCTAGAATTTATATTAATGTTAGAATAATGCTTTTCTTTCCATCTAAAGGTATAGAACTTGTTACCCGTGCTAAGGTTGACCATAGTGATAGAAATTATTTGTGAAACTATCAACTTCATGACACGTATAACATGGAACATGCTTGTCATTGCTAAACTGAATTATAGGTTCTTATAAGAAATGCTTGGTAGTATGAAATTTATTTCTATAATTGAAACATATTATGTTCCTTTAATATTCAGTGGAACAAGATCTCCATGGGTGTAATCTGTCATATTTTTTCATGCACTCACTAGATTTATGTCCAGATTCATAACATGAGAAAAAATATCAATTAAATATCCTCTCATATCTTAAAGCATTTGGCTATTTGATTGGTTTTTGAATTTCCAATGTTAGTCTCATTGATCTACTTCTTATTTGGCTAGATGTTGGGACCAGATTTATCATCCAATCTGTTCTCTAAACATCTTTGAAAAGAAACATTACTTGGTTCAACCTTCATTTCTCTATTCTTTTCTTCTTCCATTTCTTCTCTGAGAGAACTCAAATCATCATTTAACCCTTTCACATTCTTCACTCTTGGCATTAATTTTTTATCGACCTTACTCATGACTAGGTTCATGCTTCATTTCACATTGGATTACTTCATTTTTACAGTCTATACCTGATATGAAATTAGGGTGTCTTTGATGTATTATAAATTTAACTTTAACTTGTTCCATTTCATCCTTTGAAATCTTAAATTCTTCCTAGAGTTTAATAAAATTATTTTCTTTGACACTTATATATTTTGATAACTTATCAACAACTGCTGCAACTTCTTGGAGTCCTTTAAGATAATTTTTAACATTGATCTTGATTTTAGCTTTTAAATATTTAACCAGGGCTTGAGCAATCTCAAAATTCTTCTCCAACAAAGACTCTACTGATTTAGACATGATTGTGACTTCAGGATCACATCCAAGATGTTTGGATTGAATCAGAAGGACAATTCTCTAATACTAATTATTAGATATCATAAGCACTGAGATGGGGGGGTGAATCAGTTCAGATCAATTGTACCACCTTTAAATACTTCTTAACTATAAATAGAACTCAAAACATGAACAAATTACGGTGTAATCAATAAGGAAAGTGCATAGAACACCAAATTTATAGTGAGAAACCCTTGGAGGGAGAAAAACCATTTAAAATCAAGGCCTTTTATTCAAGAACAACCATTAACATTATTCTGGTTTGGTTGAGTTCCCACTCAACCTAAGAAAACACCCACTTCATAGTCCTTCTAACACCCACTGGAAAGTTTCCACGCACCCACTAGGCTAATTTAGAAAGCTTCAACTTGCAAAGAGTATCTACCCATTGTCACCCAAGCACCCACTTAGGAAAATACAATAACAATTGTTACAATATTAATCATATAGTTGCTTGTTTCTTCATAAAAAAATCATGATCTCTTTTTTAATCTCAAATCATCTATCTAACCTTCATATTCACTCTCTTGAATTATTGTGTTTGAGTAAACCTCTTCATGCACATGTTTCTGATCCTAATATTGTCTCATGGACTGTCAACTCACTCATGGTCATGTCTTCTCTTACATTTTCCCACTCTTTTAGAAACTAAATCTTTAGTCAATTTCATCGTGCTCCTACATTATGATACAATAATTATTCATTGAAAACTCACACTCCTAAAGCATATCCTCTCACTTTCATTATTACAATCATCTCCTATAATGACTAGGTTAATCCAATATTCAATTCAAAAACCTATCACTATGTTTTTTGCATTCATTATGTTTTAGATCCATCATTCACCTAATTTACGAGTTTTCACTTATCTCACCCTCTATCTTAGTCTTAATTCTCTTCTTTACACTCATGTTTTTTTGCTCTCTTTTGTTCAAGCTTTTTCTATGTCAACTTCATATCTCAATGATTTAATACACAAATTCCTATTACATATATGTTATATATTTTCATTTACACAGGCTCTACAAATACCATACTCTTTCAACTTCCACTCATATTTTTAGTTCATTTGAACTCTCTCTTTTCTGTCTACACATCCCACATTCACATTACATCCTTCATTACTATACATTCGAATGAAAACCCTTATTTCAGTTTGTTCAAATTCCTTTTACACTTCTTCTAAATCCTCATTGACTGTTCAAATCCTTAGTCTTTTCACTTCAATATACTGCATATTTCAACCTTTCAATAACTTATCATATTATGTATTCTCTTCATGTCAAAATATGCTTCAAATATATCCTTGTTCAAGCTCTACATTCAAACAACTCTCTTTTTCTTCCATTTGTAACTTCAACTGTCTTTTAACTGATTCTCTTGCTTAATGAAGACAATAATTTCATTTCAACTTCTGAGTTCGATCTTGGAAGGATAAAATGGATTTTTTAACTGCCCTTTAACTTTTAGGCTTCTCCTAAGCTTCACTTAGATCAAACAATCTGATTTTAAACTTCTACACCTTCACTAATCTAAGGTTCAAAGATACCTTACAAGCTAGATAACAATATCAACAAACAGAATTCATTTCACCAATAAGCTTCAAGTTTGATGATTTGTGCAAAAATTTTAAGAAACAGTGCAATACAATTTTAGAATGTGTTATTCCCTTTGAGGACTGCCAATCAACCCTGAGTTGTTTCAAACCACACCAACCATATATGGTCATCACAAGAACTTGGAACCACATTTTTGACAAGAAAATTACATGAATGGGAGATTCAACACTTGCCCACACTAAGAAATTTGCACAATCACCTCAAAACCCTGTCTCAACAGACTGTGCACAAGAAACACAACCATGAACACACTTATTCAAACTCAAGATTGGCCTTCAAAGGTTATTAATCTCTTTGTAACATGATGAGATGAGCCCTGGATTAAATTAGCATGAAGGGATGATATATTTTGTACATAAATTTGTTTGACTGTCAAAAGAAAATGAATGAGCACAATTTTCAAAATTTCTGCTAACCATATCTCTTCCTACACTAAATGAATTTGTGAAAATATTTTTGAAAACGAATCTAATTGTTCCCACATAGATTCCTTAAAACAATTTAGAGGTTGGACGGTTGAATCAATCAATTCAATTGAAAAAACCTGCAAGGAACCCTAGATCAGGGTAATACAGTCTGTGAAGCCAAATGATGAGAAAAGATTGATTTCTCCTTCCAAAGTTGATGAAATTTGAAGATTCCAAATGTTTTGATCTTGTTGAAACATCCTTGACCTTTTGCAACTAACATTTTACCTTGTAGACCTTCACATGATTCAAGGAATTAATTTTACAGGGTACAATTTGACAGGAAAATAGTGTTTTTGGTTGAGGTGGTGTCTTAGTTTTGTTTTACACTTTTTAAAGCCCATGAAATGCTTAGAATACCTTCACCACCTTCCATAGATACTCTCACCCATTTGAGATCACTTATACACCACTGAAATTATCCCTTTTTCTTCATTTGCACAGTTGCTCTGAATGTTTTCTTCCAAAATCCTTGTCAACAAGTAAAAAGAACAATACCTTATTTATTTTGCCTACCAGCTCCATACTTGTGGTGAGAAGAGTTGTTATGGACTCTAAATATGATGACAGTGATGATCTAGAGTAAGAAATTGAAATGGAATACTCTAAACAATGACTTCATGAAGAATTTTGGCAAGATCTCTTGACTTTACTTTCCAGGTAAGCATGGAGAGAACAACTTCACATCTTAACTTTCACTTGGCAGTCACCTTAGTTGATCAAGAGCCATGAAAACAACATGTGGAGAGATTATAACCTCTTATTACAATCAATTGACCATTGTTAGGTTCTTATGTACGTTTATGCTATGAGTATCATTCAAACAAGGTACAAGGCCTGAGATACCAACTGCAACTTCATGGAGATTGACCTTCAAACATCATATGATCCTAGATAACACCATAAATTTACTCCTAATCTCTTTAGAGGTGATCAAACAAGAATTTAGGATTGATTTCATCTTCTTGCTCGTATCGATTCAGAACACAGTCTAGGAGAGAGAGAAACTGCTTCACTAAAATGCTCATATCTTTTCAAAAACATGTCCAAATGAATTGAAGACATTATATCCTCTTCAAAAAGTATTTCTATGATTTTGAAACCTAAGAAGCTAGAGGCCTTAAAATGCATTTTCCAATAAGGCTATTTTAGAAAAACTTGAATAACTCAAAATCCCCCATTATAGAATATGATGAAATTTGGCATGGAGCATTGCAAGAAATCCTTCTACAAATTTAAAGAGTTGGATTTCCATAGGTTGTGTATCAAGGAATACTTTCCAAAGATCATACAAGGATTTCGTGCGGGATAGAAGGCCAGGGAAGAAGGCACAAAAGGACAGGAAGGACCCACGCACAGAAGGCAAGTTTAGATTTCATGACTTAGCCAATTTTGAGCATGAGGATCTATTTTTGGAAGATGGCGTGTGGAACACATCAAGGATGTAGAGTTGTATGCGCCATGCATTGTCTATATTTGGAGAAGTGGTTCGAAGTGTTTATGCATGAAGACAAGATGAGAATAGAATTGACACTTCAGTAAACTGCAAGAGAACTATAGATAGCACACTTGCATGTGTGGATATGATTGTAAATGGTGTGTGGCTATAAATAACATGTGACCTATTTCTAGAATAGATAAGCGGTGAAGGGCAAGTCCCCACCCTATATATGTGATGTTAGGTGCATAGTAGATGGGGGATCACAGAGAGCGGTGTATGTATGATTCTAGACGTATGAATGTGTGTATCAGATCCATACGTGCATTGGTATAAACTAACAATATTGTAAGGATATTTTGTACTTACTAATATATGGAAGATATTGGCTGGATCTAAGTGTCATTCTGCATAATTGAGTAGTGTGTGTTAATGGTTAAATCATGATTACTGTTTAAAGCTTGTTCTTTCATAGATTTGTGGGTAGCATGCATTGTAGAATGATGGATTAGTTATGAAACTATATCCTTCTTCCTTCATCATGTTAACATCCTATTACAACAACCCTAAAGAGGGACCTGTTACATTTGTGCACTTTGGGTGAGTGATCAGTCTAGGTTGAGTGATGTGCTAGCATGACTAGGGTGTTATCTTGCAAATTCTAGGTTGCATCATTGGTTCTGTTGCCAGGACCTCTTTTTCAGTTTTTTTCAAGATGGTTCGCGATGAAGATGTACCGCTTAACTCTTGCAAGTATTGAGGAATGGATACATGATCTGGAGGAAGAATATGCACGACGGTTTAGCAGTGGATTTGAGTTTAACGCATAGACTTGGGTAGAATAGAACCCGTATGACAGTTTATATGAGATTTTTTTTTATTATCTTTCCAATAGAACTATACGAGTGGCTTACTACTTATGCATCTCAGTGGAATTGGAGGTATCGTGCACTTGTATGGACACAAAAATAATTTCAGGCCCTTTATGATGCTGATTTGATTTGGACTCGCGTGGTGGATACATGGTTTTGTGGCATTCTACATAGTTATATTCTATAATATTCAATTTCTACATACTCTTTCCCGGAGATAGCTGAATTTCAGTTTTTGAGGTATCCAAGAGGAACATATTTACAAGGTATTCCACTGGAGATCAAGATCTTAATGGTAACTTTAAACCTAAAGAGTAAACCGATGGCTAACTAAACTTCACCACGTGTGAAGGTAGGAACAGGTTTGGTAATAATATGGGGGACCTAGCGGTAGAAAAGAAGAGAGAGGAAAGGTGGCTTAAGTATAATGAGGTGTGCGAGAGGGAAATAGAGAAGCAGTGTTCCGTTGTAGAAATTATGGCATTGAGGAGAGAGATGGCTTGTTAAAGATTTATGGCTCACGTAGAAGACATGGAGCCAGAGCATCAGGAACTCCCCCGTCTTGGAAATCATGATAGAGATCCCTTCTCGGCCTCACACAGAAGTGCACCAGTAGAGACTACTTGGGCCACAGGTGCGCATCTTAATCCACCTAGTGACCTAGCCTTTGCACTTAGTTTTTTAGTATCTAGTATGACAAGTAACCAACAAGCTAATTTGGGAAGTAGGAGTGTAAGAGTAAGTAAAGAATCAATTACATCAATGGTAGGACAGACAGCTTCAATGTTATATGGAGGAGCATTCTTAGGTGCATCATCCACATAGAATGTGAGCACACAGAATGTTGGATTCACCTATGGAAGTGGAGCTACTTCACATACTGTAGGGGTTCATTATAGTACTACTGTTGGATCACATGGGAGTACATCTATAAGTCCTACTCCAGCTACAGGTGGAGGATCAGGAGGTATAGGTGGTTCTAGTTTCGTTGGATCTGGTGGTTCTGGAGGTAGAGGGAAACTTGGAGGTTTTGAATCAGGTGCTCAAGGTCCGCAGCAACTGTAGAATATCTATATGGAGATATCTCTTCATCTTCCGGAATATAGGGTTATAGAGGATGTTTCCAAACATGTGCATATGTGTGAAATCTTTTGGCACACTAAAGGGATTATGGTTGCTGATCGAAAGGCAAGTCAATTCGCTACTACATTGCAAGGGTGCACACACAACTGGTATAGGAAGTTTGACCCTGATCAAACTTGCGTGGATTATGCAGCACTGAGGGATGATTTCTTGAAAGTGTTCCATATCCCTGAGTTTGAGCAAAAGAGTGTAAGTGCACTCAAAGATATCAAGCAAGGCACTACTGAGAGTGTACATGAGTATGATGCTCGTCTTAAGACACTTTTATCTAAGTTATCTTATGATATCCATGCTAGCCAGCATGCACAATGGTTTGTTGGAGGATTGATTACACCTTTTAGAAGGGCGCTGTCACATAAGACATACACGGATCTGCACAAAGCACTAGAAGTAGATTTACATGTTGAGGCAGTTGGGAGCATTGACACTGACGTTAGTCCATTTCTAGAGGCACAAATTACAGCTATGGTAAAGTAGTTAGAGAAGCTATTAGCAAATTCAGCCCATGAAACACACTCAAGAATTTGGTGTATAGATTGTGAAGTGGAAGGTCAAACTAAGGATAGTTTCCCTCACAGATCTGTATGCTCATTATTGTTGGACTATGAGATTTTTCATTTGAATCATGATGTGAGTCATTGTCCTTTGTTACAGCACATGATAAGGAAGAATGTATCTTACTTTTGTAATATTTGCATGTCCATGACCCATGATACTGAGGATTTTCAGTTGATTGGTCAGATCCAAGATGTTATAGACATTAGAGTATGAAAGATAAGTGTAACAGATAATTCTAAGGGTAAGAATGAGCACTAGGATTGGGATCATAATCAAACGCGCTATGACAGGAATGAGGGGCGTTTTGAAGGAGGTTGTGGAAGGGGATGTGAATATCGTGGTGGATATGGAAGACGAGGCTAAGGTGGAGGAAGAAGAGAGTTCCCTCGTGGAACATGTTATACGTGTGAATCTCCTGACCACTACAGGTGTGAATGTCCTCAAAATAATGCATGTTCTTTTTGTAGGAAGAACCATAACTATAAAGAGTGCCTGGACTTATATGAGCATCTGAGTAAGTAGCATAGATAATAAAACAAAGACACTGGGATGGTTAGAATCCAGTATGTAGTAGATGATCAGTGGATGCCTAAGATAACAGAAGGACCTGAGGCATTGAAAATGAAGATTACTACATATGTTGAAGTAGTATACGTGAGAGAGGCATTACGCCAGAAGCCTACGATTACCAAGGAGGAGGTTTTTCATGTGAGGTACCCAGATTCTTCTCATCAGAAGGAAGTTTACTAGGATACCATGAAAGTGCTAAGGAATCTTCCGCATGAGATACAATACCTAAAGGAGCAGAAGAAGGCATCGAAGACAGTCCAAACTGATATCGATGATCTATAAGAGGTGTACAAGATGTTGCACCAGGAGAACATTATTCCACTATTAGGAAGTTGGTTAAAAAGGAACACTCTGCGCACAAGTCTTGAGACCGAGTGGAAGATTCTGCATGTAAATCTTCCCCCTGATAGTATTGACTATGACAAATAAATTACTCTGAATGTTGTTGTGGATGGGTGGCTTTTGAGAAACATATTGATAGATACAAATGCGGAAGTAAATGTGCTTACATTAGATGCATGGGTACAAATGGGGAGACCTCCATTGCGGCCATCATCTAATGTGTTATTTATGTCAAACTAGACTAAGGCCATGCCCATAGGAGTTTTGAAAGATGCATCTATCACTATACAAGGGGCCAAGTTCACTGGGGTTTTGAGGTATTAGCACTTGCAGAAGAAGACAATTTTCCAGCCCTTCTTAAATGCCCTTGGTGTTATGCGAATAATGTTGACTTGAGATTCAATAAGGGGTATGTCTACTTTGAGAACAAGGAGGAGAGGGCTGTGATACCTTTGAAAGATGGAAATTCTACGCCATATGTTAAGCCTCTAAGTGATGAGGATTTAAATAGAGTTTATGTACGCGTTATTCAAGACCCAGAGGTCAATAAGCCATCAAAGGAAGGCATCCTACAGTGGGAGGATTTTCATTCTATTAGTGATACTATGAGTATTTCTTGTGATAATTGAGCTCATGGTACATATGAATTAGTAGGGCACGAGGTGAAAATCATGGTTGTGTGTAAGAAATTACTTCGGTCGGTTTAAAGAATAGGCAGCACAGTACCTTGGTATACAAGTGAAGAAGATATCCTTGAATTTTTGAAGGCCATGGAAACACAATGTACAGAACTAGTTAAGAGAATGGATATGTTAGTATATACATTGTGCAGGTCAGTAGCGTGCTAGTGGGTAGTCCACAAAGATAACCTTATACACTGGTAAGAGATTGGAATATATTTGTCTACTAGGTTTATAAGGAACAATGCACCTATGCAAATTTACACTCATCATGGTGATCAACCTATTCACCATCACATTCAGCACTGTGAGAGACTCTGGAAAGCAGGATAGGAAGCATTACCACCATCACTATGGGTGCATAGATTGTATTCCATGCTCCAAGAATGTGCATGCACTTGGTATGTATATGCAGAACTACAGAGAGAAACTAGGAACTGGCAAGATTTGACTGCATGTATGATCCAGACCTTTGACTACTTCTCAACTAAACCTCTTGTAGAAGAGGCATTAAAAAAATTTAAGTGCTTAACTATGGGAGATAGTGCAAAAGTAGAAGAGAATATTCAGGGAGTGTTCGGTGAAACAGAGTTCGGAACATGTTTTGAAAAGGGAGAAAAAATAGACTCCAAACTACTTGAATGCACTTGCCTTGAGAAAGAGAAAGGAAAGATGGTCTACATCGTGGATGATGAGGAAGTTGAGAACCTGGATATTGAACATTCAAATGGGGTGCACAAGGTCGTGGATAGTGAAAACAAGGATACATGAATCCATGAAGACAAAGAAGGTAAATATAGGTTCAAAGGCTGAGCCTAAGGAGGCCATAATCAAAGATTACTGGTCAGACTCGGAGGTAGCAAAAATCATTAAATTAGTCAGGGATTATCAAGACTTATTTCCTGGAGGATATCATGAACTTAAGGGCATACATGAATCACTTGGGGAAATGAAGATCAAACTTAAGGATGGTGCATGGCAAGTTAAGAAGAGGCCTTACAGGATGAATCCTAATTTGCGTGAAAAGGTAAAGGAAGAAATTGATAAAATGTTGAAATCTGGAATTATCAAGCCTCTTGATGAATCAGAATGGGTTAGCCCAATGGTGATCAGTATCAAGAAGGACAGTTGAATTAGGATATGTGTGGAATACATGGATCTGAATGTTGCATGCATCACAGATCCATTCCCTATGCCATTCACTGAGGAAATACTAGGAGTTGCAGGGTGTGAAATATATTCTTTCACGGACGGATTTTTTGGGTATCATCAGGTTAGGATCGCTCATGAGGATCAAGAAAAGACAACATTTACCATTGAATGGGGTAGTTTTACCTATACTGTGATGCCTTTTGGATTGAAAAATGTGCATGTTATATTCTCGTAGATAGTTTTTCAGGCATTCAAATATTTTATTCACAACTTCTTATAGGTCTACCTAGATGATTGGACAGTATATGGGCTTGTCATTTTGACAATCTACACTTAATATTTGAATGATGTAGACAATTAAGTATCTCTTTGAACATCAAGAAGTGCATATTTTCTATGCCATTTGGGATATTGTTAGGGCATATAATCTGCAAGGAAGGTTTGCTAGTTGATCCAGCCAAGGTTACAGTCATTTTAGGCCTGGAAGTGCCCACCAGTCAAAATGAGGTGCGTGGATTTTTAGGTCATACAAGATATTACAGAAAATTCATAAAAGGGTATGTCAAAATTGTTGCACCCTTGGAAGAATTACTGAAAGTGAAAGGTACATTTTATTAGGGAGAACTGCAACAGCACGCGTTTGAGGTATTAAAAGAGAAACTTACTACGACACCCATTATGCACTTTCCCTCATGGGATAAACCATTTCATGTGCATGTGAACGCTTCTGGTATGGCCATTGGCACTATGTTAGCTCAACCTGGTGAAGGTATTATAGATCATCCAATCTATTTTGCTAGTAGGAAGCTGACTCCTACTGAACGGAATTATACAACTACAGAGCACGAAGATTTTTCAATGATCTATGTATTGTACAAGTTTAGGCAATACTTGTTAGCAACACCATTTGTGTTTTATACATATCACATGGCATTGAAGTACTTGGTAAACAAGCCCATCTTACAAGGGCGCATATGCAGATGGGTGCTCCTATTTCAAGAGTTTGACTTCACAGTTCTGGTGAAGCCAGGGAAAAGCAATTTTGGACTAGACTATTTATCTAAAATCAATTCAGGAGAGGATGCACAGATAATTGAAGAAGAATGCACAGTTATGCGCACCCATGGAATTAGAAGACATTGTTATCTTTCTACAAACAAGTATGGCACCAGAAGGAATGAAATCATTAGAAAAGAAGCAGCTTGCTATACACGCGGCACCATTTATGTTAATCAGTGGTGACCTTTACAAGCTAGGAAGAGATGAAGTATTACGTCATTGTGTGTTAGAGCATGAGCGCAAGGATATCATGGAAGAAGCTCATGGTGGTATTGCAGGAGGCCATTATGCAGGTGATGTGACTACCTAGAAGATCTTAATTACTGGATTATGGTGGGAGACATTGTATAAAGATTGTAAAGAGTATTATAAGGCATGTGATCATTGTCAGCACCTAGGAAAACTAGGGAAAAGAGATGAGATTCCTTTGAGACCGATCACTAGTACCGAACCATTTGAGAAATGGGCCATTGACTTTTTAGGACCTATTTTACCAACCGTGCATAGGACTAGATCACGCTATATCATTACTTGCACAGATTATCTTACACGATGGGCAGAACCAGCACCTACGAAAGATAGTACAATAGCTACAGCAACTATATTTTTGTGGGAGAATGTTATTACAAGATATGGATGTCCCTTAAGCTTGACAAGTGATAAAGGTGCACACTTTCTAAATGAAACAATCAGGATCCTATTAGATGAGTTTATGGTTACACACCATAAAACTACACCTTACCATCCTCAGGAAAATGGAACTGTTGAGGCTTTCAACAAGATTTTGGGCCAGACTTTGACAAAAATATGTGATGTTGGAAGAAAGGATTGGGATGACAAAGTGTCAGCTGTGCTTTGGGCATATAGAATAACTTACAAGAGATTGAACAAGGCCACACCATTTCAGTTGGTGTTTGGCATGGAAGTTGTTCTTCCTATAGAATTTATGTTACCTTCTTTACGCATTGTGTGCACTGGAGGTCTAGCTGATGAACAAGATTTAGAAGAATGTATTGAAAAGATGATTCAATTGGATGAGTGCCAAGCCATAGCATGATGGAGTTAGAAGCAGGAAAAGGCCAGGAAGAAGGCATGGCATGACCGAAACATAAAGGATAAGAAGTTTGAGATTGGACAAATGGTACTTCTTTATGACTTAAAGTTCTTGCGATATCCAGGAAAGCTCAAAGTACATTGGTTGGGGTCGTATGTTATCACTTCTATACTTTAATTAAGTGCATTCTAATTAGAAGCACTTGATGGAACATGGCTACCCAGTTACTTTAATGGGAGTAGGTTGAAGCCCTACTATAAATAAGTCTTCTTGGTGTTTGTAATAAGGCAGTATTGCCATTTAGTTTAAGTTTTCAATCCTGTATTTCCTTAATGTATTTCCTTCATTGTTGCTATGCTTTCTCAATTTAGTTGTTTTTTTGGTGTAATAAGCACACTTACCCGTGCATGAAGCTAATTATTGTATGAAGAATTTTTATGTGTAGAGGACTGTACATACTTTTAGTGTGGGGTGGTTGTAGTGATCCAAGAAAAAGATAGAAAAAAATTGTGGGAATTGAAAGATGAAAGGAATAAGCTGCTACGGGTGTGCTTTAAGTCAAAAGAAGATTGCTTCTCAAAAGGTGACCAAGGATGGAGATGGATGAAGGAACATAGTATAACATGAGGTAAGAGGAGGCCATGATAGCTACCAGGAGAAGGTACAGTGACGAGGTACTCGGGTGCAGGAGCACGTGCGCTGAAGAGAAGTCTGTGACCATTGGGTAGGAAGTGTACGCTAGAAGGTTATAGCTGGGTGTGAAGATGTACCATGCATGGAATGAATGAGATTTGGTCAATGAATGAGGGGATATTTGGTAGGTGAAGGAGCAATAAATGCATAAAAATTTGAAAAATTTATATAAGGATGGGATGCAGATTCATTTTTACCATTGCAACTAAGAGTATTCAAGAGAAGAGCCAAGTGCGAAGAGCCGAGTGATCAAGTTAAGGTGTGAAGGGTGTGAAACCAAGAGTGACAACTGGATCTGTGTGATAAGAAGTTTACGTCCCTATTGGTGAAGGTGAGTGAAGCAAGAGAGACAGGAAAGGGTTAGGTTATGAAGTTTCCACCTAGGGCATAATTGAATCGAGCTAGGGTTTGATTCACAGAGTTACAGAGTTCAAGATGGGACACTTGCAGGGTGAAAATGGCACCAAAGAAGGCATCTATAGTAGTAGTCAAAGGGAAGAAGAAGATAGTTGTTGAGGAGGAAGAGATGGCACCCAAAAGCCATTTTTTAGAGATTCAATACCCAAAAGGATTCATTTTCATCCAAGAGTGGGATTCACCCATTAGAAAGAGTAAAGTGAGTGAATATAATCATAGGACTTTGGAGAACAAGAAGGAGCTCGATTCCTTTCTCACTACTAAAATGAACAAACGCACATAGCAGATGACATGCCAGTATATGATGATGTGGGTGAAAAGCTTTTAAAGAGAATTGGTGTTTACCAATTGTATGAGCTTCCATATTTTGGGAAGTATGAGCCCTTATATTAATGGCTCATGAGCAAGGTACACAAATACTTCTTCTACTTTGTAGGACGTAGAGTTAGAATTTCATTTGCGCTCATCTCATTAGTTACATATATGAAGGCCACAGGGGAAGACATAAAAGGTGATCTTGCATAGATAAAGATCACAATTTTACAGACCAAACAGGAGTTTGGATACCTTAAGGGTCCATGTGGAATGGACATAGATAAATTGAAGAACTATCCAATTGTACAAGCTGTAACATAACTTGTTACCAGGTTAAATGATCAGGAATGGTGGTCACAGGTAAACACTATGTGGTTACATATGGTTTGTAAGATGTTGGAAGGGACAATCTACAATATTGCAGGCTATGTTATAGAGAAAATAGTCAAAGAAGCTCACACAGGAGGGAAGATCAGCTTTGGGCATGTTCTACTATCACTGGTCTTCAAGGAGATTGGAGTACTAGATGGACCATGCTATGCCCTTAACCTATTGCTTGTATTAGGATATGAGTAACTGACTTGTGGCTTACCATATCATTTTATTATATCATTTATACTTTATCATGCTTAATAGGTCAGCCTGGGTGATGGCCATAACATATGAATAGTATATATAGGGGATTGTACGTAGTAGTTCATCATAATTTGAGCATTTGAGTCTTATTATATGGTTTGGAGGTTACCTCCTCAAAGTGGTGAAGCTATTATAATTGCATATTGAGATCATTATTCTGAAATATTGTGTTATTTGGTGTTATATTGCTACTCATAATCTGAATTATACTAGTAATTTCATTACAGACCAAAGGAGAAAATATGGGAATACCCCATGGAGAACAAGTCTCCAGCTGGAAGATTCAGCAAATACCTATGCAAGGGGACCATGACAGATGAAGTAAAACAAAGGGTGGAGAAGTGGTATGATAGGCTTTACGCGTAGCATTTGGGGAAGAGTGGCGCATTCCAAAGGACCTACCAGAAGTGGTAGGGAAACAAGTTTAGTTTGTTATATATCAGCATTTATGCATTGTGCACTTCCCAAATAAAGATGTATTCTGGAGCCCTTGGTTCAAGTTACCTTATGCATTCACTGCAAGGTATTTTCAAGAATCTATTCATAGATTTACAGGCATGCACCGAATGATCTTCAATGCAGATAAGGTATACTACTACTACCATACATTAAGGAAGAAGTATGTATATCCTGGTAGAATCACTTATACAGAAAGAATCATTTCAGAGGTTCTGAATATCAAACCAATAAGTCTTGGTTGTAGCAGATGTGGGGGCAGCATTGGTGTATCTCCAGTTGAAGCCAAAGATGGAGAATAACAAGTATGTGGAAGGTGAGTTTACACTTCCAGCACCACCAAAGGGAAAGAATACAATGGAAAATATTCCAACACCTAAGCCCACAGAGCCAATTGAAGTGCAGGATGAGGAGGAGGAGCGCGAAGATAGTGGTGGTTTGGAGAATAGGGGTAGGAGACATCCTACAAGTTAGAGTGAATATGAGCGCATTGTTACACCACCTCAGCCACAAGAGGGGGATGATGAGGACTTGAATGCAGTCCAAGGGGAGCATAAATTTAAAAGGGTATTCAGGAGAACAAGGACCCAAGGTGCTACCCCAACCACTGTGCGTAAATCACCCCGATTCTCCCCACAAAAGTAAGTGATTACGCAGAGAAGGAGGAAACTGAAGTTGAATGAGGAGGCGGAAGAGTCCAAGGAGAGTGCACCTACATCTCCTACACTTCTAGAGCATATAGAAGAACAGGGTGAGGCATTAAAGGAGAAAGAAGAAGAGAAAAGGCCAGAGTAAACAGCTGTAGAGGATGTTCAGGATATGGAGACGCAAGTCCCAAATTTGGAGGCTAAAGTTCCTAAGAAGCAAAGGTCTAGAAGGATAAGTGGGGAGCACATTCCACCAACCATGGGGTATGAAGAGGACGTAGGAAAATTTTTCTGCACCTGCTTCCAGAGCACGATTGCACAAAAATATTTATTTGGCTGGGAGTTTATGGACGAGGATATGGTGACTGTGCGCACACGAAAGCAACTATCGTGGTTGATGCACACCCACATGGATGAGCCTGACTTTGATGTGTGTGAAGAGTCATGTGTTTCGAGGTGACTGAAGAAGGCACCTCAAGCTAGGCACATGATAGTAAAGCCTACTGTCATGTCGGATGAGCAGGTCAGCAATGCATTGGTGAAAGTTTTTGCTGAGGTGGCTAGAAGAAACATGGACAAATCTACCATGATCAAAGCGCTACGTGAAGAGTTGAAGACAAAGGATGTAGAGATAGCATGCATAACATAGGAAAGGGACTTTGTGTAGAATAAGAATGAAGTGTTCATAAGCATTGCAGAGGATATTAGGGACAATGTAATCAAAGCAAGGCCACACTTGGAACCCAAGGTACCACAGACATTTCCTTCAGTGATACACTATGTGGGAAAGTTGGTGGAATTGGTGCTCGAAGATGAAACTCTACGTATGCAAGTGCCAGAAATATCAAAACAAGATGTTGAATGGGAGAAAGCATCTGTGATGAGAAAAATCACATCTTATGAAGGGCTTTTGCAGGCATTACAAGAAGTATTGAAGAAATCAAACCAGGCTTTAAATATATGCACAGCTCCAAAGGTGCTCATCAACATCAAGACCCTAGAAGAGAATAATGAGGTCCAGAAAGTGATGAAAGATGAGACATTGGGCCACACAAAAAGATTGTCAATGGTTAAACAGAAGCGTGAGGCCCTGACAGCAGCACAAGAGTCACACAAGACTTGGCTGGAAGAGCTTGGAAAGCTGATTGCTTAGAAGATGGACCTTTTAGAAGGAAGAATGACATCAATGTCTAGTGTTTTGTTGAATCTTACAAAATGATAAAGGAAGTGATTGCATGGGATGAGTTGGAATCCATTGTTGTGGACATCCCAGAAAAACCAGAGCAAGCACTCACTGAATGGTAGGTTTTGGATGCCGCAATAAAAGAGGAGTATCCATAGCTGATACTACAAACTGATATAGAGGAGGTTTCTTAAATAACCTACATTAAGCAATTCTTTATTTATCCACATTCTTTCATTCTTATTCTTTCATTGTTATTCTTTCCTTCAAATTTTTGGAGATAGCCCTTGTCAGGACAATAATGAGATTAGTGTGGGGTAATGTTGATCAAGGAATACTTGTCAAAGATTCATACAAGGAGTCTACATGGGATAGAAGGCCAGGATCAAAGGCACGAAAGGACAAGAAGGACACACACGTAGAAGGCAAGTTCAGATTTCAGGACTTAGTCAATTTTGAGCATGGAGGACCTATTTTTAGAAGATGGCATGCTAAACACATCAACAATGTAGAGATGTGTGCACCATGCATTGTCTATATTTGGAGAATAAGTTTGAAGCATTTACGCATGGAGACAAGCTAAGAATAGAATTGACATTTTAGCTAACTACAAGAGGACTATAGATAGTGCACTTGCATGTGTGGCTATGATTGAAAATTGCTTGTGGCTATCAATAGCATGCGACCTATTTCTGGAATAGTTAAGTGGTGATAGGAAAGTCCCCACCCTATATATATGATGTTAGGTGCATAGTAGAGGGAGATGTATCACAAAGAGTGGTGTATGTATGATTCTGGATATATGAATGTGTGTATCATATTCATACATACATTAATGTAGATTGACAATATTGTAAGGAGCTTCTGTATTTACTAATAGATGAAATATATTGGCTGAATCTAAGTGTCATTCTATGTAATTGAGTAGTGCATGTTAATGGTTAAATCATTATTACTATTTAAGCTTGTTCTTTCATAGATCTAAGGGTAGTATGCATTGTAGAATGATGGATTATTTATGAATCTATATGTTTCTTCCTTCATCATGTTAACATCCTGTTATAGCAACCCTAAAGAGCGACCCGGTACCTTTTCACACTTCGGGTGAGCACTCATTCTAGGCTAAGTGATGTGCCAACGAAAATAGGGTGTTATCTTGTAAATTCTAGGCTACATCATAGGTTTTCCTGTGAAGCTCTAACCAATCCCATTTACATGAAATAACAGTCAGGTTTCTCCAAACCTGCCATGTCCATGCTTCCACTAGACTCCTGCCTCACCAACCAAGTTTGTAGAGCACTGATACCATCCTGAACCCTCTCTTGTGAGCTCAAAACATCTTCAAAATGCACTACCAATCAACATTCATGTCATTTACAAGGTCTCACTTCACCTTTCACTCCTTTTTCCATCAATGACAACACCAATGACAATGACTGGGGACCAACAGGTTTTTTGTCATGTATTCTCCTTGTTATCTATCTTCTGATCTCACAGTCCTCCAAATCTCCCAATCTTGTCATTCTGTACACATGTAGCTTCAAATCCCATTTTCATCATAGCAAGTCACTGTCAATATGCATCATTCTTCATTGACCATGTCATCAATTATCACTTTTATCATCAGATCCATCTATTTTATTGCATCCTTTCTGTTCTCATCAAATTTAGGTTCATTTCATCATCTCACCATCATCATCAGTTTCAGATCACTTCAGAAAGTCTTTCAAATCTATTTTTTCTATATTTTATTTTTACGTTATCCCAATCATTATCGATTGTTCCCTGTAGTCTCAGGTCGCCATCGACATGATCAGGTTTGGTTCAGTTTTTATCATTTACTGTTATCATATCTACATTTCATCTTATCCAACTTATCTCAAATTTTTTGTGTCAGTTCAAATTTTATTGCATGTTATCACTTACCCATCATTATTATATATATATTTTATCAAAAAGTGGTTTGACATCCATCCTAGGAAGTTTTCACTTCTCGGGACCGGCATGATCGGGAATCCCACCATCTTATCTACTAATCATTTTCTTGTTGAGTTTCTCTTTGTTGTGTAGGTAATCAAGCTTGTTGCGAGGAGGATATTTTGTGCCCATATCCATCATCATCTCATCTAGAGGTAGCCTTGAACCCTCTCATTATTAGAGTTGTTTGTTTTCTCCATTACCATTTCACTAATTTGAAATAGGAACAAGAAAATCACTTCAAAATTCTTTAGTGAGTATTTTCATTATTTTTATTTTCATTTCCATATTCCATTCATCTCTTTCTACTAACCTCGCAGGTGGGAGCTTTGCTCACTTGCGTGTGTGGCAACTTGTTTTTCTTAGATCAACATGTTTGTTAAAAATTAAAAAAAAAATCAAAGGATAAATAGTGTTATCCAAGTATTCTTCATTTTTTCATATTTACTCTTGTTGACCAAGATCCTTCATTCCTATTCAGACTAGTGAACTAGTAATAAAGGAAACAAGTAACTCTGAATATGAAGGGTTTAGGGTACCTTGGGATGATATGGATGAATACAAGCACAATATGAACTCCCCTTTGTTGTGACCTAAGTGACATGTATAACAAAGAAGACTAAGAAGAAAAATGGATTAGTAGATATATGGAGGGTTTTCCGACAAAGTTGATCCCAAGAAGTGTGAACTTCCTAAGATGGATTTCAACCCTCTTGTAGACAAGATAAGATAAGAATTGGATATTTATAAATTAGATGTAGCATCTATGCAGAATCTAAAGTAAAACAAGAACTGAAAGCTGGATCTAAGATGATAAAGGAATATTTGATCTAAATACAAAAAAATAAATCAAACCTAGCAGGGGTTGATAGTGACCCAAGATTGTAGAGGACCAATTAATGACGACCAAGGCTAGATGAGGATAAAATATAGAAGAACAAGCCTGCAAGCCCTCTTGTAGCTGGATATGAAGCTGATAATGCATTATGATAATCAACAAGAACCTGCAGAAAGTATGGAACGAGAGGAAATAGAAAGGATTTAAGAAAATTAGGAAAACAAATGGTAAATGATATGAAAATAGATTGTGGCAACGGTAACTAGGTTGGATTGGCAGTGATCATAAGCTGGCAGAATGGATCTGGGATGGCAGATAGGACAGAGTGACTAGATCTAAAATCTACGTGATTTGGATCAAGTAAAGGATGTGGCAGGATGAATGAAAAACAAGAACAGAGAGATGGGTTTATGGCGACCAGGAAGGGTTGTCAGCAACCAGAGCTGATTTGGACTTGGATAAATGAAATGGGAAAAATGACAGCGTAAAGATGAAGATGGAAGTTTACTGGATGCAATAACGAGGCACTAGGATGATTGTAGAACCTGTAAATACAATGAGGATGGCTTCCAAAATGTGATGACAATGGATCTAAGCATATAATGACAAGAGGACTCCAAAGCTCCAAAAATGAACACAAGATATCCAAGATGGATTCCAATTGGCTTGGTAGCTGCAAAAAGAGGTCACACAATGAAGGCAAGATCTCAAGAGCTCAGAAAATCTCAAAATTGCATCCTTGAACTAGGAGGGAAAAAGGTGGATTTATAGGGTTGACGGTGACCCAGATGGGTCATCACCGACTACAGGGACCCATCCATTTGGATAGTAGGAAAATAATGATCTCAAGATAATGAGCCCATAAGAAGCAGTATTAGGGTTTATATGAATAGGGACGAGCTAGGGTTGCATAGTGAAGATAAATCGGTAGGTGGATGGTTAAAATGAGTAAATAAAAACCATGGGTGGGTAAAAAATATTAAATGATGGCCTAGAAAGAGTAAAATTGAAGACTTAGGGATGATCAACAATTTAAATGAGGATTAGGGATGATTAAGGGTGATTAGGAATGACTTAGGGAGAATAAAATAATGGGATGACAATTAGAGCTAATTAATAGTAATTAGCATAAATGGGATGGGATAAAAAGATGAATAATATAAGAACAAATGTGGTAAAATGGTGATTAATGGGATAAATTGAATTTAGAAAGGAAGGTAAAATTTGAATGGGTGATTTTAAAAAAAAGAAAGTGAATGCGGGGTGAAGGGTAATGATACCAAATTTTGGTGTCTACATTTTCCCCTTTTTAATGAGGGCTTTGTGTTGGGAAAGCCACAAGACAAAAACAAGAAGGATGGAAAAGATAATTGATTTGTTGTTCCCCCTCAAACTAGGGGTCAAAGACAAAGGAAATTGATCACAAGTTTGAAAGAGATAGGTGAAGAAGGGTGTAAATGATGAGAAAATAATATGAGGGGATAAGATATCCTAGAAGAGGATTGAATAAAAATTAAAATGTAAAATAAAGAGATGGCAGTGATTTTGAAGTCACTTCGATAGGGAACAAATTACCATCTTCAGGGAGATGGTGGTAATGTCCTACAAGCTTATGAGTCATCAAAACCCAATGCAAAATGGAGGGAAACCACTTAAATAGATGTGCAAACTAGAGGACCAATGGGTCAAAGGAAGACATCGATTATGTGCAAAAAAATGTGAAAATGGTCGAGACAAGGGTCATAACAAAAGGATAGGGGTGGGACAAAAAAGTGATAAAAAAACTAAATTTCCCCAAGAGGGAACATGCGGATGGCCATAGGAAATAAGATGAAAATAAAGATGTGATATATAAGGAACCCTGAGTGGGGAACAATAAAGATGTGAGATGAAGACCATTTTAAGGAAAAAGTGGAAGAAAAGATAATTTTGAAAGGATTGATCGAAGAGAGTAGAAAGGGATATTGTTGAAAAATAAAGGGTTGGGTCGACGACGACTAGAGGCATTCAGCAGAAACTAGGGAAACACGGCGGCAACTCAGCTAGGTTCAGTGACAACTATGGTTGGTGGGTTATATAATCCCATGGGTTGGCCGAATAGGCTCATTTGTACATGACAAAGTGACGATTAAGATCTCTAAGCTATAAAGAGAGAGTGATATTTGGATAGAAATGGAGGTTGGAGGAGTCGTGAGGAAGCGCTAGAGGACCCACAGGATGGTAAGTGCCTAAACCCTAGCTTATTCTAAAGCATTTTTTCTATTTTTCTTTAATTTTTTGCATTTTTTCAAATTTGTATCCTGGTGCCAGGGGTGTTTTCTGGTGACTAGACAAAGTCACCATTGACCGGACCTAAAAGGGCATCAAACCTAACCAGGACACATCGACCCAATCTAGGTCAGCATTGACTAGGGATGAAATGATGGATTTTTTCTTGATTTTGATATTTGATGAGATTTGGATGATGAGAAATCTAATGCTTGTATCTTTTATAGGTTTTACAAGCTCGAGATACCATATACTTGAGAGATAGAGTTCCAACCCTCTATGAGTGGATTAGGGGTGAGATAGCAGACATTGAGGATCACTTAGTGGTAGTTTATTTGGGTGGATTCTAATATTATCAGTAGATTCCATGAGATGTGGGCTTGCTGATTGTACTGGTGGAGAGGTGGGATGTGTGTAATTGTAAATTTTGGTTCAAGATGGATGATATGAATATCACTCTAGAGGATATATATTACCTAAGATTACTAATACATGGGGAGCAGATAGTTCCCATTATAGTCAATAGTAGATTGGAGGTTTTGACACAGTTGTTTAGAGATGATGCCCCACATATTACATTTTCTTCTATGGAATTTTCATATGAAATGAGGTATGATCGCGGAGTACCTCGGAGTCGATTGATTAGTTTGGTGGTGATGGTGATATCGTGCTACGCACTACCATATTCAGGAGGTGTTAGGTTTCTATAGACACTAGCACGAGCCCTGGTAGATATAGTGAATCACCAGGTAATGTTTTCTTTTGGGATAGCATTTCTAGCATATGTGTATCATGAGATGTCTATGTATAGATTCACAAGGAGGATAGGACTAGATGTAGGGTTTCTACTCCATTGTTGGGCCTATAAACATATAGAAGTCATCAGGCCACCAGGGCTTCCTTAGGTTACAGGTGATCACATCCAGCTGGAGGTCATATTTTTGAGGTGGCAAGATGATCAGGATCATGGGGATAGAGGGGTCAAAGATGCAGATTGGTATGGTGATAGATTCACGTAGCTAGAGATAGAGCAGGTGAGGTGGCGACCATATCACAAATTTCCTTCATGGCCTAGAGTAGATGCAGAGTTATTAGGTATGAGGAGGACTAGGTGGGTATAGGGGTACAAGCTTGATATGATCAAGGTTGTGTAGTTTGATATATTTTGAAGGTAGATAGAGATCTACTGATTCCAAAAAAGTAAGGTTTTTGGGACACTTTAGTGCATGGAATGTTATTTTTATCTAGTCCAATCTACTTGGTCATATATGACCACTGTAATGATATTATTTGTATGTAATTAAGGTGTATGGGTCTAATTTTTCATGAGGGACCAACCTCCTTTGGGTTAGTGAGTTTATTTGCATATAAAAGTGAAGTTTGAGCTCATTTTGTGAGCTAGTCTTGCAAAGGGGAGAAGTGCGACCTCGAGGAGAGAAAATTGCATGTATGAGGGAAGATTTTGAGAGTTGATTAGATGCATGATAGGTTGAATATTGTTTGAATACATGTGTGCAAGATTTTAGAGGCAAGATAATTCCATGAATACCTAGAGAGAGAAAGTTGAAGAAGGTGTGCCTGAGAGATAATTTGAAGGAATTTGGAGTTAAACTTTGGGATCACTATCAGCTGTGGTATCAGCGTATTTTTAGTGGTCATACTTCTACAAATATATTATAATGAGTAATATTCATAAGAGTATCTTGTTGTGATTCATATCAATAAGTTTTTAGGGTTTGGTGCTCCTTGTGGGGTTGGTGCCTCACTAAAGAAAGCTCTTGTGATGCGTAATATTCACTTGAGTCCTTTGTTGTGTGTAATATCAGTAAAGTTTTAGGGGTTGGTGCTTCTTGTGGGGTTGGTTCCTCACTAAAAAAATCTTGTAGGATGTGTAATATTCTTGCAAGTCCTTTCTTTGAGTAATATAAGAAATGGTTTTAGTGGGTTTTCTTCCCCTTGAGGGTTTCCCACATATATCTGGTGTTTTGTGTTCTCTCTCTTGATTATTACACATGTGACTGTTTATTGCACACATAATAAGTTTACATGGTTTATGGATATTGAATGGTTAGGTTGAATTATGAATCTAAGAAATTGTAAATGAAGTTGTAATTGTTTGATTACTGGTTCACCCCCCCTCTCGGTCACTGTGCTTCCAACAATTGGTATCAGAGCATGTCCTTGAGAAGAAAGTTTCACCACTTGAAGGAGATCCTAGAAGTACAAGATTTCTATCGAAGAAAGAAAGGAATTGAGAGGTAAAAGAGAAAATGTCAAGAGGTTTTTAATCCAGCTAGAGGAGACAGATGCAGACCTAAAAAGGTATGATGAATTGATGAGCAATTCATGTGAAGAAGATGGTCCTAAAGTGGAAGATGGTCAAGTGAATCCATTGATCAGAATAGGGGTTTGCTTGAAACCCCTAGGGTTTTACATATGGCAGTCCATATACAAGGTATGAAATCCTTCTCCTACAAATTTAGGTGATGATAAGTCTCATGAAGTTGGAAAATAGGTTCATATGTTGATTGTAGGACAAGATGCCCTAAAAATGGAAATGAAGAAGATATAAGATCTAGAGAGGAAGAAAAGCATTCCCTACAAGCTAAGAATAAAGATGCTCTAGATATTTCCAAGTTTGTAAAGGATAAGAGAGAAGAAGTTGATGAAGATCTAAGATCTATAGATGATGAGCCAGATGTAAATCAAGAAGCCCTATACATTAAGTTAATCCATGAAGAGATCAAAGAAAATGATTGCCCAAATTTTGAAGGTGAAGAGGTAGAGGATGACCTAGGAGTTGGTAGTGAATAAATTTGAGTAGGTTATGGTGATTTTTCATGAAAATAGGCTGTGAAGAAATCAAATAATCCCATGAAGCTCATGTGACAAGTCATGAGAACAAAATTAGCGTGTTTGAGCAAGCTAATGAGGAAAAGGCACTCTCAAGAGATTCTAACGGAAAAAATCAAGTAATTCATCATACAAGCTATGGTGTTGTATTCTATGAGTTTTTATTCTTGTTCAAACAATATGGACATAGGTATGAAGACAAGTGAAAGAAGAAACAAAGTGGAAAAACCTCATTAAGGCATTGTGATTGCCAACAAGAAAAAAGAGTAAAAGGTATGTGTTTATTGATTTTATGTCTTCATTCATGAAATATAAGTACTCAAGAATGATAAGGACATTAGGAAAGATGTGTAGATCAATTTTAAGGAATTGAAAGAAAATATTGTGTAATTTGTGATGATTTTACTCTTAACATGCTCCAAGAAGACCTAATGGAGTTGTTTTGGAAAAACAAGAGTTTGAGGAGTCAAATGGATGTGTTAAAGGCCAAAAATTGGTACACATCATCTACAGAGGGTTTAATTGTAGATTCAAGAGGTGTTATGCCAAGAGGAGATCAAATTTGTTGGAAAAGGTGACAGTTTGTCACTCCTGGCTGTAGGATGCTCAAGGAGACCTATTTGAAACATGTCTATCATGTAAAATGATATTTTATATTTGGTTTTTGGTTTTGAAACTTCAGTAACATAAAGAATATCATGATGTGTCTTCAAAAATTTCTTCGTCAAAGCTTGAAGGTCAATAAAACTCAAGAGATACCAAGAAAACTACTCAAAGAGGGCTATAAGAAGCTTTTCTAGTCAAGAGAAGAAAGAAATGAAAAAGAAGAGTTGTCAAGTCAAAGAGTATGTCTCTAGGGGAAAAAAAGTCTCATGTTGATTCTGCTAATAATTATTCCATAAAAATGTTATGGAGGTTCCTAAGATTATTGGATCATCAAAGAATGGTTAGTACTTTTTTTCTTTCCTCTATGAAGTCTGTATAACACTAGTGTACTAAGTCTAAGTTTTGTGTTAAATTTGAACACTCATGAAAAGAGTCTTTTGACATATGACATGAATCCATGTGTAACTTATTTGTAATAAGATCTATAATGGTGTGTTCTTCATAAAAAATCATGATTTTTTGTTTGATTTTATGTCATTTACCAAGTCTTGTCCTTTGAAGTTTACACTTGGAGTCTACACCAGATAAAAAAAAATTTGATTGTGTATGTGATGTCAAGAGTAAGAGTTAAGTTTTTATCATCAAGTAAGTTCATGTGGGTGTGTCCTCATACCAGAGAAAACATGATAAGTGTATAGAAATTTTCAAGTCTGTGTATCTTATCAAACTTGGTTGAAATTATACCTTGAGATGTGATTTAAAGGATGTTTTGGCCTCATATGAAGTTTGTGTAAATCATTATATAAATGAATATGCATTTACAGTCTAGGAGTCCTTCCAAAATCCTATAATGATTCTTCAATATGTCTAAGTATTGCATTTGAACATTCTAGGTTGTATAAGGATCTTAGTTTGAAGTGTGTGATCTTGTTTTGTCATCAAATAATGTGAGAAGCCCAACATGATAGTGTATTTGAGATAAAATGTATGTCGTTATAGGTTGTTTAAAGTCAAGAACTATGGATTCAAGAGAAAAAGATGTGTAAAGCACCAGAGAAACTGTACCAATTCAATCTAGGACTCCATGAAAGGATTTTTGATGATAATAAGATATTACATAGGGATCAAAAGTTAAAGAAAGATCTGAGTCATTGGATAATTGATGTCTACAGTATGACAGTTGGGCTTAGGTTTTGAAATGGTTTGATAATATTTGAAGCACAAGGTGGTATATGAAACTGTACATGATCACTAAGAGTCTTTTGATTTTTTCCAAGCAGAAGGTCAAGGCATGTAGTGCAAAGGATTTAAGGTCTAAGTAAAATCTAAAGACTGTCAAAGCTCCAAAAGTTAGGATATGTTGTCATTGTTCCAAGTCAAATGAAATTTCATCAAAAGTATCTCAGGGTTAAAGTATTGAAGTCTCAAATTGCAGGGAGTTGGTGTTCTTGAAGGATCAGTAGACATGTTTTTTGGCTAAGCATTAAAGGTCTTTGAATGACCTATAAATTGAGATGAAGTTCAAATATGTGTATGACATCATTGTTTCAGGAGGACAAAGGGTGTTACGCACCATCTAGGGCATAAGGTGTGATATCAATATTTGCATTATATCAAGCTTGATAGAGGTTCTATAAAGACAAGAAATGTTGCAAAAGTACTCCTACGGGTCAGTTACAAGGTATAGTGTCAAAATAAGCCTCAATTTAAGTAATTTAGGTTTGCAAATTTGATGGAGAAAATGTAAATTATGGAAGTTTACTCATGTATGATAGACATCTAAGTATGAACACTCTATTCCCTCAGTAAACAAAAGGAATGCTATAGGAGATTTGGAGGAGAATGATTTCTTTTGTGGCTTCACAAGGCCTTATAAGAATCAAATTGAGGTGTCTCAGTTGATGAAAACATTTCACAGTCTGGAATAAAGGCATAAATGGTATGTAATCTAGGGTTTTTGATGTCAAAATGGTGGTCTTGATTTTGATGACTCACATATGGTAGTGCATTATGATTTGTGAAGATGAAATAGTTTACTACAGTAGTACTAACTCTAATAAGGTGTTGTAAAGATTCTGAAGTGTAGGAAACGTTACAGGTCTAAAAATTATTTCATTGCAAGGAAAATGTAGTACTACATGCCTTTAAGATAGGGGAATGAAAACTTGGCATGCCACAATGTCAAACATATTGATTGAAGTCTTGAAATGATGATCAAAGAAGAGGAAGCTAAAATGTGTCTTGATAAAAGCTCCAAGTGATCTACAAGGCTCAAGGACAACTTCAGGTTTATAGTGGCAACAAGAAGGTATCTTGTGAGAGAAGGCTTCTTAAAGGCATCAAAACTTGCAATATTGTTTTTTTATTATCTTGAAAACCCAATTCAAGGTCTAAATGATAAACATCTGATAGAGCATGAGGGTTTGTGTGTCCTTCAAAGGTTATTGTGTGTAGACTAATTTGGGGTCTTGGAATCAATACAAAGGAAGAATGATCCTACACAAGGTTTGAATGAGGTTTCTATAGGTTATATTAATGCATAGCAAGTTTTTGAAAGAGGTCTAGATTGAAAAAAAGTTATGACATAGGAATGTAGGTGGGCATGTACTGATTTTGAACTAATGTGTCAAAATGAGTGATCTTAAAGATTGTGCAAAAGTTTATCAGAAGTATTTAAATGTGGTTGGACCTTCATAGCTTGCAAAATACCTTTCATCCACTCCTAAAGGTATGAATCAAGATTCTCTATGTTTAAAGAAGACAAAGTTAAACTTATTGAGATCTCTAACATGGTTGATGGACTTCATGGTGTCTCTAGAGAAGAGAAGGATATCAAAACAAGATTTATTGCCTTATGGATGAGTGTGTTCTTAACCTCAAACATGTACAGTGAAGTCTGATGTCCTATGAAAAATGTTGAATTAAGTATTCTATACAATGGTAAGGCAAATTGTTTTCTAGAAAGCTTGTATGGCCTCCAGAGGCAAAGGACTTAGAGTTGGTCTGTGACAATGTATATGGGTTGTAAGGTTATGTTTTGATAGGGGGAGTGAGTGTTATCTTCCATTGGATAAATATGATACTCTAGAAGTGTGAATAGCATAATTGGAGATTTGTTAATATGCAAAACAAGCCAAATGATTAAACAAGTGTAATCCCACTCAACAGAGGCTGAGAAAAATGAACATATGCTTTAGGGACTATGATGAAGTGATGATGCAGCTCTATGACTTGATTTCAAGGTAAGGAGAAATTTTGTTTTGCATTTCTTGCTAGAGAAGGGTAGTAAAAACCTAGGGGGAGGTGCTAGGAGGCATATCATGATGAGTTTGTGCTTTTAGATCTTGGAAAAGGTTGTCTAAAAATTATTGAAGCTGATGTTTAGAAACAGGTTGTCCTTAAACTAGTCAAGATAGAGATGAAGGAAAATTTTATGGTCTTAAGCATGTTCTATCCCTTGAGAATGATGAATAACATGAATGAATCCTAAGAGGAGGAGTATCATGCTCAGGGGGAGCCTTTTTCCAAGTCCAAAGGGTTTTGTTATGTTGTTGAAGCAATCAAAGTGAAGACAATACATTCCCAGGGGGAGTTATTTGAGAAAGTAAGTTAATTTTGAGCATTGTTACATTGTCCTTTCCTAGTGTTTTCATTTTCCATGTTTTAAAGTCATTGTAGCCTTTGTCATAGATGGCAAAGGAGGAGATAAACATCATAAACATGGATTTGAGTTCAGTTAGTCTATTTGTCTTGTTGGTTTCCATCAATGACAAAGGAGGAGATTATTGGCCATTGTGGGTTACTGTTTTCATTTATGTCAACCCCCATTGGTGGAAAAGGGTGTCATGCAACCATGTGAGTCCCTATATGATGTTATTTAGATGTCAAGCATGAATGTTGTGTGTTTTGGTGAGCTTAGCAGTGTCCTGGTGCATGGTTGAGTATGCCTTACCATGGTTTGATTATTCCCAAGTGTGTTGTTGAGTTTAATGAGGTCAAGCATGGTCCTAATGATGTGTTTAAGGTTTATATGAGTCTGCATAAGGTCAGTAAGGCCAGGTCATGAGGTTATAGTATTGCATCAGGTCATTCTAGGAATGCTTCTAGCCCTGGAGCATCCAAAATGAGGTAGTGGCATGAGACTTGGACTGATGATTCTTTTTGGAGAATGGTTGTAGTATATTGACAATGTACCTGAGGTGTATGGTGAATTTCATGTCAGAATTCAGAGTTTTAGTGCTTCTATGAGGTCCTTAGGAAGTTACAAGTGAAAAATAGGAAGCTTTACATAGGTCAGTCATTATGGCTGGAAATTTTGAGGCATATCTAGGCTATGTGGTGATTATGGATAGTTATAGGATATTTTCATGGTGCTTCATGCCAAGTTTGAGGTCAAATTGGTGAAGAAATTTGAAGCTATGCATGTTTTAGTGAAACCAAGTAAGTTTGAGTGTATTTTTATAGCAAAGTTAGACCTTTTGATGCTCGTTGTGAATTGTATGCATTGCATGGGGACCTAAGCTATTTGGGGCAGCTTCTTAGGTCAGTTATGAATTTTTCACAAAAAATAATGAGGTGGATTGATTGTCACGTTTTTATGAACGATCATTAAGAAGCTAAGTTGGTTTGAAACCCTGGCTAAACCCTAATGTTGAGCAGATAGAATATGACACTAAGGAGAGGGCACATAGAAGATTCGCACACAATAGCAAGGCACATTTGAAGGCACAAAAGGATAGGGAAGGAAACGTGCATGAAAGACAAAGATTGATTCGGGACTTAGCCATTTTCATGGTTACGGGCTATTTTTGGAGATAGCGTATGGAGCACACAATGGGATGGAGACTTGTGTGACACACAAATGCTATTTTGGGAAGAGCATCTACTAAGCCATGCATGAGTTTGAGTTAATAATAGGATTACTACTGCCAGTTAACTGTAAGAGATCTATTATTATAAAACTTGCATGTGTGCATGTTATTGTAAAGGTGCATGACTATTTTCAGCATGCGACCTATTTTGGGAAGTGCATAAGTGGTGAAGGGAAATTCCCCACCCTTATAAATATGTATTAATCTGTGTAGTTAGAGAGACACTGTGTATGAGCTATTGTGGAGTTATGTCGGATCTGATGTGCACATAAACTTATGATATTACTTATTGTAAGAAGCTTATGTACTTACTGTGTATAATATAATCGAGTGTATTGGGTGAATAATGGTGTTAAACATGACTATAATTGGTTCTTACATGGTTGATTTCATTATGTTTATCATTTAATTCATGATTCTTTAAGATCTAGATCTGGAATATGCTTTGTGGAATGTTTATGCTATTTATGGATCTGAATGCATTATATCTTCATCATGTTCACATCCTACACAAGTAACTCTAAGGAGGGGCCTGGTACCTTTGCATGCTTTGGGTGAGCACTCAGCTCAGGCTGGGTGATGTGCCAGCATGCCTGGGTTATTCATGGTAAATTCTAGGCTGCATCATTGGTTCCGTTGTCGGGACCTCTTTTTCAGTTGTTTTCAGGATGGTTCATGATGAAGACGTACCGGTTGACCCTAGAAAGTGTTGAGGAGTGGATAAAATATCTAGAAGAAGAGTACGCACGGAGGTTCAACACTGGATCTGAGTTTGATGCACATGTATGGGTGGAAAAGAATCTGTATGACTGTTTGTATGAGAGATTCTTTGATATTTTCCTAGTAGAACTGTATGAGTGGCTAGTTGCTTATGCGTCTAAATGGAATTGGAGGTATCACACACTTGTCTAGACACAGGAAGAATTTCAGGCCCTGTATGATGCTGATCTGATTTGGACACGTGTTGTGGATACTTGGTTCCATGGTGTTTTGAACAACTATATTCTGGAGTACTCAATTTCCACTTATTCTTTCCCAGAGGTAGCTGAGTTCCAATTTTTATGGTATCCCAGGGGAACTTACTTGCAAGGCATTCCACTAGTGATCAAGATCTTGATGGTAACCTTGAACTTAGAGGAAAAGCCGATGGCTAGCTAAACCCCACCACATGCGGGGGCAGGAGTAGGTTTGGTGAAAGATGGTGGACCTAGTGGCAGAGAGGTAGAGAGAAGAAAGACGTCTTAGTATAATGAGGTGAGTGAGAGGGAGATAGAGAAGCAACATGACATTACAGAGTGGATGGCATTGAGGAGAGAGATGGCTCATGAAGGATTTGGAGCTCATGTAGAAGGTGTGGAGCCAGAGCATCAGGAACTCCCCCATTTGGGAAAGCATGATAGGGAACCCTCCTTGGCCTCACATAGGAGCATGCCAATAGAGACAACCTGGGCCATAAGTGCACATCTAAATCTACCTGGAAACCTAGCCCTTACACTTGGTTTTCTAGTATCTAGTACATCTAATAGTCAACAAGCTAATTTGGGTAGTAGGGAAGCAAGAGTAAGTCACATAGCAAGTACATCTATGGTAGGGAAAATGTCTTCATTGTTGTTTGGAGGTACCTTCTCAGGTGCATCATCTACACAGAATTCAGAGTGCATAGAATTTGGGGCTCACTTCTGGGAGTAGTACCACCATGTAGACTATAGGAGTTTCAGTACAATACTACTATTGGGACACAGGGAAGTACATCTTCTGGTCCACTTCTGGCTACAGGTGGAGGATCAGGGGGTATAGGTGGCTCTAGTTCTAGTGGATCTGGTGGTTCTGGAGGCAGAGGCAAACACAAGAGGTTCTGGATCAGGTGGGTAGGGTCTGTACCAACCCCAGAATATTTACATGGATATGTATCTTCATCTTCTAGAGTATAGGGGCATAGAAGATGTTGTTGAACATGTGCACATGTGTGAGATACTGTGGCGTGCAAAAGGAATCATGACTTCTGAGTGCAAGGCAAGTCAATTTGTAACTACATTGTAGGGATGCACACATAATTGGTACAGGAAGTTTGACCCTGATCAAACTTGCATAGATTATGCAACATTCAAAGATGCATTCCTTAAAGAGTTCTATATCCCTGAATTTGAGCAGAAGAGTATAAGCACGCTCAAGGATATTAAACAAGGCACTACTGAGAGTGTCTAGGAGTATGATGCCCATTTCAAAACACTTTTATCTAAGCTTTCTTATGATATTCATGCAAGCCAACATGCACAATGGTTTGTTGGAGGTCTGATCACACCTTTTAGAAGGGCATTGTCACATAAGACATACACTGATCCGTGCATGAAGCACTTGAAGCAGCTTTGCATGCTGAGGCAGTTAGGAGTATAGACACTAGAGTCAACCCATTCTTGGAAGCACAAATTACAGCTATGGAAAAGCAAGTTGGAGAAACTATCGGTGAACTCAGCGCATGAGACACACACTGGGATTTGGTGTACAGACTGTGAAGTGGAAGGGAACACCAAAGATAGTTGTCCCCATAGAATAGTATGTTCATTATTGCTAGACTATGAGATATGTCACCTGAACCATGACGCCAGCCACTGCCCATTATTACAACACATGATAAGGAAGAATGTATCCTACTATTGTAAGATTTTCTGGTCCACGACTCACAATACAGAAGACTACAGGTTGATTGGTCAGATCCATGATGTTATAGATATTGGTGTGTGACAGACAAGGAGTATCAGATAAATCTAAGGGTAAAGGTGAGCACCAGGATCAGAATCACAATCAAGCACACTATGATCAGAATGAGGGGTGCTATGAAGGAGGACGTGGCAGAGGTCAAGGATACCATGGTGGATTCAGAGGTTGAGGCCGTGGTGGTGGATGAAGTGAATTCCCTCGCAGAACATGCTTTACATGCGGATCACCTGACCACTACAGGTGTGAATGTCCTCAGAATATTACATGTTCTTTCTGTGGGAAGAATCATAGCTATGAGGAATGCCTGGATCTATATGAGCATCTTAGCAAGCAACATAAATAGGAGAACAAAGGTGCAGGGATGGTTAGGATACAATGCACTGTGGAAAATTAGTGGATGCCAAAGTTGGCACCAGAACCTGAGGTATTACCTGTGAAGATCACTACATGCGTTGAAGTTGTGCGCACTAGAGAAGTGTTACAGCAGAAATCCTACCATCACTAAGGAGGATGTTTTGCATGCAAGGTATCTAGATCCTGTGCACCAGAAGGAGGTTTATCAGGAGACCATGGAAGTACTCAGAGACCTTCAAGGGGAAATACAATGTTTAAAGGAGCAATCATGGAAGATGGAACAAAAGAAGGCAACAGAGATGGTCCAGTCAGATATTGATGACTTGAAGGAGGTATGCAAAATGTTGCACCAGGAGAATATCATTCCATTACTAGGGAGTTGGCTAAAGGGAAACACTCCATGTGCACATGAATATTGAGAATGGATGTCAGATCCTGCATGCAAATATTCCCCCCATAACTTAGATTACGACAAGGAGATCACTCTGAATGTTGTTGTCGATGGATGGCTCTTGAGTAATATATTGATTGACACAGGCATGGAGGTAAATGTGCTTACTTTAGATGCATGGGTACAGATGGGGAGACCTTCATTGCAACCATCTTCTAATGTATTATTTATGGCTAATCAAACTAAGGCCACTCCTATCGGAGTTTTAAAAGATGCATCCATTACTATACAAGGGGCCAAGTTCACTGGGGATTTTGAGGTTTTAGCACTTGCAGAAGAAGACAGTTTCCCAGCTCTGCTTGGGTGCCCTTGGTGTTACATGAATAATGTTGATCTTCAGTTCAACAAGGGATATATAAGTTTTGAGAACAAGGAGGAAAGAGTTATTATCCCTTTAACATATGGGAAATTTGCACCCTATGTTGAGCCTTTGAGTGAGGAAGATCTGAATAGGATTTATGTACATGTCATTTGGGACCCAGAAGTACTCGAGCCATCTAAGGAAGGAATCCTTCAGTGGGAAGATGTGTAGTCTATTAGTGATACTACAAGTATTGCTTGTGATAATTGGGCTCATGGTACTTATGAGATGGTTGGGCATGAAGTAAGGAGCACATTTGCATGGAAAATCAAACCTCGTTGCATCAGGAGGATAGGTAACAACTTTGTACCTTGGTACACTGGAGAAGGAGACCCTACGGTATTCCTGCGCACCATGGAGGAATAGTGGATAGACCAATTTGAAAGAAGAAATATGTTAGCATATACCCTGCGTGGGACAACAACATGCTGGTGGGTGGTTCACAGGGATAATCTTGTAGAATGGAATGAAGTCAGGATTTCTCTAACAACTCGGTTTTCCAGGAGTAATGCACCTACTCAAATATGCACTTATCATGGTAATCAACCTATTCAGTAGTGTGAGAGGCTCTGGAAAGAGGGGCAGGAAGCTTTACCACCTTTTCTATGGGTGCACAAACTTTATTCCACTTTACAAGGCTGTGCACATGCTTGGTATGTATATGCGGAGCTACATAGAGAAACTGGAAATTGGCAGGATTTGATTGCAGGAATGGTCCAAACTTTTGACTACTTCTCTACTAAACCTCTAGTAGAAGAGGCATTAAGGGTTATAAATCATTTAACTATGGGAGACAGTGCAAAGGTGGAAGAACTCATTCAGGAGTTATTTGATGAGAATGAATCAGGAGCACACTTTGATGAAGAAGCAGAGACAAATGCCATGCTACTTAAGCGTGCTTTCTTTGAGAAAGAAAAAGGAAAGATGGTCTACATAGTGGATGATGAAGAAGTAGAAAATATGGATATAGATCATTCAGCAGGTACGTGTGAGGTTTTGGATAGTGTGGATAACAATGCGTGCATGCCTATCATGAACCTATGAGGACAAAGAAAGTGAATATTGGTACGGATGTTGAACCTAAGGAGGCAATAATTGGAGATTATTGGTCTGACTCTGAAGTGGAAAAGATAGTTGAGTTGCTCATGATTTTTAGGACTTATTTCCTAGGGGATACCATGAATTAAAAGGATTGCATAAGTCATTAGGAGAAATAAAGTTCAAGCTTAAGGAAGGTCCATGCCCGGTCAGGAAGAGACCCTATAGGATGAACCCTAACCTGCGCATAAAAGTTAAAGAAGAAATTGACAAGATGTTGAAGTCTGGCATCATCAAGCCCCTAGAAGAATCAGAGTGGGTTAGCCCCATGGTTATCAGTATAAAGAAATATGGTTGGATTAGGATTTGTGTGGATTACAGAGAACTAAATGTTGCATGTGTGATTGATCCCTTTCCTACACCTTTCACAGAGGAGATATTAGAAGGCATTGTAGGGCATGAAATCTATTCTTTTACAGATGGATTCTCTGGGTATCATCAGGTCTAGATTGCACAGGAGGATCAAGAAAAAACAACTTTCACCACTGAATGGGGAATTTTTTCATATACTGTGATGCCCTTTGGTCTGAAAAATGTGCTTGTTGTATTTTCATGAATAGTTGTTCAAGCATTCCAGGATTTTATTCACATTTTCTTGCAAGTTTACTTGGATGATTGGATGGTGTATGGACTTGTTAAGGATCATTGTGACAATTTGCACTTAATGTTTGAAAGATGTAGACAGTTAAGCATCTCTTTGAACATCAAGAAGTGTGTGTTTGCTACACCTTTTGGCACTCTGTTAGGGCACATCATCTGCAAGGAAGGTTTGTTAGTAGATCCAGCTAAGGTTGCAGTTATTATAGGCCTGGAAGAGCCTACCTAGTCAGAGTGAGGTTAGTGGATTCTTGGGTCACACTGGGTATTATAGAAAATTTATCAAAGGATATGCTAAGGTTTTCACACCCTTGGAAGAGTTACTAAAAGGAAAAGGGACATTTTATTGGGGAGAACCGCAACATCACACATTTGAGACATTGAAGGAGAGACTTACTACAACACCTATTCTACGTTTTCCCTCATGGAACCAACCATTTCATGTACATGTGGATGCCTCTGGCATGGCCATTGGCACGGTGTTAGCTCAGCCTGGAGAAGGTATTATAGATCATCCTATCTGTTTTTCTAGTAGAAAGTTGACTCCTGCAGAGCAGAATTATACAACTACTGAGCGTGAAGCCTTGTCAATGATCTATGCACTGCATAAATTCAGACAATACCTTCTAGCAACACCATTCATATTTTACACCGATCACATGGCATTGAAATACTTGGTAAACAAGCCCATTTTACAGGGGCACATATGTCGATGGGTGCTCTTATTCCAAGAATTTGATTTCATAGTTGTGGTAAAACCAGGGAAAAGTAATTCTGGCCCAGACCACTTATCAAGAATTCAGTCAGGGGAGGATGCGTAGACAATTGAAGATACAATGTCAGATGCACAGTTGTACAGGTTACAATTCATGTGCCTTCAGAATTGGAGGATATTGCTATCTTTTTACGTACATGTATGACACCAGAAGGAATGAAATCCTTAGAGAAGAAACAACTTGCAATTCACGCAACACCTTTTATGTTGATTAGTGGTGACCTATACAAGTTAGGCCGAGATGAAGTATTGTGTCGGTGTGTACTAGAGCATGAGCACATAGACATCATGGAAGAGGCTCATGGTGGTATTGCAAGTGGGCACTATGCAGGTGATGCCACTGTGCACAAGATTCTACTCATTGGATTGTGGTGGGAGACCGTCTACAAGGATTGTAAAGCCTATTGTAAGGTGTGTGATCACTGTCAACATGTTGGTAAACTTGGGCAAAGAGATGAAATTCCTTTAAGACCTATTCCTAGTGCAGAGCCATTTGAGAAATGGGCTATAGACTTTGTGGGTCCTATTTCACCAGCTGCATGTAGAACTGGATCGTGCTACATCATCACTTGCACATAGATTATCTTACAAGGTGGGCAGAAGCAACACCTACCAAGGATTGTACAACAGCTACAACAGCTAGGTTCTTATGGGAAAATGTTCTTACAAGGTATGGATGCCTGCTGAGCTTGACAAGTGATAGGGGTACACACTTTCTGAATGAGATGATCAAGATACTATTGGATGAATTTATGATTTGCACCATAAGAGTATACCCTATCATCTTTAGGTAAATGGGACTGCTGAGGCCTTCAACAAGATTTTGAGCCAGACATTGACAAAAAATTGTGATGTTGGAAGGAAATATTGGGATGATAAAGTTTTTCATGCTTTGGGCATATAGAACAACATATAAGAGGTTGAAAAAGGCCACACCATTTCAGTTGGTGTTTGGCTCAGAAGTAGTTCTTCCTATGGAATTCATGTTACCTTCTTTGTGTATTGCGCATGCTGGAGGTCTAGCTGATGAGAAAGCCCTAGAAGAAAGAATTGAAAAGTTGATAAAGTTGGATGAGAGATGAGAAATAACACATTGGAGTCAGAAGTAAGGAAAAGGCTAGGTAGAAGGCATGGCATGATAGGCACATCAGGGACAAAAATCTTGAGATGGGACAGATGGTGCTTCTTTATGACTCTAAGTTTCTGTGCCATCCAGGAAAGCTTAAAGTGCATTGGTTGGGACCATATATTATCACTCATATACTTGAATCAGGTGCTTGTCAGTTAGAGACACTTGATGGAATACGGTTACCCAGTTACTTCAACAGGAGTAGGCTGAATCCCTACTATAAATAAGTCTTCTTGGTGTTTGTAATAAGGCAATGTTGCCATTTAGACTAGGTTTTCATTTCTGTATTTCCTTAATGTATTTCCTTCTTCGTCGCTATGCTTTGTCAATTTAGTTGGTGTTTTGTGTAATAAGTGTGTTTGCGTGCTGGAAGATAATTACCATTTGAAGAATTTTTATGCGCAGAGGATTGCACATACCATTGGTGTGGGGTGGCTATTTACAACTGGGTACACATAAAGGAACAAACTGCTACAGGTGTTATTCAAGTTTGGAGAGGAGTTGTTAGAAAGGAGATTGCTTTAAAAATATGACCGTAGATGGAGATAAATGAGGGAACAATATAATGTGAGGTAAGCAGTGGCCATGGAGACTACCAGGGGAAGGCACAGTAGCAAGGTACTCGGGCACATGGAAGCATGCTGAAGAGAAGTCTGTAGCCAGAAGGTAGGAAGGTGCACGCTAGAAGGTTATAGCTGGTGTGCAAAGATGTACCATGTAAGATTGTGAAAATGGTCAATTAATGAGAGGATTGTTGGTTGGTGAAGGAGCAATAAATGCACTAAATTTTTGAAAATCTATATAAGGACGTGGTGCGGGTTCATTTTTACCTTTATGATCACAAGTATTTGAGTGAGCTAAGTGCGATCAATCCGAGCGAGTCATATTGAGGTGCAGAGAGTGTGAAATTGGATGTGGAGAGTGGATTATTACGCGGAAGAGGCTTGTGTCCCCATTTGTGAAGGGTTTGAGAAGTAGAGGCATTGAAAAGAAGCTAGGGCACATGGTTTCAAGCTAGGGCATATAAGATTTAAGCTAGGGTTTGAGTTTACTCGTTACAAATAACAAAAAGGCAGGATTTTTACGATGGCACCAAAGAAAGCACATGCAACAGGCACAAAAGGAAAGAAGAAGGTAGAAGATGAAGTTGAAATGGCTCCCGAGAGTAATTTTTCAGAGATGCAGTACCCAGAAGGTGTGATAGTCAGACAAGAGTGGGATTCCCACATCCGCAGGTGCAAAATAAGTGACTACAACCACCGTACATCTGACAACAAGAAAGAGTTGGATGCATTGTTGAATACAAAGACCAACAAGTGCACGGTGGAGGATATGCCAGTATATGATGACGTTGGGGAGAAATTGTTGAAGCAGGTAGGAGTCTATCAGTTATATGAGCTCCCGTATTTTGGCAAGTATGAACCATTATACCAATGGATGATGAGCAGAGTCCATGAGGACTTCTTCTATTTCACCAGACAAAGGGTTAGAATCACAACAACCCTGATTTTGACACTGACAGGATTGAAGGGCATAGGGGTAGACCTTGCTAGTGATCTGACTGATAAAGCAACAATCATAGAGACAAGAAAGGAGTTGGGGTATACTAAGGGTCCACATGGAATGGACATTGATAAATTGAAGAAGTACCCAGTGGTGCAGGAAGCCGCACATCTGGTAACCAAGTTGAATGATCAAGAGAGATGGTCGCATGTGAATACCATGTGGCTACATGTTGTGAAGAAAATGTCTCAGGGAGTAGTCTACAACCTAGCAGGCTACATTGCAGACACCATTATTGAGGAAGCGTGCACATGAGAGAAGATAAGTTTTGGTGCTATCCTCCTTTCCCTTGTGTTTGTAGAAATTGGAGTGCCTGATGGGCCAAAGAACAAGATCTGGGAGTATCCCATGGAAAAGAAGTCCCTCGCAGAGAGGTTTGACAAATATTTATGTGAAGGATCAATGAGTGGGCCATTTAAGCAGAGGGCAGAGATGTGGTATGACCGAATTCACGTGGAATTTTTGGAGGAGTGGCGCATTCCCAAGGAGCTACCTTCAGTGGTGGGAAAGGCAGTACAGTTTGCGGTGTACCAACACTTCTGCATCATGTGATTTGCTATGAGGGATGGGGCATGGAGCCCATGGTGCAAACTATTGTATGCCTTCACAACATGCTACTTCTAGGCATTAGTCCACTGATTTACTGATGCGTGCCACCTGAAATTTAATGCAGACAAGGTAGACTGTGACTACCACAATCTGAGGAAGGCATATGTGTATCCTAGTCAGACTGCCTACATTGAGAGGCTCATCTATCATGTCATAAGTATGAAGCTAGTAAGCTTGGCTATTGGGGACAGTGGAGCAGCACTCATATACCTTCAGCTTAAGCCTAAGCTAGAGAATAAAAAGTATGTAGAAAATGATTTCATGCTCCCAGGGCCACCTAAAGGAAAACATACAGTGGAGAATGTGTCAGCCCACAGCCTGCAAAAACTATAGCGGTAGATGAGGAGGACGAAGAACATGAAGATAGTGGTGGCTTAGATCATAGAGGCCGAAGGAAACCCACAGACAGAGTAGAGACTGAGCACGTGGGTAATCCACCTCAGGTAAAATAAGAAGACGAAGACTTGGAAGTGGAAGTATTCCATGGAGAGTGCCACTTTAAAAGGGTATTCAACAGAACAAGGACCCAAGGCATGGGACCTTCACAACCTATAAGAAGGTCACCATGACTCTCTCCTTAGAAAGAGACAACTGAGAGGAAGAGGAGAAAACTAAAGTTGAATGAGGAGGCAGAGGAGTCTGCAGAGAGTGCACCTGGAACCCCTGTACAGCCAGAAGATGTGGAAGAACCCAGGGATGAGGATATGAAGGATGAAGAGGAAGGTGTGAAGGAGGAAGAGAAACAGAGCATGATATTGCTCAAAACATCAAAGATCCAACTCCAAACCTTGGCACTCAAATTCCTAAGGGGCCAAGAATGAGGAGAACCAGTGGGGAGTATGTTGGGCCAAGTATGGGCTATGCTGAGGACACAAGTAAAATTGTTTGCCCATTTCCAGAGCACAATGGGCCTTAAGGGGTTGTATGGATGGGATTTGATGGACCCAGACATGGCCACTACGTGTGTGAGGAAACAATTGTCCTGGTCCATGCAAACTCACATGGATGAGCCTGATTTTGATGTATGTGAGGAGTCATGTGTGTCAAGAAGAATGAAGAAGGCACCGCAGAGCAGGCACATGACTATAAATCCCACTCTCATGTCTGATGAGCAGGTGAGAAATGCCTTGGTTAAGGTATCTACAGAAGTGGCGTGGAGGAACATAGATAAGGCTACCACTATTAGAGTGCTACGAGAAGATAACAAGGAAAAAGCTACAAAAATAGTGTGTCTAAAAGGAGAGAAGGACTTAGAACAGAAAAAGAATGAAGCCTTCATCAGCATGGTAGAAGAAATTGGTGATTATGTCCTGAAAGCAAGACTGCACTTAGAGTCTAAGGTACCTGAAAAGTTTCCTTTGGCTATGCATTATGTGTGTACGTTAGTTGATTTGGTGCTTGAGGATGGACCAATTCACATGCCAGTGCCAAAGGACCCTGAACAGGAAGCAAAGAGAGCAAGGGCCTCCATGGTTAGAAATATTTCATCTTATGAGGCATTGCTCCAAACTTTACAAGATGAGCTGAAGAAAGCAAACCAAGCTTTGAACATATGTGCAGCTCCAGAAGCAGTGATCAGGATCAGAACTATATTAGAAGATAATGAAGTCCTGAAGGAAATGAAGGATGAGACTTTAGGGCACGTAGAGAGATTGGCATTAGTAAAGCAAAAGTGTGAAGCCCTTGCAGTAGCACAACATCCACATAAGGAGAGGTTGGATGAGCTTGGAAATCTCATAGCACAAAAGATGGATCTTCTGGAGGGAAGGATGTCTGCTATGGCTAACGTTGTCCTAGTATTATAGAATGAAAAGGGAGAGATGACCCAGGACGAGTTGGAATCCATCACCGCAGATGTTCCAGAGAAGACCAGAAATGCATTGGATGATTGGCAAGCCTTGGAGGCTGAGATTAAAGAAGAATATCCAGAGTTGATCCTCCCAGTTGAAGCAGAGGGTGCTGCAGAATAGAAATCCATTCTTTGTAAAGTAATTCTTTACATTCTTTCCATTCTTATTCTTTATTCTTTGGGAACATCAGGAGGAACCCCATTTTCCGGATATGTAGTTTAGTGTGGGGTAATGTTGAGCAGATAGAATATGACACTAAGGAGAGGGCACACAGAAGATTCACACATGGGAGAAAGGCACATTTGAAGGCATGCGAAAGGATAGGGAAGGAAACACACATGAAAGATAGATTGATTCGGGACTTAGCCATTTTCATGGTTACGGGATATTTTTGGAGATAGCGTACGAAGCACACAATGGGATGGAGACTTGCGTGACACGAAAATGCTATTTTGGGAAGAGCATCTACTAAGCGCCATGCATGAGTTTGAGTTAATAATAGGAATACTACTACCAGTTAACTGTAAGAGATCTATTATTAGCACACTTGCATGTGTGCATGTTATTGTAAAGGTGCATGACTATTTTCAGCATGCGACCTATTTTGGGAAGTGCGTAAGTGGTGAAGGGAAAGTCCCCACCCTTATAAATATGTATTAATATGTGTAGTTAGAGAGACACTATGTATGAGCTATTGTGGAGTTATGCTGCCAGATCTGATGCGCACATAAACTTATGATACTACTTATTGTAAGAAGCTTTTGTATTTATTGTGTTTAATATAATGGAGTATATTGGGTGAATAATGGTGTTAAACATGATTTTAAATGGTTCTTACATGGTTGATTTCATTATGTTTATCATTTGATTCATGATTCTTTAAGATCTAGATCTGGAATATGCTCTATGGAATGTTTATGCTATTTATGGATATGAATGCATTATATCTTCATCATGTTCACATCCTACACAAACAACTCTAAGGAGGGGCCTGGTACCTTTGCGCAGTGCTTTGGGTGAGTGCTTAGCTCAGGTTGGGTGATGTGCCAGCATGCTTTTGGGTTATTCATGGTAAATTCTAGGTTACATCATAATTTAAAGATGATTGGATAACATGCAAAAATTCATAAATAACAAAATCTGAGAGTAAAAATAATAGATGGGAAAGAAATAATTTGATCTAAATTAACTTAAATAAAATTGTACTTGGCTAGGTCGATGATGACCCATGCTACACAGAGGCAGCTTAAAGATAACCTGAGTGGATGAAGTTGGAAACTAAGATAATGAATGCAAATTTGTAAAGATTAGAATTCAGAATGTTTCACAGAGACCTAAAGACAATGGAAGTGACATGCAAAGAAGGACCTAAGACAAAAGAATAAGATGGATATAGAAAAATAGAGATTTGGATGGATTATTTGATGAATAGTACTTAGGTCAATAATGAATAGGATGTAAACATAATAATTTGTGTATGACAGGGAAGTAAGGTGGAATATTTGGAAACTGGATCAGAAACAGAGCACTAGCAGACACTCGGGGAAGGATTTGGAAATAGAAAGTATGCTGAAAGAGGTCTAGGTCGATGGAAACCTCAACTAGGTGATGAGGACTCGAGTAGTGCAAAACAAAACCAAAGGTAGATGGGTGGGATGAGTGACCTTAAAATAGAAAATATGGAAGAAAAACATGGTAATGAATCTTTGACAATGGATGGACCTGTAAAATGTTAGATTCTAAAATATAATAATAAAAATTGCATACGATAACATAGATAAGCACAAAATTTAAATAAACCTTCAAAAATCACACAAGTGATGTGAAAAAAGCTCCAGTGGATTGCGAGAGGGTTGACACAACTACTAGATTACTGAGATTCGAAGATAAGTTCACACAATGTAAGAAATCTCAGGTTGTGTCTCATTTTGGAAGGTGGTGAGATCAATCTTATAGGGTTGATAATGATCCAACTGGGTCACCTATGACTATGGGAAACCGTTCTTTAGATGGTAAAATCACTGATTTACTCACGATTTGGGGATTTAGGGATTGAGATAAATGATTTAAAGCATGTTAGCGGGTAAGGGTTGTTTGGGGAAGTTTCATGGGTAGATAGGAGATAAGGATGGGTAGGATAAAATATAGAAATTTTTTAGGGATGTGGATTTAGGTGGTTTAGGGATAAAAGCATCCCAAATAAATCTAATTAGAAATAATTAGCTAATTAATTAATAATTAAAAGTTATGGGATAATAGATGGTTATGAATTTAAATTAAATGGGTCTAGCTAGGACCATGGTGGAAAATTTTCACATAAGAAATCGAGAGTAGAAATACCAAATTTATGTGAGTCTACAGACCTTTAGTTGGTAACAAATGGATATGATTTTGAGACAATTTACTGAGATATGAAGATAGATTTTGAGATTTTATCAGATGCATGAAAGGTTGATATATGCTTCTAAGACATATGTGCAATGATCATTAAAAGGCAAGACTTATGTCCATGAATACTTGGAGAGTAGAGAACATGATTCATGTGTGCTTGTAAAGTACTAAAATTAAATGATAAGAAATCATAGATGTGTGGACTTTGAGATATTCACTATCAGATGTAATAATTGATGCAAATGAGAAAGAGGTCATTACTACTGAAAAGGTCTTGATTCAAGATTGAGATATTTGATTATGAGTCTCTTCCTTGTGAATCATATGAACAAGAGTTTAGGGGTTGGTGCTCAAACTTGTGGGGTTACTGTCTCAATAAAGAGATATCTTGTGGTGCATAATGATTCACTTGAGTCCTTTGTTGTGTGTAGCTATCAACATAAGTTGTTTCATGGGTTGGTGCTCTTTGTGGATGTCTAGAGCATAAGGAAGTTTGACACGAATGCAATGTAAGATGTGATTTAGGGATAATGGTCCTGCAAGGAATTGCTACTGAGCATTATAAGCAATGGTTTTTTTATGATTTATTCCCATTGAGTATATTCCTACATATATCTGGTGTTTTGTGTTTTCTCTAGAGAAAAAGACAAAATATGATTGGATATTGCACATTTAGGGGGATCTATTTTACATGCTTTAACAAGTCTATGAATGGTTTTTTTGAATTGTTGAGATCTAAGCAAATGCAAGTATAGTCCAAGGGGGAGTCTTTTGTAGTAATTGATTGCACCCCCCTCATCATTTCACTATTGTGTCCAACATATAGAGCCAAATTTTTATGTCTATTTTATCAACCCATGAATTTTTCATAGATGTCAAAGGTAGTGGAGCTCCAACAGCATAAAAAACATGGCTATAAAGATGGTCTCAGTACGAGTGTATTTTTCTTATTGAGTTGTATATACAACACTTTCTGTAGAGGTGAGTTGTCATCAATGAGAAGAATGGCATTCATAAGTTGTCGTTGCCATTGATGATATGTAGTTTTTTACATAGTATGTACAATTCAATTTATGTAAAAGGTTGTGTATGACCATCATATGAGTATCGCCATGCATGGTGTTAGTTACCAGGTCAAATAATAAGGCCATGACTTAAAGTGGTCATGTTTGGGGATTGTTCTATGTAGCTGCCCTAAGAGGGGATGGCTTGAGATTGGCATGATGTCATAGTTTGAGCTGACTCTTGAAGTTGTATTTAAGGTTTTAGAGAGGTCAATCATAGTCCATATTACATGTGATGTATCGATTTGTGTTGATAAGTCGTGATATGACTTCATCATAGTATCAGTATCATTGGATTTTGAGTCATGATGTGTATTAGTGTGTAAGTCATCCTATTCCTAGTCCTAAAGCATGTTAGAATGGTATGAAGGCATGGGTTGTTCGAGTTGATCAGTCTTAGATGAAGCATGGCTATAGTGTACATGAGATGTATGGTGATATTTTTATGGCCATTTTGGATTAGTGGTTGGATGGTGCTATCATATGTCCTTGGGAAGAAAAAAGGTAAAGAGATGTTAGGAAAGCATAGATAAATCATTATGGGTATAGAGAGTTCTAGATGTACATATGTGAGATAGATAGTGAGTATATAAAGGTAGATGTGATAGTTTTCATTATACGTGCCATGATAAGTTTCATGTCAAAGTGATAGAACTTGTTTGTAAGATATGAAGTCTAATATGTAAAACTGGGTTTTCTAGAGTAATGGTTTTGACCTAAATGTGGAACTTCTGATGCTTGTTCTGAATAGATATGATTTACATAGGGATCAAATTCTTGGTGTGCGATGTTTTTACATTTAGACTTCAATAGTATTTTACAAAAAAAATTAGGTTCTTTTATTGTCACATTTTAATAGCAATGAGTGCATTAAGAATTTAAAGTGGTTTAAAACCAGATCCCAGGTAAACCCTAGAGTAACGGAAGCGACTTAGGAGAAATTTGCACTTGCAGCCAATAGCAGGTGTTAACACATTACCAATGTTAGTTAGTTATGCAGAAGTGATGATTTTTGATTAGATGAAAAGTGGACTTACAAACGTAAATTTGACACAACAAAGGGTATATTAGAGAATGTGACACTTGTACGCAAAAAATAGGTTATCTATAGGTGGGTATTCCCTAGTTTGTATGTACTATTATCTGAATAACGGGACGTAAACTGATCAATGTGGTAAGTTTGTTATAAATGAGAAATTTGATCAATATGGGAGGCTTTCTTAAAATGTTTGTTTTTAATTTTTTATGTTTTTTTCTTTATGATATAAAAGGCTTATCAATGCGGGAAGCCTTTGTTGCCATGATAAGGGGGTAGCCATCCTTTGAGGGAGTGATCTACTTTTTGTTTTATACTAAGATGGATTTCTGACTGGTATATAATCTTATCTCTTGGTAAATAGCAGGGATTATTTGAATGATAGCTTTCCTTAGTATGGGATCATTCCATACTTTTGAATTTTTCAGGATGCTTATATGAACAGATGTCCTTTGAGGTAGAATACATAGTTTGTTTTTGTTTTTGACTTTTTATATATCTATGGGATTTTGAAGCATGGGGAAGAGTTGGGGATAGTTAGGTAGACCACTTAAGAGGGGATAATGAATGTACAAGTAACACCCGTGGACCCTTAGCGTGGTTCCAGTAGGTGAATAAGTGGGTAATGGATGTAATGATAGTAGACATCTAACCAAGAAGGAAGAACCTATTCATAAGGAATATGCTATGAGGGTTTAGAGTCCTGGATGCCTATATTTAAGGTCGCATATAGGAAAGCGACGGTAGACCACATTTATTCCAGATCATTACGATGATAATATGGAAATGGTCCATAATAAGATGGATGGATGACTAGTGGGATTACTAAGTTCTCATTGGTAGGTATGCTAATAGTATAATGGTCGTAAGTGAAATGCGTTAAGTGGTTTTGTTTCTAATTTACCATGTAAGGTAAGCCAAATGGATATTCTCCAAAATCATGTACTTATGTGTGATAATGTAAAGTTCCAATCCAGTTAGGAGAAAACTTTCAACGTTGGAATTTTGATTTTATTTAAGGACAAGGTCACTGATATTAAAATCATGTTCTTTAAGGACAATGTTATCGATATGTAAGCATGTTTTATGCACTCTTGATAGACATGATGAGGTTAAAGAGCAAGAAGGCGACATTCATCTAACAACTGAAGTTGTGTCTAGACGCTCTTGACATGATAATATTCATCAGACATGAAGTCATGAAGACAAATGCACAAGGATGGAATTTTGAATTCAAGAGGAAGAATGACCTCAATGCCGTAAGACGAGAGAGAAAGCAGTAGCACCCGTAGAGGTGCGGATGTTAGTCCAGTAATCCCAAAGAGAAAAGGGGATGTGAAGATGCCAATCCCGATCTAGACTTATCAATAGTATTGGCAAGGATGCTACGAATAGTCTTGTTAGTGGATTTGGCTTGACCATTAGCTTGAGGATAGTATGGAGATGAGAAGTTGAGATTGATGTTAAATGATTCACAAAGCTTCTTGAGGCCTTTATTTTTAAAGGAACTTTCTGTTTTCCATTATGATTTTGTGAGGAACGTCGAAACGATAAATGATATGTCTGATAGACAAAATTAACAATTTGTTTAGCTTTGGTTGATGTGAGTGGAATTCCTTCCACCCATTCAGTGAAGTACTCGAGTAGTGGTGATGATGGAATGATGACATTGAGAAGAATATGGGTTGATGGGGCCAATGAGCTCAATTCCCCATTGTGAGAAAGGCCAAAGGTCCTGAGTCGGATTGTAAGGCCTAACTAGGAATGTCGGATCAGATTAGAATGTTGTTGGCATTTGACACACTTCTTAACATAATCCCGTAGTAATTTTGATTAAGAGAGGGACAATAGTAACCCATGCGAAGGACGTGTTTGGCGATAACCAAACCAATGCTAAAATTGCCACCACATATACTTTTGTGGACTTCTTGGATAGCTTGAATGGACTCGTGGGATTTAAGGCAACAAAGAAAAATGTCATCGAATTCGCGCTTCGTAAAGGATATTGCCAAGGATGACATAGCGGTTGATCACATTGAAGAAATTACCTCCTTCCTTTTTTAGATAAGTCAAAGGGAATGATGGATTGAGATAGATAATCGAATATTTGAGAGTACGAAATATCACAAGGGTTAGTATCAACGTGGTTAATACCTAAGGAGTCTCATGAACATGGGCTCAAATGGTTGATCTTGACGACCGAACAACAATAGAAAGTTTAGATTCTTCAGTTTGTCAAAGGGATGAGAGATGTGAAGAGACGCCATAGTTTCTACAAAATGGTTAGATGAATGAGAGAATGGTTTTAATGGTGTAGAAATCAAATTCCTTAAGGAGTAATTCAATAATGTCCTTATATTTTTTAAGGATGTCAATTTAATGCATTGATAGATACCTTTGACTTGATTAGATGATAAGCTGATAATTCCATGTAGATGTCAAGGATTTCCACTGCCAAGAAACATGGTCAGTTTTGAAGTCCTAAGATGAGAGCCTCGTAGTTATCCATATTTTTAGTGTATTCAAAATTAAGTCTTGTTGGCGATGGGGATGTGAGTGTCCTAATGAGGAATGATAATGAAGCCAATTCCTCCTCCTTGCTAACACTTAGAGCCAGTTGAAGGAAGAGTGACATCTTAAGCAGGATAGAACTTCATGTTTGAATTTGTTGAAAAATGGACTCATCAGGTAAGTGCTCATGAGGAATATGGTTATCCGCAAAGAGGGGCATCAACCAATTGATCGGTGATAGCTTGACCCTTAATTAACTTCTGAGAGATGAAATCTAGGTCAAACTCGGTCATGAGCATGAGCCATCGAGTGATGCGATCACTATGGTAAGGTTTAGAATGCATGATCTTGAGGAGATGAAAGTTAGTAATGACATAAGTCTTATGATTGAGAAGATAGTGATGAAGCTTGGAAGTAGTGCAAAAGAAGAGCATTTCAACAGAGCTTTTTAGCTTCAGTATAATCGAGTCTCATAATCGTGAAGACTGCGAATGATGTAATAAAAAAAAAGATTGGCCTGCTTGTGGCCTTTCTAATCACGATGTGACTAACATAGCTCCTAGAGCATGATTAGAACGCAGATACATAGAGATAGAAGGGCTCCCCCTCGTGTAGAGATGTCATCACCAACGAGGATAGAAGATACTTCTTGAAAACATCAAAGGATTTTTGACAATTATGGTCCCAATTGAAATTAGCATATTTACAAAGAAGATGATGAAAGGTTTGGCAACAATCAGAAAGAGTGTGCAAGATGAAGTGACAGAATGGATTTAAGAAGACCTTGAATACTGTGAAGTTGCTTCAAGTTAGAAGGAGGGAGGCATCTCAAGGATAGACTTGATCTTAGTAGGGTGAAAATCAATACCCTGATAGAAATGATGACGCCAAAGAGTTTACCAGTTAAGCAATCCAAACACGCACTTGGCTGGATTGAGGATGAAGGAAGAAGCGAATAAGGAACTTAAATAGGACCTCAAGGACAACAAGGTGATTATTTCAATGCTTGGATTGACCTAAGAGGTCATCAACATAGTCCTCTACAGTCTTATGGATGAGATCATGAAAGATATAGGTCAAGGGTCACTGATAAGTGGCCCTACATTTTTCAACCCAAAGGGCATGACCCAATAGCAAAAGGTCCCCCAAGGTGTAATGAAAGAGATCTTATGTTAGTATTTTGGTGCAATGATGATATGATTATATATAGAGAAAAAATCCATAAGAGACAACATCTCGTGGCCTATGGTAAGATCTAAAAGTTGATCGATGTTGGGAAGGGGAAATTCATCTTTAGGGCAAGCAAAGTTTAGATCTCAAAAGTCGGTATAGATGTGAAGCTTTCCTAACACCTTAGCAACGGGTATAATGTTGGAAACCCTTTGGGGATAGTCAATGGGGATGATGAATTTAGCATAAAGGAGGCATTGTAGCTCCTCTTTCATGAGAAGAGAAACTTGAGGGTGCATGTGGCAAAGCTTCTGCTTAACTGGCTTAGCATTGGGAAAGGTGACGATAGTATGGACAACGATGGATGGATCAAAACCTAGCATATCAAAGTATGACCATGTGAAGGCTTAGATTTTGCAAGAAATAAAGGTGGTGAAGGATTCAAGCTTGTGTGGATCAAGGGATTGACCCACTTTGAGAATGTGAGGCTCCTGAGGAGTCCCTATATTGATATCGATGATGGATTCATTGATAGGAGGGTGGATGTGTCTGGACAGTAAGGAATTATGAAGATAAGAATACTTCTATTCCCATGTGGGAAAGGATGGCATCATTGTCAGCAATGCAATGGAGAATGTCAATCGTATGGGCAGTCTTCCTTTATCATTTCCAGATGTCGAAGGGGGAGGGACCTAAATTCGCCGTCACACTGATAAGTGACCAGTCCCAAGGTGATGGTGGAGACTAAAAAAAAGGTGGAGGAAATGAAAATGGTGTCATCCATATCCATAGCTTCATGGGATGGAGAAGATGGAGCATCAATGTCCATGAGTATCATCGATGGTGGAAGAGGGTCTATAGATTGTTCTTTGAATCCAAGTCCGAATTTTTCATGGGGTTTGCGAGATTGATCAATGATAAGGTCATGGATGCCTTGTTCATAACATCCCATTCCAAATTCTTTACTAGGCGCAATGAGTGAAGATAGGTTAAGGCAAATGACTTCTTATAAAGATAGTCCAAATCCATTAGTGTAGATTTTTCATGTGCGGTTGAGCATCAATGTGTGAATAAGGGTGATCAATGCCACAATATATGAGGTTGGTGTGAAGGTGAGGTGGACCAAAAAAAATGACGTCTCCAACATTAGGTTGATACATGGGAGCTTTATCAGGTTTTCCAAGTCTTTGAGGTATGGACAACTTGCATACATATTCTGGCTCTGAGATCTTCATTGTAGGTTGCACGCACTCTAGCTATCCACTTGGTGATCTATCTCCTTTGTCTAAGGAGATATCGTTAGGGACGCCCTTGCAAACTTCCCCTTCTTCCCCTTCCATTTTCCTTGAGCTGGTGGATGCACTCTTCCCCAGCAAGGGTCCTGTTTATGCATTCACCTTGAGGACATCATTTAGGTCGATCATGCATGTGCAAGTTACACTTGCTCTGAGTCAGCTAAGTCAGTGGCCCTCTGAAGCGCCCCGCACATTACTTTATAATAGTTGCACCTTGATCATACATTTTGTTCGTAACCAATTTGATGCATTTCCAATGCGAGCATTGTGATTGAAGGGATCTTTCAACTATCATTCTGGCATGCCTCATTCTTCCACAGGTCGCATACTAGTGAGGACATTATATTGAAACTCCCCTTCTAAGATCATAGAAAAGTGTCATGTCAGGAGTTCTTCACCAATGCGGAGTGGGAAGAATGCAACTATTCATAGCGCGTCAGCTGAGCAACGAATCCATGCATTAAATGTGTGAAGTGACACATAGGATGAATTGGGTGATGCATTCACACAGTTCGGTCGTCTTAAGTTCATCAAATGTAGCATGGGATGAGATGATATTGCATTCCTAAGCGGCCATTGCATAATCATACGATCAACCATATTGTGGGATACAGATGATATTGATGCTAACGCACGCATTGTCTCAATCGATAGATACTGACGAATGCTACAGTGCTAGATATTCAAACTTAGATTCTTGGCAGATCTGGTAGGTGAGAAATGAGGAAGGTCATGTTCTTTTGGTATTAATGTATGGAATCTCAGTATCGTCCAACCACTCGATTTGATCTGATCTGCCTTCCTTCCTTCTCCAACATGCCAAATAGACTTAGGGAAACCCATTTGACAATATATGCAGGAAGGGTTTGCATGCATTGAATAATTCTTGAGTGGTGGATGCACTTCAAGAGCTTCAGATTTTGAGGGCTTGTCTTATGGTGTCCATCGAGTTCATCTGGATGAGTGTCACAAATTTGGGTTCATCGTTAATGCTAGGAAATTTTGGATCCTTGCACAGTTGTTTCATAAGGACTTCATATTTATGTATTCTAAGTCGCAGTACCTCTAGATCTGAGATCTTAGCTAAGATAAATACCTTAGGCCTCTTTCGCCATTGCAACAATTCTGTGCATTTCTGGAAGTAATGGAAGCATCATTTTTGTGACTATTCTCTATCCTAAGCATGTTTGTATTATTTATTTTTTCCTTTCTTTTACATTGCATGTATGATGTGTCACTCTACGTCCCTTACAACTCCATTTTTAGTCATGTTCCATCAAACTGATTTGGTAAATGTGTCTTAGTTGTTCTACGCGTGCCTAGCCTTCTTTCATGCCTTTTCCTTTCATTTTCACTCAGAATGGATGGTTTTCATCCCTCTTTTTCTGGTGTTATCACCGTATATTACTTTTCCATTTTATTATCCATCTATCTCTGGTCTCTCGGCATTGTTAGCTTAGTTTTTCCCTTTCAACATTAGGAGTAGCACAAGTAGTAGAAATAGATAGAGGAACCAGTCTTCTCCGAAGATCTATCTCAAGTGCACAAGGTCCCACAAGTTGGAGATAGTTCCATTGTTGTCTCAAATAACTCATCTCTTCTAGATCTGAGACATGAGTGCACGTTTGAATGACCAACAGAATCTCTTGGGGCATTTGGATCAAATACTTTGATAGATGGGAGAGTGATTACAGATTCATGGAGCAATTGATGAAACATTGTTATGTAATATCCTATGGGAAAGATGGAGGATGAAGTGGCTTCAAGAATAGCACATGAAGGTTTGGATGATTTGGTTTGAGGTGGTTTTATAAGAGCCTTTGATTTCATTTTGGGCTTAGAAGAAGAGGGATATGGTTGTGTTTTAGTCTCAGTTTTGATTGTGGTGATTTGGAGGGTTTCGATTCATCTTTAGTAGTGCAAGATGTGGATGGTTTGGAAGGGGTTATTGATTTGGGAAAAGGTTTAGGTTGTGTTGACTTGTTGATAACGAGGGTTTTGGAAGAAGGGGTTGGTCCTAAAATGGAAGGAGATGCTCCTAAAGATGGTGATGTGACACTAAGTTTTTTAGGAGGATCAGTCTTGGGAGAAGGAATGGCTATCCTTTTATGCAGATGTGTAAGGGACTTTTAGATGGGCATACCAAGGTTTTTAATTTTTGATTGTGAGGGTTCAGCCTTGGTATAAATAGTGACATCTTTAGCTAGAGAATCTGTGATGGTATGACTTGGTAGCAAGGTTTGTAATATGGAAGGTGGGAGTGGTTTTTGCATGATGCGTTTAACAATGTCTAAGGGTGTGGAAGACGGTTTAGTTTTAGGATTTGTTAGTGTCGATTCGATTGGAGTTGTAGATGTGGTAAATTTTTAGCTACGGGTGCATTGATTATAGGGGTTTGGATAGTGGATGATTCAAGAGGTGGTGTAGATGTAGGTGTAATTTCAAATTTTGATGTGAATGAAGTTATGTTAAGAATGGGAATGGGTGTAGATATTTGAGTTTGAGTTGAAGTTGTTATAGGTGGAGGAGAAGATCTAATAGATAAAGATGTAGACAATGTAGATGGAGGAGTAGGTATGGTTAATTCTAATGGAGGTGTTGTGGTTGTGGTAATAGTTGAAGTTCTAATTGTAAACAGAGAATCTGAAATGGAGGTAGATGTAATAGGTGTCAAAATGACAGTTATAGATGGTAGCATTGGACTTTGAACTACAGTGTTAATGATATGGGCATTAGGTTCCTGTGATGTAGAAGGTTAAGTCTAATTTTTGGGTGAATGATTAGGAAATGGTTGTTTAAAAACGTCTAAGGGTTGATTAGGTGGTGCATTAGGATTGTCTACTTGAAGATCACCAGAGTCTATAAGCTTTTGGACAAGATCCTTAAATGTGTGACACTTCTTGATGTCATGGCCATAGACTTGGTGGTATTTTCAATATTGTTCTTCATAGTACCATGTTGGTTTAGGACGTGTTTCATCATTTGGTCAGATTGGGGGAAGTCTAATCAACTTTTCAAATACTGAACTATAAGATTCCCCGAGAGGGGTATAGTTGGGGGTTGGGCTAAGAGCTCTTTTTTGAGGCTCCGCATGTGAAGTGGATGTAGAAGCGGATGAGGATTTAACCACAATGATGTTAGTAGTACTTTTGGGCTTATCATTATGCGTGGATGATTTGGTGAACTCATTTTTGGGCTTGTTTGATCTAAGCTTAAGTTGGCCTTGCTCAAGGGCGCAAAGTCCAAGTTTACGAGCCATAGTTAATTCCTCTTCAAAGGTTTGAAAAGATTGAATGTAAGAGATGTGCTTCACACAATAATTTTATAATAATTCAATAAGCTCAATTTATGGAAGGGGAAATGATAGTTAGTTAATGATGTTGCGCCATCGTGTGACAAAATTTGTGATATATTCGTCATCATACTATTTAATGGCATAAATATCGGTGATGATAATCTTACGTGCAATGTTGATCAAGAAATGTTCAAGAAATAATTGTGCTAATTGAGTGAACATGAATAGTGAGTATTGTGGGATACTGTTGTACCAATCTAATGCGGAACCGACCAGTGACATGGGAAATGTGTGAAGAATGAGATCTTGATCATGGGCAATATAGCATACATGTCTAAATGCTCATAGATGTTGTGGATACTCCTTACTATTGAACTTAGAGAAATTTGGAAATTCCCAATGAGGAGGATATGGTTTCACAGGGACAGATGGGTTAATGGGTTCAATGCAGATTTGTTCGTATGAAAATGTGGTCTTAGATCCCAAAATTTTGGCTTCAAGGTTGGCCATTCTACTCAATAACACTTGTAAGGGATCATTAGATGGTTGAGATGTTGAAATATGGGTTTGATATACATATGAGGTGGATGGGTTAGGTTGTTGGTATGTTTGATATGTTAAGGTTGGTGTTGGTGTAAAGGTGGAGGTGGTTGATAAAGGGGAATATAATTAAGTGATTTGTGATTGATATGGGTTGAGAGTTGGTTGTTGTGAGAAAGCTTGATGTTGAGATATGGGATTGAATATAATATGGTATTGATGCTGAGATATGGGGATATGGTAAGATTGGTTTGATTGAGTTGGTTGTTGTGAGATAGGATCGTTTGATTGATTTTATATGGGGTTGGTTGGGATGTAGTTGGTAGGTGGTTGAGATACCTGGGTTGGTTGAGTGGGAAGTATGTGTTGAAAAGCACCTTGAGGGGGTGGTTGATAAGTTTGTATTGATTCACATGGTTAAGGTTGAGAGGTGATTACATTAGTGTGTACATGTGAAGCAAATATTAGGGGTAGAGTTGTGTGATGTTATTCAGATATGGGAGGAAGAAAGTGTGATTCTTCAGATGATTGAATAGGTAGACAAGTGATTGTGGTAGATGATGAGGTGAGGTAGAATAGAAGAAGCGATGGTGGTATTGACATGAGGAAAATTAGGAGGGATTGGGACTAATAATTGGGTAGTTTGATGATTGTGAGGAATGGAGGAAGATGGTTGATTAGGATCAAACTCATGTTGGGCCCTAGCAAGATCACTCATGGCTCTAGGAAAGAAAACTACAAGTTGGGAGGTAAGAATTTGGGTGGACTCTAGATTAGAATGATAGGCATAGATTTGTTCCAAGGGAGGTTCATCAATGGGAATGTTGGTGGTTTTACGAAGGAGGTAGTCATGGAGGGAAACCGGATTTGCATCAAGAAGCTCCTGAAACTCCACAGACCCATGAGGGATGAGAGGAGGAAGCATCAATAGAGGTGGTCAAAGGTGGTGTGGCTGGTCTAGATGGGATAGAATGGTGGAGAAGGAAAGGATTGGTCTCAACATGAGAGTTTGATTGGTTTAATTTAGTTTCTTGAAGAGGTGGGATGGTAACAATGGGTTGAGTAACCATGGTAGGAATGACCAAAGGGGTGGAGGTCAAAATGGAAAGTGTGGAAGTTTGTTGGATGGTTGAGGTATTGTTTGATGTCATGTTTTGTTCCATTTTCTTGGCTTGAGATCTTGTAATAACTGGCATGAAACAAAATAAAACTATGTTGATGTTTGATTAAAGAAAGCAAGTCACACAACAAGTTTTTGTTTATATTGATTATTTTAAGATGTGAAAAGAAATAAAAAAGGGCTAAAGGGGTACCTAGGAAGCGGAAAGCTAAGGATGGTTTCAGGTGGTTTTGGCTGTGGAGTCCTCAATATAGCCGAAGGTACGTGAGGCCCAAATCTGTATAGAGTTTATAACGTAGCCAGAACACCACGACATCTTTCCTATTATTTGATGAAATCCCAACAGTTCCACTTGGTAAGGAGTGTTTGGATGTGTAAGTTGGTTTGTGTGTTTGGTTGTGTGTGATGGAGTGAATGCAACGTGTTAAACCCCCTAGTTAAACTAGATTTCCAAGAAATAATGATAAGGGTTATTTTTAGATCCAAAGTGAAATATGTGGATTCAATGAGGACAACAAACAAATGATGCAATGTGATAAAGAAAAGATGGGGAACAAAAAATAAGGAATACCTGGAATACGCTTTTCCTTTTTATCTTATCTTCAAAGAAAATAAGCAAGCAAAGGCAAATCCAAGAAATCCACGATGCAACATGATCAAGCAAGAAAATACGATCTAATGTATGTTCTTCCTTTGCAAGGTTAGTGGAAATGAAAGAAAGAAAATGAAAATGAAAGCAAATAACAAGACTCACCTAGAAAGGGTGGGTCCCACCAGGCATTCCAGAATGTTGACCAAGTTTCTTCGTTCTTGTTCAGATTCGGGAACTAGTAATAAAGGTAACAAGTAACTATGAATATCAATGGTTTATGGTACCTTGCGATGATATGGATGAATATGGGTGCAATATAAACTCCCCTTCACTGCGAGCTAAGTGATTTGCACAACAAATAAGACTAAGAAGAAAATGGATTAGAAGACATGTGGAGGGTTTCCCGACAAAGACAGTCCCGAGAAGTGTGAACTTCCTAGGATGGATGTCAACCCTCTTGTAGACAAGATAAGATAAGAATTAGATAATGATAAATTAGATGTAGCGTCTATGCAGAATCTAAAGTAAAAAATGAATTTAAAGATGGATATAAGATGATAAAAGTAGATCTGATCTAAATATGACAAAATAAATCAAACCTAGTAGGGATCAACGGCAATCCAAGAATACAGAGGACCATTCAATGGTGACCGAGGTTGGATGAGAATAAAATTTAGAAGAAAATACATGCAATCCCTCTTGTAGTTGGATCTGAAGTTGATATTGCACTATAATAATCAACAAGAGCCTACAGAAAGTATGGAATGATAGGAAACAGAAGGATGCAAGAAAATTAGGAAAACATATGGTAAATGATATGAAAATAGATTAAGGCAATGGCGACTAGGTTGGATTGGCGACGACCATAGGCTAGAAGAATGGATCTGGGATGGCAGATAGGATAGAGTGACTGGATCTAAAATTTGGGTGATTGGGATCAAGCAAGTGATGGGGTGGGCTGATTGAAAAATGGGAACAGAGAGATGGGTCAACAGCGACAAGGTAGGGTCGACGGTGACCGGGGCTGATTTGGACTTGGATGAATGAAATGGGAAAAATGAAAGCCTGCAAATGAAGATGGAAGGTGACTAGATGCAATAACGAGGCATTAGGATGACTATAGAACCTACAAATACAATGAGGATAGCTTCCAAAAGGTGATGATGATGGATCTAAGCATGCAATGACAAGAGGAATCCAAAGCTCCCAAAATGAACACAAGATCTCCAAGATGGCTTCCAAATGGCTTGGCAGCTGCAAAAAGAGGTCACAAGATGAAGGTAAGATCTTAAGAGCTCAGAAAATCTCAAAATTGTATCCTTAAACTAGGAGGGGAAAAGGTGGCTTTATAGGGTCAATGACGACCCGAATGGGTCGCCGCCGACTGTGGGGACCCTCCCATTTTGATGGTGTGAAAATGATGAGCTCAAGACAATGAGCCCATAGGAAGTGGGATTAGGGTTTAGATGAATAGTTATGAGCTATGGTTGCATATGGAAGACAAATGGGTAGGTGGATGGTTGAAATGAGTAAATAAAGGCCATGGGTGGGTAATATTTAAATGATGGCCTAGAAAGAGTAAAATTGAAGACTTAAGGAGGATCAAGAATTTAAATGATGATTAGGGATGATTAAGGGTGATTAGGAATGACTTAGGGAGAATATAATAATGGGATGAGGATTAGAGATAATTAAGAATAATTAGCATAAATGGGATAGGATAAAAAGATGGATGATAAAAGAACAAAGGTAGGAAAATGGTGATTAATGGGATAAATTGAATTTAGGAAGGAAGATAAGATTTGAATGGGTGACCATAAGGAAAATAAAGCGAATGTGGGGTGAAGGGTAATGATACAAAATTTTGGTGTCTACAGCTCTTTTTGCATCATCTTCCTCTTCTTGTCTGCTTGACTTCATCAAATTTCATATTTCGATTTTGGACTTAAAAAGAACCTTGTCATTCTTGCTTGACAACATAGTCTAATTAGGAGGTCAATACTTTGCATTCACTTCTTCCACACTCATCCAAAATGCACAAATCCACTTACACATCTTAAACATCTTATTCCAAGTGGAACTATTGTGATTTCATCACCCAATAGGAAATCCACTGCAGTGTTTTGGTCACATTATGTTTGAAGAAAAATGGAGTGAGAGGGGGTTGAGTCATTCCTACAAATTCTTTATTTCATTTACCATTAATTGTAGCATCCATTAACATTCATTCATTCACATACATTCAATGAGAGCTTATTAAGTGTGCACAATACATTTAAACAACCATAACACATGAGAAGAAGAATATAGACACAAGATATAAGTGGTAAACCCTCATGGGGAATAAAATCCACTGAAACATAAAATTTATTTATCCATGCTTTAAATTTAGTGAGGAGCCGACCCCACAAGGAGCACCAACCCCTAGTTTAGTAGAGCACCAACCCTACAAGGAGCACCAACCCCTAATTTAGTGAAGCACCCACTCCACAAGGATGATACAACCCCCTAAGATGACTAAGCACCAACTCAGCTACCTGATGATAATGATCTCTAAATATTTTTGCTTCCAACATTGATGGAGATCTCTAATTCAGCTCACAAACCTTTTCTCAAACCATCATTGCTTCAAATCTCTTTATCTTCTTCTTCTTTGACTTGACTTAGATCTAAACCCTTGCTCACATTCCCTCTAACATCCCTCAACTTGTAACACACTTCATCAGCTCTGAAATGATGCAATCATACCTGCTACACACTCACACTAGGGTCACACTTTTCCCCTCCAAGAGAACTAGTTCAAAAATGAACTCAAAACACTACTTTTATATGCTTCTCTTCCTTTAAACACTAGAGAGGTCAGTCCTCCATCATAATTTCAACCAGAAAAACTTAATAGCATCTCAATACAATCATTAAAATGGTCACATATTTCCCATATAGGTCAGTCATGCCCAAAACCATCAAACTTGCACCAAACAAGCTCAAAACCCCATCACTAGGATGAGCTAAAACCACTAATGCTAAAACCATGATTATTAAAGCCCCAAAATTCATAAAACATGTGTAATATATAATAAAAAATCATCCATGATTTTTAATTATCTTGGACCAATCAAATAATTCATAACACAAGCCAAAAGGCTCATATCCTTCATCAAACAGTTGTTTCCATCACCCTGTCGTTACCTTTGGGCATAAATACCACTCAATATCAACTAAACTATTGCATGTAACATCTCTATGGAATCCTCAAGACCTGTACAATGCATCCTTGCATGTTAGACCTCATGAAACATCTATATGCTCAAATGACAACAGCTTTCCTCTTCACCAAATCAAGTTGCCCATAAAGAAAATTTACTAACTCAATTGGTTTACATTTTTTGTCACTTTCAAGACCTCTAACATCCTTCAATAAGAATAAAATGCATCCCTCTTCACTTTCCAAATGATATCAAATATCATCCAATCCAATACATGCATCATTCATCTCAATCTTTCAACTTGAGAAATCTTGTCCTGAAAATCAACATACATTTTTCTTCACAAACTAGCCTAAAAAGAAATAGTAAATCAACTAACCAAGGCACAATCCATATACCACTAAAAATCCCACTAAATACACTTTCCATAACATATTTTAACTCCTTCCAACTTCAAGTGGAAGGCCTTCAACCAAGCCCATCTCTGAAAACTACTCCTTAAGCCTTCTAGGACTCAAGAACTGACCTTGAGCTAAACTTGCTACATCACACAAAAACACACTTCCACACTGAACCAAATCATGTAACACACTTATACATATTTTCTAAGCACTCATAAACTTTCACCAATCATGAACAACTCATAATCATCACTTTACCTCTTGAAGCTACATAGCACCATGTTAGATCAAGCATCCTCCAGATTTAACCTTCAAAGATCAATTGATAACTTCTTCATACCATATCAAACAAACAAGTTTGATATACCATTGGAAATTTATCTGAACTAGGATCAAAACAAAATTTGAATGGATTCCTAACTTATCATGTAGCTCATGTAATTCCACTTTTACCACAAGCTACTCTAAACTGTCCCAAAAATCATTCTTCATAAATAGGGCACACTTTGCACTTTTTCACCTCAACCATGACCTTAAACTATTATTGAAATCTATAACAACTCCAAGATTAAAAACAATGTCAATTTATTTTGCACTTTCTTTGATAACTTCTTCACAAACTGAACTTCTTCATAAACAAACATTTTCAGGTGGGGCCCACATACATAGTCACATGCACTAATACTTACCTTTCTAGAAATTTGGAAGATTCCTCTACAAAATCCAATCAAAAATTTTGAAAAACCAATCAAAATAGGCTTGGTATGATCAATTTCCTCCAAGTCATTTTTAGCTAGGGTTTGCTAGGGTTTCAAATCAACTTTATCTTGTTAAATGATCATTCATAAAAATGTGACGTATCAAACCACCTCATTATTTTTTTGAAACCTTAATAACTGACCTAAGAATAATATTCCAAAGATATCAGGTCCCCATTCAAATCATACAATTCACAATGAGCATCAGAAGGTCCACTTTTGCCTCAAAATCACATTATAACTTACTTGGTTTTGCCAAAACTTGCATATCTTGTAATTCCTTCTTCACAATGATCTGAAATTGTCATGAAGCATCATGAAAACATCCTATAACTTTCCATACTCACCATATATCCCAAATATCTCTAAAAACTCTCCATCAATCTCATTTACCATGACTTACCTTCTATGTTTCTCACTTATTTGCTTCCCAAGGACCTCATAAATACATCATACCTTTGAGTTATGACCTGAAACTCACCATACACCTTAGGTATCACTCACCATGTTGTAACTACCATTCTCTAACAAGATACTTATTGGGTCCAAATATCATACCTCCTTACTCATTCTACATGCTCTACGAAGGGCTAGAAATAGGCTTGGAATGACCTGACTAAACCATGAAACCTCATGAATTGACCATGTTAACCTCATGCAGACTCATGTACACCTCAAAAAACACATCATGGACCATGAATGACCTCATGAAAACTAGTTTCCAAACCAACTCAAGAAGGACTCATACTATGACTATGCACAGCTAGAACCATGCACCAGGACCTCATAGACCTTCACTAAACTTGACACTACCAATCAACCTTCATGTTTGACATGTGATTAACACCTCATGGAGATTCATACAACACCATGACACCATTTTCCATCAATGCAATTGACATCAATGACAACACAAACACACAATGGACAACACAAACACACAATGGCCAACACATTATAATTTTTTTGGCTATCGGTATATTGGCTAAGCGCCCGACACCCTTATCGTTGCAGTGCGTGAAGTGTAGGGGTAGGCCCCATACCGGCAGTTATCACAATTTTAAGCCTCACGTACCTTCGGGTATATCAAGGACACCATCCAAAATAACCTGAAACCATCCATAATTTGTCCATTTCCTAGGTTCCACTTTGAGCCCATTTTATTTTCTTTCTCACATTCTTCTAATAAATAAGATAATTAAAACTTTGTGGCATGAGTTTTTTGAAATATTAAATATCGGCATAGTTTCTTGTTTTATTGTTTCATGCCCATTATTACACGTTATCAAGCAAGAAAAATGGAACAAGCCATGTCATCCAAAAACATTCCTACTTCCAACATTGTTTCCCAACAAACTTCAGCCCTTTCTATTATCTCTTCTACCCCTTGGTCTCCTCTTCTGTAGTTATCCAACCTATGGTTTCCATTCCTCCTCTTCATGAGTCCCAAGTTGTCCAAAACAACCCCCATATTGAGACTAACCCCTTTGTTCCATTTCTTCTAGACCGACTACACCCCCATTTGTTGTTTCCTTAGAGACATTTGGACCTTCTACCATCCATTGTGGATGTGTGAAATTCCAAGAGCTCCTTGATGCCAACCTAGTTGCTCTTCATGACTACCTTCTTCGTAAATCTACCAATATCCCTATCAATGGGCCTCCTCTTCAAAAAATCTATGCCTATCATTTTCACCCCAAGTCTACCCAAGTCCTCACATCACAACTTGCTTTGTTCTTCCTCACATCACAACTCGCTTTGTTCTTCCCTAGAGATATAATGAACTTGCCATGGCGCAAAGCAAACTTAGCTCCCATCAATATTCCTCTATGATCCCCCAAACTCACTAATACACTCAACTGGTGGTCCCCATTCCTTCCAATCTTCCTCGTATCCACACCACACCCACTTCTTATGTCCCCATTCCTTTCAATCTTCCTTGTATCCACACCACGCCCACTTCTTATGTCCACGTCACTTCTTCATCCACTCTCGTCATTAGTGCACCTAACTAAACATTACAAGAGTCTTATTTACTCCCTCCATAACCCAAACAACATGAACAAACTTCAGTCCTCATCTCTACATCTCATGTTCACGTGAACGTCATTACGTCACAACCCCATCCTTTGAAATCTACCCAAACTCACCAACCTACCCTTCAAAGTGCCTTTCGCTACATATTCCCTAATTAATATACTCAAGCATCTCAACCACCCCATACTTACCATGCAAGGTCAATCCAACGTCCCCATCTCTCAACAAAAACAAATGCAAACTTATCCATCTAATTACATCCCTACCTCTCAACAACATCCTATTTCCCAACTCTTTGAATCACAACCCTTCAACAATTTTCCACCTTATCAACCACCCCCTCAAACACCTACTTATCCACAACAATATCAATCTCATCCTCAACCTCACCCATCCACCTCTTATATCCCATAACCCTGTCCATCAACTTCTCATCCTCATACATCCAATGACCCTCTTCGCACTTTACTAAGTATAACGGTCAATCTTGAAGCCGTTACTTTAGGGTCTAAAACCACTTTCTCTTAGGAATGTATTTGTAACAAGCCCATTAATCCATTAGTTCCCATAAAACCCTACCTGTCACACTGAGACCTTCCCAAATTTTCCAAATTTAATAGTAAGGAGGACCCATAACAACATCTTCGTGCCTGTAGGCACGCATGTCACGTTATTGCTCACAACCAAGATCTTATGCTTCGTGCATTCCCTATGTCGTTGGTCGGCCCCACTTTGGACTGGTATAATGGCATTCCCCAACATTCATTATTCTCCTTCACCCAACTCACACAGCCTAGAGCACTTTTCTATCAATATTGCATGTAAAATTACCACTGTAGATCTCTAAGCCATTAGACAATTTGATGACGAATCTATCACAAACTTCGTCGTTAGATGGCATGGCATAACCAATCAATTATCTTTCTCCCTTCCACAAACCGAACTAATCAAACTCTTTTTATGGTCTTGTGCGAAGCATATTTCGTCCACTCTTCATATCCAATCCTTCCAAACTTTCGAAAAGGCATTCACTATGGCTTGTAAACTTGAACTTCACACCCTTTAGCAAGGCCATGTTAAACTTTGATCCAATAAACCAAAACCCGAATTTACTAAGTCATCTACCCATGGTGACAAATCTAAAAACACGGTTAATGCTATCATAGTCAAATATTCTTCCGCATCCACATCCCACATTGAGCCTCCGCAAAGGGCTCCTAGACCAACTCCCAACTATACCCCTCTCGGGGAATCCTATAGTTCTATTTTCGACAAGTTAATGGTCGTGCATCTCATCCAACTTCCCCATATCCAACCTCTTGACAACTCATGACCCAAACCCGTGTGGTATCACAAAGAGCACTATTATAAATATCATCAAGTCTATGGTCACGACATTGATAAATGCCACACTTTTAAAGATATTTTACAACAGCTCATAGACCATGGTGACCTTTAATTAGATAACCCCAACGCACCTCCCAATCAACCTTTAGATGTCTTCAAACAACCTTTCCCCAACCATCCACCAAATAATTAGACTCCTACATCTTAGGCACCCAATGCCCACACAATCAACACTCTAAGCCAAGAGTTAACATCATCACCCACACTTCCCATTCCTTCATCCACTACATCCATGTCTATTTCAGACCCTTCTACAATCTTACCTACATCTATACCCATCTCCACATCCATTGTATCTACATCAACTATACCCATGAGCCTTCCATCCACACCCACTCTAATCATATATATTTCTTCATCCTTATCTACACCTACCACACCAACATCCATTACATATAGCTCCACATTCATACTTATCCCAACATATATCATAGCATCCTCATCACATGGCCCTCTATCTATGTCCCCTTTCATTCCTTTACCCATCACCGCATCTATGGCTAAACCACTCCCATATCAACATCTGAACTTACTAAGCAAATATATTCCCCCCATACCATCATGAACAACATCCCCATCTCATCCACATCAACACCTTCCACATCAATCCCTACAGAATCTCGAAATGATCAATGTGAAAACACTTGGTGAGAGAGAAACATTGCAAAGGATTAGCAAGGAACTTTGGCTTGGATAAGACCTTACATAGCTAGGTGGAGTTACTTTTAGCCACGAATGAGTGTGAATGTGTGCAAGTTCGTATAGGAATGTCGTGTTTGTTAGTTGGCTAAAGGATTATCTCAAAATGTAGTGTTGTATAGACCTTTGCCGATTCTAGAGATGGCTTGGTAAGACATAAGTATGGGTTTTTTTTGGGTTTGCCCAAGACACGGAGAGGTGTTGATTCCATTCTTGTAAAAGTAGAAAAAATTTCGAAGATGACATGTTTTATTGCTTGTAGGAACACCAATGATGCAATGCATATTGTAAATCTTTTCTTCGGAGAGATTATGAGACTGCATGGATTATTGTGTAATATAGTGTATAAAAGAGATACAAAAATTGTTGGTCATTTATGATGAACATTGTGGAAAAGTTGGATATGAAGTTGCAATTCAGTTCAGTATACCATACATTCACAAACTGATTAGCAAACAAAAGTTGTTAACAGAATCCTTGGAGATTTGCTTAGATGTTTGGTCAGAGATAAACCAAGAGCTTGGGATTTGGCCTTAACAGAGGCAGAATTTTCTTTTAACAATTTATTGAATAGGAGTACAGGAAAAATGCCATTCCAAATTGTGTATGGGACCAATCCAAGAGGAGTTGTGGGGTTGAGAGACTTACCACGCAATGAGGAATGGAGTATTGAAGCAATAAATTTTGCAGAAAACTTAAAACAAGTGCACTTACAAGTGTGAAATTGTTTGTAGAAGATAAACACACAATATAAGCAATGCATATATGAAAAATGAAGGGAAGTTGAATATCAAAGTAGAGACATAGTCTTGGTATGCTTACAAAAGGAAAGGTTTCCTATAGGAACATACAATAAGCTTAAGTGGAAGAATATATGGCCATGTAGAATCATCAAAAAAATTACATAGAATGCTTATGAGATTGAGTTGTCAGAGGACATTGATATCTCAAATATCTTTAATGCAATGGATTTATATCCCTACCACATAGCATAGGAAGATGATGAAGAGTCGAATAGTGCATATGGCATTGTAGATTAGAGAATACAAATTCCAGAGAGTGTGTGATGAAGAGGAAGGAGTGATAGATATGGTTGCAGCTCAAATTTGCAACCGTCCCAAATAAAATTGATTTGGGGCTTTGAGGCAACATGGGATTGTCTCCAAGTTGTGGGACTCGCACTGATACAAACCTCCGGAGAAGGTCAGTTCCTCTACCTACTCTTTATGCAAAACTACTCCTAGAAGGGGAAATGCAGGTACCTAACACTAACCTATAATTCCAAGGGACCAAGGAGAGAGGAATATGCATAAAATTAAAATCCTAAGCTAAGGGTGGTGATAGCACCAAAACAGGGGCTGGAGACATTCCAGTGAGTGAAAATGAGAGGAAAAATGGAGGAAGGGAGGGCAGACAGAAGTGTCACAATCTAAAACAACATTCACATGACCATTTTCGTGGAGCACCACAAATTTGAACCCTACAAGAAAAATAAAGTATGCACAATACACCCACAATTGTAATGAAAGGCAAGAACTGCAATACAACACAAGCTAGAGCATATACGAGCCACAAAACATGAATTTTGTTGCCTGAGGGATGCACAATTCATTACAATGTAGGAAATAAGGAAAGAATCGTCTTGCAAAACATCAAATTCTAAGGCCTGCAACTCACAAAAATTCTAGAACAATTTTGACATAGTTCCTTTACATTTTCATAAAATCTCTCTTTACAAAGTGCCTATCACTTAGATTTATAGATTTTTTAGAGAAAAAAGGTCACATGCTATGCCTTAATGGCTTCAATCACCCACCACCCAAAAGGACCAATCAACAAAAAAAGAATGGGCACCAGATAAGCTCAAAAAACACACCATCAGAAACATGAAGTAAAAATGTGGCACCCATAATCATATCTGGTGGTTGAGCTGACTGCAAATGCTCATTAATGGCTCAAACTGTTTTATCCCTTTTTGCTTATCAAATCTTGCCAAAATCGGATTTTGATGATGTTAAATTGAAGGTCTTGAGGATAGATTTCCAACAAGACTGATTTTGTAAGATTTGGAGCTCTGTAGCAAAAGATATGGCCATTTGAAGTTTTAGTCTATCAGGAAGCACAGAAATACCACACTTGACAGCCTTTGATTAGCTCAATGGTTGGCCTCTTCCCATGTGTGAATTTCTCTTACTTTTTCCATGTGTCCATCACCCATTGGGTCACGGTATCGACTCTACTCCCCTTTACTTTTCCTTTTCTTTCCTTGGTTTTATGAAGGTTTGTCGTATTAAGAAATACATACCAATAAGACAATGCCACGTTTTTTCGTGGTGTCAAACTTTCCTTTGATCTCCACTGACAACTGCAAAGTATCAACCAATGAAGAGGCTTCACGGCCTTTCACATGTCAGATCCTTTGAAATCCCTGACTAACCACTGCGAAGCATCAACCAATAGAAAAGCTCCACGCCTTCAAGTTGTTAGTTATTTCTCTAACTCTTTGACTGACAACTGCGAAGAACGAGCCAATAAGAAAGTTCTGCGTTCTTCGTAGTGTCAAACCTTGTCATACTTGTCATTTGCTCTTCAGATTTGTCAGACTGCGAAAGGGAGAACCAATGAAATGGCTCCACGTGGCTTTAGGTTTTGCAGTTATCAGGCATTGATGGCTTTGCATCACAACTTTCTACTTTTGGGGAACTTAAAAACTTTTTGCTCTTTGAATTGTTGCCACATAAACCTTTTGACTTTGTTGACTTAACTTAGCCCTGTCGCGACACAGACCTGACGAATTATGAATTCTAACTAATTATGGGGACCTCACATCCGCTAGGGCTCATCGCTATGGAAAGATCTAGAATCCCGCCATGCATCCCTACTTGAACAGTTGATCTTCTGCCACGTGTCCTCAATGTTTTTCTTTGTACTATGGCTTTAATCCTTATAACCCGCCAATGAATTTAACTAAGCCTTCCGCGGGTTTTTTTCTTTAAAAAAAAAAAGCCAACGACCGATGCTTTTGGAAAGGGGAAATTGACGGCCAAATGGATGTCCCAAGCTTGTTAAAGTGACTAAGTCCATTTTTTCGAGTTGTCCAATTTTGCAGAGGTGCAAAATTGGATAACAGACACCAAAACCAAGAAGACACAATGCGAGGAATATATAGAGTATTTGGCCTAGTGGAAAGGCATGAAGACTGGAGATGCAACTTGGCTACGTGTTGCGATAATCACACAACTTGGAATTTTGGTTCCTTAAGCAAGAACCCAAGTTTTCAAAATTCCCTGAGGTGTAAGATGTAGGAGCATCTAGGTTCACAAACAATCTTGTATCAACCAAAAACATTTGAATAGTTTGATTCAGTTGTGTTTGCATTTTTTGGAGTATTTTGTGGGCCGCACAATGAAAAAATTTGTTTGATGGCAAACTATGGAGTTAGTACAGTGTTGCATTTTGTTGAGTGTGCAAGTCCATTGCACAATGTTTGTGGAGTGTGCAATTTTCCTACACAATGTCCAATTTTTTGTCCAAACATCCAATGTGCAATAGTCTGTGGAATCCTATTCGAGCCACGAACTTGAAATAATTGAATGTTTGAAAGCATGAGTTTCGAAAAAGGCTAACTAGCTGTGTTTGGATCCTTTGATCCTTACATTTGAATTTCGTAAATTTAGGAGTCTTATGAGGTGGCATGAACAATTATATATGAAGAGTCAATTGCCTTAGGGAAGTAGTTCAAGTTTTGGGGAACTTAGAGAGCCTAACAGTAGGGTGTGGATGTGAGCTTGAGGCTCACCAATTCATGATGATGGATGAATAACCATAGTAACCAATTCATGATGAGGAAGAAATGGTGTCCTTGAATAAGAATCATACATGGGACTTGGTAAAACTACCTCTTCGAAGAAAACTTTTTGGTTGTAAATGGGAATTTAAGAAGTACAATGCAAAAGGGGAAACAGAGAAGTGCAAAACTCGCCTAGTAGTAAAGGGGTTCTTACAAATAGAGGGACTCGATTTTGGTGAGATTTTTTCTTGTTGCTAAGTTACATTTTGTCATATTTCTTCTAGCTATTGTTGTTGCTTTCGGTCTAGAAATAGAACAAATGGATATCGAGACAAATTTTTTATATGGTGTGCGTAAGGAAGAAACTTACATAAAGCAACCAAAAAGCTTTAAGGTTAAAGGAAATGAAGATTTGGTGTGCAAGCTAAAAAAGTCTCTTTATGGCTTGAAGCAATCACAAATAATGTAGAACCAAAAATTTGATGGATGTGTGTTGGGACTTGGGCTTGGAAGAAGCAAAGCTAAACCTTGCGATTATTTTAAACAGGAATGTGTAAATTTTGTTAGCAAAGTATTGTATGTAGATGACATGTGACATGTTGATTGGTAACAATAAGAAAATGATCAGTCACATTAAGTCACAACTATCATCTCAATTTGATATGAAGGATCTATGTGCTGTAACATTTATTTTGGGCGTGAAAATTAAAAGAGATCATGTAAAGAGGAAACTATGGTTAAATCAAAGGAAATATGTTGAGATGATATAACAAAGGTTTAAAATGTAGGAAAGTAAACATGTCAATATTCTCTTTTTTGTTGGTCAAAAATTATCTACTAGATAATGTTCTAAAACTGAAGAAGAAATTGAGGACATGCCTCAGGTGTCATATGGTAGTGCAGTTAGCAGTTTGATGTAAACAACGGTCTGTATCAGTCTTGATATTGTTAATGTCGTGAGAGTAGTTAACATATTCATGTCAAATCCTATAAAAGAACATTTGACTGCGGTGAAGAGGATCTTCAGGAATCTGTGTGGGACGTCTAATTATTCTATATGTTATCTGGGTAATCCTGGTGAAAGAAAGACATTAAATCGACATGGCTTCGTGGATTCATACTAGGGTGAAGCTTTGTATATGTGTAGATTCGCCATTAGGTATAGTTTCAACTTGTTATGTGGAGCGGCAAGTTGGATAAGTAAACTTCAAACAAGTGTTGTGATATCCACCACAGATGTCGAATACATAACAACTACTCATGCAAGCAATGAATCGGTTTGGCTTTTAAGGTTGATTTCCACTGTTGGGTTCACTCAAAATGATGTAAGGATTGATTGTGACAATCAATGTGCACTTTGTCTAGCAAAGAACCTTGAGTGCCATTCTAGAACGAAGCATATTAATGTTCAATATCATTTTGCAAGAGAAATTGTCGAGGAGAAGAAGATACTCCTAGAGAAGGTGGACACAAAAGTTATTTTATTGATTCGTTGACAAAGGTTGTAATTATTGAGATTTCTTCTTGGTGCAAAAAGTGAATGAGCATGATTGCCTTGAACTACTGATTATTTGGTCTTGGTACCCCTTATGGAAAGTATTCAACAAGTGGGAGAATGTTGAAAATGTGTTGTATATTTTCCATGAGTTAACCCCTTCTAGACTACATAGCCAAGCACAACATACAGTCTAACATGACTAGTGGAGTCCCCTATATAGGTAATTTAACCTATGTTAACATATGGGTGGTTAAATAACTTTGATTTACGTGGACCATTATGATTGGTAATCTTGGCCCATTTTTTGGTGCCATTGTATTGTAATGCCACTATGGCGATTACCTACTCATATATTAACATATAGTTGAACATGGAGTAAGATAAAGCAACACTTGGAAGCACGTAATTGTACTGTAAATTGTTGAGTTAATGCAATCAAGAAGAGAAGTTACTCTATCAGGATTTTTCCTAGAAGGGTTTTTCTTGGATAAATCTTGTGTATTGCGTTATCTTGTGTATGCTCTTTTTTATGTTCATCTTAAAGATTGTGTGAAGTATTGCTTTTCTCATATTTTTTGTAGGGTCAGAATTCTCTTCAGTAGCATGTATGATGCAGGAGCATCTAGGTCCACAAGTTATCTTCCATCACCTAATAACATAAAGTTTATCTTGTGTGTTGGTGATGAAGTGGCATCTTGCAACTGCATCATGTGTTGGAAATGATTTGACGGGGCCATCTACATCTCCTAGAGGTCATTTTCCTAAGAAAACCATATACAAGTGGTTCCACTCATTTGCCTTGGTCCTAAAGACCTTTTCCCGAGGGCAATTATATAATTGTTAGTGTACATTAGCCGATAATTTCATAACCACTTGTCGACACAAAGCGACATTTACACAACTGCCCTAACAACTCTGCCCGCATTCTTTCTGCTCACAAATAACAACCCAAAATTCCAGAATTGTCAAAAACAATGCATTTACAAGCATCTTGGGGAATAAAAAGAGGCACTAGACTTGTCATGACATTTGTTATGGATCAAAGAAGGATCAGTTTTAAGTTGCAGAGTTAGAGCAGTAAGTAGGGAGGGATTTAGCCAAAAGAGCATGGCACTATAGAGAGCAAGCAAAATCCAATGCTTGTTGAGGGGATAGAGATCCATAGTCCAGTAGTAAAGTTTATGGTGAGTCCATCAAAGACATTGATTTGTGATCATCTTCGTGTATGTGTTTTGAATTCAGTAAAGATACTATGTGTGGGTTGTGTGACATCTATTTCCCTAATAAATGTGAGTGGTTTGTGCTACAGTATTGTCTTCTTGTAGCTCTGGAAGTTTAGGCTGGGAGTCAAGTAACCTTTAACTTGGCCCCGGTATTCTCATCTACATCAATACCTCTGATAACATTAACTAAGGACCAAAATTAAACATTGTATTGGAGGATTCAAGGATGTCTCCATCAATACCTTTGATGACCTTACTTTAGGACCAAAATTAAACCTTGGATTGGAGGATTCAAGGGACGTGCAAGCCAATACATCAACAATTTTACACCCAGTAAAATATGTGGATTGTTTTGCAATGGTTCTCTATACATTATAAAGAATATCTGAATTCAGCAGAAACAAGAGGAGCAATTATAGAGAATACCTTTTCAGCAAAATTGGGGAGGAATGCTCTCTAATGCCTTTAGGCTGTCATACATCAGCAGCTATCCATGTTGGCCATTGAAAGATGGAAGTCTCAATCTCATATCTACTTCAAATCTGAATCTCAACAAATATTTTGCACGATGATATTTATTGACAAATTTCAGACATTGGATGTATTGATGGTCGTCAATGTAGAAGAAACATGGTAGGATGGAAGGAATCATGGATTTGTAACTGAAACTAATCATGCATGCTCTCAATGAATTTTTTCATCCCCAAATCCAATCTGCCATGACTAGAAGCAATCCTACCCACCAACCACCCAATCCCCATTCGCCTACTCCCCCCTCCTTATTGTAGCTGTCATTTGACAAAGGGCACATTTTGGTATGAACATGAACAATGAAGATTGAGTTCTTAGATGTTCTCCAATGCACCTAGGCAAAGTAGCAGTCTCTTTATTGTGAAAGAAGGGCTTGTATTGTCTAGAGGGGTAAAGGGCACATATTGATCTAAGCCTGAATTTGTTTTGCATAGTCATTCAATGCATCAGATCTGCGTATGGACAATAAATCTTAAATGCATCTCTTGACTCCCAACATTTTCAGGCTTAACAGTGGATTGAACAAGTAAATAGTATCAATGACTTTGCCTGCCAATTGAGGTTTTGGACCTGATTAAAAATAGTGAATGTTTCATGGGTACCCTGGTAGAAAAAAATATACCAAGCACTTAGAATGCGTTAAGAGATAAATCCCTCCAAACATTCTTCTTGGAGGTGCAATTAATTAGCACATTAAGAACTGTTACTTGCTAGACCCCATGGACCCTACCCATGATACAGGTAATGCTCATTCATGATTTTGTTTAAGGCATTAGGTTAGGGCATCCATAGCTTCAATTTCCCAGTTGAAAAGTTTTATTCCCTAGTGGCACCAAGTGAATTGAATTAGGCTTTGTTCTATAAAACACAACCACTAAGAATTAAAGATTTGATAATCCAAGCACTCAATCTTCACCCCAAAATAATCAACAATACAAAAGAATGCAACAGCAATGTGGTTTACCAACAAACAAACACAAATAAGTCAATAACCGAGGGCACATGTTATTATTGATTTGTTTAATTTTTAAATCACATTCCCATATAGCGTAAACTAACTGGAGCTCATCAGCTTTGACAAGCAAAATATATATAACTAGTTGAGACCGTCAATCTTCATTCTGGTGTCAATCATATAGCTGCTATTGAGAATATTCACATCGAAGATGCCAATCTGAAATTTGTCACTTTAGGCTGCTGATTGAAAACCGATCACCCCTACATGACATTACAATTGATTAGCACAGAGAAAATCCCAATAAATTCCAGATTTGATAAAAATGAACATACTTCTGCAAAACAGTATGCTATCTAATATTATAAACTAAGACACACCACATGCAATCCTGCCGCCAGCATTTCCTGTTGATTTGCTTAACTCATGTCCACCTGCAATAGAAAATTATAGTTAACATTGAATACTTGCATACATATAACGCACACTGATACACAAATTTGTACAAACTTTAAGATCTACGGACAAAGGACAGGTTTAAATCACAAAACTAGAATATCTGCATATTCTAAGCTAGATAACAAGTTGAACTTGATGATTATCTGTGTGGAGCTCATCAGAAGCGTCATATCAATACAAATATTTTCTACACCCATAAATTTTTCCTTGCTTGTCCATGCAAACTATGAAAGACTTCTAGAAAAAGGAAATGAATACATCCTGAGAATATCTGCATATTGTGAGCTACATAACAAATTGAACATTATGCGTATCCATGTGGGGCTCATCAGAAGCATCGGTTCAATAAGTATATATTTATACACCATTAATTCTTCCTTGTTTGTGCATGCACAATATGAACACAGGAGTATACCAAGCAACAACAGTCATAAAATGCTCTCGTTTTCGTTGCCAGCCCACTCTTGTGATCCAAGCAGTTCCACCAAACACAAGAACTAGACTTGAGCTAGACCTGCTAGCACATTGCTATGAAATAGTAAACCACATCATTGATGACCCCTTGGCACAGACTAAATTGCCAATAATAAATGAGATCCACATGAGTTTGTTTAGAATATTAAAAACATAATCAGGAATCCAGGATGGATGTTTAAGATGTGATTTATCAGGCTGTTTATGAGTAAATTATCAGATTGATGGACAACTAATTCTATTCTTTCAATATGGGTTGAGCTGAAAGATAAGGTGCATTGCTAGGTTTTGGAGGTTATGCCCTTGTCTTTTACGACTGTCAGAAGCAGTTGGCTTCATCCAATGCAAACCTACAAAATCTTCTCCCAAAGTTTGTGTCTACAATACTCAAACTCAAATCTTAGCTTAATAGAGGTCTCATTAGTACTTTTCAGATCTCCTTAATCCTTATGCCATCAAACACGTGCATGGATTTTCCCTCACTTCATTCATACCCAAAAAATCAATATTGATTCCCTATAACAAGCCTCCATGTAATGTCCCTTTTTTCAAATTAATCCATTTAGAAGACTTTAGTTCATTCCACTTCCCATGGGTTAGAAGAAGGTGAACAAGGGAAGTATTTGTTGATGTTTTTAGTCCTTTTCCGTGAGCATTTACATTTTCTTTTAGTGTTTTCCTTTATGAAGCAGGTCGTCTGGGTTGGAGGAATTAAAAGGCAAATTAAAAATAAAGCAAAGCTTCTTTATGAGGTCAGTCATGGGGGAAACTCCCTCATGGGGTTTGGCGCCGCCTAAAGGATATAAAAGGGGTCGCTTGGGCTCATTTTGGGCATGCTTGCTTATTATAATTTTATTCCACTTGGTTTTGGGACTGACTACTCTATTCCATTCCACTAGAGCGCGAAAATCCTTTGGTGTGGCAAGTAAGGAAGACGAAACCCTTCCTTGTTCAAGGTTGGAGAACGAAAACTCTCCAATTGGTGGTTCCAAGGGCTTCAAAGAAGGTTTATCTTGTTGGTTGGCAGCTAGGGATTGAAGAAGAAAGAGATATCAAGGTCTTTTACATCAATTCGGAACCCTCTCCCAGGGCAGCGACTTGGGTGAAGAAGGGTTTGAGTGCCTTCTAGGGCACTAATTGACATTTGGTGTTGATATTTAGATTCCTCCTAATTTATAAGGCTGATTTCTCACTTTATTGGTATTTGTTGGCATTTGGAAACATCATTTCTGGCCCTTAATACGAGTTGTACTTCTACTGGTTATTTGAATAATTCCAATTGTTGTTTTGTCACTTGTTTCTCATTTATTTATGAATTTTATTGGCTGGAGTAACGTCTTCATGATTTGATAAAATATTTGGAATCATTCTTTGTCATTATTAGTTTATTGTTGCATGAGAATTGTTGCACTTAAGTTCTGTTACAGTTTGCTTCCCTGGAGGGGTTATTCACTAATTTATAACAAATTTTTTATGCCCTAATGGTGTGATTTCACCTCGTTGCTAGGTCTTGATAAATTATTGTTCCGAAATTTGATTTCTTTCATTGGGGTTTAAGGTAAAACTCTTATTTTCAAATTCAACCCTAAAAAGGGACATTATAGTAGTATTAGAGATTTGGTCTTCCTAGCCTGAAGGGTTTCATTCAAAAGGAAGAAATAGATGACAAACAAATATGAGAGGTTTGCCCTCAGGCAAGAAAGATTGGCAAATAGGACGACACAAATGATCCAGGTCATGCAAAACCACAATGGAGAAGGAATTTCTTCATAAAGTTATAGCGTGATGCAGCCCTTAGGGTCAAGCTTTGGAGTTGTTGCTGGGCCATTTAAGCCTACCTTCCTCCCTAGGGAAGAATACATCCTAGAGATTGAGACTCAACCATCCAAAGTGCACAACATTGTTATATGGTATGAGGAGTATAGGACTCTTCTGGAGAAGAATCGTGATGCCATGTCATTTTCTAAGCTCATGGGAGTAAGCAAGGGAAGATCAAGGCCCAAGCCTAGGTCACAAGCTACACAAGAAGAAAAAATATGGCTGCAAGTAATGGAGAAGAAACAACTCATAGAGGAATCCATCATGCAAGATAAAGGAGAAATCATTGAGCTTAAACGAAAGAAGGAAGAAAAATTAGATCTGCAAGTCGGTAAAGAGACATTGGACGTTGAAGCTCAATTGCCAAATGTGAATGTTGTAGTACAACTTGCTGGAAATTTCAGAACCATCTACATGAAGCAAGTAGATGATATTTATCGCCTTGGAGAGAACAATGAAACGGTTTTGTGCATGCATCAACAAAATATGGATGAAGTTGAAGCAAAAGGGACATCACATGTATGTGAAGTGTTCAAATTAGAGGAACTTGCACCATCCTTTGAGCTTCCATTGACCAAATATCAAAATAGCACTATGAAGAGTCATGTCATCAAAGAAAATATTGGAAATCACAAGGCTAGAAGGGTTGGAGGTATCTCCACAAACCCCACTTAATCAAAGGAGGACAAGCTTTTCATTGATAGCCTAGGGCATGATAATAATAATCAAATTTTAGATTTGTTGATCCTTCTTATGTCACTGCAATATGTTTATCATCATGAACAACAAGCTAGGCAAGATGAGAAGGTGGAAGATACATCTTGTCGTAAAGAGCACATAGGTTTTTCACCAAAATGCAACATTGTTTGAGCATAATAGTGTGGGATCCAGGTGTTATTTTGAGTCCCACCACGGGAAGAATTTCTGATTTCATAATCAATATTGTTGGTCATACCATCAGTGCATGCTTTCAGATAAAAAGAAGTCCCAACTCCACCTTGGGAGTACATAAGGAACAAATGTCGGGCCAAAAGACATGTCACTTCCCATCTGAAAATGATTTTACAACAACATGTGGTCAACATATCACAACTGATTTTGAACAACAAGGCCATTATAGCCAAGAGGATCTCCAGAATAGCAGTTGCCAAAAATATATAAGGATCCTTGTCAATATAAAGCAAATTTCAAGAAGAATGTTTGGGTGAAGAACACCACTTGCAGCTATGGACATAGAGCTGATTTAAATCAAATCCAATATTACTTTGGCATGGGAAATTCGGACGATCTATTAAAGACCAAGGTAAATGTCTCTATTAAATTCTTTGTTTTTTGCTCTTGGTGTATGAAAAAGCTTATGTGGATGCATATGAAGCTTGTTGTGCCCTCTAACAACATGGTGAAGGATAAGTTTCTACAAAGAGGCCACATCATTTCTTACACCATAAAGATACAACAGCTAGAGGACACAATTTGGGTTGGAAGAATGGGAAGCCCTTTCCAATCACATAATTGCAATTGTGCGGAATGCTACCCAAAGTATTGAGAGAATTCGTCATGTTATTAAGATGATTTCAGCCGAGGCATTATAACAAGTAGAGCTAGATATAGTAACAGGATTTGTAATAAATTGAGGGCAACTTTTGGGGACAATACATTGGTGGGTAAGCCTTAGATTTTTGTTATAATTACAACAGTCTTCTCATGGGCATTTTTAGCTCCTCTTCAATTCACATACCCCTAGAAAAAGTCTTTTAATGAAAATTGATGTTAAGCTCATGAAATTCGTGTTGGAAAGCAAGCAAGATGAAAGTTATACTGTTGTCCCAAGTTTGGGAGAATAGCCGAACATAGAAGGTATGGTTGTGATTTGTAAACATGTTGATTTTTGGATTTCCAAGTATGTTGTCATAAGATTTTGTATTCTTTTCATAGACATTTCCATCTTGTCTATAATCTTATTTGTTGTCATACAAAAGAGGATAGCCATGAGAGGGGATAGTTTCCACACTTTTGAGGTATTTTTCAGTCATCAACAAAGTGTTTCCAGCGCCCACTATGTTGTTTTGCAAGATTTCATAAGGGATATTCAGTATGATAGTCGTTATACTTATTTTTCACTTACTGCCCATGCAATTTCCAGCCCCTTTCCATCGTTGTTGACAGTTGTAGAATAATTTCTATTCATTTGGGTGAAGGGTGCTAACAATAGCAACATGATTACAACTATCATAAGAGGTTTTCCATCTACTCTCATCCTGAAATTTGAGCAAAAATGCATAATAACAGTTGTGTTTAGGGCAACATGACTTAATTTTTGGACAGCCATCACTTGTATGAAGTTTGTGAGAAGTTTGCATGCAAAAAGGAGCTAGCCATCATGTCTACAAGGCATGAAATGAAGAAGAAGAGAACTCTTGTTTTCTCTAATAAGTTTGTTTCCTGTGCAGGTAAAGGTGTGATGAAGGACTAGCTAAGTTTGCTCTTTTCCCTTACAAATGGAGCAATCGAGATTGCAGCTATAGTAGAAAATGACATCATGAAGAATGTCAAATTTATGGTCGCATGTGATTACCCTTTGCAAGGAGATAAAGCCTCTTTCATACTTGAGTTGAAGTGGAAAAGATTGGAGATAGTTAAGAGGAAAAGGGCAACAACGAGTATGCAGCCCGAAATTCTTTATTGGCAGCCACAATTCATCATTTTTGGACATTAAAATAGTTCGCTACAGCAAGGTGACTTTCTTTTGTGGTCCACAGTGGGACAACCTTTGCTTCCTAGTTGTTGTTAGAGCACCATTGGAGATTCGTGAATGGTGAGTTTCAAAGGGCAACCCATTTGAAAATCAGAGCAACATGGCAAAAGAAAGGTATGACTCATAATTTGGTTATTTTTGCAAAATACCTCCAGCCAAGCAAAGGAGAAATAAGGGGTAATGTTTGGTTACTCCCAAGTGTTAGAAGAAGCATCTCTATGACAGTTATGAGCCCATTTATACTCAATAACATTGCTTACATCATTTTTGGCAGTCGTCGTTCTTTTTTAGTTGCATTCATGAATGTGAATAGAGTGTTATTCTACCATAGTTGACAAGGGTGAGATGGAAAGTGAAGATGCCCCATTGGGAAATGCTTTTGTTTGTCAAATTGTAGAGCTTTTTTCTAGTCTTTTCCTCTTTGTTTGAGCTCACTTAGAAAGTCTTTAGTATAGCTGAGTGTACAAGGGAAGAAATTTCTATTGTTGATTATGGAAGATGAAGATACTTCAATGAAGAGAGGGGCAGGGGCAGCAGAAGTATGATTTTGTTTGGGTTGAAGCTCCTTCATTTGGCACGAGATCCATTATGGGAGCACTACAACATGTTCCTCCACCTTGATAAGATGATACTTGGGCATATGAGTTTGCAATTGCTTGAGGGCAAGCAATTTTAGGAAGGGAAAACTGTAATGTCCCCTTTCTTGAATTAATCCATTTAGAAAACTTCTAGCTCATTCCACTTCCTGTGGGTTAGAAGAAGGTGAAAAGGGGAAGTATTTGTTGATGTTTTTAGTCTTTTTCCGTGAGCATTTACATTTTCCTTTCGTGTTTTCCTTTATGAGGCAGGTCGGTTGGATTGGAGGAATTAAAAGGCAAATTAAAAAATAAAGCAAGCTTCTTTATGAGATCGGTCATGGGGGAAACTTCCTCACGGGGTTTGGCACCACCTAAAGGATATAAAAAGAGGTCGCTTAGGCTCATTTTAGGCATGCTTCCTTATTATAATTTTATATCTACTTGGTTTTGGGGTTGATTCCTCTATTCCATTCCACTAGAGAGCGAAAATCTTTTGGTGTGGCAAGCAAGGAAGATAAAATCCTTCTTTGTTCAAGGTTGGAGAACGAAAACTTTCCAATTGGTGGTTCCAAGGGCTTCAAACAAGGTGAACTTGTTGGTTGGCAGCTACGGTTTAGGGAAGAAGATTTATCAATTTCTTCTACATCAATTTGGGCACCCTCTCCTAGGGTGGTGACTTGGGTGGAGAAGGATTTGGTGCCTTCTAGGGCACATAATTGACATTTATGTGTTGATATTCATATTCTTCCTAATTTATAAGGTTGGGTTCTCACTTCATTTGGTATTTGTTGGGGTTTGGAAACATCATTTTCAGCCCTTATTGAAGTTGTACTTCTACTTGTTCTTTTAATTAATTCCAATTGTGGTTTGTTCACTTGTTTCTCCATTTATTTATGAAGTATATTTGTTGGATAATGTCTTCATGAATTGGATTAAAATTATTTGGAATCATATTTTGTCATTTTCAGCTTGTTGTTTATGGCGAATTGACATTTCCCTTAAGTGTTGTTACAGTTTAGCAAGGCTCATTAGAATGGCTTTATGTTACTAATTTAGTTCAGCTTGTGGTTTGGGTTGGTGCCCTCGATCTTGAAGATTTCAGCTCAGCCTGAAAGGGGCATTACATGCCACTTAGAGTAATCCAATCAATTATTTCTTGGCATTTGGAATAAATTTCATTCAATTTTCAATTTCAGTAGAAAGGCGCATTACACTAAAAGTAAATTGGTGGATGTATCCTGCAATCGCCAAGATTTTCAAGTGTTAAATCACTTTTAGATTGTAGAATGGGGATGTTGTACTTCAGGTAAATTGCATATTTATCATGGCATCAACATATCCAACGTCAAAGAATAGTTGATCAAGAGCAGGGATTAGCTTTTCATTCAGCCTCAACTGTACAAGTCTATTGCTCTAGATTGCAATAGATCCCTTATCTGGGATTAACTTCTTATCTTGAGCTTATGTCTTTCATACAAGTATGAAGTGATGTTTAGGATCTAATTGAATCATCAATGCATTTTACATATATTGGTAAACTGAAACATAGTCATAAGTTTGAGTTGAAATTCCTTTAGTGTCTCAGCACTCATAAGTCTGATTTTATCACAGATTTCCATCTGATAGACTTTCTAGATATTAACAATTGATAAAGCATGCTTTCTAAAGTTATTTGTTACTTTACTTTCACATGCAAAATTGAATATTGTGAATACATCATTCAAGGGGTTTCCATGATGTGCTATAGAAATTGACATTTACGGTCAATCCCATTTGCAATTCGTTGATTAGACTTCCAATACTCTCACATTGTCTTAGCATTATTGTTTTTTGACAGATTGTACTTTTACAATTACTAAGAAGCTAGGGAGCTAGTAGCAGGTACTGGGTACGAATTACAGGTACAATTGAACCCAATACATCAGTACGGTGGAATCTACCAATTTTGGGGCAGATACGGGTACCTTTCTATTTGTTGGTCATACTCATGTTTAAATTTTTCGCTATGAAAATATCACAAATATTAAAAGAATATAGCTAAATATAGTAAAATTAACCATATAATATGCAGAGTAAACAAAATAAGCTAAATAACCACAAAATGGTACCAATAATTCAATGCCAAATGTCATGATATTCATTGGTCGAACTTAGAACAAGTACATTGTGCAAATGTTACAATGTATACACAAAAATAAAGACAAATCATCACATATTTATTATTGTCATAACATAATGCTCTCTAATGTATTCATTGAGAGCATCAACACCATCATGTGGTTCATTAGAACCACATGTAGCAACACTTCCCCTCCTACTAGCTCCGTCATGCAAAGTACCCTCTACCTCCAAGTCGGTATACCATAGATAGACCGGATGGATGCTTCCGAATGTTTTAAGTCTCTATGGTCTACATCCCACAAGACTCTTGTTTCCCCATGCATGGACCCATACCGGCTTGTGTGTTAGAAGGCACAAGGTTGGAATGTTGACGAAGATCCAAATTGAGAGCTAGTTACTTTTGCTGACGCCCATTCTTAGCTTGCCGTTGTCTTCGAGTGGATGAAGGACTAGGTACCCAATTGGATTCCACTCTGCTGAAGAAGAACTTGCAACCTATTGAGGAAGCCACGTAAAGTCAATGTAAAATCCTAAAATTGGAATTTATTGAAAATTTATGCAAAGCAAGTTTAAGGTTAAACATGAGACGTAAATTAAAGAGATAAACTTAAAAAAATTAAAATCTTACTTGACACTGAAACTTTTATTACAAGTGTTTGGAGGTGGGGGTATGCTTGACACATGGAGGTACTACCACGAATAATCATCCATTTTGTACTTGTCAAGAAGAGCACTAGAACGGATTGAAACCTAGAGGATATGAAATCCACAAACTCCTTGCGTCTAATTGTCTTTTGTACTTCCATGGATCGGAGGAAGAGTCCCTAGTGTAAGAAGTTGCCTTGTACCCCTCAAGGAACCTCCAATATCCTATATGGAGCAACCCTCCAGGACCAAAGAAAGGATCTTTGTGCTATAGTATTTTGGAGTTAATCAAAAAGTGCAATGGATGCGTAATGGTGGGTGGTATTCATTTTGTTTCCTATCAATGAATTGAGGAGCTAATTATTCATGAAAATGCATCTGGTTTGACAGAGTGAATCGGGACCGCACCATGGCGATTATGCGCATTACCTCGAACCCAATCATTGAATCAATTCCATAATTACAAATTCACCCAATCACAAATCGCCCCCATCATTAACACATCATAAGCCACATGGTGCATGGGCCCTTATAAGGACTATGAGGAGTGTGAAGTACACGTTTAGGAATGTTACCACAGCCATTTATAGAGACATCATCAAGGATCAAGCACAACATTTAGAAAATGGCCAATTTATGTTTGATCAAAGCACTAGATACACATGAATTGAAGTTGGAACCATATTAAGCTCAAGCATCTTAGCATAGCATTATAGCACACTAATGAGATTATGATCTAAGAAGCAAATCAAGTCTCATTGGAATCTATGTCAGAAAATTGCTCCAACATACTGATTTGTGATGGATCCAAAGTCTTGAAGATGATCAACATCCTCATAGGGGATGCAATGGCTTCGGTGTGATACACAGGCATAGTTCCTCCTGTACCAAACCTCATACCAATCATCTGTAAGGTTATCATATTTTTCACCAAACCATCTTTAGTTGAAGGTCCAAAATTCTTGATATGGAAATATGACATGCATTTCCACAACCTATGGTTGAAATTCTGTGGCTTAAGACAAGTTGTTGGTTTTGCAATCTCTTGGAACACCTTCACGGATGGTAACAAAGGGATTGATATGTTTAGAAGCAGGATATAATTTTTTGTCACAGCAAGATTCATTACTAAGAGGATTTCATGGTAAAATCATTCAATAATTTAAGAACTTAGCTCCAATTATTCCATTTAGTTAAGATATGACAATGTGGCTAGGTATTAGGCATGCAAGGTTTCCAACAAAGAGGATGAATCGCACAAGCTTGTAAAATGGATGGATCGTACGGAAGTGGATGACTTGAGAACAACAATACCTTATATGTATCTAGGTCACTAATCTTCCATAAAGGTAAGGCAATGTCGTGCTAAAACTTGTGAAGTTTGCAACAGACATCTGGAAAATGCTTACCACTCGTGCATCAAATACGCACTTAGATATCCACGGATGTTTTACAATACCAATCTTTCTGAAGCTACTAAGGATTGTAGTTATTAAAAGCGAGAAGTGAATCTCATGAGTTAAATGGCACAAGTTCGCCTTATCAAAAGCGCTATAGTACCCAGTTGGTCACCCCTTGATTAAAATAATTGCACCTAGTTATCATATACATGGACATCAACATTAGGTTGAGACCAATCATGTTTAATTCAATACTCGTAACTATGAGTTTTATAATTAGCCTTGACCACTTCACAGAAATATAAACCGATCTGCAAGCGTATACTTCCTTTGTCTAATATTGTCCCATTTTGCACTTGGAAAGCATGATGTAAACATTGCAAAAAGACCACTTGTAGATGCATCTTTTCATCCATCAGAAATTTGGATTTCATTTCTCATGATTTCAAACAGCATCTGAGATAACCTGTAAAACGGGTCAATGAATTGTTACAATGAAGTGCCAATTTATGATTGGAAACAAAAGCATTGGTTGAGTACATTTCTTTATGGTCTACCTTCCAAGATGATTGAAAAGATAGACATCCTAAACAGATCTGGATGGTTCTCATACCAAGCAATGGAGATTTCATTTCCTTCCACAGTGAACAAGAAGTCTACATTGAACTAGATATTACTAATCCATTGCATATCATCCAGCATTGAGCTGCAAAAAGGATTCGGTCCATCCAAAAATCTTGACTAGTAGGGCTGATCAAGAATGTGAAAGGAAGAATCTAGGAGACCTAATCCATTAATGCATTCAAGTTTCTTATGCTTAAAGTCTGGTTAGTAGATCTTCAACAAATGTTTAGGACTTGAGAAAATAAATTATGTCTTGCAGGAAAGCCACATAAACCGCTATGCACTTGGGACAGTTTCATTGGGGGTACTTGTTAATCCTATCCTAGTAATCGATTGATTTAACAAAGGAACTCAGTGGTTGTCAACTATCGTTCCCTATGAACTTGTCCAGAAACTTGATTCTATTTTGTCTTCCTACAACCCTGGTCAAAACTTTACTCGTTTTCCTTTCACCTGGACTTGTGACACACGTACTTGGAGGCCAAAAAACTTGGATTTAACAATGTGTAATGTCTGATTTCCAGTTGTTACTATTTGCTTCATTGACTGGGTCATAAGATTTTTAAAAAAGGGACTAGTTGTTATGGGTCTCATCTGGGGCCCTTAAAGTACCTATTTTGACCACTTGAGGACATGACACATTAAATGTAGACACTTTCTGGCATTTAATGTTACCTGTTATCTAAGCGCCTAGGAAGGGAAAAGCCACTTAAAGTTATTTTTAATAAGGCACAGACTTTTTGGGATATCATATTTGCATTTCAAGTGGTTAGTAGGGTTTCTTCATTGCAGGGTTCAGGGGAAAAGCTATATAATTAAAGGAGTTGGAGGGGTGTAGTGGGATAATCACTCATGCATACACTTATATTTTCTTTCATGTGGCAACTGTTGTTTGCAACTTTTAGCTTGTGGAGTAAGATCCCACGGGGAACCCTAGCTTCGGTGGGTGAAGATCCAACCCTAACTAGCAGGGCATTCTTCGGTAGTGAAGATCTACCCTAGCTTGTCATTTGGAGCTGGATTTCAGGGAATATGTTTTACAGAGGTATTTTCAGGATTTTCAGAAATAGGGTTTGAAGGCTTTTGGTGAGTTTTTGTGGAGATTTTCAGCTGGTTTTCGAATCAGACCTACGGCAGCCATCCCAAGAAGGATTCTTGGCATCATCTACACAGGGTTTCACAAGGGTTTTGGTCAGTTTCTACCAAGGGGAGGGCGACTTGTTTGGGAAATTACAGCCCTAATTTCGTAGGGTTTCCAGTTGTAGTCCTTTTTCAGATCTGAAGGTTGGAAGAGTTATCTAACTATTTTTATATATATTATTTCCAAAGTTTCATATTTTAATGCACTTGTAATCGAGAAAGATATGAATTTTAAGTTTTGAGAATTTGCCCTAAATGTGTTGGGGCGACCTACTTTTTAGGGCAAAATAGGGTTTCGTGTGCAAAAAACTAATTTTGGAATATTATTCTTCATTTTTGTGGCCCAAGATAATTTCAGCTCATTTGGACTTCTTTGGCAGCATCGGCTATTTTAGGCATGCTGTAAATTTTCTGGCAGCGTTATATTATCTGAAAAATTCCAAAAATATTTCCCTTGTTGTTCTACATATTATTATCTAGTTCTCAGTTAAAATTTCAAGTGATTTTGAGACAGATAATTTGGGAGCTATTCATATTTCACTGTTCGCTGCCCTAGCTGTAATTTTCTGCATAAAATCAGAAAAAAAATCAGATTTAGTATATTGCTACAAATTTATGTATTTTGTCAATTTTTTGTGGTAAGATCCCAACAAGGGATATTTCAGTGGTATCAGAGCTGTTGTTCCCTCCAGCTTGTTGGGGTTGAAAGATGGGAGACAGAGACAGAGACAGTGAAGAGTTGGGTGTAGATCTGATGAAACGACTATTCACCAATATGGTGAAGCAGCAGAAGACTACCAACCTCTATTTGAGCCAACTCACAGAGAGGTTAGCACAGGGTAGGATCGAGAATCATGCGGAGAAAGGAGAAGCTAGCAATATGGGACAGCATGGTAATAGAGGTGAGAGTCAACATTCGGGACAAGGGTCCCCTCATGCATCTACCAAGCCCTTGGGACTCCACGAGCCTTCTTTCTTGAAGGATTCTGAAATTTCGCATTTCGCAGACACGACAGCCAGCAGACGTTGTGGATGAGGAATCTTGTTGGGAGAAGTACCCTGACATTGAGCGAGAGGTTTCCGGGACAACATGCCATTTCAGGAGTATTGTAAAATGAAGATTGGCAACAGGCCCAGGAGAGATTACCAGATACCGGTACCTGAGTTTCAGAGGAGATTGGGACAAATCTCTATTCTACACTTCGATGGCTCTACGAAGTGTACGGTGCAGTCTTGGATTCAAAAGTTGAAGACTTACTTCGACTTGAATCCCATGCGTGAAGAGGATGCTATTAAGTTTGCTATCCTACACCTCGAGGGAGATACTCATGACTGGTGGCATCATGGATTGATCACACAGAGGCACATGCATATCACTACTTATGCAGATTTTACACAGAGGTTGATGAGCAGGTTCGATAGGAGGGACCCAGATAGGCACTTAAGGGAGTTGACTAACTTGAGGTAGACAGGTTCTCTAGATCAGTACATTGCAGATTTTCAGAGGTTATTAGTTATGGTATCTGATGTTTCAGTGATGAGGTTGACTTCACTCTTCATGATAGGGGTTGACTGATGCTCTTTAGCAGGGTTTGTGAAGGCATTTGAGCCTTCTTCTTTGCATGAGACTATTAGGCGAGCATTCGAGACTTGGAGTTATCCACTCCAAAGTCGAGGGTTCCAGCCTCGCGTTCAGCCAAAGGAGAACCTCCATCTGGATCAGACTGAGGGTTCACAGCCAGAGGGAGCCTCCACCGAGGCAAGGAGGTGGCACAAGAAGATCATTCATGTATCCTGAGAGGACAGAGATGAGTTGAGGTGAAAGAAACTCTGTTTCGATTGCCGCACACCATGGGTTCCAGGACATGATTGTAGAGGGAAAGGAAGGGCCCAATTCATAGAGGTCTTTGAGGAGAGTGAGAACGAGGAGGAGCGGTACCATCAGGAGTTAGAAGATGAAGATGAAGAGGCATTGGATAGTGCAGGGATTGAACAGGAGGAGGAGACTTTTCCCCAAGAGACTATTGCTACTTTGTCGAGTACCCCGAGGTACAAGGCATTCAGAGTTAGGGGAACATTACAGGGCCAAAGAGTTGTAGTGCTCATTGATAGTGGGGCCACCCACAATTTCATTGATGCATCTTTGGTAGAGAAGCGGGGACTGCAGGCAGAAGACTTTGAGGGTTTCAATGTAGTGGTAGCCAATGGTGAGTCCATGAGATGCATGCAGCGAGTTCCGCAGTTGAGTATCACCATGGGTAACCATACAGTCTATGTGGTTGGTATTGGAGAGACCAACCTTGTGCTGGGTGTACAGTGGCTCCATTCTCTTGGAGAATTTCGGACTAACTTTCAGACCATGGAACTCAAGTTCAAGTCCGAGGGAAAGAATGTAACCTTAAGAGGTTTATCTTCAGAAGCACCCAGAGTTGTTTCAGCAAAGAGGATTGAGAGGATTCACAGACACAATGGGGTTGATTGGGCAGTACAGTGCTTGGTTTCTACCAAGAACTCAGAGGATGGACAGCCAGAGTATCATGTAGATATACAGGGGCTATTGGACAAGCACAGTACAGTTTTTAGCGACATACCACCTGGTGTACCGCCAGAGAGGGGATTTGAGCATGTGATTGAGCTCGAGGACACTAGACCAGTGGTTACTACTCCTTACCGTCACCCCAAACGGTTTAAGGACGAGATTGAGAGGACCATCCATGAGCTTATTGACATGGGACACATTAGGCCGAGTTCTAGTCCTTTCGCTTCTTCAGTAGTATTGGTGAAGAAGAAGGATGGGACCATGCGGATGTGCATTGATTATCGGGCATTGAATAAGAAGACAATCAAGAACAAATATCCAGTGCCGCGTATTGATGAGCTACTAGATGAGCTACAGGGAGCAATCTATTTTTCTAAAATAGATTTGCGATTGGGATATCACCAGATCAAGGTTAGGGAGCAGGATGTGCATAAGACCGCTTTCAGATGTCATTATGGACATTTTGAGTTTTTGGTGATGCCCTTCGGTTTGTCTAATGCACCAACCACATTCCAGTCTTGCATGAACCACGTGTTCAACCGCCACTTGCAGAAGTTTGTTTTAGTCTTCTTTGATGATATATTGGTTTACAGCAGGACTTGGGAGAGTCATATCCGCCACCTTGACAAGATATTGGGAATACTAGGAGCTAATCTGCTATATGCAAAGGCTTCTAAATGTGAGTTTGGCATGACAGAGTTGTACTTGGGATATGTGATTGGCGGAGGGGGAGTCAAGGTGGACAGAGTGAAGATACAGGCAATTTTGGATTGGTCTCCACCCAGGACGTTGACACATTTGAGGGGATTCTTAGGACTATGCACCTATTACAGGAGGTTCGTGAAGAATTTCTCACAATTGACTGCCCCACTGACAGACTTGACCAAGAAGGGAGCCTTCGCTTGGTCAGAAGCGGCACAACAGACTTTTGATCATCTCAAGGAGGTGATGAGCTCATGCCCCGTCTTGGCATTACCAGATTTTGCTCGTCCATTTGTTCTAGAGTGTGATGCATCAGGTGAGGGAATTGGAGCAGTGCTTATGCAGGATAGGCACCCCATTGCTTACGAGAGTCGGAAATTGAGCCCCGTGGAGAGGGGGTATTCAATCTACGACAAGGAGATGTTGGCCATCATGCATGCTTTGGCCAAATTCAGACAGTACCTTGTGGGCAGTAGGTTCGTGGTACGTATAGATCACAATAGTTTGAGGTTCTTTTTGGGACAAAAGGATCTCAACGACCGCCAGCAGAGATGGGTGAACAAGGTACAAACATATGACTTTGATATAGAATACACTAGAGGTAAGAATAATGTTGTTGCTGATGCTTTATCTAGGAAGCCTTACCTTACTACTATGTTGAGTTCTATGTCTGAGATTTCAGCAGATTGGAAGGCTCACATACTGGTTGAGTACTCCAAGAATCAGTTTGCATGCGAGATCATGGATGGTATTATCGAGGATGACCGATACAGGGTGGTAGATGATCTCTTTTTTATAAGGATCGGATTTTCCTTGTACAGGGGTCTAAGATGAAGGACAAGATCCTTCGTGCAGTACATGACACACCACTCGCTGGACACCCCGGATATTTCAAAACATACAGGTATATCAGGGAGAGATTCGCTTGGAAGGGGATGAAGGATGATGTCCTTAATCATGTTAGAGAGTGTATGGTTTGCCAACAAACCAAATCAGAGCATTCTTTTCCTGCAGGTTTACTTCAGCCTCTTCCCATCCCTGAGCAAAAGTGGGAGAGCATATCGATGGACTTCATCACAGGACTCCCTCTGGTGCATGGGCACAATTGCATTTATGTGGTAGTTGATCGATTGACCAAGTATGCGCACTTCTTTTCTCTACCCAAGAAGCATGAGGCAGCTGATGTGGCTCAGGTATTTTATACAGGGATTTTTAGGCTACATGGGTTGACTAAAAATATTATTAGCGACAGGGACAAGATCTTCATGAGCACTTTTTGGCAGGAGATTTTCAGACTTGCTGGTACCGAGTTGACTCCTAGCACGAGCTACCACCCTCAGACTAACGGGCAGACGGAGATTGTCAACAAATGGATAGAGGGCTATTTGCGGAGTTATGTGACCGGACATCAGCAGGCATGGATCAGATGGTTGCATATGGGTGAGTATTGCTACAATACCACATATCAGATGTGTATTGGCATGACGCCTTTCAGAGCTTTGTATGGATACGATGTCATGTCATTTGCTGATTTAGTATTATCAGATAGTCGAGCTCCCAAAGCTCGGGATTGGTTACAGGAGAACCAAGATATCCTGCGAGCTCTTAAGGAGAATCTCCAGAAGGCGCAAAATCAGCAGAAGGTTTATGCGGATCGACACAGGGTAGAGAGGTCCTTCGAGGCAGGAGACTTGGTGTTCTTGCGTCTACAGCCGTACAGACAGTCATCACTCAAGCAGAAGGGGGCGGAAAAGCTGAAGCCCCAGTTTTATGGTCCATACAGGATAGTCAGGCGAGTGGGTGCGATTGCATATGAGTTGGATCTTCCAGAGCACAGCAAGATACATAATGTCTTCCATGTATCATGCCTTAAGAAGGCCTTAGGACAGCACATTGTACCTTCTACAGAGTTGCCACCACTGGATGAGGAGGGGAAGCTGGTTTTAGAACCGGATTCTATTATTAAGGTCAGACAGAGGAAGCTCAGGAACAGAGATATCACAGAATATTTGGTGCGATGGAAGGGTTTGCCTCTTGAGGATGCTACTTGGGAGGGAGAACAGATTCTATGGCATCCTAGTCTGCATTTTCTTGGGGACAAGCAAATTTTGGGAAGGGAGGACTGTAATGTCCCTTTTCCCTCGCCCATGGCCTAAGGGCCAATGCGTGCCCTAACCCTAGTCATGCCCAAGGGGTTACGGACACTATTTTGCTATTGGGTATGGGCATCTAGTCCAGTTATTATTTTTTATTGACTGGGTCATAAAGTACTTTTAAAAAGGGACTAGATGTTATGTTTCATCATTGGGGCCACTTAAAGTACCTTTTTGGCGACTTGAGAGGACATGCATGGCATTAAATGTTATATTTCTTCATTGAGGTTACTTTATGGGCCTAGGCGCCTAGGAAGGGAAAAGCAACTTAAAGTTATTTTTAATAAGGCCCTCTTTTTGGTAAAGTGCGCCTTGAGTGGTTTTAGGGTTTCTTTGGCATGAAAAGGTTATAAAAGGAGGTGAGGGGTGAAAGGATAATCATTCATACATACACTCATATTTTCTTTTCATGGTGCAACTACTTTTTGCAACTTTTAGCTTGCGGAGTAAGATCCCACGGGAACCCTAGCTTCGGTGGTGAAAGATCCAACCCTAGCTAGCAAGGCATTCTTCGGTAGTGAAAGATCTACCCTAGCTTGTCATTTGGAGTGGATTTCAGGGCTGTTTTACAGAGGTATTTTCAGGATTTGCAGAATTAGGGTTTGAAGGGTTTTGAGAGTTTTTGTGGAGATTTTCAGCCGGTTTTCGGATCAGACCTACGGCAGCCATAGAAGAAGGATTCGGCATCATCTACAGAGAGTTTCACAAGGGTTTTGGCTGTTTTCCAAGGGGGGCGACTTGTTTGGGAATTTGCAGCCCTAATTTCTAGGGTTTCCAGCAGTCCTTTTTCAGATCTGAAGGTTGGAGAGTTATCTACTATTTTTATATATATTATTTCCAAAGTTTCATCTTTATTGCATTTGTATTCGAAAAGATATTAATTTTCGAAGTTTTCCGGCTATTCTAGGCATGCTGTAAATTTCTGGCAGCATTCTGTTATCTGAAAAATTCCAAAAATATTTCCCTTGTGTTCTACATATTATTATCTTGTTCCAGTTAAAATTTCAAGTATTTTGGACGGGTATTTTAAGAGTTATTCACATTTTTCTGTTCGCTGCCCTAGCTGTACTTTTCTGTGTAAAATCTGCAAAAATCAGATTTAGTATATTGCTGCAATTTTCTGTGTTTGTCATTTTTTGTGGTAAGATCCCAATAAGGGATATTTCAAGATCCCGAGGAAAAAGAACATTGGGTAGAATTTTCTTCCCCACAAAAAAATAAATAAGATTCTCAAGTCCTCCAAGGAACGTCTAGAACCAACTCTAAAGATCAAGGTTCATAAAATTGATTGCTCATGACATGTCATACATTGGGGAGACAAATCCTTCCATCCGTGCTAGGATCAAAGAGCATGACACTGATATTAAGCATGAACAAGGTCATTAAATCAGCTTGGTTGAGCACACAATCTAAAACTAAACACCACATTTGCCTTGATAACACTAAGGTTCCAGAAGTGGAAGTTTGATTTTACAAGAGAAGAAAAAGAGAAGCAACTGAGATTTACAAGCTTCCCCGTTATCTAAACAGAGATGAGGGGTCAAGTGGTAACCGCTCATGGAGAGTAGGTTTCAATTTGCTCAAGTTGCCTGACACTTCATAGTAATCTTTTTACAAATTTACGGCTTAATTTTACTCTTGTTACTGACACAATAGGTGAACCAACTCGCAATAAGGGGTAATTTTAATTTGGTATACATTAGAATTATATGATATGAATCAACAACTTGCTCCTAGTTTTGACAAACTACTTGATTTCTTGTGCACTATTTCTTAGAAACATTGATTTGGACAATTACTTGTTTTCTAGTCAACTACTGACTTTAGGAACTCAATGTATCAACCCATTTTTAATTTAATATACTTGCAGTCTAATTTGGTGTTTGTAATAGTAATCTATAGGTCAATAGTAAAAATAATTCAATGTAAGTGAACCTATTTGCAATAAGGGATAAATGAAATTAGGAATGCGTTAGAATAATTTGATTCTATTAATCAACTTGTGTCTAGGTTTAAGAAACTACTGAATTAACTATTCACTATTTTTTTAGAAAAATGGGATATAACAATTTTTAATCCAGCCAACTACTTACATTAAGAACGCAATCCATTTATGATCTAATTGTAATCGAAGATCTTATAATTAATAAATTAGCCTATTTAATAACAAAGATTAATCTTGTGCTAAAACATACTTTTTCATTGTTTTTAATAAAATCTATTACTTTATAAGGTGGTTCTATAGTAATTTAATGTAGGGTGCAAATTTAACGACTATCTAGTTATTTAATAAATAAAGATTGTTTTTCTGTTAGTTGTTTTAGCTTGGTAGGTGGTCTCAGTTTGGTAATAATGTAATAATCTTTAGTTATCTATAGAAGAAACCTGAGTTCGCAATCATAACATAATTTTGTATCCTAATGATGGATCACAAAGTGTGATCCAAAACGTCGATTCACAAACATATTGTACATAGTATTTGCCAAAAGTTGTTTGCTCAAATTACAAACTTATAAAATTAATTTATTGATTAATTTTTTTAAAAGAATAGTTACCTTTAATAACGGCAACTTCAAGAATCTCGTGAAGATAGCTTGAGACGTGGTGGTTGTTGATGAACATTTAGATCGCTTGCCTCCTCATACAATTGTTTGATCCAAGCACATTTGGTGAGCAATTTTTATGGCATAGGTTAAGGGAATGAATGGCACAAGGTGTCCAAAACATGGGCTCATAACTTTCCTCAATCAACATACATGCATCTCTATAATTTTTGTGTTGTTCATTACGACTTGGACAACATTTCGAGGCCCTACCACCTCAATGGACTCTACGAAGACGTTGGCAATGCATTGGGCATCCTTTGTCTGTCGCTCACAATCAACAACCCTAAAAACAAATTGCCTCTTTAGGGCATACTACAATTGTTATCCAATTTTGCACCCCCTGCAAATTGGCTAACTTGAAAATCTGAACTTGGGCAATTTGATGGAGCCTCAATGAAGAAGCTGAAGAAAAAGCCAAAAACCACAAAAAAATGGAGTAGGTCTTCTGCAATTTTGTCGGAAGTCAACAAAAATTCTCCCGGCGGTCAGCAAAAAGTCAACAAGAGGTCAACAAAAGGTCAGCAAAAACTTGTTACCGGGCGGTAGCATGTACGGATGTTACCGGCCAACAACAAAAACTTGTTACCGGCCGGTAACATGTACGGACGTTACAGGCCAACAACAAAAGTACACCCAAAAGTCAACAAAAGGTCGGCAAAAATGTTATCGGTCGACTACAGGAATATTGACAACGGGCCGAGCATTAATGAATGCAGTACAGAGTAGCTCAACCTCTGTTTCAAAAATTGCAATTTATCGGCGATAAATCGTTTACAAGCATGAAAACGATTAATCTTTTGAAAAATCGTGATTTTTGTTATGTCGATAAATCGGTGATTAATCGCGATAAAATACCCTACAAAATCGTTGAAAATCGTGGCTAAACTCGTCGAAAATCATGGGGAAAATCATGGCCTAGGGTTAAATACGAAAATAGACCAAATTGATTTGTTTTTTCTCCTGTTTTCTCTTTGCACGACTTGTTTTTGCTACTGCGACTTGCATTTACTCCATTTGTGGGCATTCAACGTGGGCAGGAGGGCATTCGACGTGGGTAGGAGGGCACTCAAGTTCAATTCGTGGTCAGTTTGTCTGCGTTCAGTTCGTGGCCAATTTTTCCAATGGTTCATGGCCATTTCATGGCCATTTCATGGCCAGTTCGTGCCCTAGCAGGTATTAATACAGTAATACTAAAAGTACAGCAATAAGTTACAGTAAAAATACAGTAATATTAATACAGTAATACAGTAATATTACAGTCATAGTAATACAGTAATATTAAGTTTTTTTACAATAGTAAGTATTTTTTTTTTCAATATTACTATTAATTAGTAATAAGTATTAATATTAATAAATATTGTAAGTGTAAATACTGTATATTAATTTCTCTAAGGCTTGTAAATCTAAGACAATTGTTTTTTGTTTTGTTTTGTAGAATGGCATCGGGATTCGGTTCCGGTTTAGCTGCTCGTAGTAAGCCTAACTCTAATGACCCTGCTTGGAAGCATTGTGAACCAGCAGAAGGCAATTGTGTTGTATGCAATTATTGTGGCATGAAGATGAGTGGAGGTGTTTATCGCCTTAAGTTCCACATTGCACGAATACCAGGGAATGAACTAACAACGTGCAATCAAGCACCGCCTGAGGCTCAACAAGAGTTGTCTCCTTACCTTGCAGCTTATGCACAGAAAAAAGAAGAAAAGAAGAAGAAAGCTGATGCACTTGCAGCCCTAACAAATAGGAGGGCAGCGAGGGAAGATTTTGACATTGGGGCATCTTCTATTGCCTCAACTCCACAAGGTCAGACACTGGGACGGGGTTCATCCACTGATAGTAGTTCAGCGATGTTTTTTGTTCCTCGAAGTACTCTTGGTTCACAACCTTCACTCAAAGGTACTGCTTGGAATAAAGAAATGCACAATAAAACAAGAATAGCTGCGAGCAAACTTTTGGTACTACAACAACATTCCTTTCAACATGGCAAAAAGTCCATATTGGGAGAATTTGGTCACTGCATTGACTATTGTTGGGAAGGGGTTCAAGGCTCCTACTCCCCATGATTTGAGTGGCCCATTGTTGGAGGATTCCGTCACACATACCAAAACTCTTGTAGAAGAGCAAAAAAAGGTGTGGATAAAAAAAGGATGCACCATTTTGTCTGATGGGTGGACAGATGGGAAAAACCGCACATTGATTAACTTCCTAGTGGCATCAAGTGGGCAGTTGGTCTTCCTGAAATCAATTGATGCCTCCCACCAAGTGAAAACTGCAATCACTTTGTGTGATATGTTAGATGAAGTGGTGAAAGAGGTGGGCGTGGAGAATGTCGTCCAAGTTGTGACAGACAATGCGGCGGCATATGTAGCAGCAGGGAGACTTCTTGAGGAGAGGCACCCTACACTTTTTTGGACCCCTTGTGCAGCCCATTGTTTAGATCTCTTATTGGAGGACATAGGAAAACTCTCATGGGTGAAAAATGTGGTTGAGGACGCAAGAAATATTACAAAATTCATCTACAATCACACTTGGGTGCTAAACTTGATGAGACAGCACACCAATGGAAAGGAGCTTGTGCGATCAGGGGTCACACGATTTGCCACAAACTTCATTACATTGCAGAGCATTGCAACCTCATTAACATCCCTTAAGCAGATGTTTGTGAGCACGCGATGGTTGGAGTCTCCCTATGCTAAGAAGACCGAAGGGGAAAGGGTCGTGAAGACCGTTTTTGATGATATGTTTACAAAGCAAATAGAAGAAATCATGAAGGTAATCTAAACTTGAATATTTGTTTATTTATCATTTGTTATATATTTTTTTATTAATTTTGATTTTAAATATATATGTTATTTTGTTTTAGGTGTCAAAGCCTTTGGTTCGAGTTCTACGAATGGTGGATGGGGAGAAAAACCCAATGGGTTATTTGTATGAGGCTATGGATGTGGCCAAAGAGGCCATAGCTAAATATTATGGGCACAATCAGCGAAAATATGAACCCATTTGGCGCATAATTGATCGGAGATGGAACAAGACACTCCATCGACATATACATACAGCGACGTACTACCTAAACCCTAAAGTTTTTATATTCCCCATCATTTAAGGCTGATGAGGAGGTTATGGATGGCCTTAATACATGCATAGAGAGGTTGGTATCTGACGAAGATATAAGAGATGCAATTCTTGACGAGCTGCAAATTTACAAGACTGCAGAGGGGAGGCTCTTTTCTTCGGCTCTATGTGTGAAAAGAAGAAACACTTCTCAGCCAGGTAAAAACAAATTGAGTCATTTGTATTTAGTCTCATTACACGTAGAACTAGAAACTAGAAGTCTAGAATTATTTTATTTATTCAAGCTTAGTTAACTTACAAAATTATAAATGTTTTATTTGCAGATTTGTGGTGGGAAGATTATGGTGCAAAAACACCAAATCTTCAAAAGCTAGCCATCCGCATTTTGTGTCAGCCATGCAGTGCTTCTGGATGCGAACATAATTGGAGCATGTTCGAAGTTGTTCACACAAAGAAGCGCAACAGGTTGACAACACAACACCTCAATGACCTTGTCTTCGTGCGATACAATCTTCGTCTTCGTGTGAGACAAGTGGAGGGGGCACAGAGTTATGATGCAATCGACTTGGCTGACATTGATCCATATGATGACTGGATTGTTGAGCCTGATGATGCGGAGCCTATGTTTACTACAGAGGAGATAACAGCTTTGGAGAGGGAGACTGAAGAAGCAATACCATCAGGGACATTAGAAGTTGGTGATGATCCAAATGATATGTTTGTAGATGACAATGTTGGTGTTGCAAAGGAGGAATCTTTACCTTCCACTTCCACGAGGCAACCGCAAGTGCAACAGACTTATTTTTAGGTGTGCTTAATGAAATAGAATATTATTGATATTTGATAGTGATACTTCAAAAGTCACATGTGACATGACTGTATGAGCATTTTTGTTTGCAAACTTTGTACTCTCTTTTTTGGTCAAAACTTAATCGAAAATATGCATATGGGCCTATGGCATTCTATAGAGTCACTTCTCGCATCATTTAACATTGTTTTTACATTTAATTTAAGTATATTTTATGAATTTAAATGTTTTTAAAAGTAGCGATAAAGTTGCCGATTAATGCCGATAAATTGCCGATTCCTGATTTCCGATTCAAAATTTGGCCTGCCGATTAATCGCCAATAACGATTTTTTGAACTATGGTAAGAAGTATGGCACCCATGTCTTTTCCTTCTAGAAAAGTACCATTGGGAAGTGGATTTTTATGGGTGCCCATACCTATTTTCAGAGATTTAATGTAGGTTATCAGTTGGTGAAACAAAATTGAGGTTTTCTCTCTATATATTGTAAATTCACCTCATTTGTGAGGGGATATATTCTGGAACGTGGGGAAACTCTGCTATTTTTTTCTCAACACAAATGAGATGCAAGCCTTTAGATGGGTCTGGAAAATGTATTTGTGGACTGTGCATATTCTAATAGTAATAAAATCTATGTTTTATTGTATCTCCGTGCCTTTCCAACCTTGTTGGTGTTTTTTTGTGCATGTATTTCTCATTCATAGGTTTGTTTTATTGTGTTTCATGGAGATCAGAGGGTGAATGAAGATTTGGGTCTTTGTCGTAGTGTGTTTGGCCTCTCTCTACTCCATTCCCTTCTCCTTCCTCCCTCAACAAGATATTTCCAACCCCTTTTTCTTGTGCTATCACCTCTTTTAGTGTGGGATTTAATTTTTCATTCATCTTTCTTACCCTATCTCTCTCCTTGGTCCCTTGGAATGGTTAGTTAAAGATTAGTTAGTTGCATTTTCCCTTCTAGGAGTAGTTTTAGTGCTAGGAATAGGTATGGGAACCATTCTTCTCTGGAGGTCCATTTCAAGTATCAAGTCTCAAAACTTGAGAGATGGTCCCATGTTAGCAAAAAGTAGGGATATGTCACAACCAAATCCCAGGGGTGCTACTTTTTGTGATAACAATTTTGGCACGCCCAATGGGGACAAATTTGAAGCACCTTAGCTCACTTCATTTCATCAATTTTGTTGTGCTCTTGGTGAAATTTCAGCCTTCTAGAGGCATGTTCAAGCATATTTGGTGACTCTACTAATCCAAACAACCCATATTTCGAGTTATAGACTCTTCCCTTTTCCATTCCCATCCATTTTTCGTTACATTTCTTTCCCTTTTCCTTCCTTTCATGAAGTTGTGCAATCATGACTTCATTTACATCATGGAATTCTCACATGAAGCAGCAAAATAAATTCACTCCATCTCTGCATTTTCAAAGTCCACCTCCAAATCAACCTTATGAGAAAACTCAGATCAAGCACACATACCCCTATGAGCCAAGTGTTAATCAGTTTGGTTATTCACTAAGCTATGGAGTTGTTCAAGAGAAGGAGTATGCATATTATAGATGGCTTTCTACACCCCAGATATGAATATTTAGAAGGAAAAATTCAAAGAATGAAGCATATATTTCAAGATTGTCAAGGGGCAACTTATAAATTTTACACAAGCTAGAAAAATTTCTTTTAGGTAGCCCTGTCCATGGGGAGATCCTATACTTAGTTGGCTTAGCCCACAACAAAGACTTGAAGTGATGAGTGAATCTCTCATTCAAATAGTTGGTTGCATTTCTTCATTAAAAGCAATTTAGGCTAATGGATCTAAGGTTTAAGAACCCTGTACATGGGATGTTCTTAAGACTTTTCCATACCAGTCTTCAATGCCTATTCTTGATCAACCACCCAAGTCTAATGTTAAAATCCTTAGTTTTGAGCCTATTTCCCCCATTGTAGATTCCATTTTCTCCATCTTCTTGTCTTCCACCCCACCTTCAGTTCTATAGCATCTTTCCTTCAAATCCTCATCCCATTTCACAAGAAGATTCTACACCTCTCCCTTCCACCTCATCCATTACAAAAATCAGTTGAATCCCAACCCACCCTCCTCTTGTGTTCCCAAACCCATTTTGGGAAGAAATTTTTCATAATATCAGTCAAGGAGGGAAGTGAGTTCAATAAGGAAAAAAATAAGAATTTTTAATAAATTTGAAGGAGTGGGCTGCAAAGTTATGAGTCCAAACAAATCCCACTACTAGTTAAGCCTCTAATAGAGGTTGAGACTCGAAGAACACAAGGTGAAATTACGCATTTTTGCTAGTATAGAAGAACACAAGAATATGACCAACAATATTTATGCTCATAATATAGTATGCATGTTGGCACCAAACTCATAGAGGTTATTGATTCATCCTAACTTAAAAAATTAGAAAGGGAGGAAGAATCAACTCAAAATCAAGAGAATGTCATTCTAGAAGAGTTCCCTGTAGAGTTTGACGATGGAGAGGTTCATCTTTTAATCAGAACTAGAAGATTGCATTGGTAAGGAGGAACCCATGTGAACTCACCACTTTTATAGTTCCACCAAGTTTTATTCCAACTAGAAGAGATTCTTGCTTGTGCATAGAACTCCTATGAATCATCCATGGAGGAGTTTGATTTATCAAGATTCTTATTTATTGAGGAGAAGGTGGATCAGAAGGAGGCAGAGTTGTTTGTGGAAGCACTACAAAGTTCAGATCAGCTTATAAGAAACCACCTTCTAAAAAGTCTACAGGATGTCCCCATTCATCCTAGGGATGAACTTCAAAGAAATGGGAAAATCAAAAGGATCAGTCCTTTCCCAATTAGGTACCTAGCTAACTTGGAGCCAAAATCAAAGATGTCACCGGTCATGCTCATATCAGGGCATGAGGATGAGCTTCAAATCACCAAAGGTCAACAACAATACCTCTAACCAAATGTAGAACAACTAAAGGAGGTATTCTGTTCATTTGTTGTTGATACTTTGGGAAGGGTGGAAAACTAGTTTCATGATAGTTTTCCACTCTTATTAAAGGCCATTTCCATTGCTAAATTAATTACATGGACACACTTTGTAAAGAAGGGAAGCTATTTCTCCCTACCTGTTGCAGGCTTTGTTTAGGTTCCTTTGCCTCTGGTTAGACCAGGGTGGTGTAGGTTTGTTTTCAGAAAAAAGAAGTACTTGTGGACACCTCTGCATGTTCTAATTGGAACATGAATAATTTTCATGTTTTTACATAGTTTTTGTGCCTTTTTTTCATAGCCCATTTTGTGGAAAAATTATATTTGGGGATAGTTTTCAGTGAGTGTTCATTCAACCCCAATAGATCAATTGAATGGGAAAGATGGTGAAAAGACCAATTCAATTTTTTTCTCCACTTTCATGAATTTTAATTCAGAATAATTTCATAATGATATGGTCATGTTTCAAATCAATTTTCAGATTATCAGGTCTATTCCATGCCCAATGGATGCTTCAAGGTTACTGATAATTTTCAATCAAGCAGGAAAATTACCCCATGAGTCACCAGATTGTTATCCAATTTTGAACCCCCTGCAAATTGGCTAACTTGAAAAATATGAACTTGGGAAATTTGATGGAGCCTCAAGGAAGAAACTGAATAAAACAACCAAAACCAATAGAAAAATGGATTATGAGGTCTTCTGTCAATTTTTCTGGCAGTCAGATAAGAATTCTCCCTATAGTCAGCAAAAGGTTTGCCAAAGGTCAGCAAAAGTGTTACTAGTCTGATAGCATGTCAACAAGAGGTCCGCAAAAGGTCAGCAAAAACTTATTACCGGTCGGTACTGATTGACAATAAAAATTGTTACCAGTTGGTAGTATGTATGGATGTTACCAGGTGACAAAAAATGTGCCCCTAGAAGTCAACAATAGGTCAGAAAAAAATATTACCAACTGGTAACATGTACAGAAGTTACCGGCCGACTACAAGAATATTGATGATGGGTCGAACATTAATGAATGCGGTACAAAGTAGCTCAAAAACTAGTTTAATGAGGTATGGCACTCATGTCCTTTTCCTGCTAGAAAAGTACCATTGGGAAGTGTATTTTTATGGCTACCCATATATCTTTTTCAGATATTTAATGCAGGTTGTCGGTTGGTGAAGAAAAATCGAGGTTTTCTCTCTATATATTATAAATTCACCTCATTTGTGAGGGGGGATATTCTAGGATGTGAGGAAACTCTGCCATTTTTGTTTCTCAACAAAAATGAGTTGCAAGCCTTCACATGGGCCTGGAAAATGTATTTGTGCCTCTATTTCATCAATGTAATGGACTGTGCATATTCTAAGAGCAATAAAATCTATGTTTGTGGTGTTATTTCAACCCTAACATGTATTATTGTATCTCCTTGCCTTTCCACCCTTGCTGGTGTTTTTATGTACATGTATTTCTAATTCGTAGGTTTGTGCTATTTTTTTTTCATGGAGATTAGAGGGTGAATGAATATTTGGGTTTGTGTCACAACTATTTTCCCTCTCTTTGACTCCATTCCCTTCTCCTTCCTCCCTTAGCATGATATTTGCAACCCCTTTTTCTAAGTGCTATCACATATTTTAGTGTATTATTTCATTTTACATGCATCTTTCTAACCTTCTTTCTCTTCTTGGTCCCTTGGAATGGTTAGTTTAGGATTAGTTAGTTGCATTTTCCCTTCTAGGAGTAGTTTTAGTGCTAGGAATAGGTAGAGGAACCAGCCTTCTCTAGAGGTCCATCTCAAGTAGCAAGTCCCACAACTTGAGAGATGGTCCCATGTTAGCAAAAAGTAGGGATCTATCATAGCTAAATCCCGGGGTGCTACTTTTTTGTGATAACAACCACATTGATCAATGGCCTATTTGTCATATCTTTCCATCCATCGGAAACGATAGGGACTCGTGTTTAGACGCATAAATGTTTGATGTGCTACGATGAATCTTCAACATGTTTTCTTTCTTTGGCCAATAAAGTGGTGCACACATTTTCATACCATGGGCTATTGTACCCTTTAAGAACATCATTGTTACTACATCTCACCAATATAATGATCTAGCAACATTAAACGGAACGCCACATGCACAAATAAAATGCCCAATTTGTTGGTCGGCTATGTCCCTATTTTCATTTTTGAATGCCATTTCCAATGGACCTACATCTTTTGTTCTCTTGTGACTAAGAATAGGTGAATCATCTACCTATGCGGTTGCGGGGGTTGACAAAAACAGGTGTGATGGAATCATGACATTGATAGATGGAGAAATAGGCGGTTTACTACCTTTAGATCAGTCCTTTGCTATAGGATGCTTCAACTTTAAGGCAAATGCCGCATCTACATCTTGGTTTTTGATGTATGCATGCAGGGGTCTTTACATGTGTCAACCCCTTTCCATCCACCTCCACAAACTCTGTTTCCTTGGCTAACTCCACATAAATAAAATTCCACCAAATTGTATGAGCTCTTAAATTGAATTTTACACTTTGAGAAAGCCCAATCATAACCCCATGCACCTAGCAATTGTTGTATTGTTGTAACATACTTCCAAAGGGACGAGCATGCACCATATTTGATGGTTATCCATTGGCCCACATAACTAAAACTTGCAGCCATTCTAATAAATCCCTATAGCTACTTGGTTAACAATTTAAAGCCTATGGTTTAAGTGTTGAAAGGTAGGAGTTGAAAGAATGTTTAAAACTATAACATAAAAATTGAAAACAAGTTATAAAATACAAACTAAAGAACTTTTTAAAAAATGAAAAAAAACAGTTTAATAACACAAAACTCGCCTTAAATCACCTAGCCTCTTTGTTTCAAGCTCCTTAAAATACTCAACATTTATAGTGGCGCAGGCTCAGCCCTAAGCAATTGAAAATCTGCAGATGAAAGAGTTGTTGTTTAAAAGAGTTTAGGGGTGTTTTTCAAGGTTAGGGGTTTTTTAATATTTTTTAAAGTCGCTTTGATTTTTTGACCCAAAAAAATGAAAAAACTTGTTTTTCACTGCTCGTACATGGGAAATAGAATAAAGCTTTGCCAAACTATACACAAATATGTCCAAGTTCATCCTTCCAACACATTTGGTACAGTTTGGCGAATCTTGGGCGTATCCCTCGCAAACCGACAAGGAAACCCGAACCAGGTAGCCATCAAAGGCATACCCAACTTCCTAGATTAAGAATGTTATATTGTATTTAACCAAGAATGCTACACATACACAACTTCCGATTACAAGCTATGGAAACTCTCATGTGTCAATCTCCCTACATGGATGCTCTCATGCATCTCTCCCCAGTCACCCTACACACTCACATGCTCAAATGAGGGAGAGGGCAATTATTTTATAGAAAAAACATGCCCTATTAAACGTAGGTGGTTAGTCTACCTTATTAAATGTGGGTGATTGGCCAAAACCCATGTGATCAAAAGACAACTAAGACATTCTAGAAGTGCACATGGTAAGTGCATGAGTCGGTCAATACCCACATCAGTGAAGAATATCATGTGAAGCAAGTCGTGCATTTAGAAGATGTGCAATATCCACATTATTATCCAAATCTAAGGAAAATATGACTAGCCTAGGTACATTGCCTAAGTAAGCTTAACCTAAGATTTATATTTACACCAAGAACGGTTACAACCCTATGACCTAAGATACCATTACAACAGGGGCATGGGGCAGGTATGGGTACGAAACATACCCGATACCGGTACGTCCCGGAAATGTACCCGAGGGCATCTAGGGTACGGCCTGGGCAAGTCTGTAGATGTACCCAGGCTGTCTTGGCTGGTCCCAAGCCAAAATGTTTTTATTTAAAATTCATCATGCTAGTACTCGTAAGCCAGGACATTCCTCCAATAGATATGGCTCTGAAAATTCTACACCATTTGAGAAATCAAATCCATATGCATAAGTATATTTGCACTCTTACAGATATAATCGCTCATTCACAAGGTATTTATGAAGTATCAATCACTATGTGTAGAGATTCCAAGCACAAAATCTCTACGTTGCATCTATTCCCGATTTATTATCTCCAGGTGCAAATGAGAAAGCCCCTTGGTTCCAGCATATGGAAAAATTGCATGTGACAGGCATGCAAGTGGAAAAAAAAGGTTGTGTAGGGTCATATTTTTAAGTTTTATGTTTTTGTTAGTTTCTGTGTCATAGAGTTGTTTGTTTTGTTTTTATTCGATAGTTTTTTAAGAATTTTGTAATGAGATTGTATAATTAATAGTCAAAGTCAATAGTCTCTAATGTTTAGGTTAGCTCGCATGAGTTAGGATTTATTATTTGTCTATCTGTCCTACTTACTTATCATTATTCAGCTTATTTTGTTTTTCATATGCATAACATGCGGTTTATTCCTATTTATTAGGCTGGAATTTCTATATTTTTAATTGTCATATATTTTTTGCATGGTTATATTCAGGGCCAAAAAACTTTTTGTCATATTCACGTATCGGATACTCCGTACCATACCTGTATCCAAAACGTATCAGCAACTTAGCCTAAGACAGTCAAAATAAATGAGGAATAGAATGTAGCCAATGATGAGGTGTCTGGAAATCTGTCATGAAGTATCTTTACTCCTTAATGATGCAAATGGGTGCAAATATGAAGAATACAATGAAGTAGAGAAAAAAGGAAATAAAATCTAGCTCTGTCCTAAAAAATGAGATTTCAAGGAAGACTTGTAGATCGAACAATTATCTCCAACACTGGTCGAATGGAGGAAATTGTGAACCTAGGGAAAGAGGCTGTAACAGGGGTACATGGAACTGTGGCCATCCCATCACAATCACAAGTTGGATCTCAACTTGGACAGCACAAGGTACTTGGGACAGAAACCAGAAAAAGAGGCATACTGTTCTCAAAGGGTGTCCATAGTTCATAGGGAGAGTAGGACTATTTATGTTGTACCAGACAATTGGCTTTGGGCCCCTAGAAGACTACCCTTTGTCTGCTCCAATCTGGGTTAGGCTAGCAGCACCGCCTTAATGTTTTGAGTGACTTAACCTTTTAACAGATCAAAACTACTTTACGGAAGTTAATTTTGATTTCTCAGACAACAAAAGAACAGAAAATAGCTCTGTATGAAACAGTTTTAGTGACTCTGGAACCAAAAAAAAATCTCTCCGCCTGTATATTAGAAAGGATATCACCTAGACAGCCTGGAAACACCCTAGAGGGTCCCGTACCAGCCTGGAAACGTACCAGGTACTGGTACGGGGTACGGTACGCTGTGGGTACGGCTGGAAATGTACCCACAGGGATAGGGTACGGTCCGGGTACGGCAAACCATACCCGGACCGTACCCTATCCCTGTGGGTACGTTTCCAGCCGTACCCGTCCAAAAAAAACTTGCCAAAGACAGCGTTTCTTTCCCTTTTTGGCAATTCTTTCCTTTTTTGGATTTTTGGTGGAAAAATCACAAGCATAGAAAAAAATTTGCCATTTTTGGAAAGGGTCCGGGAAGATGTAGCAGCAAAAACTTGCATGTGCCATAACTTTCATTCTGTGACTCCGTTTCAAGTGTCGTTTTCTCTAAAAGTGTATATTTTCTCGAGCTCTACGCATTGATGGCAATATTTTTCTTATTTTCATAAAATCCATTTTTGCACCTTTTTGGACCAAGCAACTTCTTGCAATCTTCTGAAAGAATCATGAGCTTTGATCGCCTGTAGATAGATTAGTAATTAAAAATACTGGATAACTTTCCAAAACTCGGCGAGTATTCTCCCGTGCTCGGACTAATCGTCCCACCTGCCAGCTTGGATCCATATTTTTCCTGCTTAGTTATGATGTTTCGGGAAATATGTCAGACAATACTCTCGTGCTGAGTGGATCAAGGAAGGTCACCATGAACAATCAAAACTCCTTGAATCTTATCACAGTCACTAAGATAAATAACTGTGATAGAGAAATAATAAATTTCAATAAGTATGCAATGTATGAGAATTAAATTTCAATAAGTATGCAAATGCTTCTTTAAATTTATAATTTATATACATATTTATATATTTATATATTTATATATTTATAGACATGTATATATAAATATATATATATATAAAACGTACCCAAAAGCGTACCGTACCCAAGATTTTTAAAAATTTGCCGTATCGGCGTACCGTACCTGTACCCGTATCCGTATCCAGACTGTCTAGGATATCACAAATAAATCCAGTTGTTAGATTACAAAAACATTCACTGCATACACAGGATATGCTTCGAACATGGTCATTTGACAAGAAACTGTTCAAATACTGAATATACTATCACAAAAATTTGAAATACTGCTATGAAACAAATGTGCCAAAAGGAAAGAAAAAAGAGAGGCTCAAGTGTTCAAAGCCTTATATAAAATCAGAAAATTAAATATCAGTAAAAAAATTTCCAATACTTGATCTCAAAGAATAGGAAAGAGATGAAAGGAGCAACTAAGAAAACATTTGTCTGGGCAACCTCAAGGAAAGGAAATAAAAAGAGAAGCAAGACATGGTTCAATCCTTTATAGGAAAGAGAAGAAAGGAGCAACTAAGAAAACATTTGTCTAAGCGACCTCAAGGAAAGGAAATAAAAAGAGAAGCAAGACATCGTTCAATCCTTTAAAGAGAACTCTGAAATTAGGACAGTGATAGAGTTAGCAAAGAAGAACATCGACCAGAAGACTGTGCTGGAAGAACAAGGTATTAAGAAAATGCAGGGATATTATAGAAAAACTCTTTTCTTGAGCCACTTTTAGGCATGGATCAAGAGGAGAAACTTTTAGAAGAGAGAAAAGGGATTGGTTAGCAGCATGTGGAGACTCTTTCCACAATATTAGACACTAAAACTGAAAAACCAGATACCTGTGAGCTGAGAACTATAATGGATTGTTAGGGTTATAAAACCCATCTTATCAGGCCTATTGAATTACAATTATTGTGGTAGATTGATGTTGGTGCAGTAGGCCATAGATATTGACTGTCCCTGCATGTTATTAAGAATGGATGTATAAATAGAGAGCTTTTCCCCACTTCTATCCATCATATGTCATTCATTCTTTTTTTATTCTATGTTGAGAATATTGTGTTTAGGGTGCCTTAAGAGCATCCATCATATCTTGTTGTCCTTGTGCATTGATTTATTTATGTGTGAGTTTTCTTTGATGTTGATCATGGATCTTGCACATAATTCTTACATGACTAGAGTACAAGAAGGCAAGTCATATGGGATAATGTTATCAACTGCAGATTTTAGGGGCTCAACAACATCCTCAAACCATACCATTTGGTTTGTACACAAAAATTTGACTAGAATCTTCTGGCCCTTGATCCAGAGTTTTATTTTTAATATGAATTGTTTTCTTTACAAGAAAAAGGTATAGGAAAAGAAACATCCTAAACTTTGAAAAAATATACCCTGTTAGTTTGAAATAACAAACAACATTCTCAAATAAATAAGAATGATCCTGGCTACAAATATTTCCAGATGTCTGGTTCAAGACAGGAGTCATTACATACATACAGACAATTTCCGCTAAAATCTTTTCTAATTTTTCCACTGAAACCAAAAAGCATCTCCAGCTAAACAAAATACAGAGCTCTTAGTCTATTATTGGACTTCTAATAAAATCTCGAAGATATTTTATATTTGGGGAAATTAGCTTTTTTCTGTGCCACTCAATATTTATTCATAGAGGCTGATTGAACTTGAAAGTTGAAAACCACTGCGGATGAGAATTTATCCAACCAATTGCATTGCATACCAATGCGGTTGGTCACATCATACTTGGTTGACAAGTTCAACCGAGATATGTATTAGATGAGTTTCATCATAAAACATTTTTTCTATATAGAAACAATACATATACATTTCAGTTTTACAAGACGTTGACACGAAGAAACCTATGAAAATGTGTGATTCAAAGCTTAAACATGTTCCTTTCATAACCATCTTTTACTGTTCAAGTCAATCCCAAAAGGACTGCAGAATTTTTCCACTCTTCCACCCAAGTTATTGAAAAGCTTATTTAGATTAAAAAAAGCTGCCTCCAATGTCTTCTGTGTATCACTGTTTCTATTGATAGCGACACTAGGAATACTGAATTTAAAATCTTATTTTCTCTTAAACACTTAACGCAAAATATTTACAGTAATAGTAACCAGTAATTGTAGCACAGTCATATGATAGAGATTTCTTTTATGTTAAAAAGGTTTTATAACCACATGCTTCCTTGAGGTGATTTATCTGCCAAATCTGTATTATACAATGTTGGATAGGGCATAGTACATCCCTATTTTATATTATGTTTATGAATGTTTCCATCTTTCCTTTTTATTGATTCTTTTCCTTTAAAGTGCAGCAGAGAACACCTAGATACTCGTTTATTGATGTGATGTCCTTTGTAACAATACAAAGTTTACCAGGGCCTAGCTGAAATGGGAGATCATGATGATGATGTAAATACTAAGTAGCCAATTTCTTTTGGGTATGTGTACCAGTACGAAGAATAAGATACACTAGTACCGTAATTTGTTTTAGGTCCAGGATACGTTTTTGGATATGGGCATACAAAAATATATATATAATATTATATATATAGCCAAATAAGCAAAAGTTAAGCACATATTATGCAGAAAGTAAACAAAATATTTGAAAATAAATTAAATAACCACATAACATACTGATAATTCAATGCCAAATGACATGATATTCAGTGGTCGAACTAAAGTTAGTCTTAAACTAAGTACATAGTGCAAAAATTTTATTGTTTGTTGAAGTCCACGGATGACTTTTTTAAGTAAATATTTTTTTTAAATCATTTTTGACGCTGGATTTTCCTTGGATACTGCAGCAGGCCTGCAGATACTCCCAGGATATTTTTTATTGTTTTTTAAAGTCAGTGGATGACTTTTGTTAAGTTGTTTTTTAATCATTTTTGAGGCTGGATTTGCCTTGGATACATACAGGATATTACAGCAGGCCTGCAGATATTCCCAGGTATCCTGGCCGTATCCAGTGCCAATTCATCCCCATATCCATACCTGCAATGAATCGTATCCATATACCCCCTGTACTGGCGAATCCAGTAACGTAGTATAAATACAGGTTTAGCCAAATCTGATTGCATGGAGAGGATGCCCAAAAGGAAGTCATTACCTGACCCCTATAGAGCCTAGTGCTGAAGCAAGTCCTACTCTTGATTGAAATTGGATCAGTTGTGATGTAAATTCACTGTCAAGTATGTTGTATCTCTGATATAAAGACTACAGGAAGTCTGTATGATCCTTACAGCACTCAAATATGTGCAATATAGCTCAATCTAGCTTGAAGTACTCAAAATAAGGATGTGTTTGATACTTACGGCAAATTTGTAAAACTTGATTAAAACATAGTGCAACCTCCATGAGAGGATAGCACTCTTCAATAAGGACACGTGTTTGATACTTATGAGGAACATGACAAAACCATTGTGCAACCTGAAGGAGAGGATAGAACTCTTCAATCTTTGAAGGGGAGCAAAAACGAAGTCAGCATGACGGATATAGTCTGCAGAAGTTGCCTAAAAAATCCAGATCATGGTGAGGAATTTGTCCAGACATTTTCCTCTGGCTGAAACTGTCCCAATTACAAAGACATATATGTCGATGCAGAATCATGCCATGCACGTTCATCCATAGCTGAATAGGTCCTGTAAGCGATAGAAGATGAAGCAAACCACCCAGTTTGGAATGAGAATTGATTAGGATGCTGTCTACTGGGTTACATGGTAAATTGGAGTCAACTGTCAAAGTTTGAGCAGTCCTTGGTTAAAACAAAGCCTTGAAGGGAATGCGAACGATCATATGTAGGTGATAGTTCAGTTGCTGATCAGAGAAAGGAGAAGGCATCAGAGAATAGAGTATCGGAGATGCAGAACAAAGGAGATTGGTGTTTCATTATATACCATTGTCTAATGAGCTTGTAACCTTGCATTTCTTGTTGATAGTGGGTTGGAGGCACAGCCACACTTGCTAGAGTTTTCCAACACCGGTTCGCTAGGGTAAGTCTGAGTGTTCACTCCTGTGTATGTGTCGATATATATTTCCTTTCGATGTTTATGTTCAATTCCCTTTACTTTCATGTAATTCAATGCAATATGGCCACTCTTATAAGCACATATACATAGACATAACACTAAATCTGCACATAATTCTACATAACAGTCATAAGACTAGATAATATTCATTTTGATGAATTAGACATCAATCTAACCAAGATAATTACAGATCAACTCTAGTGTTGCACACAGGATCCAGTATTGTTGAGGTTAGCTTAAAGAAACCAAGTGCACCCTGAAAATGAATCTACAAGATCTAGTTAGAACAGGACACGCATAGACGACATTTGAGACACTCATTTCCCTCAAAGATGCCCATTTTTCCCTGACAAGACCCTTTGGACACCCTTGTGACCTTGTAGGAAGCTAGAAAACAAATTTGACAGATTGCAAATTAAATAAGACCTAAACTATTAGTAAAGCAGCACCTTTCAAGAGTTAAACATAATTTTACATGTATGGATCTGAATGCCTACTAGCATACCTATCTTAGAAAATCTATGTAAAAGATGCCGAGAGGTATCATTCTCGAGGCGCCTATTCCACTTATTTGTGGAATCAAATATAGGCGCCTCAAAAATTATACCTCTCGGCGTCTTTTACATAGATTTTCTAAGATAGGTATGCTAGTTTTATTATACACAACCATAATATTTTTGAGTGTTCAAAATTATAATCCAAATGTTCATAAAGTTCTTATTTATTTACTTATATTATTTACATGTTTGAAACTGTTAACCAAATATAGTTAAAGTTCTTATTTATCTCTTTGAAATAAGTTTATAATAAGATGTAGTTAATATTTTAGTGTTTTTATTAGTAAAAAACTAATTTGTCATGAAAAGGTGAAAATTAACCTAACCCTTGAAATTGCCATTTCATTCACATTTAGAATTTCACTCCGTTGAAATTATCATTTTTTTCAAATTTAGAATAAGTTGAATTCCACTCCATGAGAATAGTTTTACCCAATCATAGACTAACTTAATTGCACTCCATTCGATTAGTTGTTACCATTTCTTTGATAGTGACTAACTTGAACTCAACTCCAATTAATTACAAGGGAGATTTTTGGGCAAGCTTGTGAACTTATTAAACTTTCTTAAGACTTTTGTGTATGGACGAAAAATATATCAAACTTCTCTGGAGTGGTTAAGCGGAACAGACTTTCGGACATTGACGGTGACAAAGCAAATCACCAATTCGGGTATCTATAAAATCAGATGCGCTCCATACGCATATCATTCATCACTAACAGTGTCGAAACTTGGTTTAGTTTTTCTCCACTGTTTATGATGTTTCTCAACCTTTCCCACATATTGTTTTTTTTTTTTTTAATTTCTGTTTTGAAGACGGCTTCAGGGATTGATGCTCCTCCATCGGTGGATTGCAAAACCCATGGAATTAGCAGATGTAAAATCTTCAATTACCAAGCCTATTGGGACGACCGTAAAGAATGCGAGGCACTGCGCGGCATTGCCCAGATCAGAAGCTGAGCTCATCCATGCTGTCGCTGTGGCGGTTAAAAAACAGCAAAAGATAAGAGTAGTGAACCGCATGGCGCATTCCCTGCCGAAATTAGTCTGTCCGAGGCGGCAGGGGCTCATCATCAACACCCAGAACTATGACTCTGTAATTTTGACAGTAACAAATTCGCCTTATCCAGAGCTCTTAAGCAAATCTATAAATAACATTGTGTTGGTTCATAATTTTTGATTTTTTTTAAATGTCAGCCCAAAAAAGGAACCACTCACGCCATTACAGCCCTGGCTGCCACTATAGGAACGCCTCTCGGCATAAAAATGCTTGGCCAATTTGGGATAATCTTAAGGGAGAAGAAGATAGATAGGTTTAATCAGCTAGTTTAACTAAATCATGCAAGTTTCCATAGCATTAGATTTTATATTTAATCTAATGAAAACATGAGATGAATATTCTGCACTTCTAATTTAGTTTCAAGTTCTTTGTTCAACCATATTCTACCTTATTTAACTCACCTACCTACTAGTATAAAAGGAGGTGCACAAGCGCGATTACTTTGCCAAGTCTCTTGTAGCAAGATCTTCCTTTTGAGACATCGGAGGACCCACCAGAATGTGTTGAAGCACACACAAGGGATTTATTGCAAGACAAACATGTGCTGGAGAAAACTTTTGTAGCAAGGTCTTCCTTGCTCAATTTTTTTTTTATTGAATAGGCGCTTCATATATTAACAAAAAACACTATTTACAACCAAGGAATTGTACAAAAGAATGGAGAACTATACAGCGATATATAGAATGAAGATTACAATTTTTTCCTTATAGCAACAAGGATAGTAATAAAGTCTGAATATTCTCCGGGTTCAAGCTTCTTGGCTTCCTTTATCAAAAGAAATCCTTTTGCTAGCAATTGCAAACACACTTCTCCTTTCCAGGTGTGACAAAAACCATCCAAAGTGCATACCTCATTCCACAAAAGATAGGTGCATCTAAGTTTCCAAAGGATAAATAAGACAAAAACCCACACACAATTCCAAATACTCCTAACAGGGCCATGGGTAAGAGTACTGGAATTCCACAAGAGAGCTGCCCACCAATGAAGATTTCCCTGGAGAATGGCTGCTAGTTTGGACTGAACAAGCTTCCAACAGGATCTTGCAAAATGACAATCCCACAGAAGGTGTTCGACCGTCTCCAACTTAGAACAAAAGGGACACAGGCCATCAGAAAGACCACTCTTGAATAATCTAGTTTCGGTGGGAAGCCCCTGATAAATCACAAGCTAGGCAAAAACCCGAAGCTTACACGAGACCTTTATTGACCACACACTACACAACCTACGGACCCACAATGCTTCCGCATCTGAGGAAACCCATCTAGCATTGATAACAAGAGCAACACTACATTTCTAATGCAGAATATGTACAATCATTTTGTATCATGTTGAGATATGGGATACTCGTAGGCCCATCTCCAATCTCGCCAAATGGGGCCTTGTATCTCTAAATTTAATGTAAACAGGTCCTCATAAGGGATAAGACTCTGAATATCTTTTATGGAAGGCCTATCTGCAGAACATAAAGCAAACTCATGGGCTAAAAACTGCCAATCTTTCCAATTGTGAGAGTTGGCATCCCACAAGTCGCTCTACAAATCCCTTTTTTGCTTAATCTACGTGCTTGAAATTGGGGAATATTGGCTAGACAAGTATCATGTAGCTTCCAGTTGCAAATGGGCCTTTTGGCCAAGACCCAACCAGTCCAACTACCGAACACTCTCCAAGTAACCAAACTAGCAATTTTCTCTATGCAACCCAAATACTCTTAAGAACGAAAGAGCCTTCAATCTGGAAATTTTGAGGATCAGCAATAATATCACAAATCCCAAAGGCGCCTCTAACTTTACCCAAATGTTGGGCAGCATGAAGTCTGTGTCTCATAAGAATTTGCCAAGAAGATACCTACAAGTGTCGAATCACACACTTGGCTGCAAGAATACTCCCTTGGGTGGCAATGTCAATTAACCCCAACCCATCCGCCTCCTTGGGTAAATGCAAATAGCCCATGGAACCAAAGGAAGACATCATGTGTCACCATATCTGGACAACAAATATGATCTCAAAATTCATTCAAGATGAAGAAATTGCATCTTGGACAGAAGCCAACAGGAAACATAGTATACATGGGAGGCCTGAAGTATTCTGCTCAAAAATATTAATTTACCTGCAAATGAAAGATTTTTGTTCTATCAGAGATGAAGTGTATTCTGAAGACATTGTAGAACCCAGTCCCACATGTTATCCGGCATGAGATCCAATCCGAAGGGGATGCCTAAGTATCTAACAATAACTCCTAGGTGGATAAAAGACCACTCAGTAGGAGTCCAAGGAGGTGGATTATCCCAGCCAATCAGCCAAATTTTTGGATTTCTGATGGACAATAGCCCCAGAAGTTGTGCAAAATAAATCCAAGCAATCCCTAGCTCTCGCAATTGAGTCTTGGGTTGCTTGGATGGAGAGAAGAGAATCATCTGCAAAGTGATTGCTAAGCATCTCGGAATCATTAGGCAGAAAAACACCTATAACTCTATTCTGAACACGGACAACTTCCAATAAATATCCCAATGCATTATCTATAAGCACATAGAGATAAGGTGCTAGAGGGCATCCTTGTTGTATGGAACAATACAGCACTATACATGGCGAAAGAATGTTGCTGACAGAGACAAATGAGGAAGCACAAGAAAATAGAGTGCTCACCATCTTCACAAATTTTGCTTCAAATCCAAGACGGATTAGCACTTCAATGATGAAAGAACAATCAATCATGTCATATGCATTATCAAGATCTATCTTCAGGAAAAGAATTTGATGTCTTGTCTCTCTTGCCTAATCCATAGCTTCCCAGGCAGATAAAATCGTATCCAGTATGAAATGCCCTCGAACAAAACTTGTTTGTTCCGTGTGGATAATCCTACTAGAAATACTTCTCACTTGCAAGGCAAGTGCTTTGGCAAGGATCTTGTATGCAACACTTAGAAGAGTGATTGGCTTCCACCCGCCTATGGAATATTTGTATGAAGATTTGGGAATCAGTTTAATTAAAACCTAAATTAAAGAACTCAGACAACAAGCCTGTAGCAAAGATTTCACCTGCCAAGCAGCTGAAATCATCACCAACACTATCCCACATCTCCTTGTAGAATTCACAGGGTAGTCCATCAATTCCTGCGGATTTTCCATTTTGCATTGTAGAAAGAGCATTGAACAGTTCATCCTTCGATGAATTATTGTCCAATTTGTTGCGGTCAAAAGCTGTCACCTTATTGCGCCTCACCTTGTAACATGAATTCGAAGCAGTCATAACTAAAGCCAAGGCTGCATATGGAGAAAGATATTTTGGAAGTGTTGTTCAAACATGATTTTAATCCCTTTTGAGTCCTCTTCAAGCGATCCATCTGGTTTACACTTTACGCAAACCAAGAACCTTTTCAAAAGATACCTCTCTTCACATAGTCTAAAAAAAATTAGATCCTTCATCCCCCTCCTAAATCCATTGGAAAAAGGCACGAATCCGAGCTCCTCTATCAACATACTCCTCTTCTTTGCAAATTAAATCTTCTAAGCGGGCAGTCTCTTTCTGTTGAGATCCTTCATAGAGATCTTCCTCTAACAAGATGTGGGCTGCCACTAACTTGTGTTTAGCTTCCTCATGAGTATGTCTACATTGTCAACTTTTGCCAAGAAAAGTTTATCTAAGTCAGTTCCAAGCCTAAGAAGTGCCTTTGCAGAGGTGAGAAAATGCCCTTTAGAAGGCTGAACATGCAAGCCTCCCACTTGAATTCTCAACAAAGATCCACAGGATTACCCCTTTCATGTAAAGACTAGATATCTTTGCCAACATTAGAAAGTTCTATGCTAACATTGGTGACATACATGCTCACCAAATTCACGAGGGGGTGCACGTATTTGTTAATCTTTGGGCAAGAAGGGATAGGTACGCACTTATTAAGTTATGTGTTATTTCCTTGCATTTCTTTAAATGAGATAGTATTGTGATTTTCTTGTATAGAAAGCTCTATCTCCTTACATAACTAGTTTGATAAGCCAATTGAATCTAATTAACTTCATTAGCCATTTTAGTCTAATTAACTTAGTTAAGCCATTTTAGGTGTTTAGACTACTACGTTTATGGCACACAGAGCACTGAAACATGGTGGGCCACTACAAATAGAAGATCCTATAGGCATGCCTATCCGTGCATACATTTTCCAAATTCCCATAGGTCAAACTGACTTAAACTTCAACATCGAACATAATATATCAACCTGTAAAGAAGATCTAGGAGCGACTTATCTAGCCTCCAAAAATTGCCCACAACAATGGTGTAAAATCATTCCCACAGGTACAGAAGGAACCAGCACCCTTGACGTGGGCCATTTTGGAGAGTGAGTAAACTGCTTTAAAAAACTGTACAAGATGAATTCAATCATTCATAAACACTTCAACAAACCTCGGCCAAGATCATCTGGGTCTGCATGCACAACCACTGCTCTTCCAACTATTGAATCTGGACCCTTCAAAGGAATCTGTAGACATACATACACAGCCAAATTGTAAGTACAGAAAGACATTGTTCTACCATATAATACTGCAGCTTAATGAAGCACTCTTCACTTTTCAAAAAGATGAGTCTAAAATCTAGCTTGAAAGTTGAAAGTATAACCTGCCAGTCTTCGATTGACAAATGGGCCACACCTGCAAAACAAGAGGTATCAGTGCCATCCAATCCAAAAAGTGATTTAAAAAGTACCCTACGGGCATTCCCAGGGCATAGTCCAAGCAGTTAAGATAATTGACTTTTGACAAGTTTACAGAAGTTCATATAGTACGCAGAAAATATTGAGCCATTTTGCACCAAGAATTGGAAATAGATTCTCAGAAACTTCAGAAATGCAAGTGTTGGAAACAAGGATGTCCAGGTTATGAAATTGTGACAATTCCATGGTAGACTTCCTAAGGAAACAACAGGAAACAAGGAATCGGCAAGAAATGGTATGAGAATTCCCAGAAACCTCAGAAAACTCTAGGAAACAATATGGGTACCCTCAGAAACAGTATCGGAAACTTCAGGAAATCCAATTTTCAATCCTGGAATCTCCTGGAGTCTGGCTGAAATATTTTCAAATCTGCTAGAAGTTTCCAGCCTCTTTTCCAGGAGTTTCTATAAGCTTCAAGGATGTACAAAAGTTTTGGAGTCCAGCTTCCAGACTATTGAGATTCAAGTAGAAAGAAAGAAATTATATATCGATTTCTACAACTAAGAAAAGTTCGTCAATGCGATTTCAAAGTACATCCAATTATGAGGGAAAAAATATTAGCATAAAAAACAACATATGATCAGTTTGTAACGGAGTTAATCCCACATTGCATGCTCCAAAAGCTTTGCCAATGGGGCAAAGAAGCTAGAAGGAAAGAAGCCCAATACAATGGATTACATTCATTGCTCCTCCCCTTATGAACAAATTCTTAAAGTGTTTTGCTAAGTGGTCCCCTTACCTTATAATTATTAATTTATTACCAAAAATAAATGAGGAAAATGTAATTGGGGTAATAACTACTCATGAAGATCATCTTGAGATGATGTAAATACACTCAAGTAAAATCCCAAAAATTCTATAATTAAATTGCTCATGGAATCCTTCAATTACTCAACACATAAGATTGGGTTGTAATTGGGTTAATCTCGTATTAGTAGGAATTGTGAGACAAGGTTGACTTCAAAAGGCATTACATGCTCCAAAAACTTCACCAACGGGAAAAGAGGCTAGAGGGTGAGAAGCCATATCAGTTCATTATACAGTGATCGTTCGTCTGCCCAACAAATGCTTGGAGTGCTTGTGTTCTTAGTGGGTCCCCCTGCCTTGAGTTAAGTGGGTACTCCATGATATTATCTTGAGATAACTCGAACATACATGGCTGCAATCCCACCAAAAAATAATAATAATAATAATCTTACCGTATGTCTGATAAGTAAATGCTTAACACAGACAATTAAATAATACTATGGAGGGTGAATCCAAAGCTGTTATAACCGAAGTACAAGTATACATATCAATGTGAAGGAAAGGCCACTTAGTGAAAGAAAAGTTGATATAGACCAAGTCTGAAACTGCCACTGTCACACATCTGTAGCAAAGCTCTGGCCAGGAGAACCAACGGCCTCATTATTTACAGCCATCAGTTCAAGAAAACTCTGTAAAAAAGCCATAAACTGTCCAGCTGGTCATGGTCTATTGGCAAGGCAAAGTGATTGATCCTGGTTGAGCCAGACTTGGCATGCTCCTAGTGTTAAAGAAGTCTCAAGAAAATTTTGGCAGAATAGAAACTCCTCGTTAGTATCCCTAGCTTCTATCTGAAGGTGTTCTAAGCTTGATGGTGTGTTGGAAGAGTAACCTAATTGAGAAACAGAAAGGAAAAGAAAGTGTTCTAAGCTTGATGGTGCATTGGAAAAGTAACCTTTTTTTCTCAAGGATAAACATCTTGATTTTTAGAAAACTTTAAGCATCCATTAGTATCAGGTGAACAAATTATCAACCTACTTTGGCTTAGTGCCAAGGACTAAGGGTTATCCATTCTGGCAAATTCGCCTGTTGGTGCAGTGCATTGTTACACCATCCACCAAAGCACAATTTGTAGGAGATAACCAAAAAGGGATGAGGCTGGGTCCCAAGAGTAACTCATTTACAAGACAGAAAGCAAAAGAAAATGTTCTAATCTTGATGGTGCATTGGATAAGTAACCCATTTAAAACAGAAAGCAAACGAAAGTTTTCTAAGCTTGATGGTGCATGGGATAAATAACTCATTTAAAAACACAAAGCAAAAGAAAGTGTTCTGATCTCGATAGTGCATTGGAAAAGTAACCCATTTAAAAACAGAAAGCAAAAGAAAGACAATAATAGCATACCATCCTGTCCAGCAATAATGTTGCCCAAATCACCAGCATGACGGTTTTCATCCTGAGGAGCACCATGCTCTTTGTGCAATGGGTTGTAATGTGGGCCTAGAATTATACACTAGTAATTAGATCATTCTCCGTCATACCCAATGCCAATAATCGAATTAATCTAACACTGATCAAATAATTGCAGAAAAGTTATTCGATCATCATTCACAATCCAAAAACACCCAAAGGCAGAAATTGAATAAGTCTAACATTGGATAATTAACTGTAGAGAAGGTATTAGATCATAATTCATTCTCCTCCATACCCAATGACAATAATTGCTTCATCTAACATTAAACAGCAAATTGCAGATGAGTTATAAAATTACACGCACCTGTGGAGAGGCAGCCATTGGTGGTGTCACCAATTGCATGAACATGGAATCCATGAAGGCCTGGCTTAAGGCCTGTTAGTTTGCCAAACACTTTTGTGGGTCCTGTTGTTCCATGCATACAAATAAGATTATTATTACAGTTAGTGCAAATAAACAGTTTTTCCTAGGTTTGTTTGGTGAAGGGAAACAGTGATAATTATATCGAATTTATACCGTTGATGTGCTGTGTAAATTGGACAACACCATTGACATTTTGGGTTCCAGAAAGCACTGCCACCGCTTTGAGAGTCCCCATGAGCGCATCAACCTCATGCTACTATCAAAAGCCTGGAGAACGAACTTTATACATGACCCCCAACATGAGAGGGTTGGGCGATCTTTACTTAGGGGAGAGGGGATACTAGTGGTACACCCTAAGTTAAGGGGTCCATAAAATAAATTGTTTATCACAAGAGATTGTAATTTTTTCACTAATATGTAGTTTAGATTTGTATTAGCTTATATTTTTTCTGTGGAAAATCCATATTTTGAATTGATTTAAAATACTAAACTTGAGTTACACTACAACCATGGTGGAAACCAATACTTGAATATGGGTGAAATTAATTGAACATTGATTTTTTTGTACTTATACATGGGTGAGAGGTCTTACATGTCATGATGTGATTTGCTACTCTACATAATTATTATGCCAAAAAAAAAAAAAAAAAAACTACTACATAGTACTATGACAACTATTGGGTATTGTGTGACCAATAGTCATATCAATTATTGGACCTTGTTCACCTATTGGTCCTTCTCCCCTAATGTTTTCCCTTTGCATTCCATTAGAAGACGAAGAAGAAAATATTTTAACGTCCACGAGGCTACAAAGACAGCCTATGGGACTTCCCATACATAACTATGGGAAAGAAGAAGATATTTATATAAAACTTCCCATACATAACCTCCAACATGAAAGGGTTGGGCGATCTTTAGTTAATGTTTCTGCTATGCATTCCATTATAAAACTTCCTTTTAAGTAGATTTTCACTTTTCGTAAATTTTCAAATCGAATGTGCTTCTTTACTTTGTTTTGAAATTGACTTTTCATTTTAAAATTTAGAAAAGAAAAAAACAAGGTTCATTATATGAGGATGAGAATATGAATCTCAATGGTTATATATGAATAAATTTTCATGGAATGTATGTGCTTTGATTTATTTCTCATCTACATATTTTTGAAATGCATGTGTTGTGTTGGAGTCTAGTAGTCTTCTTCCCTTCTTCCCTTATGTGCGCGTCATTTTTGTATCGGTTGCGCACAAGTTTCCCCGCCGTCGTGCTAACATATCACGTTTAGATAAACCAAGGCGCGCTCACTTGAAGCACGAGGGGTTTCCAGGTCCCATCATGGTCAGCAAGGGTGAAATGAATTATTATTATAGTAATTTGACTTGTATTCCTAGTATATCAACATATAACATATCCATGCATAGACCAAACACAATGCTTATATATCATTTGATGCGCAATTACAATTTCTAGCCATATAGTTGCCAAAATTTAAGTACAATTCAGTCATACCTCATTCCTCCAACTCTCCATATCAACCACTTACATATTCTAGACCCCTTTATGGGTATTTATACTAGTGGGAACTTGTCCTTCACTAGTCTTACAAGAGCTAATAACAATCCTCAAGTTTACAGTTCCAGTTAACTAATACATTCAGTCGGTAGACAAAATAAGCCTTTTGCCGCCTTAATCCTGTGCTGCATTTTGATCTTCCACAAAAGGCGCTGCTTATTCTTAATCTTATCCAACCCTTTGTTAGCTTCATGCCAGTGTCTAGAATTGAAGCTTTAGTCTATTTTTGAACTCATGTTTATCCGTATCTCCTAATACTCTGCATGTCCTTCCCTTGATCTTATCCTGTGCTACATGATCCTCTGTGGTTGCTTTCTTCTTCTCATGCGCACTTTTGGTGTCCTTCTGACGTGCATACTTTTTATCCTTCTCCGTGTTTGGTTACCTTCTACACACTCCCCTGCTCATATCATGTGTATCCTTTTATGAAATTCCCGCGCATGCCTTTAAAGAATAATGAATCATGAAAAAGAATATTAAGTCCTTAAGGACTTAAAGAATAAGAATATAATAAATCATGGTCCAAATATCACCACATACTAATTGTGTTATCATTCCTCGGGCAACGTTTATTGGACATCCTCGAACGACTCAGACACCTCAACCTGTAGCAAGTCTTCATGTGCCTGCCAATTATTGATTTTTGTATCAATGAGTTGGGTTAATTTATCCAACTGTGTAATGAGTTGGTTAAACACCGAAGAACCTTTTACTCATGTGGTCACCATTATTCATAGGTGATCTACTTGCTTATGAAAAACCTAGCGCGCGGTTCTTAGCTTTGTTTCTGTATCAATGAGCTTCCTTAACTCTGTTAACAATTGCTTTATTCACTTTTTTCTTTCTGCGATCTCCTTGCTAACTGCTTCAGATTCTTCCATTATTTTATTTCGGTTAGCCTTGTCTAGAGAGTCGTCTTCTAGTTGGGCTTCAAATGTCGTTAGTTAATCTGTCATTTCTTTAATTCATGTATTAATTATTCTTGGTTTGTTATAAAGTCCTTTAAGCAACTTCTCAACTATGTCGCCCTTGGGTTCGAGCCTTCTTGTGATACGCTCTCATTCTTTGAGCTTTTTATTGCAAATGACGTGGATTTTCACTTTCTCCCCTTGTTGTTTTGCTCTTTCTTTCTCCTTCTCCATTTCTTTGAACAACAAATTAAGTAGTCATTCAAGCTCATCTATGGTTTCTCTAGGAATGAGTGAATTATTTTGTCAAATCTTGGGTTCATTCAGCCTTCAACTCGATGCGGGCATATTTTTCCTAGAGACCTTTATTTTCATGTTCAATCTTGCGTAGATGTTGATTTATCCCTTTTAGCTCCTCTTCCAACTTCCTTTCATGAGCCCTATGTACTCTTGCTTTGTTGTTCTATAAAATTTTTTGCAATACTTCCCTAGAAATATTCAGCAATGCCTCCTCGACTTGAGTCTCAGACATATTGTAGGTTGTGGCAAGGAGAACAGGATCCATAGTCTTGGTTAGGACTATGTGAATGCTTTCACTTGGAAACTCGATGAGCGGTTCTTCAGTACAGGCATCCAGTGAAAAGGACATAGCCTTTTTCAAGCACTCTTTTGCCACATGTTCTTAATACTATCTCATTGAAACAATCCATGTGCTTTCTTTCCCCATTGATATGTTGTGTGCATCAACCTTTTGGCTAGGTTTGGGTAGAGTTGTGTTTCTACCACTTCATCCTCTATGTCAAGTTTTTTCTCTTATATTGGCCTCTTACCCATCATGAGTGTGTTTGTTCCACTTCAAATTCATTGTCACGTCCACCTATTTCCTTGTGACTTCCCCTAGCACTTGCACTTTGTTCAAGCTCTAGATTATCTTCAACCTCTATCAAATTTTTGGGTGACATGTGAGGTGATAATTGTCCAACCAAACTAGGCTGCTCCATTTTTCCACTTGGCCTTATTGCAGAACTAGCCTAAACTAAAGAATTATGCATTAGGACACTGACATTTATTTCCTCTTGACAAAGGCCCAATCTGGGTTTGGCGCTACTAGGTTTCCCTAGTTCTTGTTGTCCTTCTACTTCATGTGGTATAGTTGGCCCTTTCCTTAGGTTCAATCTTCTTTTCTTCGTAGGTTGTCCCATCTGCATGTGTGTCTTTTCTTTCTCTTCTTATACTCATTTTTCACGCTCTACTTGTTGTCGTGTACTTTGCAATGCTCACTTCGGCATAAAAATATCCTCATATGGTTCTTTGTCTTGTGCCTCTTCATTGTTATCCCTTTTCTTGGCATGCAGATAGAAGAACCGTTTTTGTGTGGTGTTCTTCACGACAATGGTCTCCCACTAAGTAAGCTTGCATATGTTTGTCGTTTGCTTCTCTTGGTAGACTTCCGGGTCAGGGTGTTTATAAGTGGTGTGGAGTGTAATTACATATTCATCTATTCTTTGTGTTTCAATGTCAAATTTATTGGCTTCTTTAATCCGTTTGATGGATCTCACAAAGTACTCCACTGAAAAGGCATATGGTAACTTAGCCCACGGGGACCAAGTTTCATCAACCTTCTCGAACCATACCACTAAATAATTCATAGCCACCATAAACTCTACTTCTTTGGCCAGCTCTTTTATTAATTGGTGCAATATTCGTCAATATTTTTCAAACACTTCGTACAGGTTCTTCAACTAGTTCGCGAATCTTGCCTTGTATGTGTTATTCGATGTTGTGGGTGCCATAAATTTCTTATACATTATTGTTGGTGATGGATCCTCTTCTGGGAATATCCACTTTATGTCTTGATCCCCTTCTAGCACTCTAATTTCATCACACACTAGTAAAAGTAATATCGTGCCCCAACGAAACTTGATTCCTTGTCTTTCTTATATCGATTCAGCATCTTCTCCTATACTATGTGTGATAAATTGTTGGAAGTTAAAAAATGTCTCGTTTGCTACCTTATACACAATTAGGGTTCACTTTAAGGCCCCCCCAAAAAAATTATTAAATAAGGGGTGGCGAATCTCTGAAATGAGCTTTCGAAAAATGACGAAAATCCCAAAAAACGAATTCGCAGCAAAAGGCGAGAAAAGGCGACAAAACCATACAGACACACGGTTGCAACAATAAGCCATGCATATGACCAGCCACACTATGCACGATGCAGATTCCCTTTTTTTATTGGCCTTCCACATTGCGAGCACTGAAGGATTCCTAGCGAGGCATTGTCACGCGACTAAAGTGCACAATCTGAAAACAAGCAAAAAGGGCGGGCGTCTAGAATACACTATTGTACTCCTGAATGCATTCAGGAAATTTTTGGTGCATGTAGCTGCAAAAATGTAGTCAGGTGACTGCTGGTGTGGAAAAAATTCAATCGTGTGACTACTGGTGTGGGTGGCTGCAAAAAATGTGCAACTATGTGTCAAGAAGAAAAGTTGGGTGTCTACAAAAATATACAACCGGACGACATGAAGCAAAGTCAAGTTTTTATAAAAAATATGCAATCAGGCAGCTGTGAAAATATGTGACCGGGCGTCTCCAAATATCAGCTAGTAGTTTGGGTGTCTGTTGCAAAAAAACATCTAAAATAAGAAACCACACATCTAGATAGACCGTGCATCTAGAGTTGGAGCTAACAACCAAGTGTCTGGACTCTAGAATATGTTATTGGGTGACTGGGTCACGTTTCTAGCCTATCTTATTATCGAAGGAATAGATATTTATGCTCGAGATGTATATTATATGCGTATGTAACCAGTGTATAGTGGCGAATATATGTATTTATATGAAATTTATTATAAACACTAGGCAAGCCGACCCACCAAATGAATTAGCTCCCATAAATTTTAGGTGAAATGTTGCTCCATACGAATTTTAAAATTCACCAAATCCAAATTTCAAAAATTTAAATATTCATGAATTAGCGAAGAATCGCCATTAAATTTTTCCCTGTGCACAATGCTTAAGAACATTTTATTAATCTTTGTCCACCTTTTAGCTCCTCCTAATTTGACGGTAATTAGTCACATAACAAATCTTGTTCTAAGGTCCTTGAGTTCATCAATGAACATGAACTTCCCTCCTCGCTTATATTTCATATGGTCCCCAATGTTGTCTACTACTACATCATCTTTCAGGGCTTACGCTAAATATCCCCCTTGGGTTGTTTAGTTCTATTTCTTTGTTCATCAGGTGGCGTGACAGTTTCATGCACCTTCCCACAAAATAGAAGTACCCTTCTCGAACGTGCGAGATAAGGGATTGATATAATTCAATTGGTTTATTGAAGAAGGGAAAGTCGAGAAACTATAACACCCCAATATTTTCCATTTTTTTTACAACGCTATTATCATAGACATAATTTCCTTATTTTTCCTTCTGTCCTGTCGGGCGCACCATTTCTTTTTCAAAACTTTTGTCAATCTCATGTGTGAGATGATTGCAGTCTGATATTTTTATTTTAGCCACAATGTTATGTCACTCTCTAATATTTTCCACCTCTTTGAGGTATTACATTTCAAAACAGAGGGTTAATGCGCTAGAGTTTGGTTCTTTCCCCTTTTTAGCTCCTTCATTTTTGTCCTTCTTGGGTGCTAAGGAACTTACGCCTACTACTGCAGTCCTTGCTTTCTCCATAACTTGTGCTTCATCCTCTAAAGCTTGTTTGATGAATGTACCTTCAGATTTAGATGTTGACGAAGATCTAGACTTGTTCACAGTTTTTACACTTCTTTCCACACTGTCTCCTCTATATTTAGTTGGTTACGGGTTTTCTTCCATGTCTTGAAGCCACTCTATTTTACCCTAGGGCAATTAGTTTCCCCAAAACTTGTTGTTTTGTCGCTTACTCGACCTCCACATTAATGACAGTTGAAGTTGTAGTTTTTCCTTTCTATTATGACTCTTTGTGGTTTTTCTTCCTTCCCGAGATCTTTAATATTCATCAACGACAATTGCTATTTGCATAGATTTTGGGTGTTGGATTGTTATTTGTAATCAAATCTCTTATTCTCATTGTATGATAAAAATGAAGTACCCGACCTCCTATTTATAATCTCTTTCTCTGTAACAAATGCTTCTTTCATTTACTCCTTGCATGTGTGAACCTTTAGTTTCCCCGTAACTTTCATTAATGCCTAATGAATGAAAATTGTCCCTATCCTTCCTTTCCTTTCTTGGCCTTTAATTCCCATTTAAGTGTACTTATTGCTTTTTCTTCCATGTGTCAACTGTGTTTGGTAGCTTACGTTCCTAGGTCGCGTCACATCCCTTATGCCCTATCTTTTCTTTTATGCACTTCCTTGCCCTATATCCCTTTTAAGGAATCCTTTCTTCTTCTGATCGCTCCACCTTTCCTCTTATGGGCAATTTTTGCCAATCACGCTTGTGTGCATGCTACATTTTAGCGACCCTTTCTCTCGAAAAATGTTTTTACTTCTTTTTTCTGATATTTTTGGCAGTGATATTTATGTCCTTGTACTAATTATTCTTTTTCCCTCCAAACACAAAAGTTTGTGTGATTCTCTGCGCATTGTTATAGAACAATTTGACTATGAAATGTTTTGGCCTAAAATAACACAAAATGTTAAGGAAAATTTTGCATATTACAATGCATAAAGAGACATCTAATATATGAAATGAAATAACATGTAGTCTAATGGCATACACCTTATTCATTGTGTTCTAATGTTTTTAGAAGTATGGTTTCATCCTACTCCCATTGAAGTAGCCTGGAAGAATTTTCCTGCTAAGATCCATCAGTTTACATGCCCCTATTGGTAAAATATTGACTATTTCATACATCCATACCCAATGATTTTTGAGCTTTCCTAGATGTCGTGTAAATTTGGAATCATACTTTAAAACCTTGGTGACTTCCTTAAGAGTTTTACTTTTAAGGTTTGGATCATACCATGCCTATTGTCACACTTTTTTGATATTATGTGACCACCTTGTTTGTAATCGTGTTTCATCCAACTATAACAACCTCGTTAACCTTTCCTATATTAAGTCCTCATCTTCCAGATTTGTAATGAGTGTAATTCTCAATGATGGTTCTAAAATTTTGATTAGTAGTATGACTTCCTTCCCATAAACATGTTAGAAGGGAGTCGCTTTATTTAAGAGCTTGTATGTTGTCCAATATGCCTAAAATATTGATGATACTTCATCATCCCAGTCCTTCCTTCCGAGGTCGCATATATTTTTCAACGTATGACTTAATATTTTGTTGAAGGCTTCCACGGTACCATTAGCCTATGGGTGATAAAGGGTTGTCTTATGATGCGCAACCATAAATTTTTGCAATCGAACGTGAATCATGTCATTCAAGAAATGTGCTCCTTTATCACTTTTAGGCTTAATGGACAACCAAATCTACTTAGAATGTTTTTCCAAAATAATCTTGTTGTTATGGTTGTATAATATTTTGTTGGTGTGGCTTCTACCCATCGTGTAAGATAATCTATTGTTGTAATAATATATCTTGCACTCATTATCCGTGTTACAGGATTGATTGGTCTAACAAAATCAAGTACCCATTTTTCAAATGGTTCTTGGGTGGTTACTAGAATTAAAGGCATACTATCATGTCTGTTGGTGTGGGGTACTTGCCTTATCATCTCGAGGAATTTTCTACATCACTTAGTGAGTCATCTCACTTAGGTGAGATCATAGGTCATAGGTGTCTTAGGGGGTATGAAAGATTCTTTCATACACGTCAATGTGCGTTAGTGTGTAATACAAGAGTTACTTTCCATTTCTGGAATGTAACTCCTCTTCTCCCTTGTGGAGGTATGATTGGTATTGCATTGGGAGTTACACAACACTTCTATTTGTACCCCTTTTTTATCTATGAGACTGAGTAGACCCTTTTCTTTTTCATGCACATTTCATGGTTGAATGCTTACTACATGGAACTATGTCACACTGCCGTTCGAGTGTAACTCAGTTAATTTATGTGCCATCCCACTTGATCCTCATTCTCACATTCTCTCACATGGTATCATAGCATGTTAATGGGATTTGCACCACTCATTGTCTTATGTTGCCTACTACTCTCGGTTTCCTGTTGTTACTAGCTTCTTGTGAAGGCTTCATAATTGTTTTCCCATTTGTGCTTTACTTTCATTATATGGGTTCATCTCAGTTTTCGTGGATTTTTACTGGTTTGTGGGTTGTTTTCAATGCTTATCTAGGTGTTTTTTGGATTTTACAGTTTCAGGTGTTTTCCCGCTAGATTTGGCTGGCTATAGCTAACTTTGGTGGAAAATTGGTTTAGAGGTATTTATGGTGCAATTTATCTTTTTGTTTTCATTTTAAAATTTAAAATATTTGCTTGAAACATATTTTTGGTTTCTACCTCTACCTTCTGCCATGTTTTGCTCTTCCAAACCCTATTTTCACCTCTCTTATACCCTCTTAGCTCACCCTAGCTCGGCGAGCTCCCTGGTGAGTTATCTTCTCCTGGTGAGTTGAGTTTTATTTTGCATTAGTTTCCCTACCTGACAGGTTACTTGAGCTTGGAAAGCTCATGTTTGGGTTTGGTCTAGGTGTTTGGTTTTGTTCGATCACTCAAGCACATCCCTGCTTTAGTTGTAACCCTTACTTACCTCGCCCGCCCTGTATTACCTTTCCCATCTCATTGGTTCCCATCTCGCTCACCTTGCGTTGGTTGGTTATTGATCGTGGTTGTGTCTGTTTCACCATTTTCTTTACGTTTTGAATGTGACAAAATAGATAATGTTATGGGCTGAGGAGGAATACCTGTTGTGATGGTTGGTTTGGAGGTTGTGTGCGCATTCTGACTTCTCGATCTGATGTTGACTGTGAGAGCTTCCTTTTGGCTAGGAGGAACTACCTGAAATAGAAAACAAGATCACAAAAGAAGAGTTAAATAATATATGACAGTGGACTACCTAGCATGTGCTAGATCTGGGAAGTGTGATACTTCATAGAGGGCTATAAATCCATTGTTTTTATGAAACAAATTATAAAATAACTGAAATACGTACATAAACGAATCTAGTGCTAGTATTCTGATTTGGGTACATCATATCACTATCAGTGTTAATCCAATTAAATAGTAAAAACTATGCAGGTTAAGGTCTTCAGGTCAGGTTGTTGGTTGTTCAGGTGGTCTGCAGGTCACAAACAAGGTCTTAGCAGGGTTGGGTAAGGTGTTTGGGTTGTTTTGGTAGGTTGGTTGGTTGCTAGTTTACACAGTGTTGACAGACATAGAGAACAACGTCGGTCGGGTATGACCGATCATGATTAGGGAGAACCGATGATGGTTATGGCTAACCGACGTCGGTAGAGGTGGGTTGATAAAACTTAATAAGATTTGGTTGTGGGGTTTTAGCTGAGGTCATTCAAAGAAGGCAGAGGGAATGACGAGGTTTATGGGGATCTGAGGAACACTCAAAGATATGTAGAAGTCAGGTATAGGTGGTTTTATGGTGTGGGTGGAGGAATGGTTGAGTTTACAGAAAGAGGAATAGTGGGGAAAAGGGAATGCAAATAGAAAATGATAACAAAGATGATAAAAACCTTTAAAACAGGACAAGAATGAAATAACACAGGTGATAAATGTACTTACTGATGTTGCAAGTCCAATAGCTAGGTGGTGGTGATGATTGATTGGTGGGATGGAGCTTGGTGCCGCAGTGGTACTTCCCAGAATGCTATTGTGGGAGCGATACCTTGGGATCTGTCTTGATGTTGGCTATGGTTACTTGGATATGCCAAAGAGCTCTGGTTCTTGCTTGCATGCAAATCTCCTTTTGCTCCCAAATTCGAACGTGTGGCCAACCTCTCCAACAAGGTTACCAAAGTGAATAAATGGTAACCAATGACGGTTTCGAGTTAATCGGCATTGGTTTCAGTATGACCGGCATCGATTAAGGTGAGATTCCATAGGTTTGTTAAAAATGACAAATCTTCCAATCATTTGGGCCAAGTCTATCCATTTATTCGTTGATCAGAATGGACATTATATTTTTATGAGCGAGAAGGTGGTTAGAGGAATAATAGGCATTGATTTTTAGGGTTGAACTAAGTCTTATTCATTTATGGAAACATGATATGAATAGGTATATGGTGAGGTGTCTAGGTGAGGTGTGCATCCATTTAATTAAAGTAACTAAATTAAATTAATAAATGCGGTGAGGATGGGTATTAATTTAATTGTAAATAATTAAATTAATATTAATGTGGGGTATAAGGGTCATGGTTAGGTAAAAGTGTTTAAGTTAGCTATTTGAAAGGGGACCAAGGGGAGTGTGACCCAATTTTGGTGTCTACATTTTGCCCCTTTTTGTTGTGTAGCTTGTATTGGTAAGCGACGTTGACAAAAATAGGAAATGGTTGTGTCGAGTGTAAGTGAGGGTGGTGTTGCCCCAAGTGTGGGTGAAGGTAACACCCCTCAAACTAGGAATCGATGAGGTGAAAGACAGAAGCGAGGAGTGGTTCGATAAAATGAGGAGGTGGTAAAATGAAGGTCAGTGGGCGCGTTGGGTAAAGGTTAAAGGTCAAATCAGGTAAACAGGTAAATGGGACAAGGTCGATGGTAGTGGCAGTTGAACACACGCACATGTTGGAAACTGTGGCACGATACTAGGTTGAAAATATTTCAAACTCTATGTCGTCTAAGGTCGATAGGTCTATCTAAATAGGGTTGAAGTGATTCTGGTATCCAAGGTATAGGATATGGTGTGGAAACACAACAGAGGTCAAGTGCAGGAATGTTTAGGTATGTTCCGGTACACCAAAGGTCAGGTCAGGATAAACAACACAATAATAGGCAAGGTAAGATTGGTAGGCAGAACAACATGGGTAACAACGTCGTAAGGTACAATGAACAAAAAGGGTCAAAGGTCACAAAAAGTGGTTCAGGTCAAGATATATAGGTAATGGCGCGTGTAAGGCCAAGGTGTAGGTAAAATAACAACTCCTAAGATGCAACAAAGGCAATGTAGGGGTAGGTTAGGTTTATAGGTATGGTTCAAGGGGTGTTCGGAATGATAAAAAGGTGTGTTGGCACTAATGGTTGTAGGCAAAAGGAAGCTTAACAAGACCAAATAGTTATAAGGGTGGACCGATGCCGGTTATAGGGTGACCAATGTCGGTTGTCTATGGCACAAATAGGATCAGCATCGATCAGGTTGAGTTGGGTTTATAAAACAAAAATTACGTATTTTATGGAATCATTGTTGTGTTGTGACATTGGAGAAAATTACAGAGTCATTTGAATTTTGGTGCTTGTTCCGAGAGAGAAGGACATGGCATTGTACCCGACTAAGGTGGAGAGTAGAAGTTGGTGAGAGGAGCTAGGGAGACAGGTCCACGAGCGTAGGGGATTGATTTGATTGGGTTGAGGTGAGGAGGACATTTGGTGATGGCAGAGGCAAGAGAGGGGTCGGGCGGACCAGTAATGCAGCATCCCGACGTGCCCCGATAGAGATAGCATCGCGACAAGGTAAGATTCAATCTCACTCTTTGTTTGTTAGGTAGATTTGTTTATAGAAATTGGGTTAGGGTAAAATGGGTTTTGGGGGGAAAAATTAAATTTGAATTTAGGAGAAAATGGGTGAAATAGGAAAGGTAGGAAGTTACATGTAGGTTGAAGAGGGGAGGGGAGAGGTTGAGGTGAGATTTGGGTAGTAATGGGTGGGTAGGAAGGGTAGAATATGGGAGTTTTTAGAAAAAATGGGTAGGGTTTCGCGGATTGTCACTTCAACAGTGATCAACATCGGTCAAGGGTTGGCCAACGTCGGTGGGATCTAGCCGACATCAGTCATAGATGGGATGATCGATGCTAGTTTTGGGAGACCAGTGTCGTCTAAGAAGAACCGATTTTGATTGGCATTAAGAGAAAAAATGGGCCATGAGTTGAGTGGGGGTGGGTGGGTGAGATAGTAAGGTATTGTTGAATGAAAATAGGTAGGGTAATAGTTATAGGTGGGGGGTCAAGGGTGAATGCGGGTATGGTCAAGGTTTAATAATGTGATGGTTTATTGGATGTATGTGAGGGACCAGCTACAGATGTGAGATAGGGTATCGCCCGTGTTATTAGTGGTACGAGGGAGAGCGATAGCCGAGGAGTGGTGCAATGTTGTAGAAATCGACCTGATTGGGGTTAGATGCTTTTGACATGTAGTCTGGGAGCCGAGTTTGATGGTCGCCCTCATCGATAGATGGGATTCGGCGACCAACACATTTCGTTTGTCGACAGGTGAGATGACCATCACCTTGGAGGATGTGTATAGGATCCTGTGATTGTCGATAGTAGGGACGCAGGTGTATTCGATTTCCTCAAAGGCATCTGAGGAGTTAATGCTAACAGTTTTCAGTGAGGGGCTGGCGGAGTTGAGGTTCCATAGCACCAGCATGAGTTATGGAGATATGTACCAGGCCCATCCTGAGGAGATGAGGCTAGTAGTTCTGATGATGGAGACAGTGTGTTGTTTTGCACTGCCAGATGTAGAGGGTGGGAGATTCCCACGGGCATTGATGGGGGTTTTGCATGATATGATGGAGGACAAGACCCAGTTTGCATGGGCACCAACATTCTTGGTGTAGCTTTACAGAGAATTATGGGCCTATAGGCAATACGGTGGTTCAACCTGTGTTGTACATTTCTATTACACTGTTGGGCATATGAGCACATTTTGTGTGTGCGTCCAGTGGGCATGCCCCAACCTAATGCATTCGAGTCAGGTTTGGTTCGGGTGGGCTACAGGAGATGGGTGCTATGGTTGGAGAGCACCGAGCTACTAGGGTGACACATGATGTAGCCTATTATAGGCATTTTCTAGAGGGGTTGTCTGGCATGGACATCATTTGGAGGCCATATGTGGGCTTCCCATCATATAGGTAGATGACCGAGGAGCTAAAGGAGCTACAACTGCTCAGATGGATAGAGGGGCGCCGTGTAGGAGAGCAGTAGATGATACCAATGGACAGGGTCATATGATAGTTTGGGTTGCCACATGATGTGCCTCCACCCTTCCCACAGTACATGAGAGATGACATGGAGAGGCATATGCCTCTATCACAACCGATGGTGCCTACAGGGCAGGAGGAGTAGGTGGTAGACCGACAGATTGATGATGTCGGAGTTACAGACAGGTACAGATAGTGGTGGGAAGCACAGTTACGGGCAGTACCATTGAAGCCAGGGTAGCCTAACTTAACCACTATCATAGTTCAGGTAGATGCCCTACAGGGGTAGGTGGTGACTCTGGTTATACAGTTGGGGATAGTGCAAGGAAAACTAATAGGGTCAGCGGCACAAGTTATCATGTTGCAGGCACAGGTAGCAGTCCTACAGGCCTAGGTAGCACAGGGACAGGTACCTACACAAGGCAAAGATGGAGATGGAGTACAGGTGGCCGCTATACAGGTGTAGGTTACAGGTTTACAGGGCCATTTGGCCACTGCACAGGCATAGATTGTGGCCCTTCAGGCCCAGGTACAAACACAGGCACCCACACAGGCTTAGGGAGAGGGTCTTGTTTTGTAGATAGGGGTGGGACAGGGTCCCACGGTATAGGTATAGGGTTAGAGGCCGATGGCACCACTGCAGACAATACCCATGGCTGGGTTCAGGGATGCCTTAGGAGAGGTGAGATATTATCAAGATCACCTGATGGCCGCAGGGATAGATGCCCCTTCTTATGCAGAGTATAGAGCACAATAAGCCTTGAGTGAGAGGACCAGGTCACGTACCCATAGTGTGGAGAGCACAAGGGGCCGTCAAGCTCTGAGACAGGGTCAGGGTGAGGCCACCAGTTCACGGAGGCCAGCTCCAGGTGAGGTACCAACCAAGGGTAGACTGAGGCCCATGGTGGGTGGTGAGATGCTAGCGGGATGCCGCATAGGAGCAGAGGAGGAGGAGGAGACCAGTGAGACAAACATGGAGGATATCCGATGGGGAGATGCCTGATAGCTGTGTGTATTACCATTTTTATTTATTTTGATATATATCGACCTGCGTACCGAAGCGAGCGAGGATGTACATGAGAGTTTTTGAGATTTTTGATCATATACCAGCCTGTGTTCCGAAGATGGTGAGGATGTACATGAGAGGTTTGAGATATTTGTATTGTGTATCAGTGTATATTGTATAGACATACCGACTTTTTTGATGAGATTAATGATTGTATTTGATGTATTTGTGTTGGAAAATTTGGTTTTTATTGGTAGATGGATGGAAATTAGGTGTATTAGGCATGGTGGAGTTAGGTTGTAGGCATGGTGGAGTCAGGTTGTAGGCATGATGGAGTCAGGTTATAGGCATGATGGAGTCAGGTCGTAGGCATGGTGGAGTAAGGTCGTAAGCATGGTGGACTCATGTTTGTGTGGTTGAATTAATGTCTAAGGTCTTTGATATGATGGAAAATAAATGATGATGTATGTATATGTTTTGGTTTAATTTGTGGTATGTATGGGAGCATTGATCATGTTGGTATGATTATAGGTGATGCATGATTATGACAAATAAATGGTAAACATAATGAAATGAATGAATGTGTTGTAATGGTGCATTAATTTCCAATTGTTTGGTAATAAAATGGAAACTAACTAAAATAGAATGTGACTGGAACATGTAGCAAAGGACGTGAGGTGAGCAGTTGCAACCAAGAAAAGGTGAAGAAGGTGACAACGATGGTGGAGCTAACCTCCAAGGGCCCCATGCCCTCAGAGTACTGCCTACATAGCCCGGTAAAAAGGGACCTCAGACCGATGTAGTTATCCCATAAGATAGGGAAGAATATGATGAATTAGAGGAATGGGCTGGTAGGTTTTAGGTATGATTGAATGTAGGTCATAGGCATGATTGAGTCTAGGTCATAGGAATGATTAAGTTGTTTTAAATATAGGTGTTGATGCTCTGGTCCTATATAAGATAATGAATAAGTAAAGAGGAAGGCAAATGGGAAGAAGTGGAAAAAGAGCTGCTTAATTAACAAGAACCCTAATGAGTCTACCATACCCCAAATGGACTTATGAACGTAAGACCCTAAAGGCCTTGCATAATGGACTATTCTAAGGGTGAAGAAAGTCACATGATCATGAAATGTCGTGGTTGTGGAAAATCCCTTGAGTAGATAGGAAATTAGGATGAAAAGGCAATGAGGTGAGAGTGGGTAGTTTAATGTAACTTAGTGCATGATAGACTACTTTTCTTAGCAAGAAACCTATGATAAAAAAAAAGGCAATTCCATGATGAAAATTTCATCCTCTTCCTCATTTTTTTTTGTTTTTAGTAGACTGATCAATGCAGGAAGTCTATATGGGATGATTATATTATATCCTTGAGGTCTTCGTGAAGTTGGTCGATGCGGGAAGCTTCTGGATATGTTTATTATATATTTGCAATGACTTTATATAGTTGTCCTTCAAGGGAACAGTTGATTTATACCAGTGGAAATAGAGTGAAGAGATGTCCCTTTTTGAGGGAGTCATCCTTTGCTGGAAGGTTGACTCAAGGAGCTGAATCGATTTTTGTTGTTGGACGTTTAAGTCATGGACAAAACTATAGAGGAAGAGTAGGCTCTTGTTCAAAAGAAAAAACTATAGTACACAGGGGTTAACTATGAATGGGGTGGTTTCGAGTGATCAACGACCATGGGATTCCATCTTGAAGAAGATGAAAAGTATCCATGATAATTATGCTATGAGTAGAGCCATGGTACTCATATTGAAGATAAGGCTGAAAGTTGATGGGTAATCACATGATTCTTATTTAGTCGTGGATCCTCAAAAACAGGTAATATGAAGGTAAAAAATGCTCACGGGACAAGCGATCAACTGAAAAAAAGTGATATAGGACTTGATGTCAAAAATAAAATGGCCGAAGATGCAAAGGTGTTGAGAGGCTCAGGTTAGGGTTTACCTTTGAGTGAAGACAAATGATAAGCACCTGATCCATATGCATAGGTAATGATATAGGGTCCAAGCCAATTAGGAGCCAATTTTCCACGTTTACTTTTCTCTTTTTTGGTTACATGTTGATTTTCTTTCAAGATGAGGTCACCAACCTAAAATGTTCGTTCGTGAACATGTTTTTCGTAGGCACATTTGATACATTTTTGGTAGACTTGGAGATGGTCAAGAGCATTAAGATGATGTTCATCTAATAACTCAAGTTACGCCAAATGGTCCTGCGAAAGTCATCGTCGTTGAGCATGTCTTGTAGGGAGATGTAGAGAGATGGAATTTAGACTTCGAGAGGTAAGACAGCCTCGGTACCATAGACCAGAGAAAAAGGTGTGGTAGCAGTCAAAGTGTAAATACTAGTGCGATAAGCCCACAAGGCGAAAGGAATGTGTGAATGCCAATCCTTGCCAATATCGTCAACTACTTTCATAAGAATTTTTTTCAAGGTTTTATTGGTTGATTCTTCTTGGCCATTGGTTTGCGGGTAATAAGGTGATGAGAAATTGAGTTGGATGCCAAAATTGTCGCATAGTTTACATAGGGTTTTGTTTTTGAATTGCTTTCCATTATCAGTGACGAGGTGGTGAGGAACACCAAAGTGAAAAATGATTTGATGGTTGATGAATTCACATATTTTCTCAGATTTTGTAAAAACAAGGGGAATGAATTCTACCCATTTAGTATAATATGCAGTAGCAGTTATAATCCATTGGTGGCATTGTGAAGAATAGGGATTGATCTCACCAACAAGATCCAAGCCCCATTGAGAGAAAGGCCAAAGGTCTCATGTGACCTACAAGGCATGACTAGGTGTGTGATGAAGATTAGCATGTTGCTGGCATTTCACACAATGTTTGACATAGTCACAACAATCATGGTTTAAGGTTGGCCAATAATAGATAAGGCGAAGAATGCATTTTGCAACAACTAAACCACTAAAGTGACCTCCACAAATCCCATCATGGACTTCCTTAATGGTGTAGGGAATTTCAGAACTTGTAAGACATCGTAAGAGAATACCATCAAAGTTGCACTTATAAAGGAGACCACCCATGATGACATAACAAGAGACTTTTAAGAAAGGCATGTTGTCCATTATGAGTGAGATCAGTAGGGTAGAATGAAAAGGGAAAGATAGTCTGCAAACTTCTTATACCAAAGGTCATGTGGGTTAGGTGCAATGGTTCCGACAGAGTAGACCTCATGAGGTAAATAAGAGGTTGATTGTAACCTTTGTATTGTGACAAATATTTTAGATTCGGCAGGCGAAGCGGGTATCTGAGAAGCCAAGCAGACCATGGTATCCGCAAACTTATTGGTAGAATGTGGGGTGGTTTGAAGTTTGTAACGGTCAAAGGTGGTCAAAAGTATGTCTACATGATGCTTATACTTTTGAAGTATCTCATTACGACACTGGTATATACCATTGAATTGGTTTACGACCAGCTGGGAATCACCAAAGATATTGATTGACTTAACATCTAAGGCATAAGCAGCCTGGAGATCCAATACGAGTGCTTCGTATTCAACAATATTGTTTGTACAATCGAAATCGAGTTTGAAAGACAAAGGCATAGGTTCACCATCAAGAGGGATGAGGATAAAACCAGCCCCACCTCCACGCTGACACTTGGAGCCATTGAATAAGAGTGTCATTTGGTAAGCAGGTTCATCTAGGGAGAGGGTAGCTATGAATTCTTCTGGCAAGTCGAAGTTAGAGGATTGATTCTTGAGAAGAGGTGCGTCTGCTAGTTGGTCAGCAATATCTTGGGCCTTGATGGAATTTTGATGAATGAATTCGACGTCGAGGTCGGCAAGAAGCATAATCCAACATGCGACATGTTGATGTTGATAGGGTTTGGTGTACATATAGTGTAAGGGGTTAGTATTGGTAATAATGAAGGTTTTGTGGTTGAGTAGGTAATGACAGAGTTTAGTGGCGATAAAAGCTTAGGCTAAGCAGAGTTTTTTGGCATGGGTATATCTATTTTCGTAGTCCAGAAGGGTACAACTTATGTAATAAACCACTTTCTCTTTGTGTTTCTTGTCGTGATGAGCGAGCATGGCACGTAAAGAATGGTCAGTGGCAGAAATATATAGGTAAAAGGGTTGGTCATCTTGAGGAGGAATGAGTAATGGCAGTTGAAGAAGGTGTTATTTCAATGCTTCGAAGGCTTTATGGCATTCATCATTCAATTTGAATGAAATTTCCTTCTTGAGAAGATGATGAGATGGTTGACAACAGATTAGAAAGCTGCAAGATAAAATGACGAATGGATTGCAACTTACCTTGTAGGATTTGAAGTTGACGGATATTAGTAGGCGGAGAAATTTCTAGAATAGCCTTTACTTTAACAGGATTGACTTCTATATCACACAAAGAAACGATGTAACCCAGGAGTTTTTCAGAAAGTATAGCAAAGACACACTTCTTTAGTTGAAAACGAACACAATACTTGATAAGACGGTCAAATATGACCTTAAGGACAGTCAAGTGTTCGGATCGATATTTGGATTTGGCAATAAGATCATCTACATAATCTTCCAATATGTGATGCATGATGTCATGGAAGATATAATTCATGGCTCGCTGATATGTAACACTAACATTTATAAGGCCAAAAGGCATGACTCAATAGAAAAAGGTCCCCCAAGGGGTGATGAAGGAATTTTTGTGTTGATATTTTGGAGAAAGTAATATTTGATTATAACCTCGAGAAACAATCCATGAGTGACAGCATTTCATAGCTGGTGGTGAGATCAACTAGTTGGTCAATTCCTGAGTAGGGGGAAATCATCTTTGGGACAAGCTAGCTTGAGGTCACGAGAAGTATATGCAAATGCGGAGTCCCCCTGCCGCCTTTGTGACAAGAACAATGTTAGAAATCCATTGGGGATAGTCAATGGGTAGGATGAATGAAACTAAGGGAAGGCATTGAAGCTCTTCTTTGACCAGAAGAGCAATGCGAGGGTACATTTTCTACAGCTTTTGTTTGATGGGTTTGGCATCAGGAATGGTTGCGATATTGTGGACTATAGATTTTTGGGTCAATACCAGGCATATCGGCATGAAGACCAGGAAAAATCGTTGCTATGGTCCCGAAGGAAGAGAGAGCAAAAGCTTCCTTCTCAGTGAGCATCTAAATGATTGGCCTATCTTTAGAATGTGTGGGTTGTCTTGTGTGCTTAATGTTAATTTCAATAGGTCGATTCATTCAAAATGGTTTATGTCTCATAAGGTAATGACTGGTGAATATAAGAATTTTCCACACCAAGGTAGGTGAGGATGGACTCATCATCCTGACATTGAATGACATTAATAGAAGGAGTATTGTCATCAATCATGTTAGGGTACAGAAATGGGAGAGAAGGAGGGAGCCTCATCAAGGCATTTATAGGTCAGAGGTCCCAAGAAAACTGTGTTTATGAAAAAAAAAAGTTAGGAGGAAGTAGATTCATGATCTATGGACTCCATGGGCGAAGATGGTGAAGATGGGTGAATGAGGTGGAGAGGGTTTTTCTTCCTCAATGAGGATGATGCAATCCTTATTATGTTTACGAGTGGTATAGGAGATGACACTGTGGCAGCCCTGATTGTAAAAAATCAAAGCCAAAGCCTTATCATGTGCAACAGTGAAGGAAAGTACGAGCAAAGCGGCGGTTAGTAAGGGAGTGTAAGTCAGATGAAATGATCATGTTTGGGATGGAGGTTCAGGTGAATAAGTGGCAATATCAAGTCCCTCATACATTAGATTAGTGCAAAGGTGGGGAGGACGATAAGGAAAACCCTCGCCTACGTGGTAGTCATGACTAGGGTGTTGACGTATGTTCCCTGTTAGGGAATAAGAGATAAAATATGCGGAATAATCCCTTACAGAATCGCAACAGAAGAAACTAATATGTAGAAAATATTACAGATCTCCAAATAAAAGTACAGAATAAATAACACAACACAGAGTAGACAAGATTTAACGTGGTTCACCCAATTTGGGCTGGACGTCATCGTCCAAGAATCACTCGCTCAGATTTTATTACAAGCCTCCACTCGTCATCGATACATGTCAGGGTACAGGAATCCGTTTGAAAAGCTATGCCTCAACAAACTCTACATTGATAGGTTCACAGGTCCCAGGGGAAATTGTATTTATCAATATTTTTTCTAAGAGCAATACATTTGCTTGATCTATCTACTCATATGCATGAAGACCATGACGAAGGTAGACAACTGAGCTTAAGTAGGTTTGTACAAAACCTGAATGAGGTATCAAACAATGGGCAAAAACTTGGGAACTGGTCCCATAAAGCCTATGCTGGTAGCCGATTGTGTTTAGGTAGTTTTATAGGAGATGATAGTATGGTGTACCTGTTCATAAAACAATGAAGCCCAAAAACTTTCCATGCATAACGGTGATGGACCCAGTGTGAGCCCAGTTGCGGTTAATAAGGGAGTGTAAGTCCCATGAAAATGGTCATGTTTCGGATGAAGGCTTCAACCCCCCTGAACCCGCTGGCACCAGCGAGTCCCGCCATGCATAAAAATAGTGCGAAGGTGGGTAGGACACATGGAAGGAAAAACCACACTCTGTGTGCTAGTGATAAATAGGCTCCAGAAACATAACATTCCCATACTCTTGCGGAGTAAGGAATGTGTCGATATTGTATTGGTGGTACTCCCCCAGAGTGAGACATATGAAAAACATCCTTCTAAGGGATCAATAGTCGATATGTGGGTAGTCGGGATAGACGACTCGTTAGATGATTGGGAAGCAGGTGAGTTAGCTGTATAGGTGATGCAGTGGTATTAGGAATAAGCGGGATTAGATGTGGGAGAGGCAAGATGGCAGACTTAGTATATGGGCTTATGGGTGAAGGTGAAGTGGGGGTAGTGACAAATGCCTTGATTGGTACAAGTACATCATTGGGATCAGTACAGCATGTTACAAGTCTTGAAAGGTTGTGGGTCAGCCAAGATGGTGTAGTTATGTCCTTTGTGTTCAAATTTGAGGCAGCGGTGTAAAGTCAAAGGGACACAACCCATGGCACATGGATCCAAGGTAAACCAAGTAACAAATTATACTGGAACTCCCCTTCTAAGACATAGAATAGTTATAGGATAGTGTGGGGACCTACGCGGACAGGGAGAATGTTGGTACCTAGGGTAAAGGTCATGGAAACGTCGTTAAAGGAGCACAAAATAACTGGGTTACCCTGCATGCAATTGGCAGGTATGCGCATTTGGTTGCATTCATGGGAGGAGATGATGTTAATACTAGTACCACCATCAATCATAGCGTGTTGTATGCTGTACATTATTGATATGGATGGAGATGAAAAGAGCAGGATCAAGGTCAGCAGACTAGAAGGGAGCGATATCTTCATCTAAAAAGATGAGGGAAGCTACTTGGCGAGTAGGTGGAGGTGTAGAGGAAGGAAACAACTTATTGAGAGCGGCCACATGATGAGGGGTAATGATGGAGGCTACGAGCATGGGGTCATTTGGTAAAACCTCCATTTTAGGGTCATGGGTAATCGAATAATTTGAAACTATTCATTTCATATTTTTAGTTATTGGTGAGCATTACAAGACAAATCAGTGGGATTTTCACAGGATATATTGAAGGACCTCCATGAGGGCTTGACGATGTGACTCAGAGGTTTGGATGAGATCATATAAATACATTTTAAGGGAGGATTGGTGCAATTGTTGTAGCATTGCGCGATGGGTGACCCCGTCAGAGATAGGGTAAATGTAGGTCCGCAGATTGGTGATTTTGGGAGTAGGTGTAGATGGTATATTGGGTACAGCATTGGTTGATGGGCTAGTTTCCTTTTTCTTTGCCTTTTTCTTTCTAAGAACGGGTAGCAACGCAAACCATATTAATCTAAGGGGAGGTGGATGGAGAGGGTGTGTCATGAAAGGTATAATGACACGAGGGGTAAAATCCTAGTGATGGATAAGATCCTTGTGAAATGAGTCGGGCGCATTGACATTTGGGTGGTGGTTTGGCTGAATTCTCTAATACGGACCATGTTGATCTCAAATTTTGGAGGTGGTATAAAATGGTTGTGGGGGTGAAGATATTGGTTGCTAAGTAGGTAATGGTAGAAGATTTGGGGAGATTGGTGAAGGTGGGATGGGGTCCTCATCAAGAAGATTTGGGGACGATCGGAAAAGGTGGAATTTCTTCAGGAGGACATAATTAGATAAGAGTGATTTTTTAAATCCTTATAATTCTCTACATCGTGTCCTAACACATGATGGTAGGTGTAAATTTTAGTTTCCTCAAACCCTTTTGGTTTGGGTTTGAGCGGATCGTAAGGTCTAAGAGGTGGTAATGTGATGATAGAGGTTTCGAAGAAGGTTGGTTAAGATAATGGCATATGACCGCGCCAACGGATCACAGTGTGAGGTGAGTGTGGGCTTGGGTGGAATAATGGGTGATTGTGAGCATGAGAGGTGTCACAGGTGAGGGGTCTTGAAGAGGGGTAGGCTGGACCATCGGTTTGGGGAGTGATACCGTCTTAGGCTTGGGTTGCTCCTTCTTGGGTAAAGGAGCAATGGATGAACTGGTAATGGGGGGAACAATATGTCTAACTGCTTCAATGGAGGGAATTGGGCTTTTAAATTTCTACTTGTACTTTCTTAGGTAGAGGTGAGGAAAGAGTACGTGACATAGATGGAAATGTAGATAGTGGAAGGGGGTGAGTTACCCATGGGGATAATCGTGGTGCAGTAGCGGTCACTGGTAAAGATCACGTGGAAGGTGCGAGTGGAAGAGAGGGGAGTGTTATGGGTAGTGAAGAAGTTATGGAAGGTAGTGGTGGTTGTTAGGAAATAAGAGATAAAATATGCGGAATAATCTCTTACAGAATCGCAACAGTAGAAACTAATATGCAGAAAATATTACAGATCACAAATAAAAGTGTAGAATAAATAACACAACACAGAGAGACAATATTTAACGTGGTTCACCCAATTTGGGCGTCCACCAAGAATCACTTGCTCAGATTTTATTACAGAGCCTTCACTCTCTCAATACAATACCCAGATCCGTATGGAGCTATGCTCAACAAACTCTACAGAATTCAAACCCGAATTCAAAACACATCTGTAATACATTTGCTTGTACATCTATCAATATGCATAAGACCATAAAAATAGACAACTGCTTAAGCAGTTTGATACAAAACCGTGGGTATCAAAACTAAGGGTAAAAAACCGTGGGTATCAAAACAATGGGCAAAAGACCGAAAATACCATGGGCCCAAAAACAACCCATAACGGTTACCCATTACCCATGGGTTAATGAACCACCCATGAAAATTTGCTTTGGGGGCTTCGCCCCCGAACCCCCCTGACCCACTCACCGGCGAGCGGGACCGCCGTAAAAATACCCGAGTGTAACACATGGAAGGTGTACCATACTCTAACATGAAAATAGGGCTCCACAAACATAACAGTGGTATGGGTGGCAAGAATGTCATGGGTGACGGCAGGGTGTTGTTTGGATCGTTTGGGTATATTAGAGGGCCATGATGAGGAGGTCGAGTTACTGCATTCTTGGTTTACCGATGGATGAAGGTTGCTTGGCTAGGGTTGAGGGGTGAGGTCCTAGGATGGATGGAAAGGGTGAAGGTGACAACGGTGTGGTAGGCAAGGTTGGTGTATGAGGCCTAGAAGGTTGGATCTTCCTTTTAGGCGTAGGAATGAGTTTAGTGTTGGTTTGGAAATATGTGACTAAATCTAATTTGATGGGTGGATGAGTAAGGCTCGATGTCGGCATGACTCTTAAGGTAGTGATGGGTTTAGGTAAGGGAGATGATATAGGTGTGGGTAGGTGTTTGGGTATAGGTGAGCGTTGGGTTGTGGGCAGAGGTCCGTGTTGGGTTGTGGGCAATGACATAGAAGGTGTTCCAATAGACATGGTTATGTTTGGTTTGGTTGCTTGAAACACTTTTGGATAGATTATGGAGGTGTCGGTGAGTGACAAATGCATTTGGGTTGAAGTAGGAAGTAGAAGACATCCCCAAAGAAAGGCTCTATCAACATAATCTAGGTGATCGGCCAAGAGTGAAAAAGGTACTGCTATAAGCAGGGCCAATGTGGATCGAGTAGCAATCCCCATAAAATATGTTTGAGAAACAAGGAAATGGTTAGCTTCAGACTCTGTGGGTAAGAGAGCCGAAAGTAGGTCAACATGATCTTGGAAGGCCGATGGAGAATGGTCACCTAAAGGAAATGGTGTTTCTATAAGATCCTCTATGGGTCAAGGAGATGATGGGAAAGATGAAGAAGACACCCCTTATGATGGTGTAGGGAGTGGACATGTGGCCCCTATAAGTAAGAGAGGTGCTACTGACGACTGCTCGGTAATTTGAGAGGCAAGAGGCAAAGTGATAATTATGGGATCTTTCACGGGTGATGGAGAAAATGAAGAGGGCTCCTCTGTGGGTGGAGGAGTAGGTGAAATAGGTTCTTGTGTAGGTAGGTGTGTTTGGGCTAGGATTTCATCTATGGAAGGAACATGGGGCAATTGGGAAGTAAGTGGTGTGTCATTGAAAATAACATAGACCTCATAGACATTGCAATCATTGGTTGAAGCATCACCAATTTGGTTGGAAGATGGGGAATGATTAGGGAATGATTTTTTGAAGATATGTAGGTTTTGGTTGGCTGGTGCATTTGAGCTATCCAAGACTAGATCTTTGTTGTCTAACATTTCTTGGAAGATATTCTTAAAGGTGATGTAGTTACCGTCACTATGACCTTTGAAACAATGATAGTTGCAAAAGCCATGTTCTTTATACCATGCGGGCGTGGGGCGATTAGGGTCAAAACTAGTGTGTGGTTTGATAGGTGGAAGGGTAATGGCACCAGCCTTAATAAGATTTCCAAATAGAATAATATGGTTCCCCTATTGGGGTGTACTTTCATTGTTCTCATCTGAACTGGAAAGTTTGGATGGGAGAGAGATTAGAAGAAGGCTTGGCTTGGTTTGATGGGTGAGAGGGTCTAGCCTTGAGAACCATGGCATTGGCAGATCCTTTGGATTTTGAATAGTTGTTCTGGGGTTTCAAAGATGAAGAAGCATCATTGGATTTAAACATGATGTTTTTGTTACGTAGTTGAATTTTCTTCTCTTTGATAGCACGAATCTCCAATTTTTCATGTCATGGTGAATGCCTCGTCAAAGGTGTGGAAGGTCATCACCTACAGGGTTGGTGAAATGTGTCTAGTGCAAGCCCAAGTAAATAGCTCTATGAGCTCAGTTTGAGGTAATTAGAATGTGAGCTGGTTAATTAGGCTGCGCTAACGAGCAACAAAGTCAGCGATAGACTCATCATCATATTGTTGAGTGGAATAGAGATCAGTCATTGTTGGGCCCCTAAAATATTGAATAAGTACAAAAAGGCACATGAGCACACAAGGCCTAATTTGAGGGGTGGGTGTGCAAGGTAGGGTTCCAGGATGGTTTTAGAAGGACTCGTGATACGCGCCAATAGAACAAGGTTTCGGGACTTAGCCATATTTGGCATATCATGCAAGACACATGAAAAGCATGACCCGATTGTGCATGCGGAATGGATAAGGTGTCAACCTGGTGACATGTTGGCCTAGGAATGGAATATACCCTATGTTGGAAGCTTCTAGAAGACCATCATGACAAGGAGTGGAGAGCTCATAGACTTGGAGGAGCATGCTCCCATGGAGGACCACATTAGGACACTTGGTGATGGATCTGAAGCCTTAGAAAGGTGAGTTGGTAGTTCAAGAGGCTTATAAATATAAACGCCCACAAAATAAAAAGGGAGTAGATCAATAGAGAGAGAAGCTCTGCAGAAATGTTGCGAGGAGTTTTAATGGGTTAGGTAGATGAAATATAGGAGAAGGATGCATCAAGGGGCTTGGGATTGTAAATTTTATTTTTGAGAGCTAAGGGATGTAAATCCAGTTATGATGTATGACTTCGGTCTGCCATACTGTGATGTTCTGTAATGGATCTAATGGATGTAATGAGGTTACTAAATTATTTGAATATGACCATTAATGATTCTGGTCCATACACATATCTTCATAGTTCTGTTTCATGTATGTTTATGAAATGAGGATGAATCCTTATGCATTTTCCTTTCTGTTTTGGTCCAGTCCTATAATCTGTTAAGTATCTTTTTGTCTGGAATGACTACATTGGTCTAGAAGTTGTTCTGAGCTCTATGATGATTACATGTCTCGTTTCTGCTCACTCTCCTTAAGTTCCTATCATAGATGATGTTTCCCACTAAACTCACATAAAGGAGAGACTCGGTGCACCCATGCGTGCCTCGGGTGAGTGCATTCCAGTGCACCGCATTGGGTGATAGGTCGGCACACATGGGATTCCCTTGTTCTTTGGTGGGTGTAAAAATGACTACATCTTGGTTCCATTGCCGGGACCTCTTTTCAAAGTTATAGTGGGAAATGGCATACATCATGATCTATGTAATGAGTGATGACAGAGCATTTAACCTTGGAAGGTGTTGAAACATGGTTTAAGAGCACGGAGGAAGAATTTTCTCAGAGATTCATCACTAGACCTATGTTTGATGCATGTAGATGGGTAGAAGAGAACCTCTACCATGAGTTGTATGAAACTTTCTTCTTTTTCTTCCTAGTAGAGTTGTATGAATGGCTCTCAGCATATGCATCTAGATCAAGTTGGTATTATAGATCACGTGTGGACCTAAGAAGAGTACCAGAGGCTGCAAGATGTAGATCTGATGTGGACTCATGCAGTGGATCATTGGTGGAAAGGAGTACTGGCTAGCTACACTCTAGAGTATGCTATTTCTACATATTCTTGTCTGGAAGTCACTGAGTTTGAATTTCTGAGGGAGCCTAGAGGGTCATTTCTACATGTTATTCCTCTGGCAATGAAGATCTTGATTGTTACCTTGAGTTTAGAGGCATTTCCGATGGCCGGCTAAACCTTCCTAAGCACTGGGCGAGGAAGCTAGGGTGGAGGAAGATGGAAGATATTGTGACTGAGAAAGAAAGGGAGGAAAGATGACTCAAGTATAGTGAAGCATGTGAAAGGGAGATTGCTACACAATGCGAGGTTACAAGTGTGATGGATACATGGAGGTAGATGTTGCGGGAAGGATTTGAGGTTCACTTAGAGGATGTGGAACCTAAGCAGTCTGTGTTACCCCATCTTAGCAAGCACGTAAGAGAGACCCCTTTAGCTTATGATGAGATTTCGTCGCGCAAAGAGAGAAGAGTTGTTGGTGCGTATCTGGACCCACATAGTGACCAAACCCTAGCGTTTGGTTTTCTAGATCAAGGGAGAAGTATCGTTAACCTTGTTGGTATTGGTGGAAGTGATAGATCTACGCCCAGGAGATACAATTTCTCATTTGGGACTTCTATGGCTGCACATACCATTCTAGTGTTTGAAGGAATTTTTGGGCAAAGTGCGGATACACAAGCCTTTAGTCTCGCATCTGGGAGTGACGCAGGGTATACTATTGGTAGTGGGATGATCTCAGACGATTGGCCCATAGTTCAATAGGAATTTTGGGACCCTTGGCGCGACCACTACAAGACCTGGTGGATCCGGTGGATCTAGGGGGTCAAGAGGAACATGACTTGATGGATACAGTGGATTTGGTGGGTCAAGAGGAAAAAGACCTGGTGGATATGGTGGATCCAGTGGGTCAGGAGGCATAGGACTTGGTGGATCTATTGGATCCGATGGAGGAGGAAACAGCGGGGGAAACCAAGGCTTTGGCTTGGGAGGACAAGGACCCCAACCACCCCCAAGTTTTTTTCGAGATGTCTTTACACTTACCATACTATAGGGGTATTGAAGATGCTGCAGAACATGTGCACAAGTGTGAGTTACTATGGTGCATGAAAGGGATCACTAGCCCAGAGTGGAAGGAAAGCCAGTTTGCAATAACATTACAAGGGCATGCGCATAGCTAGTATAGGATGTATGACCCCCATCAGATGGTGGTAGATTACACCGCATTAAAAAATGCCTTCCTAACAGAATTCCACATCCTTGAGTTTGAACAAAAGAGCATCAATGCCCTGAAGAAGATTCAACAGGGAATGGCGAAGAGTCCGCCAGAGTATGACACGTGGTTTAAAAATCTCCTGTCAAAATTATCATATGACATTCACGCTTCACAACATACTCAATGGTTTGTTGAAGGGTTGATAACACCATTTAGAATATCTTTATCTCATAAGACTTTCACAGACTCACACGAGGCGTTAGAAGCTGTTTTACATGCTAAAGCTGTTGGAAGTGTTGATACTGGTGTTAGCCCGTTCCTGGAAGCTCAAATCACTGCTATGGCTAAGAAGCTGGAGAAGTTGTCTACAAACTCAACCCATGAGACTTGCAATGGTATATGGTGTAGAGACTGCGAAGTAGAGGGGCATGTAAAGGATAGTTTCCCCCTGAAGATAGTATGCACCGTAGCGGTAGATTGTGAGCTTTATCATGGGGACCATGATGCGAGTAGATGTCCCTTGTTGTAGCGCGCAATGCGGAAGAATGTGTCTTGCTACTATATGATCTGCACCTATACAACCCATGATACTAAGGATTGTAGGCTTATTGACAAGATCCATGAGGCCATTGATCTTGGTGTGTGTCAGACTAGCCTTGCAAGCGGTTCTAAGGGTGATGATTGCCATTATGAGGAGCACGCAGATGGAGGTGCGCACAGAAGGTGATTTCATGGAGGATTCCATGGTCATGGTAACCATGGAGGAAGAAGTGAGTTCCCACGTGGAACTTGTTTTAATTGTGGATCTACAGACCACTACAAGCGTGAGTGTCCATAATTATTGCAGTGCTCATAGTGTGGGAAGAAGCACAAGTATGAGGAGTGCCCTGAGTTGTTTGAGCACATGAGTCAACATTAAGAAGGCTGACACAATGGATGCCACGGGTGACACATGATGCAGGCTTGGAACCTGTTATGGTAACAACAAGAGCAAAGGCCGCGCGCGTAAAGGAAATACCAAGGTAGAAGAACCTAGTTTCAAGGAAAGAAGTGGTACATGGGAAATACCCATACCCTGCACATCAAAAGGAGGTATATTAAGAAACCATGAAAGTCATTCAGAGTCTACAAGGAGAAATCGAGTGTCTAAAGGAGCAGTCTAGGAGGGAGGAGCAAAGAAGGAAGGTCGAGGTGCCAAAAGATGACCTGGATGAGGTCAAGGAAGTATGTAAATTGCTAAGGCAAGAGAATATTATTCCCTTGCTAGGAGCATGGTTGAGAGAGAAGGTACCACACACCGGAGAAGAGTGCGAGAGGCAGGTCTTGCATGCAAACCTTCCCCCTCATAGCCTTGACTATGATAAAGAGATCACATTAAATGCAGTCATGGATGGATGGCTCCTTATTAATATCCTCATTGACACAGGCGCAAAGGTCAATATTCACACCTTGGATGCAAAACATCATATGGGAAGACCTGCATTACAACCATCTTCAAATGTGATGTATAAGGCAAACAAAATGAAGGTAATGCCCATTGGTGTCTTAAAGGATGCAACTATCACCATTCAGGGGGCTAATTTTACTAGGGACTTTGAAGTCTTGGCACTCGCTGAGCTAGAAAATTTCTCAGCATTACTTTGGCGCCCATGGTGTTATAATAATAATGCGGATCTTCGGTTCAACAAGAGATACCTAAGCTTTGAAAATGAGGAGGAATGGGTCATCATACCCATGGCTGATGGAAAATCAACACCCTATACTGAACCCCTGGGAGAAGAGGTCCTAGATAGAATATATGTGTGCTCAATCAGGGATCCATAGATAATTCATCCCACAGAGGGAGTTATCTGGTTTGAGGATGCTCAGTCCCTAAGTGACACCACCAGTATAGCGTGTGATAATTGGGTGCATGGGACCTATGAGTTGATTGGATGACATTTGAGAGGATCAATGATAAAGGTGACAAAGGTGCGTACATTCTGGTGCCTAGGAGGAAAGAAGCTACCTAAGTATTAAGGAGAAGTCTTCCCTGAGATCTTTTTACAGGAGATGGAAGCTCAGTGGAAGAAGGAGAATGAACGAAGAGGGATGTTATGTTATGTCCTGCTTGACATAGCGGCATGGTTGTGGGCTACACATCAAGAGAACCTCTTGGAATGGCGCGAGGTGAGAATTTCCCTCTCTTTCCGATTCTCTACAAGCAACACGCCCACTGCCACCAAAGATTATCATGGTAAGGAACCTGCCTCTTTCCATATCCAAGATTGTGAGAGGGTCTAGAGAGAAGGTGAGGAGGCTTTACCAGCATCCCTATGGGTACACAAACTATATTCTACATTACAAGGTTGTGCGGGTGCATGGTACATTCACACTGAGACATGCCTCCAGATAGGGAATTAGCAAGAGTTAGCGGCTGATCTCAATCAAACATTTGAGTATCGAAGTACAAAACCCTTGGTGGATAAAGCATTGTAGGTTATCAAGCACCTTACCATTGGAGATAGTGTCATGGAAGAAGATGGGATATTGGACTTGTAAGGTGAAACTAGCTTGGAGGCGTGTTTTGAGGAGACAAAACCAAAAGAGGTCCAACTTGAGTGCGCGTGTGTGGAAAAAAAAAGGAAAGATGGTTTATATAATTGATGGGGAAGAAGCATAGAACTTGGATGTTGACCATTCTGTAGGGACGCGTGAGGTGTTAGAAAGTTCTGATGAATGGGTGTGTGCTTATCATAAACCTTTAAAGACAAATAAGGTTAACATCTGCTCAGAAGAAGAGCCTAAAGAGGCTATCATCGAAGACTATTGGTTGGAGAAGGAAGTCTCCAAGATCATTGATCTTTTATGTGAGTTTGAGGATTTATTCCTGCGTGGGTATCATGAACTCAAAGGTGTTCACCATTCCTTGGGGGAAATGAGAATTAAGTTGAAGGAGGGTGTGTGCCCAGTCTGGAAGAGACCATACTGAATGAATCCTAACCTACGTGTGAAGGTCAAGGAAGAAATAGATAAGATGATAGCGTCGAGCATTATTGAAGCTGTTGAAGAGTCAGAGTGGATAATTCCAATGGTAATTATCATCAAGAAGGATGAAAGGATAAGGATTTGTGTTGATTAAAGGGACATAAATGTATTGTGTATCATTTATCCTTTCCCAACCCCATTTATTGAAGAAATCTTAGAGGGAGTGGTAGGACACGAGGTCTACTCTTTCATAGATGGATTATCGGGCTATCACCAGGTAAGGATCACGAAGGAGGACTAGAGGAAGATGAATTTTGCCACTGAGTGGGGAAGTTTTTCCTATATCGTCATGCCTTTTAGGTTGAATAATGCGTCTACTGTGTTCTCGCGCATTATGGTACAAGCTTTCCAGGACTTCATCCATCAATTTCTTCAAGTCTACCTAGATCATTGAATAATATATGGGTTAGTGAAGGACCATTGTGACAACTTAAGGATGATGTTTGAAAGGTGTCGGTAGTTAAGGATATCCCTCAACATTAAGAAATGTGTCTTTTCTACCCCATTTGGAACATTATTGGGGCACATCATATGTAAGGAGGGCCTACTAGTAGATCCCGCAAAATTTGCAGTAATTGTGGGATTGAGGGAGCCTACTAGTCAAAGTGCATTGCGTGGATTTCTTGGGCATACGGGGTAATACTGGAAATTCATCAAGGGATATGCCAAGATCACCGCACCTTTAAAAGATTTTCTTAAACATAAAAGTGCCTTTTATTGGGGAGAGGTGCAGGAGAAGGCATTCAAAACTTTGAAGGGTATGCTTGTCACCGCACCCATCCTATGTTTCCCTTTTTGGGATAAGCCTTTCCTTGTTCATATGGATGCCTTAGAAATTGCCATTAGAGCAGTACTTACACAACCTGGTGAAGGGATTGTTGATCATCCTTTTTCCTTTGCAAGCAGGAAGTTGACACTAGCAGAGTAGAATTATACTATGACTGAGCACAAGGCATTTTCAATGATCTACGCACTTCACAAGTTCAGACAGTATCTGTTGGCAACTCCATTTATATTTTACACTGACCATATTACATTGAAATACTTTGTGAACAAGCCCATTCTACAAGGGTGCATATGTCGGTCGGTACTATTATTCCAAGAATTTGAGTTCATGGTAGTTGTCAAACCAGGTAAAAGTAATTCCAGACCTGATCATTTGTCTAGGATTGATTCAGGATAGGACGCGTAGAGCATTAAAGAGACTATGCCATATGTGTAAATATTTAGGTTACGGCGTGCACCCTCAGATTTGGAGGACATTGCGGTATTACTTAAAATAGGTGTGGCGCCAGATGGAATGAAGGCCTTAGAGAAGAAAAATTTGGCCATACGCGTCGTGCCCTACATACTAATTAGTGGATATTTGTACAAAATGGGTCATGATGAGGTTTTGTGTCAATGCATACTAGAACATGAGCGCATTAAAATTATGGAAGAGGTGCATGGTGGGATTACAGGAGGACACTATGCAGGAAATGTAACCGTGTGAAATATTCTACTCACAGGGCTTTAGTGGGAGACCATTTATCAAGATTCCATTGAGTTTTGTAAGGCATGTGACCATTCCCAGCACCTTGGAAAACTTGGAAAAGGGGATGAAATGCCCTTGCGACCAATAGCCAACGCAGAACCATTTGAGAAGTGGGCTATCAAATTTGTCAAACCAATCTTGCCAGCGGCACGAAGGACTAGTTTGCTGTATATCCTCACTTGCACAGATTATTTAACAAGGTGGGCAGAGGTAGCAGCTACAAAGGATTATACAATGACTACAACTACTAGATTTTTATCTGAAAACATAATCAGTAGGTATGGATGCCCATTGAGTTTGACAAGTGATAGAGGTACACAATTCCTCAATGAAACAGTTAGGATTATGTTATTAGAATTCATGGTGGCCCATGACAAAACTACTCCCTATCACCCTCAAGTAAATGGAAATGCTGAGGTGTTTAACAAAATACTTGGTCACACGTTGACTAAGATTTGTGATGTTGGTAGACAAGATTGGGATGACAAAGTATCATTCATTCTTTAGGCATATAGGACAACCTACAAGAGGTTGAATAAGGCCACACCATTTCAACTTGTTGTTTGGTGCTGAGGGGTTGAAGAATGTCTTACTAGTACAAGCTTTGAATTCATGTTACCTTCTTTCTGTATAGCGCACGCAGGATTGGATGGGATTGAGGGAGCCTGCTATTTTTCAATCATTCGCGGTGCTTGATTTCTTGAACAAGCGCTGAAGGAAAGAATAGATAAATTAATGCAATTGTTTCTTAAAGAGAGAAAATTAGCAAACTTTAAATCAAGGTTATACAACTGGGAGGAATTTAACATTTATCCAGGTGGCCATTTAGCCAGACAACTGAATGGAAAAGCAAAACAAACTGTTTGGCGCTGACCATATGGATCACTTTAAAATACTTATTCATGGCATGATTGTTCCAAGATGTTTGACTCCACATTAAGGCCTAAAAAAACGTTTGAGGTTGGGAAAATGGGTCCACCTCTTAGATGCGTTGCTACTTCATTTATATGATTCTTAAGTTTCTACGCCATCATTTTCCACGTCATGGGAAGTTAAGCCATTACAATTCCATTGGTATAGGTCCATACATCATCTTGTAGGCATCCTTGATTTAGGCACGTGATAGATGGGGAATCCCATTTGATCAAAAGTGCGGCTACTTGAGAGTTTTCAGACCAATTTTCCAGCAGCATGAATTTATGCCCCATAACAACACGTATATCTTCCACATTTCACTGAACTACTTAATGTGGAGGTGGGTGAGAGCAATAGTTACAAGCGCTGCATGGGACAAGATTTACAGGATATTTCAATGGTTGTAGGCTAAAGCCCTACTATAAATAAGTCTTCTTGGGATGTTTGTAATTAGGCAAATAGGAAAAAATACAAGAGGTTGAATAAGGCCACACCATTTCAATTGGTTTTGCGTGGAGGCTTTCCTACTAGTTGCAATTCATGAGTGTGCACTAGAGGATTAGATGATGAATAAGCTGTTGGAGGAAAGACTTTGAACTTAATGCAATGTATGAGAGATGATCATTCCTTTAATGCAATTTTAGTGTTTTTTTCTTGCCATCCTGGGAAGTTTTCCATTGGTTCAGGTTACATCATCTCGTACATCGCTGCCAGTTACAAGCACTGGATGGGATGAGATTTGACACTTTAATGGGAGTAGGTGCCCTACTATAAATAAGGGTGTTTGTAATAAGGCAGTATTGCCAGTTAGATTAGGATTTCCTTTAATTTTATTTTCTTGTGTTTCCCTTTCTCGTATATTTTTTGTGTTGTGAATACGCTTGAGGACCACGCATCATTTTAATCTCATTTATTTTTCGAAGGTTGTGAATACGCAGAGGACCACACATCGTTTTAGTGTGGGGTGGAGTAAGGTGGAAGAAAGTGCAAAGTGTGAAGTGTCAAGAAGGATTACGTTAGAAATATCGATTAGATGGCCCTGGGAAAGGAAGTGCATGGAAGGAAAGGTGAAAAAGGATGGTTGGTGTCAGGGTAAGGCTACATTGTGGATCCACATACAAGAGAGGAAGAAGCGCAAAAGCAACACGAGGTAGGCGAAAGAAAAAATCATGATGGAAGTACCTTCGACATTGGTGACATGTGCACAAGAGTATCTTGTCAAGATGGATTGGTTGCGCGCCAAAAGGTTGGGGGATTGTCTGCGCAAGGTTGGGCGCGTGAGTTAAGGTGCTAAAGTCAGGTTTTGTTGAAAAAGCTACATTAAGTGTTGAAGTATGGTGGTAGGTGAGGTAGCATTTAATGTTAAAAAGTGGTAAAAACTATAAATAGAAGGTTGGACATTTCATTATTTATATTGCAAATATGAAGGAAGAGATTTTGCAAACTAGGGTTTCCAAAGTTGATCCGTGCGAAGAAAAATTGGAAAAAATTAAACGTGAGTGACTAGTTTGGATCTGCAAACCAGGAGGGACTTAATTCATGGAGCGTAGAGAGAGTTGTGGAGAAGCGCCATCTTGTGAAAGGGATATTCCAGTGAGGGTTTGGTAGATAGGGCATGGGTTGAAAAGGATTTTCTTCATAAGTTTGAGATCTAAGCTTGGAAAGGGTAGAGAAGCAGAGAAAGAGAAGTTAAAGTGCAAAGATAACCTACACAATGGCACCCAAGAAACCAGCTGTAACACCTAAGAAGGGCAAAGGCGAGGGAAAGGGAAAACAATAAGAAACTAAAGAAACTACCAATGACGAATGGTATGTAGAAATGCAGTACCCAGATGGGGTTTTGCTTGGAAAGGAGTGGAAGTCCCATTTAAGAAACATGACAATAAGCGATTATAACCATCGCACAAACGCGATTGAAAAATAAATGGTACTGGAGTTAGTGCACCCAAAAAAACAAGAGGACACTAGGACGGTTACCCATTTATAGCAACAAATTAAAAGTGAAGTTAGAGAAGGTGGGATTGTTGTAACTCTATGAGTTGCCCTACTTTGGGAAGCCTGAGTGCCTCTATCAGTGGTTGATGTCATGCGTACATGAAGACCACTGTCATTTCGTGGGGTGTAAGATGCACATAACTCCTCAGCTAATTTCAAAATTCACAGGTCTTATCTATAAAGGAGAAAGTATAGAGGATGACGTATGCGATAAATAAGCCATCAAAGAAACCGTCGCCACATATGCATACAAGAAGGGGTCAAGGCACTTTGATATTACGGATATCCAAGACCCGGTGATGAGAATGGCCTCATGCCTGGTAACCAAACTTAATGACCAAGAGAGGTGGATGCAAGTGAACAAGTCATGGCTCAATGTTTGTAGATGGATCTCAGAAGGTGCCATCTACAACTTGTCTACGTACAACGCGGATGAGATCATCAACAGCGTGCAGGAAGGTCACAAGATAATTTTTGGTAATGTCCTCTTAACTATTGTGTTTTCAAAGATCGGAGTGCCAGATGCAGCATATAAGTTCATTTTGGAGTACCCAGAGGAAGACACCCTCACCCGCAAAGAGATTCAAAAAATACACTTGCGATAGCATGACGGTTGTTCACAAGGCGTGTCTTGAGAAATGGTATAAGCGCTTAAGGGATGCGTTTGGGGTGGAGTGGAGGATCCCAAAACAACTGCCAGTGCTCCCAGAGGGAGAAGCTGAATTCGTAGTATACCAACACTTTTGGATTGGTAGATTTAGGTTGGTTGATGAAAATATGAGCCCATGGTGTAAACTTCCATTTTCCTTCATTGCTCAGTACTTCCAGGAGGGAGTAAACAGATTCAAGGAATCTAAGAAGCTGAAGTTTGACCTTGGAAATATGGATCAAGACCATAGGGAGATGTGCAGGACGTTGGTCTACCCCTACATATGTGCATACGTGGAAAAGTACGTATCGCATGAAGTTCATATGATGAAACCTCTTACTCTGCCTATTGCAGGGAGGTCCGTGACATGTGTATACCTTCGCATAAGGCCCAAGTTTGAGAAGGGTGCTTATCTTGAAAATGGGATATCTATACCTGAAGACCCAATAGGTAGAAAGAAGACCACACCCAAGAAAAAGGAGATGAAAGAGATAAAGATAAAGGCACCAAGTGTTTAAGGTACACAAATGGTGGGAACTCTGAGAACAAGTGCTAGAACAAGTATCTACTTGCACAGGAAAAAGTCTCCAGTCAAGGAAAAGATGCCAGAACCAGAAAAGCCTATAACTAAGGAGGATTCATTGGAGAGGGAGGAAGAGAAAGCAAAATCTCCTATACTGGAATCCCTAGTTAGAAAGAAACAAAAGGTAATAGAGGAGGAAAATTCAGAGGATACAGAGAGCTTGGAGAACTACAGGGGTGAGAGGGATGATGATGAAGAAGATGAACATGAAGGAGACCAAGAACCACTTGTTTTCAACGTGTACGATTCGGGAGAAGAAGGCGAAGAGGAGAAGAATGACTATCGCTTTGTGCAAAGGAAGGGCATCCAGGAGGAAGAGGGCACCCAGAACATGGGAGGAAGTGAAGAAGTTAGCACGAAGAATCAGAAAACTCCAAGCCTCACTAAGGATGAAACAAACAAAATAACAGAGAAAGAAGTGGAGAAGATCATTGAGACCATAGTGGTGGAAGAGTTGGAGCACAACGCTGAGTTGATAATGAATGAAGAAAAAGAAGGAAGCATAGGAAAATATCATGGCAACATAGGAGGCCCCAATCTGACGGTAATTGTTCCTAAGGGCACACGCATAGGAGGAAAGCGCATTAAGTTCCAGAGACCAATAATGGACTATATAAATGATCCAAACAAGGTGTTGCGTGCGTGTTTCCAAAACATAGTGCCAACAGAGCAACTCTTGGCCATGAAGTCGTTTGATGAGGAAGGTGCATACCCTCAGACGAGGAAGATGCTCTCTTGGGAAATTGAGTCCCACATCGACGAGCCAAAATTCGAAGTAAGCCAAGGAGCAATAATGAAGGTTCCTGAGTCAAAAGGAGACAACCCCTTGGTGAGCACTTAGTAGCTTTCAGATGAACAAGTATGTAATGTGTTGAATAAGGTCTCAGTTGAACTAGAAGCCAGGTTATTCTGGAGGAATGACAGGGTGAAATTCCTAGAGGTAGAACTAGAGAAGAGGGAAGAAGAGATTGAAGAAAGGACCAAGGAATTAAAACAGGAGGAACTAATCAACGCGTAGCTAAAGCATGAACTAAGGGAAGAAAAGGAAAGGGTGCGCAAGGTATACAAGAAGGTAGAATCCATCACAAATGCCATTGTTTTAAAGCATCCAGACATAGCACCACCCACGCAAAAGCATGGATCTACCCTGGAGTACCTTGAGGACTTAACACATATCCTCACCATGGAAAGGCAGCCATTGGCCTTAGAATCCATGGAAGAATTATCAACGTGCCTGAAAAGGGAAGACAAACTGAAGGTTGTAGCAATCACTGCTGAGTACAACAAGGTCCTTGCTGATGTAAAAATTGCTACCAAAGATGCTGAGGTCACGTATGAAAATTGTGTAGACAAAGATAGAGTGGTGAGTATTCTAGTAACCACTCATGAGGTAGAGCTCAAGGAATTCCAAGAGAAGAACAAAGGAAACAAAGTGGAGTAGGAGAGGATGCTAGCCGAGGTTGAGAAGAAGTCAGAAGCTATTGAAACCTTACGAGGTTCAATTAAAAACCAGTTGAAGGAGTTATACCCACAAATTACAAGAAGGATGTATGTGCTTGAGGACTTGGGCAAGGAATTGGAAGGAATTGTTGAAATAATGAACACTCGAGGAGATGGACTGGGTTTTGAGGAGGTAAGAGCCCTAGTCAGCGACCTCTGCCAGAGAGTGCAAAATGAAGTCGATGCCTAGAACAAGTTGGAGGCCGACTTGCAAAGAGATTTTCCTATCTTGTTGCAGTAATGACAACACTTCCCCATTCTTTCATCTTTCCCAATTCTTCTTTCCCTTATTATTTTCCAAATCATTATTTCTTCCAGAATCTGTTGGAATTATTTATTCTTTGAAGACGTGTTCCCATGGGCAGAGAATAGGTAAAGTGTGAGGTGATGTTGGGCCCCTAAAATATTGACTAAGTACAAAAAGGTGCATGAGCACGCAAGGCCTAAGTTGAGGGGTGGGTGCACAAGGAGAAGGCGCACAAGGCAAGGTTCTAGGATGGTTTTAGAAGGACCCATGATACACACTAGTAGAACAAGGTTTCGGGACTTAGCCATATTTGGCATATCAGGCAGGACACATGAAAAGCATAACCCGACTGCACATGCGGAATGGATAAGGTGCCAGCCTAGCGACAGGTTGGCCTAAGAAGGAATATACCCTACGATGGAAGCTTCTAGAAGACCATCATGGCAAGGAGTGGAGAGCTCATGCCTGGAGGAGCATGCTCCCATAGAGGACCACATTGGACACTTGGTGATAGATCTAAAGCCTCAGAAAGGTGAGTTAGCAGTTCAAGAGCCCTATAAATACAAGCGCCCACATAAGAAAAAGGATATAGATCAATAGAGAGTGGAGCTCTGTAGAAACGTTGCGAGGAGTTGTACTAGGTTAGGTAGATGAAATATAGGAGAAGGATGCATCAAGGGGCTTGGGATTGTAAATTTTCTTTTTGAGAGCTAAGGGATGTAAATAAAGTTATGATGTATGACTTTGGTTTGCCATACTATGATGTTTTGTAATGGATCTAATGGATGTAATGAGGTTACCAACTTATTTGAATATAATCATTAATGATTCTAGTCCATACACATATCTTCATAGTTCTGTTTCTTGTATGTTTATGAAATGAGTATGAATCCTTATGCATTTTCCTTTTTGTTTTGGTCTAGTCCTATAATCTGTTAAGTTTATTTCTATCTGGAATGACTGCATTGGTCTAGAAGCTATTCTGAGCTCTGTGATGATTGCATGTCTCGTTTTCGCTCAGTCTCCTTAAGTTCCTAGAATATATGATGTTTCCCATTAAACTCACATAAATGAGAGACTCGGCGCCCGCGTCTGCCTCAAGTGAGTACCCAGCGCCCACTGGGTGATAGGCAGATGCGCATGGGATTCCCTTGTTCTTTGGTGGGTGTAAAAATGACTATAGTCATGGTGACTTTCTTCACAATATTGAATGAGAAGTGGTCTAAGAAGGCTTGGGCTACTTGATTAAATGAGTAGATGGAATGTCTGGGTAGCCCACTATACCAGTCTAATGCAGGTCCTGTCAGGGACATCGGGAAGGTACGTAAGAGTATAGTGTCATCATGGGCAATCAAGTAACACCCACATTTGAAGGACCACAAATTTTGCTACGGGTCTTCTTTACTATTGAAGTAGTTGAATTTTGGCATTTCCCAATGTACAGGGTATGGGTGAATAGGAATGGATGGATGAATGGGCTCATTACAGATTTCATCATAGGTGAGGGAATCGTGTGAGCCGTAAATTGATGCTTTTAATGTCTACATCCTTTCCATCATTAACGTTATGAGGTCATTGGTAGGTTGTGATAGAAGGGCACCTCCTGTGGTGTAAGAGGGTTGGTGTTGAACATGTGATATGGGTTGCATTCCAATGTATGGTGATGGTGAATAGGAAGGTTGAGAATGGGGGACCGACATAGAGGGTATATACCCAGAATGAATGATGAACAAGATAGGGGGTTGTTGATAATATGTATATGTAGGTGGGACAGTCGAAGTGACTTTAGTAGCGATTGGGGGTAGAGACTGCGGGATAGAGAGGACAAGATTCTGGAATCGGGTAGGGGTCGCTGACACCATGGGTGGTTGTGTTACAATTGGTATATGTGAGATAATGGGAATAAATAGGGTTATGCTCTGGGTGGTTGATGAAGGAACAACCGATACTACGGGTGCGAAAGATGTTGCAGATGCAACGGTCATAGCAGGTGTGGGGCCTAGCTGCGAAACCACTAGGGGAATATCAGGTGAGGGTAACTCCAAACTATTAAGGGCTGATGCAAAAGTGGGGACAAGGGTAGGAGAGATGGATACTAGCATGCCATATATAAACTTGCCTGAGGAATCCTGAGTGGATGGGTGGGAAAGATAGAATTGCAAGGTTGCAGGATTCTAATCGAGGAGTCGTGTGAACTCCTCGTCGCCTGTAGCAATGATGATAGGTAGAGTTGGATCCATGGGTGATAAGATAGAAGGTGGTGAGGGACTAGGTGGGAGTGGTTGACAGCTGGCATGGAATATAAGAGCATTAGTTTGGCTTTAAGTCAACACCATGTGAATAAGTATTAACCTGATAAGACTGTATTCTGTAAATGACACAGAAAATAACAGGAATAAAGAAAATTGAGGCTGGGAAAGTGAATTCGGTCAAGGTTTGGATTTTGAAAACCAAATACAGACACTGATGAAGGTCAGGCTGACCGGTGACAGTTAATGGGGAACCGATGTCAGTCACAGAAACTGATGTCGGTTACTGTGGAAAAACACCAATTTCAGAAAGTGAAACAAAATCGATGAATGTGCAAGGAAGTAGTTTTATATGATAATAATACCAACAGGAGGAAAATATGTTGGTGTCCTGAGGGCCAAAAATCATAACAGAATGAGCGAATGAAGACTATCCCAGGAAAAATACCTAGAAATCCAGAAGCCAACACCAGTTATGGTTAATCGATGACGGTCAGATGAAATTCGACGACGGTCAGCTAGACTGATGTCAGTTACTGTGAAATTTAGAGAGAATGAAGAAAATTGGGTTTTGTGAATTAAATTAGGTGAAGAATCAAACTTATGAATCTGAGAATGAGAAGATGGGGCCCTGACACACTCAGATAAAGTCAAAATACTCCAACTATGATGGTGGAGTGTGTAAGGAAAAGAAAGAAAAACATAGAATCATAGCCTCACACCTCAAAAACGCAAGCCAAGAAGAAAGCTAAGAAAAATATGATCCTAAGAGTGAATTTTCCTTATGTTTGTTCAACGTACATTATTTAGAACTGACCGTGTGTATTCAAAATAGAATTTTTGGTTGGGAAGCATCCTACGAAGAAGGAGATCTAGAAGGTGAGGTTTCAGGTTATGTTATGGCGGGGGTGGTCCTTCCTCTAATGGGGTACTGGACAGAGATAACTAGCTGGGGATTACCTGTCAATCCTCTGATCGTGTGATCGTTGACAGGCGTTCCCAGGTAAGATGTCATTTAAGAAGGTGTGTATATTCAAATTTTTGTGTAGTTTGGCGAGAGAGAGAGAGAGAGAGAGAGAGAGAGAGAGAGAGAGAGAGAGAGAGAATGTGCTTTATACGATTCTTTTACGTCAACCATCACCTAGGCATGAATTCCAACATATAGGTTGCACTTAGTTTTATTGTGAGCTAAATGCAACATACAAGTAATGCAATGTGAGTGTTTTAAATCCAAATCAAAGTGTGATGTTTGATGAAGCAAAATGATGAACAAGAGAGAGGGTGCTCTTTCACTAAATGCATAAAGCAAGAAAAATGATTCCTTTTAAACACACCAAAATAAATGTTTCATTTAGAGCAATTAGAAAGAAAAAGAGGATTACTAGAGAAGAATATTTAGTGAATAATGATTTAGAAAGGAAACACACAAGATGCAACCTATATGAAAAGAAAGGGAAATCACAAATGAGGTTCCCACCAGGCGTGCCAAAATGTTTCACCGTTTTCTTTACGTTTTGAATGTGATGAAACAAATAATGTTATGGGCTAAGGAGGAATACCTATTGCGATAGTTGGTTTAGAGGTTATGAGTGCGTTCTGACTTCTTGATCCAATGATGACTGTGAGAGCTTCCTTTTGGCTAGGAGGAACTACCTAAAATAGAAAACAAGACCACAAAATAATATTTAAAATAATATATGACAGTGGACTGCCTAACATGTGCTAGATCCGAGAAGTGTGATACTTCCTAGAGGGCTGTCAATCCACTATTTTTATAAAACAAATTATAAAATAACTAAAATACGTACATAAATGAATCTAGTGCTAGTATTCTAATTTGGGTACCTCAGATCACTATCAGCGTCGATCCAATTAAATACTAAAAACTATGAGGGTCAAGGTCTTTAGGTCAGGTTATAGGTTGTTCAGGTGGTCTGCAGATCACAAACAGGGTCTTAACAGGGTTGGGTAAGGTGTTTGGGTTGTTTTGGTAGGTAGGTTGGTTGTTAGTTTACACAGTGTTGGCAGACACAGAGACCGGTGTTGGTCAGGTATGACTGATCACGGTTAGGAAGAACTGATGATGGTTATGGGTAACCGACGTCGGTAGAGGCGGGTTGATAAAACTCAATAAGATTTGGTTGTGGGGTTTGAGATGAGGTCAGTCAAAGATGACAGAGGGAATGACAAGGAATATGGGGATCTTAGGAACACTCAAAGATATGTAGAAGTCAGGTATAGGTGGTTTTATGGTGTGGGTGGAGGAATGGTTGCGTTTACAGAAAGAGGAATAGTGGGGAAAAGGGAATGCAAGTAGAAAATGATAACAAAGATGATAAAAACCTTTAAAACAGGACAAGGATGAAATAACATAGGTGATAAATGTACTTACTGATGTTGCAGGTCCAATGGCTAGGTGGTGGTGATGATTGATTGGTGGGATGGAGCTTGGTGCCACAGTGGTACTTCTCGGAATGTTATCATGAGAGCGATACCTTGGGATCTGTCTTGATGTTGGCTATGGTTTCTTAGATGTGCGAAAGAGCTCTAGTTCTTGCTTGCATGTAGATCTCATTTTGCTCCCAAAATTGAAAATGTGGCCAACCTCTCCAACAAGGTTACTGTACGCACCCAAAATTATAGGGTACTGCACCACCAAAACAACGTTACACGTGCCCCAATGATGATACAGGTCTCCTTGCAAGGTGTTCAGGATCCGGAAAAGCTCTCCAAGTATGCGTTAACATCCCGCATGCCCCGCTTAGCCCCTGCGTGCTTTGCTTTTTCCTTCCCCCCTCTTTTCTTTACTTTTCGGTCTTCAGTGACGAAACCGCCGCCCTGCCTGGGTGGCGGTCTCGTGACCGCCGCCCAGGCAGGGTGGCGGTCCTGTAACCACCACCCTGCTCAGGGTGGTGGTCCTTCACGCATTTTCCAGAATGCTCTTTTTAACGTGACTCGTGTAAATTTTCAATGTTTACCAGCTTTTTTCACCGCCTTTGCTTGTATTTATGATTCTGGTTCCCTGGAATAGTGTTTTGGCATTGTTTATGGTTTAAGAGATCAATTTGGTTTTCACCTTTGGGTAAATGGGATTCTATAAATAGCTGGCTTGTGCTCAAGCAAATGGCCCCTCAAAATTTGCCTCTGAATTTCTCATTTCAATAGCTTAGCCTTTCAATTTTGCTTAGGATTCATAGTTTCATTTGTTATATGCATGGTTAGTATTGTTTAGCTGTTAGAAAGCCACATATTCTCCTTGTGCAAGTGCTGTTATTATTTCATCCAACCAATTGGAGTAGGATAGTTTGATTTTCAGTAGGAAGCCATTAAAGTTACAGGTTCTGCTCGTCAAATAGGATAGTTTCAGGTTCTGGACGTTTTATGTTGCATGACTCGCAATAAATCTTGCTAGGAATTACATAAGCCAAGCTCTGTTCTCTTGCGCTATCCCTCTCCTACTCGCATTGTATTCAGTCTGCATCCTAAGCTGCCATTGTCTCATATCTACTTCTGTTGATGCTAGCATTACATGCTTTTCTGGATCCACGTGAGCACGAAAGAATGAGGAAATCACACTGAGGGGACAAGGCCACACACCATCAGATTCGCCACTGTTCTGCAAAATCCAGGTTCAAGCTTTCAAAGTTCTAGTTAAAAGCATATCAAGTAGAGTAGTCAATCATTTCATTTCAGTTAATTTTATTTTCGATATTGCCAGGGAAGTTGTGGGGATTGATAGTTTCTGAGAAACTATGATTCACTCCTCACTTCTGAGGTAGGATCGAGAGTCTTTCAAATAGATTAGATCAGTTATCTGGTTACTTAGAATAGATTCACAACTGCACAGACAAGTAGCTATACTCGGCTGTTTTGTTTGTTTTAATTTCGTTACTAGTTTAGTTGTCAATTTCTAGATATATTGGATAATTGCTTTCTTTTAGTTTATCAAAATATCAGATTTAGGAATATACATAGATATATCTTGCGTAGTTGATTTATTCTGTCATTAATTAGCTTTATATCACTTCCTTTTGCATGACAATCATGGGACCTAGGGAGCCCAGAGAATACGTATTCGAGCCTATCGTGCCTCAACCCAATCTTGTCGTAGCAATAACCGATATAGACCAGAACCTTAGAATCCAAGTCTTCCAAACAACAACAGACTTACAACAGATCAGCTCACAGTTAAGAGGGTTAAACATAGAAGACGACCAAGCACACACATTCTGGTCAAACCAGCCACACTACAGATTACCCTAGATAAAAATCCACATGACTGTAGAAGGGCTTGAAAGAGAGAAAACATTCGGTTGTGACCCTTTGGTCCCACAGCCAGACGCAGGAGACATTCTCACTGATATAGATACTAGCTTAAGAATTCAGGTTGCCAGAATGCCTGTAAGGTACTCTGAGAAGATTGCACAACTTGTAGTTCTAAATATAGAGGCCGAAAAGGCATACGACTATTGGATACTAGGGATTAGGGACTGATTCTGCACATGACCATAGTAGGTCCACAACAACCACGAATCTATGGTTGTGATCCACAAATCCCACAACCCAACGAGTCCACAGGTCAATCCGACGTTGACGCTGGCTTACGCACATTAGTATTTAGATCCACTCCACTTCCACCTATCATCATCACACAGTTATCCTTGTTGGATATAGTAGCTAACAAAGCTAAGGATTTCTGGACTAGACTGGAGAATCACCCGTAGAGTCCACTATATCCATCATCCATCTTATGACACTATCTGGAAATATATACGAGACAATCCCAAGTCATTTTCCCCGTATCCCACAACCTATAGACCAGATCATGCCAGAGCTCGATATTGATTGGAGCCTTCGAGTAGTCATCCTCGCTGATCGATCTATCACGCCAGTTCAGGTTAGGAGGGCCTTCTTTGCCTTAGATTCACAGATTCCATTAGTGCGTGTCGAAGATATAAGATTGCCTAACTAGCTTGTCTGCATCCCACCCATCCATCCCCACCGGCTGTCTCAGCACGACCTCGGGAGGTCGGGTCCATTCCCACCTTGTCATCGGAATGAGCTATCGGGAGGTCTCTTCCCACTGACCTCTATGACCTACGGGAGGTCGAGTGCGAGGAAGAGTTACTTGTAGATTCCCATGCTCACTTGTCACTTTTCCATCGTACAAAATTGGTGAACCCGACGTGAAACACATAGTGCTTCCCCTTTTCTTTATTACCTCTTTCTTCCACCTTCGCTCTTTCCCATTATTCTGCGGGTATTCATATACCCCCCGAATATGTCGGGATTCGATGCATATGGCAGACCTCTCCTAGGTCTTGAGGCATACTACGCTCAACTGAATAGACAGTCATCACCCTCGCTTTCAGTATGGGGTGACAACTATTCAAATAACCAATTATCAACACAAGCTCCACCTCCAAGGACTAGATATAGTTCATCTTTCCAAATAGAGGAGTTGGATCAACTCGCGCAAACGCAACAAACAGAGCCTTCAGGCTCGAACAATATGACATTCACAGGAGAATCTGGTTCATCTCCTCAGGTGCTGCTTAGACCACAAATTAGCAGACAATCAGATCCATACCTAGTTTTAGATGATGAACATTCAGTGCGTTACGCCAGGAATGAACAACGCTCTGGGAGTATGTACCCACCTATAGGAAGTTTACAAACACGACCCGAGGTCTCTTTTCAAGAAAACACCTCCATACCACTACCTATAGGAAATGCCCTCGGTGAAACTTGGTAGGGCAACGATCAATTCATAGCGGGGTATCACATGACTATACAACCTCAGAATATACAACAAACGCCACCAAGGAAAAATACTGGGACTTCACCAAATGAAGTCATTTCGACTTTAGTAGAAAGAATTAGAGGGTTAGAACTTGCTCAAGCAAGTCAAACATCTCAATTCATGCAGGCAGGAAATTCCAATCCTCCACATCATCCTAGCCAAGTAGACCTCCTCACAGGAATAGGCACGTTGGGCATGCCTCCTCAGTATTCGCAACAAACACCAACTAGAACTGCCGCCTCCAACACCGTTCGGGTGGAGAATATGATACCTCCCGGTCTTGTACAACACAATCCACTCTTGGGGAATACTCCTTCATACTTAAACATGTACTCCAAGTCGCCACAAGAAGATATGTTCTCCTCTCCCGGCATGCTTGCTCAACCACAGGGGCTTCCTTATGCCCCTGCAAATGCATACGCTACGCCGTATCAGCAACCCATTCCACCTCCTCCCCCTCAACAGGCACCATCAATGGTCGAAACCTATGCGATAGGGACTTACTCAGAGTACTTGAAAGAGCCCTTAGACTTCACCATACGAAGCGTCATGCTTCCGAGACCTCTTCCTGATTTTCCCAAATACAAAGGGGAGGGAGACCCGAATACACACATTAAGGCCTATGCTACAGCCATTCGAGAATTGCTTCCTTGGGATGGGGTTGTTGCCAAAATATTCCCCAAAACCTTGGAGGGCATCGCCCTCGATTGGTATTACAGAATACCTGAAGCTTCCATCCATTCATTTAAACAACTAGTTTCAGAGTTCATTAAGGCATTTGACATGAACAAACTGTTAAGAACAGGAATCAGGGAATTCTTGCACATTAAACAAGAACACAATGAATCTGTCACTCATTTCATCCAGAGATGGCGTACAGTCCTTTATTCTTCGGCCAGTGCTCCAAACATGGACCAAATGGAGCTATGTGATTTATTCCTTCATTCTCTCAGCAGAGAGGTGAAGGAAGAAGTCCAGAAGTTCCCACTAAGGACTTACGATGAAGTACTTGAGAGCACTCTCCGAATAGATCAAGCGGCAATAGATAGTGGTCGCAAGACGTATGGAGCAAATGGGAGGTTAATCACCCCCAACCAGAATACTATGACTTACCCTACTGCCACAAACATCAATCAAGGACCTAAAATCCTTAACAAAAATCACGGCGCAACAACCGATGGGGTAACTGACCAAGCTAAAAAGGTCAATGTTCTAAATACTCCACCGCTGGTTAACAATCAACGAAACAACAACTTTACCCCAACAATCAATTTGGTGGATTTTAATCATCCACAACAACAACAACAACAACGGCGGATCCAGACACAGGGTCCAAGCCAAAACTCAACTGGATATCAAAATCAGAACCAAAACCAAAAACAACAAATACAAAACCTTAATCCTAATAGACAGCGGTTTGATCAGAGTCTTGGACCACAATATACGCCAAACCAGCAACCTAGAAATTACAATCCTAACTCGTATTGTGGTTTTCACAAGATTCGAGGCCACGACACTAGAACGTGCCGTGACTACAATAAATTCATGCAACGTTTGCCAGAGGAGCAAAGACAACTTTTCATAGATATGTTCTTGGCAGATCCTGCGTCACCAGCACCAAATGCTTTTATAGGGGCAGTTTCCCCTCAAAATGCTCCCCTCAAGATCTTCAATGATCCGCTCCCAAGTCACAATAACAGAAAATTAAATCCAAATGGGACGAACAAAGGTGTAATGGTAGGAAATAATGATTATGAAGCCTCGACTTCACTAAATCCACCTGTTGCACCACAATTAGGAAGTCAACCATGGCCCAAGATAGTCGGTTTAGTAGAATTAGATACCGAACTACCCATGGAAGCCGTAACAAGGACACGAGAGTATTCCTCTCAGCCAAATCCAAGTTGCTCGCTAGAGACAGATAACATCCAACAAATATTAGTGAAACCCGTAGGTGCCTATGATCTGATTAATGACCTAACAAAAACCTTCTCTCACATCTCCTTTTTGGATTTGCTGAGGAACTCTCCTGCCCACAGGGCTGCTCTTTTAGAGGCATTAGGGTTAGGTCATTTAATTAACATCACTCCACCTCCTGAAACACAGGTAAACCATATAGACTTTGATATCTACCCTCCGGGGCAGCCGGAGAGGGATGCCGAGTTTATATTCGAAATAAACAAAATGCCAACAGACGCTGAGATTGCACGCAGAGGTGATCCGGCCTTACATTTGCAAGTATGGGTTTATAACAATTATGTTAAACGCACAATGGTTGACGATGGGGCAGCAGTTAACATAGTCCCCTTCTCTTTCCTTCAAAAGCTAGGGTATGGAGAAACAAACTGTTCCACGACTCGGAATACGCTAAGAGGCTATGATAGCCTTAAGGCCACTTTGATTGGAACTATAACACTACCAGTTACCTTAGGACCCAAAACAATCCTGACTGAGTTTTATATTATAGATCGGGAAACCAATTATAATATGATCCTCGGCCGACCATGGATACACCGTATGAAGGCAATCCCTTCTACGTTATTTCAAGAAGTAAGGTTCTTGCACTTAGGAAAGGTATTCGTAGCCAAAGGTGATCCAAAACCATTCGATATACACCTAGCTGACTTAAAGAAAAGACCGGGCATTCACTCTGAGTTTGAACTCCCAACAAACCAACTTAATAAACCAACCGACGTGAAACCAGAAGAAAAGTTGGTACCTACAACAGATCTTGAGACTATGAGCCTAGTCAAAGTTATCCCAGCCCTCAAGGATGAGACTAACATTGTAGAAGCAGTATCATTAGGAACTACCACAAAGATTGTCGACTTACAAGAGCAGGATCTACCAATTTTCCTACCATTTGATTCTATAGGTATGGGATATACCCTAGGTGTTGGTGCTCTTCCAGCAGAGGATCTCTGCATGGTAGAAGTAACCGAAGCAGAAAAAATTGACGTAGTGAATGTCCCAACGTCCATCTTCCCAACTAAATATTGGACTCTCCATTTCGATGGAGCAAGATGTCATTATGGGGCTGGGGCAGGTGTGATCTTTACTTCTCCCGAGGGAAAGATCCTACCGTTCACCTTTAAACTAAATTTTGAATGTACAAACAATGGCGCGGAGTATGAAGCCCTCCTCCTTGGCCTCATCATAGCTAAAAGGCTCGGTGTTAATGACATCAGGGTGTTAGGAGACTCTCAATTAGTAGCGAACCAAGTCTCTGAGGTGTATGAAACCAGAGCTGAACACTTACAGCTCTACAAAACAGCGGTATTAACTTTGAGCAAAGAATTCGACTTCATATCCATTGAAGCAATCCCGCGAGAACAAAATCTTCTTGCAGATTCTATAGCAACCTCAGCGTCACGCTTCACCCCAAACAGTGAGTTAGAAGATACCCATTTCGTGGTATCCCTTCGTACTAAACCATTAGTGAAAACAATGTCAAACCCTCTTTTAACAAACATAGCTGAGAACAACTCTATTATCCTAGACCACGTTGATAGTGATAGAGCCACTCTGGATTACTTAAATGCCTATGCAATGTTACATCTCACCCATCACGAGGTAGATTCATCCTTAATCTGACATTCATCTTCCTACTTCGGAAATCCCATGATAGAGCTTCCCCCACAAAAAGAACTCAGCATGTACACAGTAGAGAATGGAGACGATCTGGAATTACCTCCAGCCCCGCCTGAGTTTGAAGAAGGTAACGCTTCTTTAATCGAAGAAACAATTGATATTAACATTGGAACGGAGGAAGACCCAAGGATCTTGAAACTAGGATCTTCGTTAACTCCAGAAGAAATAGAAATACACACTCGAATCCTCAAAGAACATCAGAAGGCTTTCACATTTAATTATAAAGAAATGACAGGGGTTGCACCACACATCATGGTACATAATCTCGTCACCAAATCAGATGCAAAGCCAGTTAAACAAAAATCGAGACCAATGAAACCCAAGGTAGCTCTCATGGTAAAGGAAGAAGTAATGAAACTCCTCCAAGTAGGATTCATCAAACCAGTCGATTATTCTCAATGGATATCTAATATCATTCCCGTTCTCAAAAAGAATGGGAAGATACGCATTTGCATAGATTTTTGAGACATTAACAAAGCATGCCCCAAGGACGACTTCCCATTACCATCCATTGACGTCATCGTTGACGCAACAGCTGGCTTTGAGCTTTTGTCTCTCATGGATGGATTCTCAGGATACAATCAAATCAGAATATCCGAACAAGACCAAGCCAAAACCATGTTTATAACTCCTTGGGGAACCTATTGCTACGCTGTTATGCCATTCGGTCTCAAGAACGCTGGCGCCACATACCAGCGGGCAATGACATACATATTTCATGATCTTATTCACAAGATCGTGGAATCCTACGTAGATGACTTGTTGGCCAAGGCCAGGAAGCGCTGTGATCACCTGGAAGTGCTCCGTATCATTCTTTCACGTTTGATAGAATACGGAGTCACACTAAACCCAGAAAAATGTGTATTTGGTGTGACAGGAGGGAAGCTCCTAGGTTACATTATATCGTCATGAGGGATCGACGTAGACCCAGTTAAAATCCGCGCTGTTCTTGAAATGATCCCACCATCGGATGAATCTGGAATCAGGTCGTTTCTTGGGAAACTCGGTGCCATCTGAAGATTCATCCCAGACTTAAGCTTTGCCATTAATCCAATCAACAATCTACTCAAGAAAGAGTACAGTACCGATTGGACCGAAGACTGCAAGGAGGCTTTCGAAGCAGTTAAGCGTTTCCTGTTGTCACCACCCATGCTAATGCCACCTAAACCAGATCACCCTTTAATCTTATATTCACGAGCTACCAATGTCTCGCTAGCCTGCATGCTGGCTCAAGAAGACGATGACACGAGAGAACGCGTGATTTATTTTATAAGCCACACGTTACTCGATTATGAAACATGCTATACGCAAGCAGAACGAGAATGCCTTGCCATAGTCTTCACAACCAAACGCTTAAGACATTACATGCTAAATCAAGAAACGAGGGTCATTGTAAAAACAGACCATTTACGAACCTTTCTCATGCAAGGGTCCTTGTCTAAAAAGGTTGGATGCTTTATGACCTTAATGGGTGAATTTGAATTAACTTTTGTAAATCAAAAGTCCGTTAAGGGACAAATCATAGCAGATTGGTTAGCTGACAACCCATTAGACGGAGGTGATCTAGTCGATTTGGACTTTCCCGATGAATGCATATATTACGTCGAAACTAGACCTCCCATCTCTGAATTTCCTTGGTATACTGATATTATTAAATATATCATGAGCCATACCTATCCAGAACGTGCTACGCCGCAACAGAGAAGATGGTTACGCATTATCATAGCTAAATACGTTATTATAGAACAAGTGCTCTATCGTAAGGCTTTCGATGGAATGCTTCTAAGGTGTGTTGACATAGAAGAATCCAAGAAGATTCTCCATGAATCTCACAGTGGAATATGTGGAGGCCACTTCGGTGGTCATGCCACCACTCACAAAATACATCGGATGGGCTATTTCTGGCCCACTCTAGAACACGACGCAGTAGAGTTTGTACGCAGGTGTCATAAATGCCAAGAATTCTCCCACGAGATTCACATGCCGGCACAAGCTCTACAACCAATCGCTACTCCATGGCCCTTTTCTACATGGGGGCTAGATTTGATAGGGAAATTCTCTCCCTCATCTACAGATGGCCATAACTTCATAATCACGGCCACCGAGTATTTTACCAAATGGGTAGAGGCTATGCCTCTCACCACTGTACCAGGTTCTGTGATCACCAAGTTCATTTTGAACCAGATCATTTACAGGTACGGTGTCCCACAAACCATTATCACAGATAATGGGACTTCTTTTAAGAATGACGAGGTTCATGAGCTATGTAATAAATTTAAAATAAACCATCATACAGCCTCCCTGTATTACCCTCAAGCCAACGGACAGGCTGAAGCAACAAACAAAACATTGAAAGCCATTCTCCTTAAAACGGTAAAAGAAAACAAAAAAGATTGGCATTTAAAGTTATACCCGGCCTTGTGGGCCCACCGAACCTCAATAAGAACACCAACAGGAGCAACTCCTTTCTCGCTGGTATTCGGAGCGGAAGCAGTTCTCCCACTTGAGGTTGAAATACCCAGTCTCCGCATCTCATTACAAGGGATTCTGGATGAAGAAGCTTATAGAGAAGCACATCTCTCTCAACTAGAAAGCCTAGATGAGGCCAGAAATCCATTCTCCTTAAAATGCTAGATGTTGAACAATGGCACAGAGTCTATGTTGACCGGATGTGCCGGCAGTATAACAAGAAGGTCTATGAACGAGACATATACGAAGGTGATCTAGTTCTAAGACTAGACAGCCGGATCGATAAAAAGACCGGCGAAGGGAGGAAATTCCGGCCCAAATGGTTGGGCCCATACCGAGTCATGAAGGACTATGGAAATGGTGCATATCTCTTATGCACACTAGAGGGTGAGGAATTTGGTGAAACTGTCAATTCCCTACACCTTAAGCGATTCTATGCATAAGTGACCAGCACTATCTATATAATTATATCTACATTGCATCTTCATGTAGTTAGGTTCATTTCATCCACTTGTTTCGTACAAATCTTGTGATCAAGGAACTTATTCCCAAAGCAATTCATTACAAACTTCTGATGATATTGACATTAGCTTTCAAATCATACTTCTTCATTTTCATAACATCATCACCATTTCAGAATCCTTTCATCCATACAAAGGTAGATATGACAAAGTCTTAACGGTAACCATACCAAGGTCTGCATGCTTGTTCTCACTTTTGGTTTCTCCCTAGGATAGGTGTCTTGCCTATGGTCTGTTCTAGAAGCTTCATTGTGTCACATCTATCCCGTATGCATATCTCTTTGGAAGTAAGAACATACTGACATTTTGCTCAAATAAACAAGTCAAATATAGATCAAATAGAAAATTTTATTTTTACACATTTCCTTGCCCTACCAACCTTCGGTGATAAGCTTGCATCTCTTACTAGTGACGTAGGGTTGGGAAAGGATGGGAATGCCCTTACTCACCTGTACCTTGTCCATGGTGATAAGCCCACGCTTCTGACTAGTAGCATGGGGCAGGGTATGGGGGGTCCTCTTAACAATAAACGTTGAAGGTAGTCAACAAACAACTCAAATGAACCTTTGAAATCTTGAGTCAAAAACAAATGAATCAGATGTCCAAAATTCCAAGAGAGTTCAAAACCCTAAAAACCATATTTTGTCAACCATGTGGCCATCTACGGATCTAAGTCTAGATAAACCGCAAAGCAAGTAGCATTCTAAACTATGGAGTCACTTGAGTAGAGTAGGTTTGTAGCATCCTAATTTGGTTCCACCAAATCTTTGTCTATCTCTCATCACTACCATTCAACAAATTTCACAACTTGTGCCCTTTTTAGCTCTCGGTGATGAGCCCTCGCATCTTACTAGTTGCATGGAGATAGGAGTGGGGCAAGTTCATCTACTCATCATACCGGTTTATCATCTCATTTTGTCAAAACAAAAATGAAGTACCAAAAATTGCTTATGGAAACTAAAGTTCAAAATCACATTGTGTCTACATTATCATATATCAGCATCACGAAATACAAAAAGAAAGAAAACATTTGTATCATGTGTTCTCCATTGCATACATTCTGAAAGGCATATAAAAACAACATTGTAATTTACATACGAAAGCAAATCACAAGAACATTGATACCAAGAGTCTAATCCAAAATTAAAAAGATATAATATATATAATATGTCTATATATATATATATAATCAAAGTTTCTTGTACAATGCCATCATGCGCTAAGCATGGTCAAAAAATGCTCAAAGAGCTAGAGAAATACAAATACATCATACTAATGATCTACGAGAGCTAATGGCCTCTCAACCCCTATGAGATCCCTCCGAAGGTGCACGCCCTTGTCTAGGACTCCGGCTACACCGGCGCTCTGAGTGCACAGAGGGCTCACGATCCCAAGGAGCAGCTGTGGTCTCACCATGAGAGTGACTCCTCATCAGGTGCTCTGCTGTCCTGTATCCTGCCAACTCGGTACGGAGGGTAGACACCATCCTGGCCACATGCTAGATAGGGGAAAAAATGTCGGTATGCCTACCGGCTGCTGAGGGCTCCCCTGCATCCATGGATAGCTCCGCACGGGTCTTCTCCATAGGGATCATTAGGGTATCAGTGCATACCCGGTGAATCAGGTCTTGCCACTCATCAGCAGTCTCTGCAAGCAAAGGAGAAAAACCTAATTAGAAATAATCAAGAGATAGAAACAAATGTAAACAAAAGGAGAGATAGCAACTAAGGCAATTCTAACTAGAAACAAACATTAAAAGGAAGGATGATAACTCACTCGGATCTCTGGGCCTCCAAGATGGATCTCTAGGGTCGACACCTGCCACAGATGCCACTGACTGGTGCACTCCTCCTATGCCTGGGGCCACATAACGTCCTACTACAGACTCATCCTCTCTACCCAAGCCCTAAGAGAGTGGCTCCTCTGAAACCAGAGTCACCCTCTCCACACTCTGCTCCTCCCTCTCTACCTGTAAGATGTCCTGAGTATCATGCCACTCAGGATCGCTGTCCTCCTCTCCACCTGACTCACTGACCTCAGCCTCGGTCTCCTCCTCTGTCTCCCCCCCTGTGAACTCCTCAGACTCAGAGTCTATGTCAATGGGGTCGTCACTGCTGTGGGTGGGACCGATGGAAATCTAAAGCAAGGGTTCCTGAGGAGCACCGGCTCTCCCTCGAGCTCGTACTACCCTCCTAGCTACAATGGGGACACCAGGAGTAACAACTATCCAACCCCAGCCTCTAGGACCTCCTCTAGCCTCCCAGACTGATCTATATACCGGTACCACTAGGGGAAGCATACCCACGTACGGAAGGCCAAACTGCTGGGGAACTCGACCAAACGGATGTATCTCCACCCTCCCCATCCTGTCAAAAAGCTGCCCTGTGGTGGAGTAAGAAATCAAAGTAAGAGCCTCCTCGCCCCATAAACCTATGCCATGGCTTGATAAGGTGTGGCCTCCATGTCATCAGTGGTCAAGGAGGTGACTTGCTGGTGAGGTGCTCTGAGCACTGACATGTCTGTCCATCTGGCTGCCCTCATAGCTCTGGGATCTGCCACCTCTACACCTCTCCCATAGGGGATGAAACGCTCATAGACCCAGCTCATAACCAGGGTCAGATGGATCAATGACTGCCCCTGTAAATAGACCACCCGGTACAAATCATGATAGGTGGTCCCAAGAATTTCGGCTCCCTAGGCATAAATCCGGCCATGCCCCTCAATCTGTGCAATGATGGGGGACCAACAATATAGTAAGGTGTCTCCTCCCTTGTCCCTAATCAATCTCGAGGCAAGGATCCCCATAATGGCCTGATGAATCAAGGGGATAGGTAGACTAGGAATAGATCAAACCCTCACCCCCTTCTTCGAACTAGTGGAGATAACTGCATCTCCCATATATGAGGCCCACTGTGCTGACTGAGCCCGTGACCCTACTGTCTCAAGAGTGAGTTGTCTCCCAATAATTAGGACCCCTAAGATATGGTAAACGTCCTCCAAAGTAATGGTCCACTCACCCCAGACCCCTGGTAATCAGAAAGTGTTCTGATCTACATCCCAATATGAAAATAAGTCACAAAGTATGTGACTAGACGGTGCAACATGCGGGACCCGTGAAATACGCAGTATACCGGCCCTCTGAAGAGTGTCCTGCTCATCCTGAGAAAGGGCATCCAATACTGCCAGAAGCCAATCACACTCCCTCTCCCGACTCCATCGGATATACTCCTCCTTCGCCTACATACACCCAAAAACACACAAAACAGAGTAAGTTAGTATCCAAGTGACATTAGAAAAATCATGAAAGCAGGAAAGGATGCTAAAAATGGAACAACAAATTCAAATAGGTATTATTTATACATTATGTACAAAACCACTGCCCTGAGCAGGGCGGTGGTTCCGTAATCACCACCTTAAAGGCAGCAGTCTTGTAACAACTACCTTGATCAAGGCGGCGGTCTCGTAACTGCTACCCTGCTCAGGGTGGCGGTCGTGTCCTGAAAACCCACACGGGTCATGTGCTCTAAAAATGGCTAAAAACACAAAATAAAGACCGTTTTGACTCAAAACAAAGCCTACCCAGTAGGTGCCCCCCCTAGTTGACTCTATTAAAACTAACATTTTTAGAAATAATCCCCCCATGACAAAGATTTCACCATTTTAGCATTTTGGGGGCAAAAATGGTAAATCGAGAAAAACTAACCTATGATCTCGTAGGTCAGTGTTCTGCTCGTGGAGGCATGATCATGATCTCGTCTCGAACATTTTGACTATACCCATGTGAGAAACCGTCACTGTGGGTCCCAGAGCTCAAAAACAACCAAATCAACACGCGTAAATGATTAGGAAAATTGGCCCACTTTTACATATATAGAAACCTGACTTGTTTTGAATGCCCCTTTTCGCAGGTTTGGAGCACCGAAGGAGGTAAGTTCTTATCCCCGCACAAATGGTACATCCTCATTTCATGATTATTTTAGTGTTTATTTTCCGATCTATTTTGTCTATCTGCACTTGAGTCCTCTTTTCATTTTGCAGGTGGCAGGAATTTTGGATGGCGTCAATCCGACACACGGACGTATCAAGTATAACTTCTAACCTGCCATTTCGGGACCGCCATAATTAGACCCACTGTTTTACACATCTTCATGGCTAAAATGCTTCTCTGAGGGGGCAATATGTACGTACCCAAAATTGTAGGGTACTGCACTGCCGGAACAATGTTACACATGCCCCAATGATGATACAGGTCTCCTCGCAAGGTGTTCAGGATCTGGAAAAGCTCTCCAAGTATGGGTTAACATCCCGCATGCCCTGCTTAACCCCTGTGTGCTTTGCTTTTTCCTCCCCCCTCTTTTCTTTGATTTTTGGTCTTCAGTGACGAAATAGTCACCCTACTTGGGAGGCAGTCTCATGACCGCCGCCCAAGCAGGGCGGCGGTCTTGTAACCACCGCCCTGCTCAGGGTGGTGGTCCTTCACACATTTTCTAGAATGCTCTTTTTAATGTGACTCATGTAAATTTTCAACGTTTACCAGCTGTTTTTCAGTGCCTTTGCTTGTATTTATGATTCTGGTTCCCTAGAATAGTGTTTTGGCATTGTTTATGGTTTACGAGATCAATTTGGTTTTCACCTTTGGGTAAATGGGATTCTATAAATAGCTAGCTTGTGCTCAAGCAAATGGCCCCTCAAAATTTGCCTCTGAAATTCTCATTTCAATAGCTTAGCCTTTCAATTTTGCTTAGGATTCATAGTTTCATTTGTTATATGCATGGTTAGTATTGTTTAGCTGTTAGAAAGCCACATATTCTCCTTGTGCAAGTGTTGTTATTATTTCATCCAACCAATTGGAGTAGGATAGTTTGATTTTCAGTAGGAAGTCATTAAAGTTGTAGGTTCTTCTCGTCAATTAGGATAGTTTCAAGGTTCTGGATGTTTTATGTTGCATGAATCACAATAAATCCCGCTAGGAATTACATAAGCCAAGCTCTGTTCTCTTGCGCTATCCCTCTCCTACTCGTATTGTATTCAGTTTGCATCCTAAGCTGCCATTGTCTCATATCTAATTCTGCTGATGCTAGCATTACATGCTTTTCGGGATCCACGTGAGCACGAAAGAACGAGGAAATAACACTGAGGGGACAAGGCCACACACCATCGGATTCGCCACTGTTCTGCAAAATCCAGGATTCAAACTTTCAAAGTTCTAGTTAAAAACATATCAAGTAGAGTAGTCAATCATTTCATTCCAGTTAATTTTATTTTTGATATTTCTAGGGAAGCTGTGGGGATTGATAGTTTTTGAGAAACTATGATTCACTCCTCACTTCTGAGGTAGGATTGAGAGTCTTTTAAATAGATTAGATCAGTTATCTAGTTATTTAGAATAGATTCACAACTGCACAGAAAAGTAGCTATACTCGGCTGCTTTGTTTGTTTTAATTTCGTTATTAGTTTAGTTGTCAATTTCTAGATATATTAGATAATTTGCTCTTTTAAATTATGTTTAGTAGTTTATCAAAATATCAGATTTAGAAATATACATAGATATATCTTGTGCATAGTCGATTTATTTTGTCATTAGTTAACTTCGTATCATTTCCTTTTGTATGACAATCATGGGACCTAGGGAGCCCAAAGAATATGTATTCGAGCCTATCATTCCTCAACCTAATCTTGTCACAACAATAACCGATATAGACCAGAATCTTAAAATCCAAGTCTTCCAAACAAAAACCAAACTTGCAACAGATCAACTCACAGTTAAGAGGTTTTAATCATAGAAGATGACCAAGCACACATATTTTGGTCAAACCAGCCAAACTACAGAGGTTACCCTAGATAAACATCCGCATGACTGTAGAAGGGCTTGAAAGAGAGAAAACATTCGGTTGTGACCCTTTGGTCCCCACAACCAGATGCAAGATATATTGTCACTAATATAGGCACTAACTTAAGAATTCAGGTTGCGTAGAAACGCCTGTAAGATACTCTAAAAAGATTACACAACTGTTAATTCTGAACATAGAGGCTGAAAAGGCATATGACTATTGGATATTAGGGATTAGAGATTGATTCCGCACATGACCATAGTAGGTCCACAACAACCACGAATCTACAGTTGCGATTCACAAATCCCACAATCCAACGAGTCCATGGGTCAATCCGACGTTGACGCTGGTTTACGCACGTTAGTATTCAGATCCACTCCACTTTTCTGCCTATTATCATCACACAATTATCCCCTATTGGATATAGTAGCTAACGAAGCTAAGGATTTCTGGTCTAGGCCGGAAAATTGCCCGTAGAATCCACCATATCCATCATCCATCCTATGACCCTATCTGGAGATATATACGAAACAATCCTAGGTCATTTTTCCTGTATCCCACAACCTATAGACCGAATCATTCCAGAGATCGATATTGATTAGAGCCTTCAAGCAGTCATCCTCACTAACCAATCTTATCATGCTAGTTCAGGTTAGGAGGGCCTTCTTTGCCTTAGATTCACAGATTCCACTAGTGTGTGTCGAAGATATAAGATTGTGTAGCTAGCTTTTCTGCATCCCACGCACAGTCCATCCCCACCGACTGTCTTGGCATGACCTTAGGAGGTCGGGTGCGAGGAAGAGTTACTTGTAGATTCCCATGCTTGCTTATCGCTTTTCCATCGTACAGTTACCAAAGTGAATAAATGGTAACCGATGACGGTTTGGGGTTGACCGGCGTCGGTTAAGGTGAGATTTCCTAGGTTTGCTAAAAATTATAGATCTTCCAATCATTTGGGCTAGGTCTGTCCATTTATTCGTGGATCAGAATGGACATTATATTTTTATGATTGGGAAGGTGGTTAGAGGAATAATAGGCATTGACTTTTAGGGTTGAGCTAAGTCTTATTCATTTATCGAAACATACTATGAATAGATCTATGGTGAGGTTTCTAGGTGAGGTGTGCATCCATTTAATTAAAGTAACTAAATTAAAATAATAAATGGGGTGAGGATGGGTATTAATTTAATTGTAAATAATTAAATTAATATTAATGTGGGGTATAAGGGTCATGGTTAGGTAAAAGTGTTTGTTAGAAAGGGGACCAAGGGGAGTGTGACACAATTTTAGTGTCTACAGTGTCTCTGCCCATCTCGTCCTTCAGCTCTGTGTTTGGCTCCATGGCTCGTCGTTGGATGCTTGGAAAGTTGTTTGTTTTTCTTGCTCATCTGGGATCGGCTCTGTCATGTCATTATGAGACATGTTGTGCTCTACCCTTGCTACATCCTTGAACCTTGCTCGATGCCCAACCCTACCTACTACGTTGTTCCTTTTCTGCAGCCTCTCTACCTGCTTCAACCCTTATCCCCTTTGTGATGGATTGTCGATCGACTTGTCGTTTTACGAGCCCCACCTTGGAATATCCCTCTACCCGGTCGTATACATTTGAGTTCCTCATCATGGTTCCTCTACTCCATCCCATGCGATCTCGTGCTCGATCCCTCCCACCTGTATAACACCTCATCTCGTTGTGTGGTAACGGATCTATTCCTCGAGCTCTGCCTATGCATTACGTTGATCCTGCTTTGAATGCCCCCGCCTCAATCATCCTTGTCTGAATCAACAAGTCCACCTTGAGCCTATTCTTGAGCTTATCTGACTCACCTTCCTCCTCGAGCCCTGCTCCCTTCGCGTTTCAACATCCTCCTTGTCCATTGACCATCCTTTCACCATTTCCCTCCCTTTTTAAATGAGCCTGACTTTTTAATATTAAAGCTTAGGTTAGTTTTTTAGCCTAAGGTTTTTTTAAGCTAACTTTAATTAATTTATAAGTAGGGATTAATTTATCGAAAAGGAAGGTATTTTTATTAGGTCTTAATTTATTAATTAGGATCTAATTTAAAATTATAAAGGTAAGGTCATTTTAGTTTATAAGAGGTTAATTTATTAGTGACCTAATTTTTTAATTTCTCTAACCCTTTTTATTTATTTTTCTATTTCAGAAATTTAATAAAATTTGGTGAATATTATTTCAAAACTAGGGTTATCGGGCATTTTTTCTATTGACTATTTTATAGGAGTGTGGAGCTTTTCTGGAGTTTGTAGGTCCCGTTTGGTGGCCTTTCTAGCATTTTCAGATGGTTGCTGCATGTTTTAGAGGTCGTTTATGCGTTTTGGGAGTCATTTTGGCGTTCTAGAGCCCCTTTGAATTCATTTTGCAGTCATTTTTTATGTTGTAGTGATCTTCTTCACTTACGGGCTAGTTAGTGTGTATGCCACATCCTTGTGACAAGAGAGCCCCTTATATAATATTGGTGTAGTATAAGATGACTGAGATGTATGCAATGTTAGTTATTATATTGAGTAAGATATTAATGATAAGTAATCGTTGGAAAATGTGCCAATAAAGAGAAAGATAGATTCGGTGATAAGAATTGAGAGCACAAATGCATAAAAATTGTGATATTGAGTAATGATGTATTATCACAAAGGAGAGGATAAATATGATTGTAGTGTCGAATATGACATGAAAAATAGGATAATAGGTCCCAAGATATGATTAGTGAATGAGTGCCATAGGCCACATGTAAGTGTGTTAAATGACACCATTGGTGTTTACTATATATAGTAAATATGAAAAGTGAAATGTAAATTTTATTTGTAATTTTCACAAGTGCAAACAAGAGCTCTTAGAGTGTGACGATACCATGATTCAAGGAGGTGATTTGATCGTTATTTGAGTGTGTAGTAGAGGCCATCCAAAACCAGATGGAGGAGGAGCTAGTGAGTGTCATTAATGTTATATTTTTGTATGAGATTGACACGTTTTTTTTTTTTTTTTTTACAATTTTTTAGTTTTGATAGTTTTTTGTAGAAAATTTGAAAATAGACTGATTGGTCCAGTTTTACACTTGGGGCAAGACCATATGAGTTTGTATGGTTTTGACCCAAATAAATAGTTTGATTATTTTTTGGATGTAGAGGATGTTTGGCCTAAATTTGATACATCTATGATGATTTTTTTTGTTTAGAGATATTTATGTTGATGGTGTTGGTTTGTGTTTGTATCGGGATGTATGCTCATGAGATTTTTTGGACATGTGACCCAAAGAAATAGTTTGATGATTTTTTAGACTTAGAAGATGTTTGGCATGAATTTGATACATCTATGATGGTTTTTTTTGTTTAGAGATATTGATATGTTGATGGCATGTGTTTGTGTTTGCATCGGGATGTGCACCTATGAGAGTTATGGAGTGCGAGACACATGGATACATTATTTGCATTGGGTTTAGATGATGCAGAGTGGGGTTTTATGGATATATCTAGGCTACATCATGTAGATAGATTGGTGGATCTATCTCAAAACATGCATCTAATCATTGCACTTTATGAGTGGCAAAATGTTTATACATGTACATTTAGGCTTCCCATAGGGGAGATGACGGTGATTCTGGAGGATGTATATCAAATATTGAGATTGTCTATTGTTGGATGGAGGGTATAAGTGTTACTGTAGGACACCATTTTATATGTGACATGTACATAGGTATTTTTTGGGATGGTGCAGTGCAAGAGAGTTGTCCATTAGGCTCAGTGCATTTGTGACAACTCTTATCCCACGGGTGTGGAAGTATATTGCCGTATTTTTAGCATCTTTTATAATCATGGATGGTGGTGATGTCTCGATATCTTATAGGATGTGGAAGATATGTCTGTCTATTGAGAATCAGGGGACCCAATATGCATGGGGTTGGAGCATGCTAGCACACTTGTACAGGGATCTATATAGTTTTACTTCAAAGAGTCATGGTGGAGGCATGGAAAAGATTACATTATTACATGTATGGGCATATGATCACATTCTTTGTGTACATTTGATTGGTGGGCCATGGGTATATAAAACCCACCTAAATATTTTTGAGGTGAGATGGGGCCTACCCAAGTGGCGGGGTGTTGATACGATCACTTACAGATCTATTCTAGATAAAATAACAACTATGAATATCATATGGATACCCTATAAAGATTATAGGGGATGACATGAGGATGATGTAGAGCTACGTGGGATACATCATATTGATTAACTAAAATTAACTAATATGTAGTATGTGGGGATAGTTAATCTAAGCTATGAACAACTATAAATAAAGTAAATAAATGTAATAAAGAAATATATAAGTGACCAAACAACTATGCAAAATTAAATGATAACCCTATTGTGCAAGAGAGAAGAGGAGAGAACTCAACTAAATAGAAGTTTCTTGCGGGATTTTGTTGTAGAGCTGATTGGGGAATCTGGAAGTAGGAGTGACCATACAGAATCTCCGAAAAGGATGGATCTGGAGTATCTAGCTGGATCAAAGCACCTAGAGAGGGACTGGGGCGCCTACGGGTGCTCTGGTCTATAAATTGGGCACCCTAGTCTGTGTAAAATCTTTGAAATTGATCTTCACATGTTCAGATGATGGTCTGAAACCCTCATTGTCTATCACATTAACTTCGTTGCATTGCTCCAGATGTCAGTGATATTCCAAGATGATGAAAAGACCTATAAAAGACCAAGGAGTATCAAAACCCTAAAAAAATAAATATGCAAATGAATGGGTTGGAATGACCTCAGTTGCCACAATAGTGGGCTTACTAACTGAGCGTTGCACTACATTTCAGACCCAAATGTAGTTCTGGTGAGTGTGTGCATAATGTGCCCTAGGTGCTCTTGTGTCAATTGCACTTTGTGAAGTAACGAGCAATAACTAAATGTAGAAAATGTAATAGTATGTGTGCATGGAATAGAATAGAATCCCTCCCCCTATGAAGTGTGATGCAGATGTCATAGGCATGTGCCTTGATGATGGAGCTATGTGGATGAACATGACCTCCAATGCAATAGATGGATGTAACTCTAGATGGATGATAGTAGTGAATGATGTAAGGTCCCTCATCATGGTCTCACAAATTTTTACTTATAGGGTTCTCTTGATCTAATTTTGTAATTAACCCTGAAATGAATGACCACCAAAAAGATAAGAAGGTAAAACGGCTATAAAGATCCCAAAAGATGGGGGGAAAGTCCAAAAGGGATCAGGGTACCCCTGCTGGGACCAGGGTGCCCCAGTATTATTATAGGCACCCTAGTCGAGGCTATAAATAACATGAGATGACAGAAGTTAACTGGGCATGTAGATGTAAAAGGTTGGTAATGATGAAATAAAATAAAATGAGATGGCCAAAAGAAGGGGGTTAGTTAGTACTTTCTTCACTAAAAAACCTTCTAAATAATAGTATGAAACCGGGATAAATAATGTCTAAAGTGCATGATTTTTTGTCTTTATGTTGCCCCCACTTTATGTTGGGCGGAAAGCTTGGTAACATAAAGTAAATAGAGATGCATGCCCGATGTCTATGAAGAGTATAGTAAAAAAGTGTCGAAGGACTAGGCAAAGTGTGGAATGACAAAAATATGGAGGAGTGTGGAAACTAAAGATGAAAATGCACAAAAAAAGTGATGAGTGTGAACCTAGGGTGGAACGTGTGTGATGATGTTGATGCATATAGTGTACCTACATGGTTAGTATATTATGTGATGTCACAAAGTTTTATTGTTGACGTCATTATTGTTGCCCCCATTTGACTGCTTGTTTCTCATACGACTGAACTTGTAAGGAGAAAATGATCAAGTAGTCAAATATGTATGCATATGTGTGTAAAACCACAGTGTAAAAGACACATGTAAAAGTAAAGTATGCAAAATGAAAAGTGTAAATGGAACATGTGCACCTGATCCATGTTAAGAGAAAGGGTGTAGAAGGATATCCTATATTGTTGGGGTTTTTTGGGTGATCCAATGGCATAGGCCAAAGAAGTCTAGGGAGGAAATGTTTTGTGTCCTCCAACCTTTAATTGCTTCCATGAACTGTTTGTGAAGAGATCTCTATATTTTCATGGTATTTTGGGCGATCCGATGTTGGCGGTAGAAGAATTATTGGGAGGAATTCTGTTGTAACCTCCAATCGTTAACTACTCCCCCAAATGTTAAGGACACCATGTCCTATAAAAGATGATGTGTATGGAGTTTGTATACTGGTCTGAACTCACTCACTATATGTAAACCCACAATGCGAAGGGCGGAAAGTGCATTGAACTGAACCAGTGTAAATGTGTTGTGTTATTATGTAAAACCCCAAATGATGCCCCCTCTCTTTGGGGGCGCATGTGATGTCACTGATAGGAGAATGCGGCCCCAAAAGAGGACCAACTACATGAAATTTGAAACTCTTCCATGTAGGGGAAGGGAATGTGCTTGGTAGAAACCAAGGCATGTGCAAATAAGGATGGCTAGCCAAAGAAAGGTGTTAGTACGAACAAAGATGCATGTAAACAAAATAATGTGTAATCTATGCAAATAGTGTATAAGCTACCACACAAAGTAGTGTAAACACACAAGAAGACAAGGAAGCCACACAAATCGGGTCACAAACATGGGACCTCACTCACGATGTCACAAGACACATAAGTACATCATGGCCACAAATAATAAACAAGTGTGCACACTAAACAAAGGGAAAAGCCAACATAAAAAAAAAAGAAATAACAGATAATGGAACAAACATGTATGGAAGCAAATATCCCTGCATAACAAATGTTGTACAAAAATCACCCTTTTACATGTTAGAAAGATAACTAGTGTGTCAAAAGTGTGTATAACCAAGTAATGTAAAGTGCTAAGTACAAAATGAAACAATAACACCTAGAAGAGATGCATGTGGATGCCCCCAAAAACCATTGTAGGAAGGGTAGAAGGCGAGCATCCATGTTGCATGCAAGAGGCCTATATCTGCGATCACTACTAGAAAAAAAATGAATGCACATGTGTGGATAATATAGATAAATTACATACAAATAAACTAACTAGCATGTGTAGTAAAGTGATCATCAAAAAGCACAAGTAAGCAAGAGTAAAACCAACCATAATATTCAACATGTTGTGGATGGATGGAATGGAATGCAAAATGGAGTGATAGGATCTGTGTGCCCCCTGAGTGAATGGAAGTGTATGTAGTAAGGTTCATTTTTCCCCCTTCAACAGTCAAGAATGAACTATAAACGAGAGATTGTCATCAAGAAATGGTTGAAGTATGTGTTGTGTCTAACACATTGTGATGAATGTGTATGTGTATTAATGAGATGTGACCTAGAAATGATGTGTGCATGAAACGTATAGTTGAAGCGTATATCACAACCAGATGAACATGTAAGTGATGATTTAACCTAAATGTATATCACTATGAAATGAAAAGAGATAGTGGTGATGTAGCCTAAAGTGTATTCCACTACAAAATAATAGAATAGGTGACGATTTATCCTAAAGCGTATGTCACTAAGCTGGAAATGTCACATGATGAAAGCTCTAATAGTAAATGTGTGATGAGTGTAAGATCCATTTGATTTGTAAACCCTCAGCAGTCGAGTATGGACTGAGGAACTAAAGTGCGTCATAGGGTGGTGAGTGCAGTGCGTAGAAGACAATGCCATAGACATGATAGTAAGAGATGATCACATGATGAGTAGAATATGTAATGTATGATGTAATATATGATGCATAATGTAGACTAAGTGTAGTATGTATAGTAGTGCAATGTATATTGTAGTGTGTAATATGTGTAGTGTGCCTAAGAGTGTATAATATGTATAATTCCATGCTAGATGTGTAGGATGTGTAAAGTATAATGTATATAGTGACATGTAAGATAAGTAGCATATAATGTTAGATGCATGATGTAAAATAGTATGATGTGGAAGATGTGTCATGAGCGAAATGTGTATGGTATAATATGTAGTAAAAGTAGGATGCAATGTTAGACTAGTATGATATGAAAATATCAAAGTGTTGTAGATTAAATGTAGAATATATGGTGTATGATGCGTAATGTGTGATGAAAAAAAATGTGTAATTCCTATGGTGCCGTGTGCGGGGTTCATGTGTAGTAATCCCTCAACAGTCAAGTGTGAACCGAAGCTCACAAGTGCGTCATCGGGTGGGTAGAGTGACAAGAGTCACCTACCAAAGACCGAGTTTGTGTGTGGTGGAACTGTGTTGGATAAAGTTAATAGTAGAACTGTGTGATGGTTGTGAAATTGAAAATATATCATGACCACTAGTAGGAGGATTAGTTGCTTTGATGAAAGTAATAGGTTGAAGCCTATACTTGAGTGGAGGCCAAGTTACACTGAGTTTTAAAGGAGGTTACTTATGTTGACTTGGTTATACAATAGATGACTTATTAAGAAGAGGTTGCAAACTAATTTTGATAGGTGGTTGATTATGTTGCCTTGGTGATGTCACAGGTGGTTGCTTAGGAGGGTCATGACTAACTAAAGAAGAAGCAGATTCAGGAGCCCTTGTGGATGTAACATTTGTAGATGGGGACACAATATAATATTGTCAAATAAATGAACTAAAGCCTTGAAGCTCAAGATATTCGATTCTTCGATGCAAAGTGTGGCAATCATTATCATTATGTCCATTGATTTGATGATAATTACAATATGGATGAATGATATTTTTCTAATTGATAAGGAGGATAGTAATCAGTAGGCAATAGTGTGATCAACTGATGACTAAGGAGTTGATTGAGAATGTCATGTTGCTTAGCATTTCTATCCAAGATGAGAGGCTCGGGTAATGGTATGACTTGAGCCTCACTAATATGAGCACTTATAGTATACATAACATGAGATGTAGAAGGAGAACAAACATGCGCTTGAGAAACATTGTTAAGTTGTTGAATTTCAGATTTGAGACATGTGATCGTGGATTCCATGGCCTTAAATTTATCTTGGAATAAAGCATGTAGAGATTTAATTCATTCTAATAGTGGTTGATTATATTGAGGAACACTAGGACTAGGGTCGTTAAATAAACAATCGAATATAGGACTTATTTCGTGTGGTGGCGTATTGTCATCAAGATAACTGGTGTCTAGATATTTTTGTAAAGCATCTTGGCAATGGGTATATCTCTTAAGTAAATAATATAAATAAACATGACCCATGATAGAGGAAAAATGAGGATCCTAAGTGTGAAGATCGAGTACGGGTTCACCAAAATGATTAACTAACATTAACTAATATATAGTATGTGGGGATAGTTAATCTAAGCTATGAACAACTATAAATAAAGTAAATAAATACAGTAAAGAAATATATAAGTGACCAAGAAACTATTCAAAAGTAAATTTTAACCCTAATATGCAAGAGAGAAGAGGAGAGAACTCAACTAAATAGAAGATGCTCATGGGACTATGTCGCAGAGCTAATTAGAGAATCTGGAATCAGGAACGACCATGCAAAAGCTCCAAAAAGGATGGATCTAGAGCATCTGGCTAGACTGGAGTTCCTAGAGAGGGATTGGGGCACCTACAGGTGCTCTGGTCTACAAAATGGGTATGCCTTGGTCTGTAAAAATATTTAAAACTGAAATTCATAGGGTTTAGTAGGTGGTCTGAAACCACTTGACTAACTAACATTAACTAATTCTTACAGTGCTCCGAGTTTCGTCATTGATATTTCCAAGATGATGAAAAGACTTGCAAAAGGAACAAGAATTGGGAGTATCAAAACTATAAAGAAAAGAAATATGTAAATGAAAAACCAATGACCTCAGTTTCCACAATAGTGGGCTTACTAACTAAGAGCCCTGCACTAAATCTAAGTTCCAAATGTACTACTGAGTGCGTATGACTGCATAATGTGCCCTAGGTAACTCTTGTGTCAGTAGAATTTGTGAAGTAGCGAGCAATAACTAAATGTGAAAATGTAATACTTATGTGTGCATGGAATAAAGTAGAATCTCCCCATCATTAAAGTTTGATGCAAAGATGTCCAAGCCTTGACCTTGTGATGGAGCTATGTGGATGTAAATGATCTCTAATGCAATAGATGACATGCAAATCTAGATGGATGATTGTAGTGAATGATGTTAGGTCCCTCATTATGGTCCCATGACTCTATATTATAGGGTTCTCTTGATCTAATTTCGTAATTAACCTTTTAAATGGCTGACCACCAAAAAATATAAGAAGGTAAAACAACTAGAAAGAGCCCAAAAGATGGCAAAAAATTCCAAAAGGGAATGGCCCCTGGTGGGACAAAAAAACATGATGGAGTCACACCAGTTGAGGCGATTAAATATGCAACAACTGAGTCGATAAAAGTTGATGTTACGAAGCTTAGATACATGTTACTCTCAAATCAAAGGAATGTTGTGATACATGTTTTCAAACACACAACTGCAGAGATATGAGGCGATGAGGTTGTCCGAGTTGGTCCAGTGATAAGCTCAAAATACCTAACTGAAAGGATCAAGCTTTTGTAGAGAAAGATCACTATCTATTGAACAAAACTGATCCTGAGTCTAAAACCACAAATTATTTTGGATCCTGTGTATTTTGTCTCAGCATAGATCTGACAACTGTTCTGGTTATGCTAAATGACAAATAACTTTGTATCAGAGCGTGGCCAAGATACGAGAGATGGTTGATAGAGATTTGAGTTGAAGAAAATGGATCATAAATGTCAAACCAAGAATGTAGCAAGTTTGCCTAGAAGCTTGATGTAGTTATTAAAATTGGTAATATCCTTCACGTGCCTCTCCATGAAATTGCGACTCCAAGATGTTATCAGCTTACATCATGTCACAGAACTCATAAATATTTGTGTGTGAACTTGATTCAGATGGTTGAGAATAGTTGAGAAATGGAGAATAGAAATCAGGATTTTCAGTGACGGGATTGTTGTAGATCTCATTATCCATTTTGTAAGACATGACATGATAAATTGTGCTTGAGAGTCAGTAGAAACTTTTGCATGGTAGGAGTTGATCCATGAACTCTTAAGAGAGAAAATATTGAGTTTGATAGGAGTTTTCCTGATCATTAACATATTTCTTCAAAGACTCTCATCTCAGAATCCCCTGTGCTCTGATACCAAATCATAAGGTTGATCAAAGTTACAAAAAATAACACAATCAATAATATCCTCTGTACATTTCATACGGAACATAATACATAAATATATAGGCCACACTTCTCCTATAAACAAGGAGTTAGCCTTAAACTACCCAACAATATCCTACCAAATGTTTCTATCTACGAGAGTTGTTTGAACAAGTATAAAAAAACAATAATGTATGCACTATATTAATTATTTCATAACTTTTTCATTATGTCCATTGATTCGATGATAATTGCAATATGGACGACCATGGTATTTTGCTAATTGATAAGGAGGAAAATAATCAGTAGGTGGTAGTGTGATCAATTGATATCCAAGGAGCTAATTGAGAATGTCATGTTGCCTAGCATTTCTATCCAAGATGAGAGGATTGGGTAATGGTATGACTTGAGGCTCACTAATATGAGCAAATGTAGTAGACATATCATGAGATGTAGAAAGAGAACAAACATGCACTTGAGAAACATCCTTAAGGTGTTGAATTTCAGATTTGAGAGATGTGATCGTGGATTGCATGTCCTTAAATTTAACTTGGAATAAATAATGTAGATCTTGAATTGAGTCCAATAGGGGTTGACTAGATTGAGGAATACTAGGAATAGGGTCATCAAATAAATGAACAAATAGAGGACTTATTTCGTGTGGTGGAATGTTGTCATCAAGATAGCTGGTGTCTAGATATTTTTGTAAAGTAGCTTGGCAATGGGGATATCCCTTAAGTAAATTAGATAAAGAAACTTGACCCATGATAGAGGAAGAATGAGGATCCTACATGTGAAGATCAAGTATGATTTCACCAAAATGATTAACTAAAATTAGAATATTCTAGACTAATTTGATGTTATTGTAGCAGTAAGTAAATGAATAATTAAGTACAATGTGTATCCAAGAAAATTAAGCACAAAAGTATGAAACCCTAATTGAAAAATAAAAGAAATAAAAAACTTAGCTCATGTAAAATGATGTCAATAGTATGCTGAGCTGGAAACTTGGTAAAATAGAAGTACAAATTGTCATAACTGTGCTTGAAAAATTGTGTGACTGTCCGATAAGGGTGGACAAGAGCGCCCACTGAAGGGAGTAGGGTGCCTGTTGGCACTCCAGTCCTGATCTGGGCTCTGTAGTCCTCATAGGTTTTTAGGATCTGGTTATTTTTGGGTTGGAAGAGTGTCACAAATATTCAATTTTTGTCACCTCGAAGTCACACCAAGATCGATGGATTCACCGAAAACCCTACAACGAATAAAACACAAAACCAAGCATCAAAACCCTAAAAAAGAAAAATGCAAATGAATGGGTTGGACTGACATTAGTTCCCACAATAGTGGGCTTACTAACTGAGTGCTGCACTACATTTCAAACCTAAATGTATTTTTGGTGAGTGTGTGCATAATGTTCCCTAGGTGCTCTTTTACTAGTCACACTTTGTGAAGTAGCGAGAAATAGCTAAATGTAGGAAATGTAATAACATGCGTGCATGGAATAAAATAGAATCCATCCCCTTATGAAGTGTTTGATGCAGATGTCTTAGCCTTGTGCCTTTATGATGGAGCTATGTGAATACAAGTGAATGATGCTAGGTCCCTCATTATGGTCTCATAACTTTATATTTATAGGGTTTACTTGATCTAATTTCATAATTAACCCTGAAATGGCCAACCACAAGAAAGATGAAGATCTCAAATGACTAGAAAGAGCCCCAAAAGTGGAGGGAAAGTGAAAAAGGGACCTTGGTGCCCCTGGTGGGACCAGGGTGCCCACGAATGCCTTAGTACTAATCTGGGTGCCCCAGTCAAGGCTAAAATAACGTGGGATGATAGAAGCTGACTGAGCATATGGGTACAAGAGGTTTGTAATCATGAAATAAAATAAAACAAGATGGCTAAAATACGGGGGTTAATCAATACTTTCTTCATTCAAGAACCTTCTAAATAGTAGTATGAAACCGGGATAAATAATGTGTAAAGTGCATGATTTTGTGTCTACACATGCTATGTGGTTAGAGGACCAATTTTCCTAGTAGGGAGAACTATTTTAGTATGAGAGGGTGACTCGTCAGTTTGGTATTATGCAGGATGCTTCCCCAGCACCCTATCCTTGGAGACAATCAACACGTAAAACATATAGAGGGGGCCATACTAGGCCAACTCTAATTGAGATAGTTTTTCCACCCACAAGGGAGATAGATGTTGAGATGATATTAAACGATAAATATGATTCAGGTTGCACAACATCCTATATAATGTTGTGGATCGAGAATCGTTGTGTTCCATTATTCCCTATATTGGTTAATGGAATGGATGGGGGTAAGACACTTGACAGTGTGGGTGGTGCACATATTCCTCCACCTATAGATGGAGTGAGTTTATGAAAGGTTTATGTGGATGATTTTAAATTTTTCGTAGTAGCACAACAAAATTATTATTTAAATTATTGTTTTTGGATATGATTGCAATGAAATGATTAGTACTAATCTATATGTTTTGAAAATTGTAGTTGATATGTATTGGACTACCATTATTGATGCATTGGTGCATACATTTCTCTAAGTATTCCAGGAGATATAGTGATTAGTGGGATACTTGATTGGTTTGATAATATTATTGGTAAGCATGCCTATTTATTTGATCTAGTAGTGGTTTCAGTTGTCATGTGCATAACATTGCAGATTCAACGAGATGAGAGCCACACGAAGCTTGTTAGGTAGGATCAGGAGCATCCTGGTAGTGATGTGACACATGATGTGATCACATGATTAGTAGAATCTCAAATTTAATTTTCACAGTTATTAGTAGAGAGCACAACATTGCATGAAAAATTGGTGCACTATAAGGTGAGGTCATGGTCTAGGGGTCATGGAGGTACATGAGGGGCGTCGATCTCATGGGCCCCTATATATGTGGATAACAGTAATAATTAAAATTAGTGTATGCATGAAGGGTTATACCCTCTACATAGTTATTTATCATTGTTGTATAAAATGTCTATATGTATGTATGTATGTATGTATGTATGTATGTATGTATGTATGTATGTATGTATGTATGTATGTATGTATGTATGTATGTATGTATGTATGTATGTATGTATGTATCTATATATATATATATATATATATATATATATATATATATATATATGGATACTGATTTTGGATTGTGTATAACTTGTGTTATCGCGATTGTGGTATATATACATTTCTAATATATCCATATGAGTGTAGATGAGATTGATGTAGACATTTGATGTATGTACTCTTGATGTGATGTAGGTTTTGGATGATGTATGTTATGTAGTGAAATTTGATGATTACAGAAATATATGTGATGTAGTGTAGGATATAGATGATATTGTGATACAAGTGAATTGAATGTATATGCTTACGTGTTTGATTGTGTCTTACTAGTGATATTCATATAGTTATGAGAGGATGAATTAAATGGGTTGTGCATAACTCTTATATAAGTCTTGATAATATAGGATGATGAAACCTATTATTAAGAAATAAAGAATAATGATCCTTAAATATTTCCCTAATAAATTTATGTGAAAGGGTAGTGAACATGAGAAGTGTGGACTAGGGATGTAATGAGTAAATTATTGGATGTGAAAATACTATGTGTGCATAATGTTGAGTAGTTGTATGAGGTACTAAGAATGCAATATGATATTTAAACATGGATATTTATCCTAATGAGGCACGTAATGGATCTATCCAAAGGGTTTTTTGAAGTTATGTGTGCAACTTTTGGGATAATCCCTTGGTCCTTATTGATCCCCTTGTAGATGGCCTTAGATTTCTCCTATGTAGGAAGAATGTTGGTGTGAGAAACATCATCATATGCAACAGAAGAAGAATTCTCATCAAATGTAACACTCATTGAAGGCTTACACCATGAAAGAGGTGAAGTAGATCTATCTGAATTATGTGTCCCAAAATTTATAATGCCTTTGTATTCTTATAACTTTAGTTTGTGATCCAATGCTTAAAAATAATTTTTTATGTGTCCATTAATACGATGGAAATTGTAAAAGGGGTGACCCTTTTATTTATCCAAGTGATGAGGAGTGTGATGATCATTGGGTGATAACCAAAGTAACCTCTTATCTATTAGTGTTAACAAAAATTTCAGGAGGTCGTTCAATAACTTTGTCAAAATAGACGGTTTTCCTTTTTAGAGGGGGTTATAGCTTAGCTTCCGATTCAGGACCATGATGGTAATTTTTTTTTACCATGATGTAATATTTTAATTGTATGATCAATGGATATAGAATATAGTTATTTTTCATAATCATGTGTAACATGAGGGACAATATTTGTATCCAAAGGTTGAGGCTTCTATGGTTGCAATAGATCTTTCTCTAAATCAAGAACATGAAAGTATAGCTCATTAAATGATTCACATATATCATAAAATAATTGCTACTTAAGGGACCATGTGAGGCCTTTACAGAAGATAAATTGCATTTCTAAATCACTTGGTTGATATATAAGTAAATACATGCTGGATTTGAAGCGTAAATTATAATTAGCTATAGGCTCGGTCTCACCTTGATGTAAAGAAGATATACGATCATATGTATCCCTAGGGATTATTTTATAACTAAAGTGTGCTACAAAAAAGTATCAAAATAACCACTATGTAGATGGGTAAATCAATAGAGAGCATCACCTATAAGACTTTTAGAGAAGGATCTTAGAAGGATTATATCATTATCATATGAATTCATAAGTGTCCTATAATACATAAGGTGTCTATATGGGTCTGAAGTTCCATCGAACAATTGTAATGTGGGCATGACAAAATTCCTAGGGAAAGGAGCTTGAAATATTTTTTGTGGGATTGAAGTACCATAGATGGTATTAGCATCAATACTAACATAATAGGATTTACTTTCTAGATTTAATGTATGGACCTTACATTGTAAATCACCAACTGCATGCATAAGAGAAAACACCTCATGAGGGTGTATGACATAGACAATTAGAGGCTCATTCAAAGGTTGGAATTTTACATTAATATTAGCCACAAGAACACTAGTTGGTCTAGAATCCATAATGGGAAATGTGTAATGTGAAGCCTAAATTGGGTAAAACTTGAGGATCTAAGTGTTGAATATTTTGAGGAGGTTCTAAATCTATATTACCATTATTAACATGTAAAGTATTCACTTTATGAAGATGTATCAAAAAAATGTGTATTAGATGCAACCAAAAAAGAAGAAACATGAATATTTTTTCTAATATTATCATCATGCACACGTTTTCATTAATAATTGGAATGGAAGAAGTAATATTAGAATCATTGAATTTTCTTTCAAGAGGAAGAGTAGAAATACATTGTGTATCAAGCATAACATGTACAATATGAAGAGAATAACTTATATCATTATTGCATTTAGAAGTGTTAGTATAAGAAATGTTATTATTTTGGCATTTAAATGAAATATAAGAAGAATCACGTCCAGAGTGTAGACAAAAGTATTACAATCAAGCTCACCATGTTTGTACATTCAAGAAGAGTAAGAGAAATATATATATGTTCATTTAAGTCATTTGCACTGTGTATGTCATCATGATGCTTATCACTATGAATTAATTCTAGCTCATTATTCAAAGAATAAGGAAAACCACCGATCAATGTATAAATGGAAAGGAATATAATTCATATGTTATCTAGAAACACTTTCATCATCACTAAAATCTAAAGAATCTACTGACATCATCATCTTCTAGTGGGAAAACTTATGTTTTTTCATTATCACTAATCCAACCATATACATGACCTGAAAAGACAAGGATTAACATCTTGGTGATGATTATAAAGATGAGGTAGAAACTCAATTCTTTCCTTCATAGATAAAGTGTCCTAAGGAAAAACCTGCTAGTAAGAGGTAGTTCCATATTGGGGAGGATGGTCTGTAAATACTATAAGAGAATTAGGATCTATATTAATGATTAAATATTATGTCATCTCGAGGGGAGTATGAGAATGGAGTAACTTTCCTTACATTCTCATATGTGGTATGGACCTGATGAGTGGGATATAACCACCATGATTTTGTAAGGCAAAAAAACAAGTCATGATCAAACACAAATAATAAATGCAAAAAAACCACTCACACATGCACCCTAAGGCATCTCTAGGGTTTTAAAATCAATAGGCCTAACCTATAAAAAATTGGAAATGATATTAGATTAGGTGACTTACTCAATTGAATAGGTTCATCAAAATTTATCAACCCTAATTAAACTAATTATCTCTTTTGAATTGATAATATAAAAACTAATATTATATATGCATTTAAAATTATAATTTCAGATCAGATATAATGAACATACAACCTAGGAATCAATATCTAGAATTAGGAGATACAAGAAATCACAAGTGTAGGCATGGGATAGAAAGACTCACTTAGTTAGTTCATATGAGAATCAGGGTATGTTAATGAGATATTTGAGACTAGAAAAAATCTTGGAAACTGTGAACAAACCCTAGAAAGCTATGTGTTTTTGCCTTCTTAGTTCAGGAATGTACAAATTGGGACAGGCACTAGTACAGTACAACCTGACCCTCATTGTATGGTTTCTGACCATGTATAAAAATTAGGGTTCTATGAAACTTCAGTGATCACTTTTTTGTAATTGTTTGTTGCACCTTTTGAAATATTCAATGTCACATAAAACCCTCAGGTATTCATATCTAAACTTGCAAAAAAAACCCTAGTCTATCTTGCAACACACTAAAACAAACATTAGATAAAACAACTGATAAATTCTTAAGTCAAATCTGACCTTGAGTGGTCACCCCTTTGTGATTTCATTGAGCTGTTGCACTACATTTTAGACTCCATGTAGTTATCCTAGTGCTTTGTGTTTATATGCATGCAATTATCCCTTATCCTAGCTTTATTCCCTTGTGTTTCCACATAGATAACAGTGATAGACTATACTACATCCCAATCAAACCCTTGTGTGTTAATCAGAAACAACTAGATGTATGCCCTATTATGTTGTGTGTACAATATTCAAAAGTGTCTCCTTGACTTTTTCAAACTGGTATATGTGATAGATAGATAGGTGATTTCTATATAGTAAATGCTTACAGTTAGACTTGTATGTGTGTGTGTGTGTGTGTGTGTGTGTGTGTGTGTGTGTGTGTGTGTGAGTTCTTATTGTGAAATTAGGACATTAATGGAGGGAAAGGATGATCCAAAAGATGTAAACCAAAGGTAAAAGAGTGACAAATGGCCCATACATATTAAAAATAAAAAATCAAGGTGGTCAATACTATACACTATGGTCAAGACCAGATGTATGGTCTTGAACCTATTGTACGGTCTTGACCCAAACTTAAATAAAAATAAGCAATAAGAGTAGGATGTCATAGATCTCTATATAAAGGATCAAAATCCAATTAAAGAAGAAAGATGGCAATAGTTTGAGTTCAATTAAGAAACGAAGATAAAAATCAATGAAGGATTGGTGCCACTAAGATCTTGTTTCATAGTACAACACTTGTGTATATATAATTATGGAAAAAGCATAATGTAATAGTGATTTTGTGTAATTTTTTAATGCCTATAGTTTCACAAAAAGACTAATTTTTTCATCCAATGAGATTATGGAAGGAGCCTCTGCTTCTTTATTCTTAAATAAATCAAAATCCATGCTAGTGTACACCTTTCTGGTTTCTGGATTCATCATTCTATAATTGAGTGTCTCATCACTTTACCCTAAGAAGATATACTTTTCTGCTTTCATGTTCATTTTATTTATTTTCTTCTTAGGAATGTGCATACTTGTTTTACATCCAAAAACTCTGAGATGTGAAATTGATGGCTTTCGTCATGACCATGCTTCCTATGGTGTTATCCCATCAAGAGTTACTGTGCGAAATGTTTTTAATATATACACCATCATTTTAGTTGATTTTCCCTAATATATTTTTGTTAATCCATAATCATCAATCATAAATCACACCATTTGAAAATAATATAACATATTTGTAGAGAGATCACAACAAAATGCGAATGATATTTAATAAGATTGTTATGTATATATTCAATACAAAACATACAAATAAATATAGGAATGTTTCCTATAAAATAGGAAACCTTTGATAACAACTCCCCCTATATTTGTGAGTGGTTTTAACCACCACTTACATATGTAAATCTAATATGAATTGTATAATAACAACTCTATAACAATATTACTTACTAATTAGTAACAACTAATTACCATACGGTAAGTAACAATTATGGAGCACTAACATATAATTTCCTAACATTCCCCCCTTAGTGCAAACATGGGGAAAACATATCTTTGTACTTGCACTTGCTTTCATGATTAGGTGATTTTTATTGCAAGATGATCACAAACCCATTATATGGTTTTCAAACGGTTAACCATGAATCGAAAATGGTGGTTTTCAATTGGAGTACCACAAACTGAAAATGAAGGTTTTCAATTGGAGTACCACAAATTGAAAATGAAGGTTTTCAAGTGGTTTACCTACAACCACATCATGATGTGCCAAGTACTATTATTAGCCCTCATCACATCTCACTGCAGGGAATAACAAAAGAAATTCCACATAATTCTACTGCTCATACACACAAAGAAAATGTTGATATAATGGAAATTGAATATTGGGATCATGTTCCTCCCCTCAATGTGAAATTTCCACTTATTCAAACAACAACATTGAAACTGGCACTCTAAAAAACATAGTGGAAAGCACACTACACAAACTGCAAACACACGTCACCAAACCTTCATGGGACCCCATATTTGGTGACTGATGAGAGGTCGTTGATTGACCTCCAACCTCTGTTGCCTCCTACCTCCGGTTGACATTCCCAACTCAACGAATTTGGCTTTTGAGGATCAATGGTTGTCAAGACATCGAGTAACACCAAAAATGCGTCCATAAGACAATTTGTTTTTAATTTTTTACAATATTTTGACTCATTGACTATTTGGCAATGGACCCAAAAATACTTGATAAGGGACTTTGACATTAACGACAATATTTTGACAACTTACATATTTTGAATCTAATAACACAATACTTGACTCTTTAATGGACACAACAATGACTATTTTGACATATATACATATGATGACACTTTACGATAAACATGATAATAGTGATATATAAAACACTTTTACTCTTAATGACATGATTTTTGACCTAGACTCATTTACCAACTCTACTCACTATTGACAAATAATAACCACATATACTATTTAAATTCCTATTTTAAGTAATCCCTCGATATAAAATGAAACAATTAATTTAAAGACTCAACTTATATTCTATTTTAACCACATATACCCTATGAAAAAATCAACCACAACCTTTTCACTATGATAAAAACTTTAAAATCCATCCACACTAGAATATAACTGACAGCGAGGTGAAAAGATGTAGAGATAACAAGCAGATGGTGTGGGAAGATGCTCAGTTACCAGGCGGTCCACCACTCTTTGAAGACATATATATTTAAATCATTCACCTCAATAATTTACAGCCAAACCCAATACAAGCCAATGTAGCTCGTCTGCGTTAGACGTTGTAAATTAGATGCAGGTGATATAACCAATGTTGGGAACCCCGAAATATGTAATCTATATCTATGAAATGTGAGGTAGATTTGATTGCAATAATTTTCTGATCCACTCATAATTATTCCTTTTACCAATAAACAAACATGGTGAATGCATGGATTCATGGAGATTTCTTTGCATTCAATGACCAATCGCGTGACAAAAACAAAGAAACAATCTGCTCCTCTAAAATTGATCAAGCCGCATGTTTTAGATCACAGTAGTTCATCAGATTCACCTAGGAGGACTTCGACAATGACAGGATTATCACATATTATACACGCAGATATGAATTTATCTGGACTCAACTCATATTAGACCAGCTAAAACTCATCAAAATTCCATATATAAATAGGAAAGGAATAAATAAGGCTTTGATGCCATATGAAAAGAATATAGCAGATTTGTAGAGAGATCACACCAAAATGCGAATGATATTTAATAAGATAGTTTTGTATATATTCAATATACAACACACATATAAATAGAGGAATGTTTCTTATGAAATAGGAAACCTTCAATAACAACTCAACCTTATATTTGTGAGTGGTTTTAACCACCACTTATATATGTAAATCTAATATGAGTTGTATAATAACAAATCTATAACAATATTACTTACTAATCATTAACAACTAATTACCATACCTAATAATAATGGAGCACTAACATATCATTTCCTAACACTATTTCCATGATAATACAATTTTTATGTTAAACAAAACCATTTTTATGGAGGATCCATTAGACAATGAATTCTGTGGGTTTTCAAGAATTTTGTGAACTCATTACTAGTTTATATACCCCCTCAATTTAAATGGGTTGTTTTAATTTGATGACTAGTTTCGGTTTCAACAACAACATTAAATCTCTTGAAATTATAAAAGGCTTCATATTTTTTTGTAGAGAAAGTATATCTATATTTTTATTGAAAAATCATTAATAAAGAGCATAAAATTTTGAAACCCAATATGGCTAGGTCTCATTAGTATGCACAAATTAGTGTGAACTAGGTCAAGTTTACCTGGAGCTCAAAATGCACTTTTTAAAAAATGTTCTCGATGGTGTTTTCATGCCAAACCATGTTTACACTTATCTATATTTTTTTGAGAGGAGGAAAACCTCTCACTATGTTATATTAGCAGAATGTGTCAAGATAAACAAAACTCACATGACCAAGTCTTATATGCCACAATTTTTATGAAGTAGTGTCCTTAGCCACAAGGGCCTGATCATCTCTCTAGAAAAATCCAATTGAAACATTTTTCCCACACTAGAAGCTTGTGCAACAATTTGGCAGCTTCATGACTTATATCAAATGAGACACATTTTTCTATCTCCTTTATAGTCAAAATAAATATTAAGATTATGCTCCAATAGTTGACTGATTGATAAAATATATTTAGTTAAACCAAGGACATATATTATAGTAGTAATTGTGGAATTGTGAATTCCAAGAGGAAGTGAAATATTTCCAATACCTTGGACACTTTATGATGTATCATCACCCAAAGAAACATGGTTTTTGGTGGTTGTATCATTCAATGTAAAGAACCAATCTTTGCATCCATACATGTGGCATGTTACATCCAAATCAACATACTAAATTACATTTTGTGAAGAGGGTTCTTTATGGGATTGTGTAGAATATAGGAAGTCCCCATCAATAAATTGATCTTCATGCTCAACAACATTCCCTTGTTACTATGGTTTTTTCTTTTTATTTCCTTTTGTTGTCCCTATTTATTGTTTTTTTGTGCCTATGTGAGTTATTGGTTATTGGGCTTCTCACCCGTAGGTGAGCTCTATTGAAAAGTATTATACCAAAAATCTTTGATTTCATGGCCCTTATAACTACAAATAAGACATTGTTTTTATGTTTATTTTCCTTTTGATTGGGATGCTTGGTTTGCTTATGCGGTGGTTTAGATGATTACATTTGCTTCCTCCCTTTGTATGAGAAGCAATTATTTGATCTTATTCTTCTACTTTTGAGTGCATCGACTCTTTTTATTGCAACATATTAACCAATTTTTCAAAACTTACAATTTACTCAGACACATTTAGTGGCACGGCAAAAAATTTGTAAGAGGGTGGAAGGGCTCTCAATAAAATAGGTATGATAGATTCATCAGTCACTTCTTCTTACAATGAAATAAGTGATTCCCTCAATGTTGTAGTACACCTTAAAAAGGCTTTGATTTTCTCATTTGGTTTGAGTTTAAGTAGTACAGTTGGCTCTAGAGATGAAGAATTGTGTTTTTTTGGCTTCATACACAATATTGAGTTTATCCCATGCTTATTTTAAAGTTTTTGCATCATGGACAGGGAGTTGCACCTCATCAAACACTCCAAATAGTATGATTATTTTTTCTTTTTGGTTGGCTCTATCAAACACTTTTTGTTGAGCAACATCTACTTCTAGTCAAGTTAAGGAGCCATTTACAACTACCCAAATATCTTCAAATTCCAATTGACCTTTGATATTTGTTTTCCAAACATATTAATTATTACCCCTAACAAGATGGGAATTAGGTAGAAAGACCTTGGGAGCATCTTGGGCAATCATTTTGAAGATTGTGAGAACTTAGAGGTTTTTTGATAAAACCCACATTTGTGAAATTGGAGACAAATTTGGAAAAAACAATAGTGCTTATCTACATAAATTACCCCCTTACAATGGATTTTTTTTGGAAAAAAATGATTTTTTTTAAATTTTTGAGGCTTTGTGGCCCTAAATTACTTAACCCCCCTTATATGAAAAAAAAACTACAATTTCTTTAATTTTCCCATAAAAAATGTAAATCCACTCAGATGCAATGAAGAACACCTTACTAGATCCAGGGGACATCTAAGAAAAAACAAGAGCTAAGGGAGAAGAGAGTGCCATTAGGTGGTCAACAAGAGCTATCTAAGGGTTGTAAGGGTGCTTCTAGGGAAAAGAGAAAGTTGTAAAATAAAGGTTATAATGTTAGACAATAAATTTCACTCCAAACACAATTCTTAATAGCCTATTGAAAGTATAACTAAAAAAAATAGACTCATAATGTATCTAAATTTATAATATATCCCAGCTCTATCGGAATTGCTCCCTTAATATTGTTTGAGGACATATTCCAATAACATAATATTGTTTGAGGACATATTCCAATAACATAATATTGCTCGACTCATTAGACCATGGGTGTATTATATAGACATGCTTAATGTGCTTGACAGAACCCTTCCACAATCATCATATACATGATCGACCAACAACACAAAATATAATCTGAAAGAACTTACAAATAAGTAAGGCTTCTAAGCTTCCGAAATTCAAAAGGCATTGTTCCACAATTCAAGAGGCAACATAAAAACTTAGAAAAGCTTCGAGGACAACATATTCCATAAATCTGTCACACACGACCCCTAAACTATGCAAAAAAAACAATTCAAAAAATCCTCTGGTTATTGGCATTTGGATGCCATGGTCTCCAATTATTGTCAGACATTAGAAAGATTACAGAAGAAGCCAAATGTCTACAATCCACTAATCAAGACATGTTTAGCAAAACAGTAAGGGCACTTCCCACAGACTGAAGAGGCCAATTCAACACTCTGCCTAACTCAGCAGTTATAACTGAAAGAAGGAAATTGAGTATCTTCTTTACCTTAAAATTGAGTACCAACCCACAACCAACTCGTAGCTGGAAGTGAAATGAAGCTATCACTAATGTCGTTTCCAAAATGTTGCAGACTGGGAAGGAACCGACTCATTCCATTCACAACGATTGTTTTCTAATGTAGATGGCGTTGGGCATTAAAAATGAGAAATAGGCACAACCCACTGCATTTCTTGCAACACAAGAATCCCAAGTTGAGATTTGAACCTATGCCATTTATTTGGAAGTTATTTCTCTTCTCCCTTGAGGGCAGTATAAGAAGTATATGTACGAACGCTAAGATTTAGAATATTTCTTTTTAAATACTAATCAACCTTTGCAAACTTGATGTTTCTGTTAAGATAAATTGGTCAATGGGATCATTCCCACGTGAAATATGAACCTCTACCACCTAGGAAAACATTATTGTTGTTCATCCCATATCATGTTATAAGAAGTAAAGCTATGGATGTTAAGCGCTAGAAAAAAATACTTTTTAAAGAATTTTCAGACTCTTCAAGGACTTGATGTTTTTGTTCAAGGAAACCATATGAATTTTATTTTATCGTGATTTTTATCGAAGTTCAAGCCATGCTAAATTGAATTTGATAATGACTCATCTATATTTCTACACATACAAAATCAATCACCCATAGTTTCAACAAACACAACTACAAAAGTAAAAACTATCCCTATAACACAAATAACATATACCCTTTTTTGTTTACAAAATGCCTAAAAGAAATGTGGTCTCATGGAATTCTATGATTATAAGATATGCACAAAATAGCTCTAACAATGATGCACTCAAACTCGTTCAGGTAATAAAGAAATTTGGAATGTACCATAACCATTTCAGATTTGTTTATATATAATTGCATATTCTGTCTCATTTTAGTTTCATGGAGAGATAATATGCTGAAGCACTTAGTCATTCTTTCAGTCTACTTTGACCACAACACTTCACATTCACAACATTTTTGAGAGTGAGTATTAAAAAACTTACATGTCTCACTTGCATTTGTATTTAATTATTACACAACTAACTATTATCTAACACCCCTTCTAATGTATTTTGCAACATTTGTTTTGGCTTTAATAGAAAATTAGTATTGTCAATCACACCCCTTATCAACATCAACGACAAAAGTAATAATTGTCTTTTTAAATCAAATAACATATTTCGTTTGGTGTTCACATTGCATTGTACACATGTGATTGCTAGTATATAAACTACTTAAAAAAATTATGCTATTCAAAATTTACACCTTGTCATTGTCTACGGTTTTAAAAAAATTTCACCTATAATATACGGTTAAAATCAAAAAAACGGCCTACAGCATGTCAATTTCCAGGTCTGGAAGGAGGTAAGGATGACAAGGGAAGTGCCTCCTAGGAAAAACACCTACACCTTAAAAATAGGGAGAGAAGGTAATGAAATTATTGATCGGTACGTAAAACTCCAAAATTATGGCAAAACTATTTACTAGCAATCGCATATATGTAGAATGCAATGTGAACGCCGAATGGTATATGTTATTTGATTTAGAGGGATAGTTATTTCTTTCGTAGTTGATGTTGATAAGGGGTGTGATTGATTTTATAAGTGTAGGAATATAGATGAAGCATTACATTTTAAGGTTCTATCTCTACATTTCAAATTTGTTACAAATTCATACATATACATTTGTAAATATTATATCATGACTGGTAGTGTTTTGTAGACTATTTTATTTGGCATTAAACATGAATACATGAAGACTTCCCTATATTTATTCCAAATGTTAACAACTTGTGTCATAATGCTTGCATAGAAAGTAATGGGCTAACAATTTCAACCACTAGTTAGAAAAGTCCATATCCATCTTCCTAATTTTACAATTACCATAAGATTCCCTCATTCATATAAACGTAAAATAAACACGAGTGGGATGATATCCAAGTGATTCATTCAACTTATTGAGATATGAATATTTTTTAATAAGCCTATGTAGAATTCGTTAATGTACCATAGATGTCGATGATTGAATTGTAATAATATATTTAAAAAAACTTTAGAAGTAAACATGAATACAATTGATACATTTGATACTGCTTTGGATTGTGACCATATTTCCTTCAAGAATTTTGTCAAACATTTCACATGCCTTTGCATGCTTCCCCATTTTACATACATATATGTCACTAGAAATATGCTTCAACATTTTGTAATGACATTGAAGACTGAGTACTAATACGAATAATAAGAACCCATAAAAAATATAGAAATAATAGGCTTACGAAAAAGTATTTGCGTAAAGAAAGTTACAGAGGAGTTGCACTATTATCCACTTTCTTAGAACTGAGGATGACACATTTTAATCTGTTGTTTCCGCAGTATCTCTCTTTTTCTAGGGAAAGTGTGAAGCAGTAGTCGTTGCCGATGACATTGCTTGTAATTTCACTAGTTGCATCTTCATCTATAGACAATAGGTGGAGATCGCTAGCTTAAACACCCATGATCGACTCAACTATCTCAATAAAAGTGGTAACTGACTGAAGTTCTCTTGTTGGGTCTTTTAGATTGATCCTGAGTGCATATCTATAATCATAGTTCTGAACTTGTACATTGCAACTCGAACAGAACCATGAACCATTACCATTCTCTCTCACCTTTTTCCTGCATTGTTTGTCACCATTTTGAAGAGGACATGCCTTGTCAAAAAGTTGTCCATGTTGATATTTGTGATTTCTGCACTAATCATGGCCCATTAATTTCTCTCAGTGTTCCCTATCTATAGTACCTCCGAAATCGTTATTACAGAGGTCAACTTTTTTGGAGGGCCCATAAATTGGCTTGTGATAGAGGGTACCGAAAGGGAGTAGTCATCAGAATCAACCCAACCATGAAGTGTATTTGTTTATGAAATTAGAGGGTTGACATAACATTTGGTTCTTGAAATAGTGTCAACTGAGCTTCCATTGAAACTGGAGATGGGAGTAACTTTCAAGGCAAGGACCAGAAGAGGCGGTATAGAAAGCATGTCTTCAAGTTCATTGCTTATCTCATCTAAGTGTTGTCCCCACAATGTGACACTTACACTGAATCCCAACATGTCCTTTAATTGTAGTGTTCTTCTCTTTGTTTCATACTTGTCATGTCAACAATTTGTTGAGCATGGTGACATCGTAAGAACAATGTCAATCAAATCAAATGTAGAAACTTCAACACTTGCAGGTATGTCCTTGATTTTGGTGAAGTGAAAGTGATGGGAAGGTATTGTATCCTCATTTTCTATGAGTGGAGATATGGTTGAGGAAAGTTACAGGAAAATCTCCAAAGCATTGTTTAAATGGTTGTAACATAGCTTTGCATCGGAAATCCTCGTAATCCTCCCATTGGAAATTGTATATAGCTTCCCATTTTCAATATGCTCATAGAATGCTTTTGTGACCTCATTAAAACCAGTGATGTTGATTTCCCCTTCTTCCTGATCCACAAAATCAAACCCAAACATGGAACCATCTCCCCTTGCATTGTGATATTCATGAAGGGTTGTTTTTGCTAGGGCATGACCATGTACGGACCACATGCACATAGATGTATTCAATCCACTTATTTTAGTTGGTGTTCTCGCTAAATATTTGTTAACCTAATTGGCACTTGCATCTGTTTGTGGAAACTGACTCTCTTGGAGAGCATTTGTTGGTAGTTGGGTTGAAGCACTGATTATCAAATGTTTTTCGACAACAACATCCATTTCAATGATAAGAACAGTCCTGCAGTGGAAAAGAAAATCATGATAGAATTAGAATTGAACAACAGATGAGAAAAACAAACATTAATAAATTATAATTAATATAGGGAGTTTATATAGATTGGTAATTGAGTGGGAGATAAAGTTTACCGTTCACTTTTGATCATTCTAACACATTATTTGTGTAAGCACACAATGGAGCCTTCTTGTATTGATTTTTCGGTTACATTACTTGAAAATTTGGAGGGTAGAAGTGTTGTCTGAAAATGTATCCCATCTGAAAGGTCAACATGATGTTGGGCAAGCGTGTTGAGAATGGACCTTAGGGAGGACAAGTGCAATATCTGAAATGTGGGGTGAACAATGGAACCACCTTCAATCAATTGAGAAATGCCTTCGTGTGTCAAAGTTATTTCCATGAAAACTAAAAGATGCTCGAGATAGTGGGAGTTCTACAAATGTATGGTGGAAAATGTAAACTTTTAGTGCAATCAAACATGAAATGAAGGATGTGTTCAAGAAAGCATGCATTTGTAAAAAATGAGAACCTTTAAAGTTTTCTTCCTTTTTCATTTATATTTTCTAAGAAGCGCAAACATGAAGTCTAACCCTTTAACAATTCAATATGCAAAAAAGTGATATAATGTACAAAAATTTGCATGAAAATAACAAAAAATTGCATGATTCTTTCTTGGCATTTTAAAATTGTATGTATTTGTATGTAGATATAATTAGGAACACATTAAAAATGCATTGTTGTTAGTTTACATAAAGAAGAGAGCAATTGTATAAAGGAAAGACATAATGAAGAACACATTAAAAATGCATTGTTGTTGGTTTACATAAATTAGCGAGCAATTGTATAAAGGAAAAATTGAACACATATGTTGAAAATTTATATTCTGTCTTCCATATGTTCCGCCGCAACATGTACATACATTTATTTGAAACAAATTACAAATTATTATGTTAAGCAAATAAAATGGAAAACAATAAGAACAATATGTAAACTTGAAGTGAGAAAGTAACACGTGTCCTTGAATATTCACCTATGCTACAAATAGAGTATGGCGACAGACCAGTGCATGTTGAAAGCTTGGCTTCAGACAATTTATCTCTTGTACCCAAAATTGGATATGGAAATTCAGGGAGCTTGGTTGTCATATAAGGCCAAGAACGGGGAAGGAATGGTTCAGTGTCCGTGGTTTCTAATATGAATACCTAGGTGGTGCCAAATGTAGAGGAATTGAGGTTTGCTCTTGCGAAGAGCCTGAAACGCTACAAGGACTTAATTGTGTTGCATCCAAGTTGCCCCACACTTGAGCCTTAGGGTAGTATGACTGTGTCTGTGGATACAGAAACTGATAAAAGTGGTAGAAAGCACAAACGACCAAGGCCCACAAGACCTAGGTCGGTGATCCAAAATCTAACAATGACAACCTGTAAATATGACCTTAATATCATTTTAAAAAGTTTAAATCGAAGCTCTAATTCACAAACCATTAAAACACTAATTCCGACCTCAATTCTCCAATATTCTGGAGCTGAGAGGGATACTTTCAAAAGTAAATAACAAAAAATAGAAATATGTATATTAAGTATCCAAAATTATATACAATCACTTTTAAGGCACATGAGATCAAATGAATTTAGCCAATTGACTATGAATTTAAATGCATACATGCAAAATTTGATTTAATGCAGGGGATTGAATGGAACTTGGAGAGCCTGAATAATGAAATTATAGTGTTAGTGACCAATATTTAAAGGTTAATGTATGCAAAAGCTATACAATAAAATTTAAAAATAGTAAAGTCAAAGCAACATGCAAAATCAGAAAAATAAAATTGCTAGAAAAATAACTTTTTTTGTTAAAAATAGCAAAAGCAAAGGTTAATGCATGCAAAAGCTATAAAATAAAATTTAAAAATAGTAAAGCCAAAGCAACATGCAAAATCAGAAAAACAAAATTGTTAGAAAAATAATTTTTTTGTTAAAAATAGCAAAAACAAAAGTGTTAAAAATAACCAAACCGTCATTTAGGCTGTCAAATTTGACACAATCCCATGAATGTCCGCAAAGCCCTTTCCCATAAGAGTAACGCCTTCGGCATAAAAAACATAATACCTATTTATATATGTATGAACAGATTATACATATATCTATAAAAATTACTGGGATTTACAGCGTAAACACTCAACCACCCACATGATGAGCAAGAATTTCTGATTTTCAACAGCAACACAGATTATTATAGTGGTGTTAGTCATATAAGATAGCTACATTTGGTTGGAAGGAAGAATCTAGGGACATGAATTTAGGGCAATTGCACTTCAAAGATGTAATGGAACTGACTAAGAGATACTTAGGTCATATAAAATGTAGTTTAACAAGGACTACATAGTTTTTGGATATAATTTGACACATGGAAATATAAACTTTATGTTGACACTCTTTTTAATGTTATTATACTGCCGAAGGCAGATAATATAGCCTTCAAGAAACTAATTAATTATTTATGCTTTGTCCAGTGTTATTTTGCCAAGTGTTATTTACTTTTTTAATATAAAGTTTTATAAAAACAAATATATATATTTTTTTTTACAAAATCTTTAATTCATTTTTTTGATTCGCTGAATTATTTTTGTAAGCATATTAGCTATTTTTCAATAGTAAAAACATCTATTTTTCTTATCAACCAATATAAAAATGACATGTGACAAATATTTAGTTTTTCTATAGTTTGGACATTAGCCAATTTTCTTGAGAAGTCTTAAATGATTTTTGCATTGAATGCTCATTGGACACATCATTGTACTTGAAAAGTGTCATTGTTTTCATTATGATGGCATTAATAATTATTTTTGTTTTATTTAACATAAATTCTCATAAATATAAATATTTATTTGATTTTTTACAAAGTCTTTAATTCAATTTTTGTAGTCATATTAAAAATTTATTATTAGTAAATAGATATTTATCTTATTAACCAATTTAAAAACATGTGGCAAATATTTAATCTTTCTATAGTTTTAACATTGCATTTTTTAAAATCAGTCTTAAATGATTTTTGACTTGGATGTTGATTGGACACACCATTGTACTTAATGTGTCATTATTTTAATTTTCATAACATTATTAATTATTTTTACTTTGTCCAATCTTATTTTGCCAAGTGTCAATTGTTGTCTTTAACATAAAGTTTCATAAAACTAAATGTTTATTCTTTTTTACAAAATCTTTAATTCAATTTTTTGATTGGCTAAAATATTTTTGTAGTCATATTAAATACTTTTTATTAGTAAAAAAACAAATTTTCTTATTCACTTATGTTATTTTTTCTTCGCAAATATGGTGTCTTCGAATTTTTGGATCCCGAAGTAGATCTTGAAATTTAAATGTGCAAATTAGAAACATATATTATGTTTACTTTCCCTATAGTGCAAAAAATGGAGATTTGTGGCGAAGAGATAGTAAGGCTACTACGAAATTTGTACATATATCCATGAGGATCTATATCTAATTCATAATTTTTTTGTATTGATATTACATGACAATATTTTCCTATTAAATTTATATTCTTCCACCACGAACTTGTAGCCTTAAGACAATAGCTTCAGAAAATGGTCTTATTTTGACAATGCAAAATACTTGTTTGGTGTGCCTTTTCCTTTTCTTCTAAGTTTTGAACTTTCTCCCTAGTGGGAAGCAACAAAACCCTCTATCACATTTCTTAAAGTTTACCATGTCAAACTTTCGTGTTTATTAAACACTTCTAAAAGGCCCCCATGCAGTAGTTGAGCTTATAGATTACTCTGATACCTTGGAACTCCAACATCCACTAAAATGAATTTTGGGCATGATCTTTCATTTAAGGTCTCTGGTCCCAACTAAGACGAAGCTTTTCCTTGCTTGCACATCTAAAATCTTTGCCCAACACATCTTTTTCTGTAAAATTCATTGCAAAAGTAAAATACTTTTACTTTAGCACTTCTTGACAGTATATGCCATTCATGTCCTTGTTGAAGTTTTGTATTAATCTTATAATTAAGATGACACATAACAAGACTTTAATGTTTGTTCGAGAGAAATTTTGTTACCCGTAGTGCATGTATGTATAATGTAAGCAATTTGGCTACAAATAAAACTAATTGCAATCAAGGTACAAGGTGCATTTATTTTCAGTATCGGTTTTTACGTCGAAGGCATTGTCTAAGGGAGATTCAACTTGCCAAATCTGACAATGTGCAGGAGTCAAACGGATGAATGAATGAATGAAAGGAAAACGCTGCCCAGACACGGCAAGACAGACGAGTGTCGAGAGCAGGAGAACATTTCTCATGAATTCGATCACAAGGATTTCTTCCTTGCTGCAAAAGCAGAAACATTTTTTCCTGGCAGACCTTCACTCGACAATGTTTATGGGAAAATAATGTCTTCTTACAAAAAAGAGTTGGTAAGAAGGCACGAAATCCTTAAAGCTGACAATTTTTAAGTGATTGGGAAGTTCAGTTGTTGATCATATACCTACAGATTTGTGTGTTGAAACGGAGGCTTTGCTCACTGAAATTTTTCATGAGTTCAAACCTAGGATTTCATTAGGAAGCCCATAAATTGTTTTTGGTTCTGTGATAATGGTGACCTGCCCATCGACGACGATGTCTTCGGCCATAAAGCCTTCAAACTCTGCTCATGTTGTGTAGATTGCGGCCATACGGGTAAAAGAGTCGCTCCCCACTATACACGTTGATGCTCGCAACTTCTACAGCAATGTCACGTAGATGACTTCATGGAATTGACGATGGTTTAGTGATTCACATTTTTATTCCTATGTTTACTTTATCAAAATGGTTTATTTGCACAAAATTTCCCATGAGTTTATTGGTTGATTGAAAATATTTGTGTTCACTAAAATTAAATTGATCGCCTATCACAATTGACTTTGCCTTAAATAAAATTTTGACTAATGGGTTTCAACTTTTGATTCAAAGTAATTTTTATTATTATATATTTTTAATTTCGTTGAAGTCAGAAGTATTTCCATTCATTTCTTCACCCTGTCTTACAATTTAAATTTCGTCGAATCAAAAACTTTAACATCGAAAAGTTAAGGCTGCATATAAAATCTACCTATCACTCATATGACCAATCAATGTATGGGTTCAATTATTGACGATTGTTTATGCATCATGTTTTTCCTACAATTACTCAAGCTTACACCTTAAAAGGGGGGTTACATAATGTTATAAGATGCAAGCATTGCGATCAGGTTTCAAATTTGGAACTTTTTGCAAATCCCCCATTTTATATTTTGGACCCTTTAAGCGTAATTTTTACCCATGCAAATAGTACAAGTGAAATCAAGACTATAAAAGTGAAGCACATATAGAAGGTTTTATTTGGGAATGAAGGATTTGAGTTGTGGAATAAATGTGGGACTAGAGCCACTCCACATATCCACGTGTTTAAAGTGTCTCATGAGATATGCAAGTGAATTCCCATTACATATACATGCATTCTAAATACCCCAAAAACATAAGGGATGACATTTTCAACAACTATTGACATTAACAATATTGATGGACCATTTTTTGCATTATTTAGGAAGGAAGAATTTGAGTTGTGGAATAAGTGTGGGACATGCAGGAATTTAATTTCCTTCATCCAATCAAAACCCTTGACATTCTACAGATATATATATAAAAATGGCAAATCCAATTTTTTTTAGTGGTCCATAGACAAGCTAGCAATAAACCCTAATAAAAAATTTCCATGAGAACAATACCATGGAATTCTAGGGCCACTCCACATATCCATGTCTCTAAAGTGTCTCCTGAGATACATAAGTGAATTCCCCTTACATATACATGCATTCTTAATACCCCAAAACCATAAGGGATGACATTTTCAACAACTATTGACATTAACAATATTGATGGACCATTTTTTGTCTTATTTGGGAAGGAAAAATTTGAGTTGTGGAATAAGTGTGGGACATGCAAGAAGTTAATTTCCTTCATCCAATCAAAACCCTTGACATTTTTTAAGAACTAGGAAAAAATAATTTAAATAAGGAGTGCGTACTTAGGCGCTAGATCAACTCTATAGAAGGCAAGACTGCCTCTTTATCAAATATTTTCATTCATTTTATGATTTAGGTTATTATTTATCATAAATTCATTAAAAAACTCCTCTAATTCACATATGCATCTACCACAAAAAATTTTTTTTATTGTTTTTTCTTAGTGCAAATATCTTAGGTCGACTGCATGGGAGAAGATGTTTCAAAGAAAACAATGTTTTTTGTGATTGCTTGTGAAAGTTCCATCTGGTAATGGAAATGTTTATCTTGCTTGAAAAAATCTTTCAAATCACTTAGTATACACATGCGTTGGAGCTTATACATATATCTCTTAAATATGTTCTCCCAAATAACAATAACCCATTCTTAGAATGAAGGGTCTCGCAACATGAAAACAATGGATCAAGGTGGAGCTTAGAGAGCTCGTATCCCACCATAATCAACCTGCAACTCACCTTCTTTCTCTCAATTTGTAAGATCTCTCAAAGCTAAAATGAGAAAAAAATTATAACAGTGCCTCCATATTTGGGTTATGTTAATAAAGCTAGCATAATCTCTAAATGTAGAGACAAAAGACCCTATTTACAAAAATATTTTTCTTTTATAAAGTGAACAATTTTTTTTTTTATATTAGATCCAGTGTAGGAGGAATTTCTTGGGTGAATCTATGTGAGAATTCAAGAACGAGGATCAACCAAGATGGTGCACACATCAAACAAGTTACACTCGAACGACAGTGTGACAAAGTTCCATGTAGTAAGCAAGCATTCAACCATGAAAATGTGCATGAAAAATAAAAGGGTCTACTCATTCTCCTAGATCAAAAAAAGGGTACAAATAGGAGTGTTGTGTAACTCTAATGGAAGACCTATCATACCTCCACAAAGGGAGAAGATGAGTTATAATCCAGAAATGGAAATTAACTCTTATATGAAGTACATACACACACTGACATGTATGATGGAATTTATGATAGAATTATTCTTACCCCCTAAGACACCAAAGACCTATGATCTCACCTAAGTGAGATGATTCGCCACTTGATTTAGAAAATTACCTTGAGATGTTAAGACAATTACCCCTCACCAAAACCACCCATCATTGTAACTTAAGATGAGGTGGATAAGTTAGTAGTGAGAAATAGATCCTAGTATCTACACCTTAATAAGGTACCCATATACGAACAGTAAGGGTCTCAAGTAATGCAGGAAAAACCAAATAGGAAAAAAATCAACTTATAAGAGATATATGATTCCCCCAAAACAACCTAATAAATATGCATCAAATGGGTTCCAAAAAATAAAATCCTGATGAGGTACCCACATACAAACTGTAATATTTCTAGAAGAATAAGAAGAGAGAAGAGGGGAAGAGAGGAAGGAGATGTGAAGAGACCTCACAAGATAAGAAGATGTGAAGCCTCATTGAGGGCAACTTGATTTTAAAATATTTAACTCTATGAAGTCTTCTAAGAAGAGTTTTGATGATATGGTCTTCTACTTGTAGACTGAAGAAGATCCATCCAAATAGAACAATGTTCTAGCCCTTAAGAAGGGAAAAAATGGAGTACTGGAAGTCTTCCCACTCGTATGAAGGAAACCAAAGGTAGAAGTATGAATAAATTGTAATTTGGTCCACTAAAATGTGACATAGATCTAAAAATTAAGTGTAAAAGAACCAAAGGTAATGCCATGAAAGTAGAACTATCAGAGTGTGAGAGAGGAACATCCACTCAAAAGGATGCCCAAGTGAAGTGAAGAAAAAGTAACAACCCCCACAATAGTAGAAAGAGGATCCATAATAGAGTGGATCATGATGGATCCAAAATAGTGGAAATGTCATCTCTAAAAAGGGGTACTCCTAATAAAGGAGATAAGGCTCCTCTGAAACACCTACCAAAAAAATATAGAAAGAAGAGACAATGAAGGTCTGGTGATAGATACTAATACTCATCCCAAAAGGGTTTCTCGAACAAATAGAAGAAAAATGTTCTAACATGTATGAATCATCAACACATGAAAGGATGATTGGAAGAAGCCTCACACATAGAAATGCAAATGAGAAGTATGAGGCTTGGAACAAGACTACCTAATGTTTGATGGGAAGTGATGAGGTTCAACATTCTCTGAAAGGTGGTCAGTTGAAGGAGGAGAGGATTCCTCATCAATACTCTTGTCATCAAAACTAGAAAGATAATCCTCATCATCAGGGATAGGAACAAGAAAAATTATGTCAGTAGAGTTTTCATCACATGAAGAAGGAGAGGAGATACCGATATCAGTAGGAGAAGTAGTAGTGACAGCCTATGAAGGGTATCCAAATAATAACTAAAGAATGTTCCAAATAGTGTGAGGACTATATGAGTGTTCCACATGAAGGTGGAGAGGCTTGGAGACATGTATCAACAAGTAACCAAGAACATGATCACACTTGTCGATCCAATCTTCAAGATGATAAGGATTAATGGGTGTAGGAACTAGCCGATACATAAAGGGATAAAGACCCTCGTGAGTAAGGTAACGTTCCATAAAAGCACACCATGATGTATAATTCTCTCTACCAAGAAGAAGTGTCAGAGGCTGAGAAGTAATTTTGTGAAGCTCAAGTATGGAAAGTATATCCTCCATAGTGCATCTGCAAAAAGAGAAATTAGTGTAGAAAATTCACAATGAACAAACATGCTCAAATGGACATCATGGAATCAGCCAAAAATGCATTGATAGAATGTAAGAAAAGAAGGGTGCGAGAATAGACACAAGGATGCACAACGTCAAACTCTACTGAGAATGCATCTGCATGTAATTACAACACCCAAGAACAATGACAACCCCCCAGTTTGAGACAATTTATAAGTAGTGTGTTGATTATAATAAGTTGTGTCCGTGCCATGTGAAACCATTGACCACTCACCTTGCAGTAGGCAAAGAATCATGCAAGAGTGAAGGCCACAATAAGTTTCAGTCGGAAGCAAGGAACAACACATAAACAAGCACAAAAGGGCGTAAACAAGGAACAAGGAGAAAAAATAGAGTTTGGTGTGAGAAAAAACATCTCACGTCACATAAGGGGATATTTTTTCGCAAGGTTGTGGCGGATGCACTCACTAGCCCGCAAGTGAAGAAGAGCACTACAATGCAAAAATGACTCAAAACGAGTCAAAAGGGGCCCAAAATGCCAAAAAATGGCTCCAAAATGTGCAACAAACCACTTGAAAATGCCAGAAAGGGCTTAAAATAGGACATACACACTCTAAAAAGGCTACACACTCCTATAAAAATTTCAACAAAAAAACACCCAGTAACCCTAGTTTTAGAATAATTTTCGCCCAATTTTGTTTATTTCTCCAAAATAGAAAAATCTTAAAAAATAGGTCAGGCATTTAAAAAAACCAAGATTACCTTTTAAAATAACCTCCTAATAAGAATTAAATGACCAACCTTAAATGTTAAATTAGATCCTAAAATATTAAGACCTAATTAATTAAAACACCTTCATTATAATTAATTACTAAGCCTTATTTAAATAAAAGCATATATAATTTAACCTAGGCTTATAAATTAATAAGTTAGTTTAAGGTTAATAATTTTACAAAGCTAAAAAAAAGGAGGTTTAGGCTTAATTTTGGGAACCAAGGAGGGAAGGGTTAGTCAAGCGGGATGGGCTCAAGGAGGTCCAGAGGAGGAATGAGTTTGGTAGTTGAGGGACAAGATCTTGCATCCGAGGTAGGTGGGTGAGTAAAAGGAGGGGACTTTGGGAAGCAAGGTGAGAGGGTGCACGAAATGGTAGTGGAGATCTAAGCGAGGAGGAGCACATGAAATGGCTCGAAGAGTCATACATGATAGGACTTGGTGGGAGACAGAGAAGGTATAGAATGCTTGTGAGGAACTACAATGGCAGTAACGAGACAAGTTGATGCAACGAGTGCGAACATCGAGCTAGAAGGTCATAGGCATACGATATCAACAGTAATTGTGAGATAAGTATATAGGTTAAGAATGGCCAAAAGGGAACATGGTAATGGCAACACAGGGAAGGATGTGGTTCAGAGGGTGAGGAGAGATGATCTTGAAGGGTCCAATGAAATGAAAGGTTTGCAAATGACTGGTAGGGAAGAACACATACACGTAAGGGGCATGGAATAGGGTATGAGACATAGAATGAAGGGACGAAGTCCACATAGGTCAAGTGCAGGTTTAGATCACGAATGAGGAAAACACTGGATCTTGACAAGGCAACTCGCCACATAAAGCTAATCAAATAGGTGCAACATGGGCACAAGTTGTGCACAAAAGCATGCTAAACCAAGCAACAGGGTGAGCCATTGAGTCAATGAAAACCCAAACTTGCCAACACGCCAAACATGAGAAAACAACCCAGGATCAAAACATGAGCTAATCCAAGCTAAATACACAACCAAGGAACCCACGACAACTCCCAGATGGAGCAACCAATGTAAAACACAAAACTCACCAGCACAGAGCCAACTTGACTCGCCAAGTTGGGAGGGGTAGCTCAGCTTGTAGTGATGGGAAAGCTCAAGGGATCTAAAGGAGCTGGAAAGGAATAGGAGATTGGGTGAGAAGAGGGACAATAGTGCAGGGGTGAAGACAACAATGAAAAAACAACAAGGAGGAGAGGCTAAAAGTAGGAAATCCATATAAAATTTCAAAAAACTGAATTTTTTTCCAATAAAATAACAAACCATAAATACCTCCAAAAAGAAATTTTTCCACCAAATGTAGTTGTAGCCATGGCCATATTTGGCGAAAAACACCTGAAAGACCCAAAACTCCAAAAGCACTTGCACATGCACCCACAAACCAGCAAAACTCCATGAAAACTGAGATAAACCAAATCAATGCAAGTAAAGCACAAATGAGAAAATGATTACAAAGCTTGCACATGAAACACGTTAGAACACAAAATCGAGAGTAGTAGGTAATGGAAGATAGAGAGTGATGTGGATCCCAACAATGTGCTCTGATACCATGTGAGATAATGTGAGAATGAGGATCAAGTAGGATGGTGCACACATCAACCAAGTTTCACTCTAATGATAGTGTGAAAAAGTTCCATGTAGTAAGCAAGCATTCAACCATGAAAATGTGCATGCAAAAGAAAAGGGTCTACTCATTCTCATAGATAAAAAAAGGGTACAAATAGGAGTGTTTTGTAACTCTAATTACAAGACCAATAATACCTCCACAAGGGAGAAGAGGAGTTACGTTATAGAAATGAAAATCAACTTATGTGTGATGCACTGATGTGTATGACAGAATATATGATGGAATCTGTCATACCCCCTAAGACACCTAAGACCTATGATCTCACCTAAGTGAGATGACTCACCACGTGATGTGGATGATGCCTCGAGATAACAAGGAAAATATCACACACCAACAAGATCCTCCTTTCCCAGTGTCAAATAAAAAATCTTGATAACTACCTCAATTTTTTTTACAACTCCTATAATCTCCAGGATCAGCAAATGAGCTCCACTAAGATCCTATGCAACCAATTTTGAGTAGCAATCGAATTGGGTGTGGGTAGGGATTAGGGTTGGGAGGAAGTAGGAAGTATTATGGATATCTTGCTACTCAAACCTCTCCAAAACCTCTAGAATAGTATTAGAATATCTCCCTACTATGGTACCAAATATTGACATAAGAAATATAGAGCTTTATTGATTATCGAAGATTGAATTACAATACACATGAAATAATAGTAATTCTTATAAGAATTATATTGTCTTATAAATATCTACATAAGGTGGATGAGATATCTCCTGGATGATGGAAGATATGCATAACTAACATATTTCCCTTAATTTCACTTACAAGAAAGCATCATATAAGTAGTATTCTAATAACCCACAAAATTAGGGATAAATATAACTAATACTAGACAACTAGACATAAGTTGAAAAAATAATATTTTAACTTATTACATTTATTTTAATAATTCACCCATAATGAATTATGTGTTGATGCAAGATCATCTCGTAAATAATCAATTTGGATCTTCTTAGGTGTTTAGGGTTGTCTAGGGTCCACTTGAGATGGTCATAACATCTACTAGTCCATTTGGACTCCTTAAGCAAGAATAAGGAGTTTCCCTCCAAATTGTAAAATTTGAAGATTTGAATAGTTCTTAGGAATTTTATAGGTTTAGATGGTTGTGAAGGTTCAATAAAAATATGTATATGGGGACATGAAACATGTACACACTTTAAACTAAGTCCTTACTAACCACACAAGTCATTATTTAACTATGGAGGTTCTACCATGGTGAGTTAGTTAGTAGAAAACCTAAATACTCTTTATTCCTTTGTATTAACATGAGAGAATTTGAATTGGGACATGGTATGAGGTGTGGTAGGAGGTAGGAAGAAAAGGGAAGTCTTTGTATTAGAGTCATTTTGACTCAAGAAGCTTTGTGACAAAAGGAGCGTGATAGAATAAATAGTTTCTTGAGTATTACATGGAAAATGTGATGATTGTAATAATTTTGTGAAGAAATATAATTTATTATAATATATGTGAGTATTTCTATAGGGTTGGATGTATGAGATGGTTTATGGAAGCCAAGAAATTGATTTGAAGATGTGATCATGTCAATAAGATAGTCATTTAAAAGCATTTCATACTATGTTTATTAAGGTAAGAAAAATGTGACTTGAAGGTTTAGAACCATTTTATGAATGTTCAAGGGTTTATCAAGGGAAGAGTGAGTGGTGTACATTTTCATAAGAATGTGAATAGTCTAATAAGTGACTAACATTTGTGATAAAAGCAAGAGAGTTCAAGAAAAATTTATAACTTTTTGATCAAGTGATCCTACGTTGGAGGTAAATGGCATAGTGGTTAAGAGAACTTTAATTGGATTTCAAGTATTCAAAAAAATTCAAAAAGATAAAACAAAATAAGACAAACAAGAAAATATTCTCTTGATGTAGAACTCTGTTTGAGGGTCTTGAAGCCCGATAATTAATGAAACAAGTAAGAACTTGATTTTAGTTTGATATTCTCCGTTCTAGGGATCTTGAGAGTAAGAAAAGTGTTTAATGTCAAGAATAAATAACTAAATATTGTTATAAGTGAACTACCTAAGGAGTTTTAAATATTTTCAAGGTGTCCAAGAAGGACCAAGACAGTAGAAAATAATTTTTCTAGTTAAAAATGGTAAAGTATAGTTTCAACAATGATCATGCACAACTTGAGGATTATAAGGTATACATAATTGGAAAGTTAGTAATTTCAATAATTTAAGAGGTTTGTAGAATCATGGTAAGTCTTGATAAAACATCCACAAGTTTTGAGAAGTCATAAACTCATTATACAAACCCTAAACGATAAAAGAAGAAAATAAATGCATGCATAGTTTTGAAAGTAAACTTGTGACAATCCTATTTCTTGAAGTGAGACAATATTTATAGGGGTAAGTTTGTAAGAAATTGTTGTCAAAATTTGTAGGGTGTTGAAAAAGTTAGTGAAGGCTCTGACAAATGGGAAAGGAGTTCTTGAATAAGCCATTCAATAAGCAAATATATGATTGTCTTATCGCAGTCAAGAGGCTAGTGAGAAGCTTGAAGAGCATACAAGCCCTTGACAGAAAATGATATGAACCAAGATACATGATGGATTTTAGGAAGATGTGTAGGTAAAGAGATGAGAAGTGATTTATAAACTTAGAAAGCCAAGGAAGTGTCAAAATAGAGTCAAGTAGAGTGATAAAGCTCAAGACAAGCTAAGAAGCCTAAAATCCCAAAACTTTTAAAACAAGGATAGTGATGGTATAAGGGTGTTTTGAACCTTGATAATAACTTGAATATGTGAGCTATAAGAGATTCAAGGTGTTTTAAATGTGGAGAATCTAAGGAAGTAATAACTCCCTAATAAATGACTTGAAACCCTAACTAGACTTATTTGAAACTTAGTAAAATGGAGAACATTGAGTTGGGAGATTTTTACAGAGGGTTAGACCATGAAATTTAATTTGAATAAGGATGAGGGTAATGGGTATCTAGAATCATAGTTATTTTTTCTAGAAATCTTGTGGATCTCTCCAGACACAGCGGTTTGTGTGCAAATAAGGGTAATTGAAAGAGCTAGTTAATGGTAGAATGATAATATGTTTGCATGTGATCAAATTAGGTGATGAAACTTTTTAGAAACTTGAAGGATAAAAATGGGTTCCTAAAAATCTTACCAGTGAAGAATAAGTCTCTATATTTTGTAATTTTCATCAAAATATGTCATTTTTAGGGCAAGTAGCAAAATGAGAGGTCTACAAGGTAAGTAACTAAAGATGATTTTTTAAAACTTGGTGAACTGGTTGAACATGTTAGTGTGAGTGATTTAAGTAGTTTAATTTTTTTTTTTAGCCTTTGGTACAATATTTTGAGAGAATTTTATGTTTTGAGCAAGAATCAAAATTCTTGGGATATACTTGAATTGGCATAATTTTATGTTTTTACAAAGTATTGTTCTAACAATTTTTATTGGTTAAGTTTGGTGATGACCTCTACATCATTTGGTATCAGAATGGGTGTTTTATCTTGAAGAATTTTAGAAGTGAATAAGATAGTGAAAGAAATCATAGCCTTGTGAAGGATTGAAAGAGAAAATAAAGAAGATGGAAGAGTTCTCCAAGGTGTAACAGACTTGGGGGTTGAAGAAAAAAATAAAGTTGTATCAAAAGACCAGGTAGAAGTCCTTGGTGAGGTACTTAGTAGAAGCAAAGTGACATTGATCCCTTAAAAGAAGAAAAGAAAAGAAAAGTCAAAAGATTAGGTGTGCAAAAGAACCTAAGTGATACTTGAACAAGGTGAAAAAGACTTGTTGGTAGAGAGAGAGAGAAATAGCAATAAAACAAGAACTATGGGTTGAACAAGAGCTCAAAGAGCTTAGGAAATATGTGGAGAAGTTATAAGAATTGATGAAACCTACAAGCATGGTGAAAGAAAATAGTGAAGTTGGTTTTTTGATGAAAAGAGGTGCTAAGTTGCCTATAGAGATCATTGTGAAGAAGAAACAAAGAATGTAGTTGAGAGAGATGATAAGAAAGGAATAGAGGAAGCTAAATAAAGTAGATAGGAATAAAGGTAAACAAGAAGAAAAAGTAATTAAAGAGGCGGTGTATGAAGAAACTCAAAATTGGATGATGAAGAAGTGATATCAAACTTTTTAGCTTGTCTTAAGCACGATAAAAATGAAGTGATTTTCAAAGATGAAGGAGCGATCATTGATGGGGTTACTCATGAGGATTTTCTCTAACTTTTCCTTTAATGTGTGAATGAAGGTGTTGTCACTTACCCAAAAAAATGTGTAATTTTTCAAAAAAAAATAAAATTGGTTAAGTGACCCCTTTGTCAAAATTGTTTTTCTTGGTGAAGTCCCGAAGAATAGAAATGATCAAAACTGTTAGTCATTTTAAGTGTTTCAGGTCATTTCCTTTGTATTTCAATGATTTCAGATTTTTTAGGAGCAAGTGGAACAGGTTCCTCTGGGTCTTCAGTTCCCCGCACCTGCGCTTTTCCTGCAATTCTCTCTTATGCAGAATTTTCAATCTCTCAAGGAACTATTCTTAAGATCCTTTATTTTCCCACATTCATTTTGTTTTGATAAGATGTTTGTATTACGGCATTTTTAGAAGTTTTGGTTCCTCAAGCCCCTTGTTCCTTGAAGCCTTGTGATCTCTGAATACCCACTTTATCTACACTAGTCACTTTATCCTTTGTATTTTGGATAATTCAGACATTCACAGAACTCACAACCCTTGTTCCACCAGAGCCTCCATTCCTTGCATCTCTTTGTTCTATGCACTTGTTCTCGATACAAAAAACTCTTTGCTTTGAGTTCACATTATTTTTCCATGTATTGCGAAAACGTAAGTATTTTAAGACCCTGTGACCCTTGTTCTTTTTTATCGTGTGTTCCTCGCAAGCCCAACCTATATGTATTTTCTTTGTCTATTTTTGTTGCGGAGTTTTTAGATATTTGCAGCCCTTGTTCCTCTCAACACCTTGTTCCCCACAAGCCTACATTTTCCACACTTGAAAGCCTTTATTTATATTGTGGGTATCTCAGATGTTGTGAGCCCTTGATCCCCTTGTTCCCTCAGGCCTTTGTTTCCCTACATCTCCGTCATATCCACAATATAAAGGAAAAAGTAAGTAAATTGTTCTGTGAGCCTTTTTGTTTTCCATAGTACACTATAAACCCTCAAATTGACCATTTTCTAAGTCATTCATCCAACGGAAAAGATATAAAAAGGGGATAAGGTTATTCATTTTTACCATTCCAACTTGTGAATCTTTAACTATTCTTATGCTCCTGTTCCTCGTGCCCTTAAGGACGTTTATAGCCATGACTCTCTTATTTTTCACTCATTTTCAAAAATTTGAATTGCATTGGGATCCTAGGGAAAATTCCATTCTTCCTACAACAAAGATGAGTCATTCTGGAGTCTCTTGTTTTTATTTGGTCTTAAATTGAGCCTTGTGCCATATCGTTATGTTCTTCTTGAAAGACATTGTTAAAAACCATTTTTCTGAGCCTATCTCTTCATCTTTCCACCATGAAATTCCAATACGGGGTGTATGAACACATCTCCTCCTTGGAAACCTTTGTACCTAATATTGGGGACATTGATACTAGACATATTAACCTGGATAATTTTTGGGCCCATATCTCTAAAGCTACCCCTACTCCCATAGCCACAGTGGAATTGCTAATGTTGTTGGCTTCCCTATATTTGTTCAATGTACAAAAATTATATTATTTTGTGCCTCTTGTTTATATGATGACACCAAAGAATTTAGATATCCCCAAGGCCAAGTTATTGCAAAACTTGATGTCAATTGCACAAATGCAGCCTTAAGAATCCCTATCATTGAAGATCTCAACACTCTAACTAAGGCATAGGTTCAACATATTTTTGAGAAAGACAAAGAAAGATACAAGGAAATGATAGTCAAATCATGGCTTAAGTCTCAAAAGAGGGGAGCTTCCAAATTTCCAAAATTCTTGTACGGGTTAAACTTCAAGGAAGAGTTATCTGATATGATAACCCTACTGGCTAGATTTATGGGCGTCCCTTCCACCAATGAATTTCAGTTCTAGATGTGTGTTTAAATCAACATCATATGTGAGGGAAAACAAAGTTTGAATTGGGGAGAAATAATTTGTGAAAATCTTAGTGAACAATTGGTTAATGTGCAATAAAGTAAGACATTCTACATGACTTCCTACCTCATGTACACAATTGCAACTTACAAGGTATGGGTAGGATTGTCTTCTTAGGAGGATAAGAAAAATGGACCAGTCTTTGAGTATTACCCATAGCTCATATTTGAAAATAGTAAACACCATTTTAGAAGGGTGAATGATGTTTTTACTATGTACATAGTAAGGCTACTGGAGGGAAACACAACTGAAAGAGTGTTTGCAGAGGTAAAACAATTGATCTCAACATATGGCAATGTCTTCATCAGATTTAGAAGATTTTCTTACATTAGGTTAGCTGGATTTGAGGGTTCACCTAACAAGCTACCTATGTACTATAATGACAAATTGGTTTTGGTGGAAGTGTGTAGGCAATTTGACATGTTACTCAGAACACGTAGAGATAAGAAAATCACTGACATCCAATTCCCTATCTCCTTGGGGAATTATACATGTAGGACTACCTTGGATGCTCAAAATGTGGAGAGAATAATCTCTAACTTAAAATTCCACTCATTTTATTAAAGATTTTATTTTGATATAGATGGTTTTATCTCTAATCATCTAAGAATGTATTTTTATCACGTGTTTTCTCTTGAAGATTACTGGAAAGATTTATCTGATGAATATGAGGTAAGGAGAAGGTATTTTGGTATACTCTCTCTACAACAGGCCAGAGATTTCAAGGTATACAAGGTACCATAGGATTTATAGGATGACAGTGAAGATCTGTACTCTGTTGGGTATATCAAAATCATTTAGCACATGCCCCTTCTTACTATTGATTGGTATCAGAAAGAGAGGGATGATCTCTCTGAAATAATCAATCCAGTGTTGGTGAGAACAAAAGTTTAGTTTAATAAGAAGATGAGGGTATACAATCCAAATGCAGCACAATCTTCCTCCCAAGAGGATTCTTCATCACAGAAAGGGATTTCCATTTATCCTTCAAAGATACAGACTCAATCAACCCCTTCCTCCTCAGTTTTGGACTATGCAACTAAGGTTTATGTTAAGAAGGAAAAATTCAAGGAAACATAGGAAATTGAAAAGACTCCTGAGAAAGAGGTGGAAGAGGAAAACATTTAGAATCTAACATAAGAAGTTTCCTCTGCTCCTGAGTAGGTGTCATAGTCACTAGGTGAAGAAATGAGAACAGTTAAAAAGGAAAAGGATGATACAGAAAAATCCAGCTTATAAAAACAAAGGAATGATCAAGATAAAAATGGTGATGAGAAAGAAAGTAAAGAAAGTGAAGAAGAAGAGGATGAGGTGAATATCATAGAGCCTAACACTAGGAAAGTAAGTATCTTAAAGCCCAAATCACCAATTAAAGAAGTGTCTTCTTCTACTATTGAGGTATTTTCTCTTGAAACTCCATCTAATCAAGCTCTTGGTCCTCCTAGTGTTTTGGCATTGGTACCACCTCCTCCTTTATCCTCAAGTGAATCTTTCACATGGGTCCAACTCATGACTCATAACAGGAAAAGTAAGTTTACTCCAACGATATTTGTTCCCTGTTTCAATGTCATGGTTTCTTTTCTTGGCACAACCCCAACTCCTCCACCCAAAAGAGCCAAGAAAATCTCAAGGTCGGTTTCATATTCAAAGGGCAAACAATTTTTGGAGATTGAAGAACCAAAGGAAGAGATGACGAAAAGGATATCACTCTTGCAGACCTGGAGCTGACTAGGATTTCACTTGGTGAATCTACTCATGAAGGAGAGGTTCAAAATTTAAGGGAGATTGTTTCCAGGGTCATTGAGAGAGCTAAGAAGGATAAGGAAACACATGAGCAACTAGAGGAACAAGTTCAAGTTCTCTCAAGGTTGATTAAGTCTTTTCTCTCAAGTGAAAAATTTCTTGACCCAACCCCTCTCTCCTCAATGCCTCCTCCCACTATTTTATCTGAAGAAGATGTCAAGGCCATCAAGGAAATTCATAAAAATTCTTCATATGGCAGAGCTACTGAAGCATTGGTGGAGGGAATGATAATCTCTTGTTTTAATTTCATTGATGTAACTTACTATTTATGTAGCCCAAGATAAATTCAATACAATTATCATAGGATCAGAGAAAGAACTCAAACTATGGTTAGAGTGCATTCAAGACTTGAGGATCATGAGTACCACTGATGAGAAAATTCTCCTTTCTCATAATATTTTCGATGACCTGAAGAATAATCTCTCCAGGAAATGGGTGTTCAGTGTTGAATCAAAAATCAAAGTGCTTGAAGAAAAAGTCACAAAACTTAAGAGCATGGTGTAGAAAGGAGAAGGCTTCAAATATGAGATATTCGCCGACTTGTAGGATCTTCAGTGTCAATTCTATAAGGATAATTCTGCAAAGAGACACTCTATGGATGAAATCAAATCAAAATTCAATGCACTTATCAAAGAGGATTTGTTCAAAGTGAATATGTTAACAAAGAAAAGATGGAAGAAATCATGGAGTTACACAATGTTGTTGCAGAAGCCACCAAGGGCCTGTTACAAAATGGATACATTGCTAAGGAAATGGATACTCTCTTGGTAGCTGGTTAAATGAAACACAACTATTCCAAAGGTTATGGAGATTGCTAGTGCTTTGGTGAAATTTGGGATTCTTGTACTCAAAGTGAAGACCTTGGTTGCATCTCTCACAAGTGCTCCTTCTTCTAGTTCTTGAAAATCTTTCTTTCTAGTTAATATATTTTGAAATCAGCTTTATCATTTCAAAAACATAAAAGTGTAAATAATTTTTTCTTATGTAATTCATTAATTAACTATTAGTACTTTTTTAAATGACAATTAATTAGAAAGTTGGTTGCAACCACCTCTCAGCCTATATAAGGATTCTTCCTCATTGTGAAGGGGTTGGATTTTAGTCATATAGAATGTAATGATACAAATTTTTGGAAGATTAATACAGAAGAAGAATCCCTTCCTATTTTCCATTCTTTCTATTTCTATCTATTAACATTGTAAAATGTGAATTTAATATATTTGAATACTGAAACTGTGTGTTCAATCCATTTATGTAGTGTGAATAAATTTGTGTCTATTACCTCTATGTCTTGTGGATTCTCTTCCAAATATATAAATTCACGGGTTCTTAAATTTCCATGCATGCATTAGTAAGATATTATTCTGCAATCTATATGTCTAAAAATGTTACTTTCCTCACTTCTTTTATTTACAATAATGGGTGATCTTGCATAACCAAGAAGAGTATTCATATTCTTGATTGGTGAATTAGTTATAACTTTGTGTCCCTAGTTCATCCCTCTCACTCATATGAGCTATTGTTTCTTCCTCTAAATCCTTTCTCCTTACTTTTCTTCTGTATTGAGAAAAAAACAAAGTATGGAAGCATTCTTTACACCAAAATCCTCGATTGAAATGTTAGTTTGTAAATTTGTAAATAATTAGATTTCCATGTTTTTGGTGAATAAGGGAACCTCCCCACAAAGAAAAGGGACTGATATCCCATGAATTGTTGCTTGTGTCTAAAAGATAAAATTTCCAACTAATTAACAAAAATAAAACCTAGATGGGGTATAGGGGTATTGATGTTAATCTAATTAGGAGGACTAAAACGTTGTAAATAAGTATGTGAAAATAATGTAAAGTAATTGCACAATTAAATCTAATGGAAACAAACCCTAATATGTAAGAGAAGAGTAATAAAAGGAATCAATTGATTAAAGGTGACCATCACACAGTGTCACATATTTGATTGTAGATTCCAAAACTTAGGAAAAACACTTAGAGACCCCGTAGAGGAGATATCTGGAGGTTTTAAGTTGACTGAGGCTCCTGGGAGGGTACTGGGGTGCCTCGGGGTGATTGGTCTATATTCTAGGTGCTGTTATCTATATAAATGCTCAAAACTTGATTTCGGTATGGTCGCAAGTTGGTTCAGAACCATGCTTGTCTTTCGCACTGGATTCACCAGATGAGTTGTATGATGACGTGTAATACAAAAGGAAGTATAAAACCCTATAAAAAATAAAGATGCAAATGAATGGGTCCAATTGACCTCAACCACAAAACTAGTGGTCTTATCACTGAGTGTTGCACTACATTTCAGACTTGGATGTAGTTCTGGTGAGAGTGTGCATGTCGTGCCCTAGGTTCTCTTGTGTCAATAACAATTTGTGAAGTAGCGAGAAATAGTAACTATAGAAAATGTAAATTTCATGTGTGCATGGAATAGAATAGAATCCCTCCCCTATGTAGTGTGTGTGATGCAGATATCCTAGCCTTGATGTATGACACTATGTGGATGCAAGTGATGCAATGGATGCAACTCTAGATGGAGTGATAGTAGTATGTGACGCTAGGACCTTCAATATGGTCTTATAATATTATATTTATAGGGATCTCAAGCTTAATTTAATAATTAATCTTGACAATACTGAATGAGAAAAGGATAAGGATGAAAACAGATAGAAAGGCCCCAAAAAGAAGTGGGAAAGGATGTTCATAGATCGGGGCACCCAGGGTGGGATTAGGGTGCCTTGATTTTGGGCTAGAATGACATGGTAGTTGTGAAATGGATGGATAAGTGTAATAAAATATGCGGGAAAGAAGAAATAAAATATAAAATAAATATGGCCAAAAGGTGGGATTACTTAGTACTTTATTCACTTGAGGAACTTCTAAATAGTAGTATAAGACCGGGATAAATAATGTATAAAGTGCATAATTTTGTGTCTACATTTTGCCCCCACTTTATGATGGTGAGCGGAATGCTCATTAACATAAAGTAAATGGATATGCGTACCTGATATCCATATAGAGTGTAGAAGAAGATGTGCCAATGGACTAGAATCAAGCGTGGAAAAAAGAAAAAATGTGGAGGAGTGTGGATTCTAAAGATGAAAAATGTGCATTAAAAAGTGATGAGAGTGAACCTAGGGTGGAACGCATGTGTAGTTTTTAATGTGTGTATTGTACCTGTATGGTTAGTAAAGGAAAATTCCTGTAGTAGTGTGTTGTCGTTGTCGCCGTTGTCATTGTTGCCCCCCAATTTGACTGCTTGTTTCTCATACGATCAGGCCTACAAGGAGAAAATGATCAAGTAGTCAAATATGTATGTAAGTAAAAATGTTGTGTAAAATACACATGTGTAAAGTATGCAAATGTAAAATACTCTAGAATAAAAGTGTAAATGAAACATTTGCACCTGATCCATGTTGATAAAAAATGGGTGTAGAAGAATATCTTGTAGCTGTCCTAAATTTTTCAGGCGATCTCACGCCACCCTGGCTGAAGAAGTATAGGGAGGAAACCATGTTGTATCCTCTAACCTTTAACCGCTTCTAGTTAAAATTTTGTGAAGAGTTCTCTATATTGTCATTGTTTGTTTGGGAGATCATATGCCACTAGATAGAGAAGTGTAGAGAGGCACACCCACCATAACCCCTGAGTCATATAACCGTTCTGTAAAATTACCGAAGCACACCATGTCCATGTTAAGGCCATTGTGTATGGAGTTCGTAGACTATTCTGAACTCAATCGTTATGTGTGAACTGGTGTAGACTATGTCTATGTTAGTAGAAACCCTCAATGATGCCCCCCCTCTTTGGGGGCACATACGATGACCCTGGAAGGAGAATGCTGGACCTAAAAGAGGACCAACTGCACTCTGACCTGTAGAAATCTTACCTAAAGGGGGAAAGGGAAAGCACTTGGTAGATACAAAGGTAAGCACATAAAAGGGGATTGACTAGTCAATACAAGTATTAGTCCATGAAAACACATGTATGTAATATAACAAGTTTACAATAGATGCAGACAATGTAAAAACTATGAAAGCAAAGTGGTGTAAACATGTAAGAAAACAAGTGGACCACAAAAAGTAGGTTTCAAACATGGGAAATCACTTATGATGTCACAAGACACATAAGGCCATCATGGCTGAAAACAATAGTCAAGTGTGCACAAAAACAAAGGGAAAATCCCACAAATAATTGAAAATAATGCAGACAAGTAAAAACAAACATTTAGTCATGGAAACATGTAGTCTTGCAAAACAAGTGTTGCACATAGAACACTCGTTATCATGTTAGAGTGATAACCAATATGTCAAATCCTGTATGAACAAGTAGTAAAACATGCTAAGCTACAAAATTAAACAATAGCACCTGGATATGAGACAAATGTGCATGCCCCCAACAACCTGTATAGTAAGGGTAGAAGGCGATCATCCATGCCACATGTAAGTGTCTTGTATCTATGATCACACTAAACAAAGGTGTGAACGTACATGTGTGTATGATAATGACATATAGGAAATCAAGCTAACATGTGTACTAAAATGAGTCATGTAAAACCCTAGTAAACAAGATTAAATTCCCCCAAGATAATGTAGTATGTTATGGATGGATGGAATGGAATGTAAGATGGAATGATAAGACCAATTTTCCCCTCAAGTTGATGGAATGTGTATATGGAAATGTTAATTTGTTTTCCCCATCAGCAGTCAAGAATGAACCATAAATGAGAGTGTGTCATTGGGAAACAGTCGAGTAATTTTGGTTGTATCTAGCACGCGTTGTAATGACTATGTGTATGGGATTGGTGATGAAAATGTGACATGGAGAGAATATGTGCATGAAACCTATAGCTGAAGCATATATCATGAATTTTTTTATTGGAGGAGTGATGATTTATCCCTAAGCATATATCACTATATAATGGAGTGTATGGGAATGAGATATATGGAAAGATGTGCGTGGAACCTATAGCCTAATTGTATACCATGACTTATTGAATGCATGAGTGATAATTTAGCCCTATGAGTATATCACTATAGAGAATGGGTGGATGGTGAGGATTTATATGGGAAGATATGTGCATGGACCTTATAGCCTAAGTGTATACCATGACTTGTTTGAATGTGAAGAGTGATGATTTATCCCTACGCATATATCAGTATAAGATGAAAGAATTGAATGTGGCAGGATACTAGTATGTGATGAATAAGGTGAGGGTGGACAATTTATCCTAAAGCATATACCACTAATTGATGAGTAAGATAAATGATGAGGCAATGATAAGTATAATAGCCCTAAGGTGATGATCAGATGTAAGAAGATATAGGAGAATGGATGAGGAGAGTGGTGATTTAACCTAAGATGTATAGTCACCATAAGATGATGGAAGGTGTGATAATGTAATGGAATAATTTGGAACAGAGAAATGTAAGATGAGAAGAGAATAGTAGATGATAGGACATAATAGGATGATGTAGAAGTGATGAGAAGAGTGGTGATTTAACCTAAAGCTGTATACCACTATGGTTTGTGATGATGTGTGTGGGTGATGATATAGTCTAGATTTTTATCGATCACTAACGTCCAATGAATGTGTGGATGATGAACATGTCACATGGTTAAGGTAAGGTCCATTTGATTGGTAAACCCTCGAGTAGTCAAGTATGGACCGAAGAGCTAAAGTCTATCATAAGGTGGTGAGTGCAGCAATGCATAGAAGACAACGTAGTGTAAATGACCAAGGTATGATGAATGTTTAATGTAGGAAATGAAATGTAGAGTGTGTAGTGGGTATGGAATATAATGGAATATGTGGGTAGGTGGAAATAGAATGTGTACTGATGATAGATAAAACTATACCCAAGTATAAGGAAACCTAGTGTAGGATGTAGAATAGTAAGGTGTAAGAATGCAATGATAGTAATGTATAAAAATGGTAGATGGAATGATGATAGGGGGGAAATAGACACATATGTAATGTAAGCTAGTGTATTTTGTAGGATAAGTAAGGTGTATGAATGCAATTATAGTAATGTATAAAACTAGTGGACTGGATATGGTTACTAGGGGGAACTAGATCCATGTAGTATATAAAAGTTGGTGTAGCGTGTAGGATAAGTAAGGTGTATGAATGTAATGTGGGTGTGTAGGATGTATATGTAGCATGGAAGATACAATGATAGGTGTAGGTATAATATGTGATGGTAAAATCTAGACTTATATACAATGTGACCTAGTGTAAATGTAGAATGAGATAATGTGAATAAAAAACTAGGCTCATATACAATGATGAATAGTGTAGTGTATGTGATGGATATATAATGTAGGCATGATGGATTGTAAATGGATAGATCCTGGTAGTGCAGGGTGTGCAGTTCAATGTGTGATGGTAATCCCTTAACAGATCCAGTGTGAACCAAAGCACTAGGGTGTGTCATCGAGTAATGAGGGTATGATAATATGCAATGAAAATGTCGATATGTGAACAAATGAAAATATATAAATGTGAGAGGAAGCGATGTGAGAGTGTGAGAGGGGGGTTTCAGTGTCTAATGGCTATGCCCTCTCAAATGAGTTAGGAAAGAGGAATCACCCAATAAGGTCGAGGGATGGATCTCCATCGACCCGTATATGAGAGAGGATGATATAGCATAGGACCACAATCTAATAAGTGGTGGATATAGGAGATACGCGTTATGTAGGAGAATGAATCCAATAGCTGCATGTATAGGGGTGGATATAATAAAAACATCAGGGTGTATTAAAGTGCATAAATGATGGAGGATCAAGGAGATGTCATGTGTAAAGAGGAGGATTATTGATGTGAGATAAAACGAGGTGGTGATTTACGACAAGAGGTGGTAATAGGTTTAGGAATAGGAAAATGTGGGTGTGTAGGACTAATGGAGCAATGTAACAACATGGGAGTAAACCATGGTGATGGAAGATGCATAGGATGTGGTGCTAGTAATTGCATAGGAGTTATGTAAGTATGAGGGTGAGAGGTATGAGTAGCAGAATGATAAGTTGACGAGAGTGGAGGGCTTGGAGGGAATCAATTAATGGTGATAGAATGATTTTTGTAAATAAATTTGAGACATAGGTGGGTCACAGAGATGATATATTGAGATTTATGAATCCAATTGAGTCCTAAAAGTAGGTCATATCTATGAACTACTTGGTTAACAAGGGAAAGGGATGAGAAGAGTAAGAGGGACAATAGTGATATGCAACTTAACAATACCAAATGGTCTGTTGAATTGATAATCGATTTATGAAGGAGGGAAACCAATAAAGTGTAAGAAAGGACAAGGAACATGTGATAATGGGGAAGGATGGATCAACCCTAGTACTATTTATAAGGGTTGGGCTAATGGATGCTTGTATATGTAAATGATTGGATGTGAACGTAGCATGTAAGTTGGCGGTAGAAAAATAGATAATTGGTGTTGCAACAACAAGTGTGAGAAATGAGAAAGTCAAGAGGTTCAGGGGAGGAAGGCATTGTATGAGAGACATAGTTGGAAGAGGAATCGATGGGTTTTGTATCATGTTTGGGGAGTGGGTTGTTAAAAATTTGGAGTTTATGGTTATCATCTAGAGAAACTATCATGGGGAACACACGAAGCTCAATATTTCCATTGTCAAGTAGATCTTGAATGAGATGTCAGAGTTTAAAACAACAATTAGTAGGGCTACCCCACACATTAGTGATAGTCATAGTAAGAATGCTCATCAAAGTTATGCCCTTTAGGTTGGGAGGGGTTGAGATGCAAAGGTGAAGCTAGGGTGATGAAGATACTATCAATGAGTTGTGATAATAAGATGCTGAGTGGTGTACTAATTTTATCAAGAGGATGTTGATATGGCCAAGGGCACTCGAGTAGTAGTAGAAACCACATTAACAGAAGTTTGAGGACTACTAGGTTTATGGGGGGGACTTTGAAGAATGCTTTAGTGTTGGGAGCACGGGTAGAGGATGAAGGTGAGTCCTAATATTTGAGTTTTCCAAAAGAGAAAATTTTAGTTCTCATGGAGCTTAATAGCATGATAAATTTGATCAAATGAGGAAAAAGTCTCAAAGACGATGTTATCTTACAGAGGTGTTGTAACATCCTCATTTCAAAATACCAGAATAAGGGAAATATTTTTTTTTTTTTTTTGAGAACGTTCACTGTTATGAATTATAAAATTCAAACACACGTTCAAGTTTTAATAATTGTTCTCTGCCCAAACAACACAGTTTGGATCACACAATTTCTTTTTAAAACGAATGTTCCCTGTTCACATATTTACAATATGGAACACACATTCAATGCCATTCAATCTTATAACAGATTCTATATGCTGCTGTAAATGACTCGAGGAACTACCGATCTTCCATTTTCATGGCTCGGAGTTTCAACGATCCTTCATTTCATGACTCGGCAACAACCGATCCTTCATGTTCATGACTCGGAAACAACCGATCCTTCATGTTTGTTTATGCATGGTATATTATATATATACCTATTCTCATAACCAATTCCGGTTATCGAAGTGATCCATTTAAGAAGCCTATCTGAATATCTGTTACTGATATTCATCTGACATCCTGCATCTTAAATTAAGTGATAAGGACAACGCACCAGCAATTGTGATACTTTGGCCAAAGATTTTCACATGCTTTGCATGATCATATTCCTGATGTGATACACATCCTACGGAATACGTCCTTCACCTCACTTCACCTGTTATTTAGAATGGTCTTTCCTGGTTCCTACCAATCCTCTTTGTTTAAGGTTAGTTTAAATTTCCAATTACAGTTAGTAATATGAACGAGTATAGGAAGGAACTCCCGGTAACTAAAGATACGCAGACATACAGTGTCGTTTCCCCACGACCCCGTGTGTCTAGTTATCTTTAGTGTTCCGGAGTCACTCCGTATACCAGGTCATACTCCTATCCCCTGTCCACAATTACACCTTCAGCCTATGTATTCTTGATGTTTTAATTCAGGAGGGCATTGCAATATGTCAGCTGCAACAGTGTGTCGTCATGAAGACCCCATCTTCATGGAGACACCTTGCTGTAGCTGGCGTATTCCAATGTCCTACGGAATTCTCCCATCGAGAATACACATCCTGCTCAAGTGCTTTGGATATGATTTTAATAATTAAAATCAACTTTCAGCATCCACGCTGATCTCTTGATCCTCGTTTCTGTTACAGTTGTATATAGCCAAGAGGGACTAAATCCATCCATTATCTTGTAATGCATCTTCTCCTTCATGTCGAAGGGCTGCATTTCCTTACTTGGTTCACTTCTTAATCATTGGATTAAGCAGTCCGTTCCGACGGACGTGATAAGTTTAACCTATTAAACTTAACCAAGATTTTCTCAACTGCAACTAAATTCAGAATTTTAACTTATTAGACGTCATTTAAATGAGGTCTAATTCCCAAGAACAGTATTCATTTGTTCTCCTTAACGTTATATGGTTAAGGTCCATTAGTTATGGATATACTTATCCTATATCCTTTATTCTGAATTTAGCACACGAGATCATTAATGAAGCTTGAAAGTGAAGTTCGATTACTCTGAAGTTTAATTGGTATTCCTTAGCTCCTAAGCTAATCCTGAATACCTTCCAATTATGGAATCATATTCTTCTTAATCCTTTTAATGTCAATTAAAAATTCATCTTTACCCAAGTATGAATTAATTGCATTTTTCAACTTAAAAGTTGCATTTAGGTAAGAATAGATATCAGTTTCCATTTAACATCCATCCAAGGACAATTAAACAAATCCAATCAAGAAATAACATTTATTTCCAATTTAGACAACAATATCAAACTGATATAACTATTGAAAATATCACACTTGTAATTGTATTCAATATTTCAAGTCATAATCTGTACATTTGCCAATCCAGCTGATTGGGCATAGTTTATACAAAACATCCATACAACTCATGGACAGAAGAATATATTTTCTTCTTCTCACAATTCCTTGAAGAGGAATAAAAGCAACAATTTCAATACATCATCAAATCAAAAGCATCAGAAAACAGCCAAGTCTTCATTCTAATCAAATTCCATCTGCAAAATGAATTGCACGGGTCAGTTCAATGAACTGAGCATATTAAGCACTTATCCTTAAAATAGGGTGCTTCAACTAACTGTCTCAATAAAAGAACCCTGCTTTTATGAAACAACAGTTTAAACATCAATCACTAAATAGGCACAAAAGAAAGATCAACATAACAACTGAACTATCAAAATATTATCACAATCAACAATAAGACTGCTTCCCTGTCCACATAATCATTCCACATAATATTAAACATACTGTTATCCTTTCCACGCCTTTCATTAATAATAAATGCAAAGGATGAAACTAACTGAAATGTAAACTCATTACTTTCCTTTCAGTTCGTGTATTAAATTCAAAGCAATCAAGTACAGACAAGAAAGTGAACAACAATGCATATAGTTGCTTCCATCTAAGCACTATAAAATTCATTATTCATGAATTCAGATTTCCAACTGAATGAAAGAAGAAAAGATCATTTTTCCAAGTCATTCATTCATATCTCTATTTCTTTCCACATGACTGTCCTAACAGTGGAATCCAAATGAAAGACAAATCAAGATAATAGTTCAGAGTGAAACTTACAAAATCCATTCGGAATTCACTTTCCGGCAGCAAGAATAATTTCATTTTATAATCAGCTTTAAATGAAAATAGGGAAGAATTCATCGATAGAACAAGCAATATCAAGATGCAGACCATGTAATTGTTGTACTAGAAGATTCCATACTTCTCTCACTGTATTGTTAACCAAACAAATAGTTATACAATCACGCAATCACTTACTCATATGACCTTTTATATCCATGAATGCATACAATTCATAATAACCAATTACACATTGTTGTTACCTACAGCGAAACCAAATTCTTATGCACCGTAAAGTTCCAATATTATTTTCAGAGTCAAAATAACAAAAAGATAAGAATTCATTTCTCTAAAATTTCATTAAGAACAATCCTTTTGATCAAAATGAACTCAAACACCCAAATCGTGTTCATCTAAACAAGACAGCTCAAATTATAAAGATAGCAGAACAGTCGTTCTTATTGAAAAGCAAACTCACATAGCCTGTACAATTTAAATCCAGTATACCACAACAATGGATATCCAGCTCGAGTTCTATCTCGATCAACCGTTAACTCCAAAACAACATTCTCCATTTTCTTAATGAGGTACAGAACTCAAAATATAACATTCATATATCAATACCTCTATAAAGACAAACCCATTTAGGGTCTTAATTGCGTAAGCTCGGTACAGTCAAGGCAGACTCAGAAAACAAGCTGATTTCCACATTTTCCATTTATTTAAAACAGAATCCAAGTCAAGTTCGCATTCACCAGATAATTCCAAACAGGAGGACAAACCTCAACTATAGGATGCAATGAAATCAATTTTCCATTACAGCATAAGGAAATATAATCATTCTTTGCACAAAATACAACCAATTGTAATTTTGTCAATCAGTCCAAACAGGAAGACCAAACAACATCTATAAAACACAATAAAACCACCCTATTCTCTCAACAAGGAGAAACGAAATCCATTAATAACTTCAGGAGGAAAACAATCAACTTTTTCCTACTTTCACGAATACCCAGTTCGTATTCGTTCTCATCCAATTCAAGGAAAGGCACATCAATGAAATTATTGCTATTACCTTATTCAAATTGAGTTCAAATACTCATAGAAAACCCAAATGCCATCTTCCTTTAAAATCCCAAAATAGTAAAAGGAAGAATGATCTATTTCCTTATGAAACTATCAATAAGAAACAACTTCCAACCAGCTATTGCTTCTTTCATTTCTAGTTCATTAGCAAAAGAACTTATAGTTTCAATAGCCAGAAAACAACTCAAGTAATCATGTACAGTTTACTTTCCATGATCCACAAGAATGATCAATTAATATTCCCATATAACTGTTACCCATGACCAGCACCTTATGGAAAGTAATTTCATTCGAGAAGAACAAGGACAGTCGAACTCAGCGACCAGAGGAACAATGATTCATATTATTTCCTAAAGAATGACAGCAATACAACAGATTATATTAAGAAACATTTCCTCTTTTCATGCCAAGGCAGATTCCACAGCACTTTTCCAGTTTCAAAGCAAAACGTTTACAGTTATAAGGAAGTGATTAAACAGCATGTTCTGATTATTTCATACATGTACAGAGAACTAATAATGTCTATCATTTCCAACTTGATTCGCAGCACAAGGCAAATCAAGACCAAGCAACCAGAAATCGTTTCATCATATCATTTTCCAAAGAAAAGAAAGCAAGAACCAACAAAATCCAAGTCCAAATCGACTCAACAGCAATCACGCAATCCAAACCCAAGAGCAGGGTTGTTTTAATGAGACACTTAAACAAAGCAAGAGATTTTTAAAGAGAAGGGCTTAACATGCCTGTAATCTCTTTTCCAGAACTCGAAGAAAGATCGTTGTTTTGCTGCGTTATTTCCTTCCATAGTGACAGCACAAACTTCTCCAGAACTTCCTTTCTTCTTCAGGCTTAACAACAGCCTCCAAATCTCCAAGAAAATGTCAAATGCCAAGAGCTGGTTTGACTGAACCAGACCAGAAGAAACCAAATGCAGAGCAACTTTGCCAAAAGGCTCAAACTGAACACAATGAAAAATCAAATTCCCTCATACACTTTCCAAGGTGAGCTAGTCGCAGAGGACCGAAAAACCATTAATGCAATTAAGGCTCTGCCCTTTTTCCTTACTTCCCATGCCACCGCCACTTGAGTTGGCGAAGCCTCCAACTTTCAAATTTTCCCCATGCAAAATTGAATTTGGCTCATATCTTCCAAATAGATGCCTCTATTTCCTTACCTGTCCCGCCAAAACTGGCACTGTCCACGAATGGACTGTTTATTAAATAACAATGAATGCCTCTTTCCTTCATCCTTATCCCTTCCCTCCCAAGGGTCTAAGTGCACCCCTTAGATTAGGTTTAGTTTAGGTTGCATATAGTATTCAACTTAGGTCTTAGTTAAACCTTAGGTTTTAGAATTTAGATTTATTCCCCTTTCCTTTTTTATATAATTTAAAAATCCACTAAGGATAGTAGTGTAGGATGTATGTTAGGTCTTCGGATTAGTTTAGGGTTTAATTCACACTAACCACTAACACTAACATCTTCCATCTAGCCTCCCTACTAACATTCACGTTAATGCAGATCAGGACGTTCCGTCCTTCAGATTACGTGCCAAGGCCACCCGTGTCCAGGCATTTCTCACCTCACGAGGTCCCAGAATTCAATAGTACAAGGTTCAATAATCAAACCCCTGTCGTTGGATGCTCTTATGGGTCACCATGTCCATTGAAAATGGGCAGTTTAGGAGTGACAAAATTAGGAGGGAGAGGATAAGTAGAGAGGATAGGTACAAATGGATTGTACAACAAGGTAGAAACACTTTTGTAGAGGAGCAGTAAAATAATTTGTATAAATAGATCTTCTAGTTCAACGTCAGCGAGGACATTAGTCATTTTGGCCAGATTGTTCTTATATCTTAAAACATAATCAACAAACTACTCATTGGGTCCTTTCTTAAGTTTTTCTAGTTGGGTGTAAGATATCTTAGAACCAATGTTGATGGAGAAGTGTGTGAGAAAATCATAAGCTAAATGGGTAAAGGAAGCTATTGAATGAACAAGTCAATCGCAAAACCAGCACATGGCGTATTCATGGAGGCTACGAGGAAAAATTTTAGCTAAGAGAAGATGATCATCAGCAAAATCAAGACAAGAAAAATGAAAGGCTCAAAGATGCTCTTATGGGTCACCATGTCCATTGAAAATGGGAAATTTAGGAGTGACAAAATTAGGAGGGAGAGGATAAGTAGAGAGGATAGGTACAAATGGATTGTACAACAAGGTAAAATCTAAAGATGAATATGTAGTGGCCTATTTTAATTTGTGAATTTGGGCCTGGAGATCATGATACAAAGAGCTTAAATATTGATTTCCAACAGAGGAGGGTTGTCGTTGATGTGAGACCAAAGGAGGCACGAAGTGATTGGTAGGAGCAGGGATTGAAACCGGAACAATAGAGATAGGTGGAAGTGTAGAAGTAGGGGGTTTAGTGGTTATAGAAGTGGGTAGAGTGATAGAAGAATTGAGTTCACCCAAGTTGGTAGCTTCTTCATGAACCACATGCAAAAGTAGATCTAAATCCTGTGGGTTTTTGAAAAGATGATCGTTGATAACCTTAAGGTGGGATTCGGTAAATTCATCAAGAGAAGAGGCCATGGGAAAGGGAGGCAAGAAACCCTAGAAGTTCTTATGAAGAAACATTGGGTTCACCAAAATTATTAACAAAAATAAAACCTAGATGGGGTATAGGGGTATTGATGTTAATCTAAGTAGGAGGAATAAAACACTGTAAATAAGTATGTGAAAATAATGTAAAGTAATTGCACAATTAAATATAATGGAAAAAAACCCTAATATGCAATAGAAGAGTAAGAAAAGGACTCTGTTGATTAAAGGTGACTGTCGCACAATGTCTAAGATCTGATTGTAGATTCCAGAACTTAGGACAAACACTTAGAGACCTCGAAGAGGACAAATCTAGATGTTTTAAGTTGATCGAGGTGCCTGGGAGGGTACAAGGGCACCCCGGGGTGAATTGGTCTATATTTTAGGTGCTCTGATACCTGTAAATACTCATAAATTGATTCTGGTATCGTCGCAAGTTAGTTTGGATCCTTGTCTTTCTGTCACACTGGATTCACTTGATGAGTTGTATGATAACCTGCAATACAAAAAGAAGTATCAAACCCTAGAAAAAATAAATATGTAAATGAATGGGTTGGACTGACCTCAATCGCAAAACTAGTGGTCTTATCACTGAGTGTTGCACTATATTTCAGACCTTGATGTAGTTCTAGTGAGTGTGTGCATGTCATGCCCTAGGTTCTCTCATGTTAGTTAAGCTTTGTGAAGTAACGAGCAATAGTAACTATAAAAAATGTAAATAGCATGTGTGCATGGAATAGAAAAGAATCCCTCTCCCTATGTAGTGTGTGTGATGCAGATCTCCTAGCCTTGATGCATGACACTATGTGGATGTAAGTGATGCAATGAATGCAACTCTAGATGGAGTGATAGTAGTATGTGATGCTATGACCCTCATCATGGTCTTATAACTTTATATTTATAGGGATCTCAAGCTTAATTTCATGATTAATCCTGATAAGGCTGACTGAGAAAAGGATAAGGATGAAAAATTCTAGAAATTCCCCAAAAAGAAGTAGGAAAGGATGTGCTTAGATTGGGGCACCCAGGATGGGACCAGGGTGCCCCAGGCACCTTAGTATAGGATGGGGTGCCCTGATTTTGGCTATAATGACAGGGCAGTTGTGAAATGGATGGATGAATGCAAGAAAATATGCAAGAATGATGAAATAAAATATAAAATAAAAATGGCAAAAAGGTGGGATTAATTAGTACTTTATTCACTTGAGAACCTTCTAAATAGTAGTATAAGATCGGGCTAAATAATGTCTAAAGTGCATAACTTTGTGTCTACACAAACCAACAATTTTTTGGCATCCACCGTGGGGCACGTAATGTGCTTACCACTAGATAATCTTCAAAGTAAATTAGTACCCATAACACACTGATGGAAATAAGATACACACGAGGACAACAAGCCCAAGGTTTTGAGGATCCTAACTTGTAGTTACTAGAACAACAAGGTTTTAAATTACCTCCAGAAAGAAGAGGGAGAAGTAAAATATCCTTGAGCACTCCTCCTACTAAAGAAAGAGCTAGTTCTTCCTTTTTAGCATATATTAGACACTCAACCACAAGTAATTCCTAGTGCTCAGGATTTAGTTTTATCAGGTGTCATTCATTCCTTTGCAAACTATTTTTCCTATAATGGTTACACCTTTTCGCCTTGGGACCAACAAGTTTGGTCCTTTATCTTGTCCACAACCTCTGTATGACCTACCTAAAGGGAACAGGAATAATTTCCGTAAGTGTCAGAGGGTGATGGAAAAGTGCACCCAAATGAGCACATTACAACCTTTATTGTGGCATGTGGAGTTCTTAGAGTGGAGCATACGAAGATGTTTCAGTCAGAGACTTTTTGTCAAGACTCTACAACATAATGTTGCATATTGGTTCTACCATCTCCTAGATGGTACTATTACTAGTTGGAATACCATGAAGACTCAGTTTGATAATAGGTTCAAACCTAGCTGAAGATGTTCATTCTCTCTTAGGGACAAATTTCTCAGATAAAGAAAGATCCTTATTAACCTATGCAGGAATTTTTTGCTAAATTCAAGAAATTGGTTTAGTTAAATTCCAACTGCTACTCACCCTGTTGATCGAATTCTGAAAGTATTTCTTCCTTCACGCTTAATTTTCATAGGTGATTTATGCACTTAGAAGATCCTTTCTTAATAATCTATGGATGATGATCAATGGTTGGCCATAAGTGTAGAAGATGACTTGATAATGTCGGGAAAGTTGAGAAAGGAACCACCCAAGGCTAAAGCCTCTACTTCATGGATACATCAAATTATGAGAAACTGGTCCAAAAGTTTTTGAATGATATGCTTTTAATCAAGAAAATATTTTGCTTAGAACATGCCATATAAGGATATTCCACAAAGGAATTTTCAGCTAAAGAAACCATCTTCGCTCCATGCTCAACTGATAGATAGAAATAGAAGATTCTCCTATTAAACTCCTAATGAATACAGGCCATATAAATATATTCCATGAAGGAATTTTCAACCAAGAAACTGTCTTCCCCCTACTCAACCATACTGGAAATAGAAGCTCCTCTTGTTAAATTCCTAGTGAATGCAGCTTGTGAAGTCCAGGATCCTGATGATGAGGAAGAAGCAGAGGAAATGGAATAACATGAAGAAGAATTTTAAGAGATTCAAGAGGATCTAGATGACTCCCAAATCAACTTTCTCATGAGTGACAGAGTAGATGATGATTACGATGAAGTAGTTGCTATACATGAATAATGAGTCTTATGCTGCCATGACTAGAGAAATTTTGAGACAAGAAGAAGGATGTTGTGTAGCCTACAAAGACAGGATAATTCCAAGGAAGTTCCGGTCACCATTCGAGTATTTGTGAAAATTAGGAGCACCCATTCCTACTACTGTTGCTAAAAAATTTGATTACCTACTTCTCCATCTAATGCTCATTCCACTTCCTCTTTTGTGCCTAAAGACAAATGCACCTGTATAATCCTGTGTCAAAAGCATCCTCATCCTCAAAGGTTAATAAACCCAAAACGTCCACTGCTGTCAAATAAAGAAACCTCATCTACCTCAGTGATCTTTTAATATTATTGACTCACATCAAGAATACCAAAATTTAGATTTTGGAAGCTAAATATTACCAGACTCACCCAAAAGCCTTTTCTCAAGTGATCGAATTTTGTCAAATCTAAGCATATTCAATCCCCTATAACACCTAAAGGATTTTTTCGTACTCCCAGCGCTCCTTCTCCACATAGAATTTTATGGCTTCTCCACCGCCTTCACCTCTAAGAATATTTAGCCTTTTTATGTCACACTACTAATAGTCAGTCACAAACTCTGTGATTGTGTCATTGACTTCTGAGGCATCAGAAAATGTAATTCTGAAAAAATCTTTCCCATGCCCTTAGTCTTTCCTTGACCAAAAAATTTGGTTCATGTTACTCAATGGAGACTAAAGAGGTAACCCTAGTCAGGAGGATAAAAATATTCTCGGGTAGAATTTTGTTTCATTCCTAGAGAAGACGAGTCAAGGCCAGCATTTTGGTTGTAGATATTCATTTGTCATATGGTATGTTAGTTAAGTAGAAAATTTTGTATGAAAGTTAGAGGATAGATATAAAATTGACTAGTCTCATGCTCTTATTCCAGTCAATGGACAAATTAAGAAGTTGTTTCCAAAGAGACAGGTTGAATATATTGTTCAAAAGACATATGACCCTATGGCTTAGATTATTTATGAAGATATTGGTTATGCCAATTATATGGTGGTGTCTGAAACTTAGGTTAAGACCCTAAAAGTGGTTTAGGATGATCCTAATAGCATTCAGATTCTTGAGTTTGACATGGAATTTATTCAACAAGTTGGTTCCGGAGCATGAGTTGTATTTTTATCTCGCCTGATGGTAAGTTCCATCCTTTCTCTTACAAGCTTTATTTTTCTAACACTAATAACTATTGTTTGAGGATGATGCCCTTCTTATCGGCTTAGTAGTATCAATATAAATGCGAGATAAAGAAACTTTGTGCTACAAGGAGATGTAGAACTAATTGTCAAACAAGTTCGGGGAGCTTTCCAGGTTAGGAATCAGAGGCTGGAAACACTACAAAAATTCGGCATGGTATTTTGTTGAAGTATTGGATGCATTTTAAATTAATGTTGTGCCAAGAGATAAGTAAAACTAGTGCATATGCTCTAGCAGTTTTCTAGGTCCTTATTCATTCCTCGCATCCGTAATTTTGATCCAAGATAAATTTTCACGGTAGAAATGATGTTTATACCTAGTATTTCAGATAATGCACAGAGAATTGGTAGGTATTCAATGATGATCTAACACCTGATCTCCTTTATTGAACTTGATAGATATAGTTTTAGCCAATTGTATTTTGAGGGAAGTGAAGCTAGTTATCATGAATCCACATCATCTTTTGTGTCTGAAGGATTTGAGGAAAAATCTAACCAAGATGGTTGTATCAAGCTCAAAGGGAAATAAGATACCTAAAGGCCTTGTAAGTTTGGAGGATTTTTTTGACAAACATGACAGGTACATTAAAACAAAGGTATCACAAGAAGTTCACCAATCAACTGAGTTTGAAAAGGTTAACATAGGAAGTGACAAGGAGGCCAAACTTGTTCAATATTGGTAAATGTTGTTCTGGTGAATGAGAGAAAGAAGAAACTTGTTAAGTAATGATGTTATGGCTTACTCATATGATGAATTTAAACAATTTCAAACCAAGGGAGATGAAAATTTACATTCCCCTGAAGCTAGATATTCAACCATTTTTCCAGAAAAAGAGGCAATACAATCCAAAGATTATAGACATGATTCACCAGGAGATACAAAAATTGCTAAATGTAAGGATAATTTTCCCTATTTATCATTCAACCTGGGTTTCCAATATTGTGCTGGTGAGAAAAAATAATGGAGAAATATAGATTTGTGTTGATTTTGAAATATAAACCAGGCTTCTCTTAAGGATAACTACCCACTTCCTATGATGGACCAAATTCCATAGGTTGTCACTGGTTCGAAGATGTTATCCATGCTCGATGGATTCTCGAGTTACAATAAAATTGAAGTGGATGTACATGACCAGCATAAAACTACTTTTACAACTCCCTGGAGCACATTTTCCTATAGAAGAATGTCATTTGGTCTCATTAAAACAGGTGAAACATTCCAGAGAGTAATGGAATTGGCATTTGGTGATATGAAGAACAAATGCATAGTGATCTATCTTGAGGATTTGAATATTTTCTCGAATAAAAGAGAAGACCACTTTTAACACCTGAAATATGTGCTTCAAATGTGTAAGGATCATGGAATTTCATTGAATCCAAAGAAGTCTATCTTTGGTGTGGCAAAGAGGGAAATGTTCTCGGGCATATTGTATCTAAGGATGAAATCAAGATTGATCTAGAACATGTTCAAGTAATTCAAAAGATACCTCTTCTGAAAACTAAGAAAGGTGCACATTCCTTCTTTGGAAAGATTAATTTCCTTAGGATATTTATTCCTAATTTTGCAGATTTTACTAGAAATATAGCTAAAATGATGAAAGAAAAGTAAGTATTTTTATTGGACCATTGAGGGAAATAATGCCTTTGAAAATATGAAGAGAGCTATTACCAAGACTCATCTAATTGTTTATCTATATTTTGACAAAGGTTTTATAATCTATTGTTATGCCTCTGAGCAAACCCAGGTGACAATTTTGGTGCAGAAGAATTTTCAGGGATTTGAAGTACCTATTGCATTAATGAGCTATGTCTTGAAGAATCACGATGATGAAATACTACCAAATGGAGAAACATGCCTTTACTATGGTAAAAGTAGTGAAATCAGTTCCATGTTTTATATCCTAAATTGTCATTCTATTTTATTTGTGCTCAGATACAACAGTAAAGTCAGTTCTCATACAACAAGAATTTGGATCGAAACGAGGCAACTGGGTAGCAAAAGTCCAAGAGTACGACCTTGATATCAAGCCAACCAAGACTTATTGTAGGTAAAGGCCTTTGTGAATTGCTTGCTAATGGTTTTAAGAGTGAGTTTATTGAGAAGGAAATGACCAGTATTCCAACTGTACTCTTTCTTAGTTCTACTGATGAGTGGTATGCAGACATCACTCATTTTATCACTTACGAAGAATGTTCGACACATCTAAGTTCCAAAGAAAAAAGAGTTTTTAAGCTTCGATCTACACAATATATTCTATGGGATAATTCATTGATCAAGAGAGGAATTGATGGTCGATTCCTTAGGTGTGTTGATAAGGAGAAACATAAGAGATTATTGAGGGCTTTCCATGATCAAGCCTGTGGAGGTAAATTTTCTTCCTTAGTGACAACTCATAAATTTTTTTTGTGCATGGTATTATTGACCAACGCTTTTCAAAGATACAAAAAAGTGGGTTTCGAAGTACGAAGCATGTTAAACTGTTTTGGGTAGACCCAAGTTAGCCACCTCGCCTCTTAAATTGATGGTTATTGAAGATCCCTTCCAGTAATGGGGGCTAGATTTTATAGGAACTCTTAATCCAACATCAAGTATATGACACACACATGTGTTAACAACCATTCACTATTTCATGAAGTGGTTTGAAGAAATCCCAATCAAGAGAACCATTTCTGAGGTAGTATGTGATTTCATCAAAGAGAATATAGTAGTTAGATTTGGAATTCCAAACAAGATTGCCATAGATAATGCACCCAAATTTTCTTCCCATGAGAGGATTGATTTTTGCTATGGATATGGTATCTATCTTGCACATTCATCTAATTACTATCCACAAGGGAATGGTTAGGACAAATCAACCAACAAAAAATATGGTAACAATTATCAGGAAAGCTTGTGGATGAATCACAAAGGAATTGACATAAGAAGTTGTATGATGCTCTCTGGGTAGATAGGATTACACTGAAGAGAGCCATCAGGATGTATCCATTTAAGTTGGTGTATGGGATGGAAGCTCAATTATCCAGTAGCAGTGGAGTTGCTTACACTTCACCTTGAAAAAGATATTAAAGATGAAGAGTTCTCAACTGCCATGGAGAAAAGGGATGATGTACTTGCAGAAAGCTGGATGAGGAAATATTGCAAGCTTATTGACAAAAATCACTGCACATCAACAAAAGTTCAAACAATTGTTTGACAAGAAATCCAGGGCCAAGGACTTTTAGGTTGGAGGTATTATCCTACATTGGGACAAAATGCGTGAACCATGAGGAAGCCATGGTAAGTTTGATTCACTCTGGCTTGGTCCTTTCAAGATTAGACATTTTTCTGGAGAAAACTCTTACTATCTGAGCTATATGGATGTGAACTTCACTTCCATTATCATATAGTGGCCAATATTTGAAATTATTTCAGTTTTGAAGTAAACAACAATCCTTTGTATATAGTCCTGTAAATAGTCTTGTACAAGTCTTTGTTTTTGTTCTGTTGACATGTCTTTGTCTTTCCGTGTTCTTATGTATGGTATTTTTTTGTATAAATTTATGCAATGGATAAAATAATAGTCTTGTAACCAGATATTTTGGGGTATTTTTCTGTTGTCTTGTTTTCACTGTGTGTCAAGTCAGGTCTAATCCCCAGAAAAAGCCAACTGTTGTCACTTACCCAAGAAAAATGTGCAATTTTTCAAATTTTTGAAATGTATGGTCAAGTGACCCCTTTTTCAAAATTGTTTGCCTTTGTGGAGTCCTGAGGAGTGGAAATGATAAAAAATGTTAGTCATTTTCAAGGTTTTGAGGTCTAAATGTTTGTATTGCGGCAATTTCATGTCTCGGAGGAACATGAGGAACAAGTTCCTTCAGTCCTTCATTTCTCAATTGCATCCATCCACTTTTCCCGCAATTTCTACCTTAAGTCAAAATTTGTCAACTCTCGAGGAACTATTTTCCTTTATATCCTGAGGAAGATTTTTTATTCGGCATCTGAAAGTATTTGAGTTCCCCTCACCTACTTGTTTCCCGCGGGCCTTGTTTCTCATCTTCAAACCGTGTTTTTTATCTCACACTAGTCATGTCCTTTGTATTGCAAGCATTTCGGACACTCACAAGAACTCCTCACCCTATTCCTTCCAAGCCTCTGTTCCCCACAGGACCCTTTCTTCTCTGCACTTGTCCATTGAGTCTCTTTACATTGCAAAAATTTTAGATATTTGTGGAAACTCTTGACCCTTGTACCGCCCGGACCTTTGTTCCCCACATTCCTTTATTCTCTGTATTGGCCTGTCCTTCCCACAAAGTTTAACTCTTTCTCCATTGGACTTTGTCCTTAGTTTTGTTGCGCATTTTTCAGACCATTTGAGGAACCCTCAGCCTTTGTTCCTTTCGACACCTTGTTCCCCACAAACCCAGATTTTCTACACTTAAAATATTTTGTATGTATATTGCGGGTTTTTTGGTGTTGTGAGCCCTCAATCCCCTTGTTCCCTCGGGCCTTCATTTCTCTGCATCTCTATCATATCCGCAATACAAGGAGAAAATTGAGTAAATTATTCCACGATCCTTTTCATTTCTCACAACAGAATGTAAACCCTCACATTAACCATTTTCCAAGTCATTCATCGAATAGAAAATATATAAAAGGGGTTAAGGTAATTCATTTTTACCATTCCAAATTGAGAATTTCAACTGTGCATTATGCTCCCATTCATGTGCCCTCAAAGACGTTTCTAGCCATGACTCACTCATTTTTCACTTATTTTCAAAAATTCAAATTGTGTTGGGATCCTAGAGAAAACTCCATTCTTCTTGCAACAAAGGTGAAGCATTCTGGAGCCTCTTGTTTTTTTTTTTGGTGATAAATTTATCATTGTGCCCTATTGTTTTGTTCTTCTTGAAAGCCATTGTTAAACACCATTTTTTTAATTCTATCTCCTCATCTTGCCACCATGAAATTCCAATGTGGGGGGTATGAACACATATCTTCCTTAGAAACCTATGTACCTATAATTGGGGACAATGATATTAGACACATTAAACTGGATGATTTTTGGGCCCATATCTATAAAGTTACCCCTACTCACATAGCCCAGTGTATAAAAGATAGTGGAATTGCTAATGTTGTTGGATTTCCTATCTTTGTTCAATGTACATACATTGTATTAGCTTGTGTCTCTTTTTTCGATCCTGACACCAAATAAGTTAGAGATCCTCAGGGCCAAGTTATTGCCAAACTTGATGACAATTGCATAAATTCAGCTCTAATAATCCTTATCATCGAAGATTCACACTCTCTAACTAAGTCCCAGGCTCAACATATTTTTGAGCAAGAAAAAGAAAGATACAAGGAAACAATATCCAAATCATGTCTTAAGTCTCAAAAGAGGGGAGCTTCCAAATTTCCAAAAGTCTTGTACATGTCATACTTCAAGGAAGATCTATCTGATATGATAACCCTACTGGGTAGATTGATGGACCTCCCTTCCACCAATGAATTTTAGTTCTGGATGTGTGTTTACATCAACATCATCTGTGAGGGAAAATAGATTCTAAATTGGGGAGAAATAATTTGTGAAAATATCAGTGAACAAATGGTTAATGTGCAACAAAGCAAGACATTCTACATGACTTCCTACCTCATGTACAAGATTGCAACTTATAGGGTATGGGTAGGATTGTCTTCCTCAAGAAGATAAGAAAAATGAACCAAGTTTATGAGTATTACCCATAACTCATCTTTGAAAATAGTAAGTTTCATTTTAGAAGGGTGAATGATGTTTTTACTATGTACATAGTAAGGCTACTGGAGGGAAACACAACTGAAAGAGTGTCTGCAGAGGAAAATAGTTGATCTCAACATATGGCAGCCTCTTCATCCAATTTAGAATATTTTCTTACATTAGGTTAGCTAGATTTGAGGGTTCACCTAACAAGCTACCTATGTACTGTAATGACAAATTGGTTTTGGTGGAAGTGTGTAGGCAATTGGACATGTTACTCAGAACACGTAGAGATAAGAAAATCACTGAACATCCAATTCCCTATATCCCCCTAGGGAATTATACATGTAGAACTACCTTGGATGCTCAAAATGTGGAGAGAAAAATATCTGACTTCAAATTCTACTCATATCACAAAAGATATTATTTTGATATAAAGATTTTTATCTCTAATCATCTAAGAATGTCTTATTATCATGTACCTGCTCTTGAATATTATTGGGAAGATTGCTTAGATGAATATGAGGTAAGGAGAAGGTATTTTGGTATACTCTCTTTATAAAAGGTCAGATATTTCAAGGTATACAAGGTACCAGAGGATTTACAGGATGACAGTGAAGATATGTACTACTGTTGAGTATATCAAAACCATTCAGCACATGTCCCTTCTTACTATTGATTGGTCTCAAAAGGAAAGGGGTGATATCTCTGAAATAATCAATCCAATTTTGGTGATAACAAAGGTTTGGTTTAATAAGAAGATAAGGGAATACAATGAATGTGACACAATATTCCTCCAAGAGGCTTCTTCATCACAGAAAGGGTTTCCATTTCTCCTCCAAAGGTACAGGCTCAATCAACCCCTTCATCCTCACCTTTAGGACTCTGCAACCAAGGTTTATGTAAAGAAGGAAAAAGTCAAGGAAAGATAGAGAAAATTGGAAAGAATCCTGAGAAATATGTGGAAGAGGAAAATATTCAAATTTTACATAGGAGAAGTTACCTCTACTCCTTAACAGGTGCCACAACTCAGTGGGAGAAGGAATGAAAACAGATGTAGAACAAAAATATGACACAAAAATGATCCAACATCAGAACAACAAAAGGATTATCAGAGAAAAGTGGCGATGAGGAAGAAATTAAAGAAAGTGAAGAAGAAAAAGATGAAGTGAAGATCATAGAGCCTGGGTGCAAGGAAAATTAAGTGTTCTCAAAACATAAATCACCAATCAAAGAAGTATCTTCTTCTACTATTGAGGTACTTGCTCTTAAAACTCCATCTACTTAGGCTTTTGGTCCTCCTAGTGTTTTGTGTTGGCACCACCTCCTCCTCTATCCTCAAGTGAATCTTTCACATGGGTCCAACCCATGATTGATAACAAGAAAAGGAAGTTGACTCCCAAGATAGTTGCTTCTGGTTTCAATGATGTGACTAATTTTTCTTGGCACAACCCTAGCTCCTCCACCCAAAAGAGCGAAGAAAACCTCAAGGTTGGTTTCTTATTCAAAGGGCCAATTTTTTTTAGAGATTACATAACCAAAGGAGGAGAAAGATGAAAGGGATACCACTCTTTCAGACCTAGAGCTGACTAGGGTTCCACTTGGTGAATCTACTCCTAAAGGATATGTTCAGAATTTGAAGGAGTCATTATTTCTAGAGTAATTGAGAGAGTTGAGAAAGATAAGACAAACATAGGAGCAACTAGACAAACATGTTCCAAGTTATTTCCAATTTTATTAAGTCTTTTCTCTCGAGTGAATTTTTATTGATCCAACTTCTCTCTCCTCATTGCCTCCTACGACTATTTTGTCTTGAAGAAGATGTCAAGGCTATCAAGGAAATTCACAGACATGCTTCATATGGTAGGGCTGTTGAAGCATTAGTTTAAGGTAATGTTAATTTTTGGTCTAAATTTCATAGATGTAAATGCCTACAAGGTATATGATAATATATCTATATGGCTCAAAATCAATTTAATACAGTTATCACATGATCAGAAAAATAACTCAAACTATGGTTGGAGTGCATTTAAGAATTGAGGATCATGATTACCACTGATGATAAAATCCTCCTTTCTCATAAGATTTTTGATGACCCCAAGAATAATTTTTCTAGGAAATGGATGTTCATTATTGAATGGAAAATCAAAGTGCTAGAAGAAACAATCAGAGAACTCAAGAGCATGGTGCAGAAAAGAGAATCCTTCAAATTGAAGATATTTTTCAACTTGTAGGCTCTTCGGTGTCAATTCCATAAGGATTATTCTATAGAGAGACACTCGTTAGATGAAATCAAAGCAAAATTCAGTGCATTTATCAATGAGGATTTGTTTAAATATGAAACTGTTAACAAAGAAAAGATGGAATAAATCATGGGGCTACATAATGTTGTTGCATAAACCACCAAGGACCTGTTACAAAATGGATACATTGCTAAGGAATTGGAATACTCTCTTGGTATTTGGTTGAATGCCACAACAAACACAACTATTCCAAAGGTTATGAAGATTTCTTGTGCTTTGGTGAAATTTAGGCTTCTTGTACTCAAAGTGAAGACCCCGCCTGCATCTCTCACAAGTGCTCCTTCTAGTTCTTGAAAATATTTCTTTCTAGTTGATATATTTTGAAATCAGCTCTATCATTTCGAAAACATAAAATTAAGGATAAATACAACTAATACTAGACAACTAGACATAAGTTAAAAATAATAATATTTTAACTTATTACATTTATTTTAATAATTCATCCATGGTGAATTATGTGTTGATGCAAGAGCATCTCGTAAATAATCAATTTTGGTATTCTTAGGTGTTTAGGGTTGTCTAGGGTGCTCTTGAGATGGTCATAACATATACTAGTCCATTTGGACTCCTTAAGAAAGAATAAGGAGATTCTCTCCAAATTGTAAAATTTGAATATTTGAATAGTTTTTAGGAATGTTATGGGTTTAGATGGTTTTGAAGGTTTAATAAAAGATGTATATGGGAATGTGAAACATGTACACACTTTAAATTAATTCCTTACTAATGACACGAGTCATTATTTAAATATGGATTTCTACCATGGGGAGTTAGGAAAAAATCTAACTACCCTTTATTCCTTTGTATTAATACGAGAACGTTCAAATTGGGAGATGGTATGAGGTATGCTAGGAGGTAGGAAGAAACATGAAGTATTTGTATCAGATTAATTTTAACTCAAGAAGCTTTGTAACAATAAGGAGAGTAATAAAACAAGGAGTTTCTTGAGCAATACATGGAAAATGTGATGATTATTTGAATGTTTGAATGATTGTAATATTTTTGTGAAGAAATATCATTTATTATAATATATATGAATTTTTATACATTATTGGATGTGTGAGCAGGTTTATGGTAGTCGATAAAGTGATTTGAAGATGTGATCATGTCAATAAGATAGTCATTTGTAAGCATTTTGGATTGTGTGTATTAAGCTAAACAAGCTGCGACTTGAAGGTTTAGAACCATTTTATTAATGTTCAAGGTTTTATCAAGGGCAGAGTGAGTGGTGTACATTTCCATAAGAATGTGAATATTCTATCAAGTGACTAACATTTGTGATAAAAGCAAGAGAGTTCAAGAAAAATTGATGATTTTTTTATCAAGTGATCCTATATTGGGGTTAAAGGGCATAGTTGTTGAGAGAAATTCAGTTGGATTTCAATTCTTCAACAAAATTCATAAATATCAAACAAAATAAGACAAACAATAAAATATTCTCTTGATGGGAGGAACTTTGTTTCAGGGTCTTGAAGCACAAGAATCAATTAAACAAGTAAGAAATTTGTTTTAGTTTGATATGCTCTGTTCTAGGGGTCTTGAGACTAAGAAAAGTGTTTAATGTCAAGAAGAAATCACTAAATACTATTATAAGTGAACTACCCATGGAGTTTGAAATATGTTCAAGGTGTCCATGAAGGATCAAGATAGTAGAAAAGAAGTTTTCTAGTTAAAATCGGTAAAGTACAATTTCAATAGTGATCATGCATAGCTTGAGGATTAGAAGGAAGACATAATTGGAAAGTTAGTACTTTGCATATTTTAAGAGGTCTATAGAATCATGGTAAGTATTGAGAAAACATACATAGGTGTTGAGAAGTAATAAATTCATTATACAAACCCTAAATGATAAAAGAAGATAATAAATGCATGCACAATTTTGAAAGTAAACTTGTGACAGTCGTATTTCCTCAAGTGAGACAATATTTTAAGGGGTAAGTTTGTAAGAAATTGTTGTCAAAAGTTGTATTGTATTGAAAAATTGGTTGAAATATATGAATAAGGGGAAAGGAATCCTTGGAGAAGGCATTCAACAAGTAAATATATAATTGTCCTATCATAATCAAGAGGCTAGTGAGAAGCTTGAAGAGCATACAAACCCTTGATAGAAAAGGATAGGAACCAAGAAGGGTAATAGACTTGAGGAAAAGGTGTAGGAAAAGAGATGAGCAGTGAGTTAGAAACTTAGAAAGCTTAGTAAGTGTCAAAACAAATTCAAGTAGAGTGATAAAGCTTAAGAGAAGCCAAGAAGCAGAGAAGCCCAAAAATTGTAAAACAAGGAGAATGGATGTATAAGGATGTTTTGAACCTTCAGAATAGCTTGAATAAGTGATTTATAAGAGATTCAAGGTGTTTTAAAGGAGGATAATTTAAGGAAGTATTAAAACCCTAATAAATTACTTAAAACCCTAACTGGACCTATTTGAAACCTAGTAAAAAGGAGAAAGTTTATTTAGGAGCATTTTATAAAGCATTAGACCATGGAATTTACCCTAAAGAAGGAGGAGGATAATGGGTATCCAGAACAAAAATTAGTTTTTCTTGAAAGTTTTTGGATATCTCCAAACATAGCAGTTTGTGTGTAAATAGGGTTAATTGGAAGAGCTAGTTAAAAATGGTAGAATGAAAATAAATTTGCATGCGATAAAAATTAGGTGATGAAACTTTGTAGACACTTGAAGGATAAAAATGGGTTCCTAAAAATTTTACCAATGAAGAATAATTCTCTGTATTTTGTAATTTTCATCAAAATATGTCATTTTTGAGGGCTAGTAGTGGAATGAGAGGTCTACAAGGCAAGTAAGTGAAGACGTTGTTTTGAAACTTGTGAAGTGGTTGATCATTTTAGTCTGAGGGATTTAAGCATGTTAAAATAATTTTTTATCCTTTGGTACAATATTTTGAGAGAATTTTGTGTTTTGAGAAAGAATTAAGCTTCTTGGGATATACTTGAATTGGTATAAATTTGTGTTTTTGTAAAGTATTGTTCTAACAATTGTTATTGGTTGAGTTTGTTGATGACCTCTACATCATGTGCCTAGGCTATTCCTAACAAAGGGGGCTAAAAACCTTGATTATATAACTTTTATGATAATTTGACATGTATCAAGGGTCAATAAAGTTTCTTCTATTAACCAAACCCTAATTATACACATATTACGAAAATTATATATCTATTAGAGATCATTTGGTGGAAAGGGTGGAAACCAAACCCTAATTATACATGTAGTATGATGATTAGGCATGTAATAGGGGTTAATTAGGTAATTTTCACCAACCAAACCATAATTGTGATAGCACAATAATAATATATTATGTTCCTTCGAGATTGAATACACATATATAGGAAATATACTTCCTAAATAATAGGAAGTAGTTTATAACAGCTCACAACTTACGTGAGTTGTTTCTAACATACTAACCAAATATAATTGTTATTGTTGTTTTATATAACAACTAATAACAATTTATTAACACATACATATAACATAATAATTACTTCACATAATTATTATTTACTAATGGATCACTAATTAAATATTTCCTAACATTCCCCCCCTTAGTACGAACATGGGGAGAACCTGCCTTTGTACTTGTACCTACTTTCCTGATAAGTGATTTTCACAAGACAATCACAAACCTGACAGATGGTTTTACTCCGGCTGACCACAAACTGATACTGGTGGTTTTCAAGTGGTTTACCACAAACCACATCATGATGTGCCAAGTACTATTTTAGCCCTCATCAATATCACACTGTAGGAAATAACATAGGAAACACATCTCACCAAACTGAACAATAAAACACACACTAGAAATATTTCACATTTCCACCTCTAAGAATCACAATGTTCTTAGTTATAGCCACTGTCTTCAATCGCTGCCACTCGATCTCGAACAACATAGAAAAATACCACTGCCACTGGAAGTTACCCTTGACTTTAGTTGTTTTGGCGCAAAATGGGAATGGAACATTGGTTATTATTCCCCCCCACAATGTGAAATTCCAAATAGGAAGACAAAAAAAGGAAAAAATATATCGTGTTTTATCTCACTACCCGGATCTTGCTGTCTGGATCTTGCTGCACATGATCACCATTGCCAATGAATGTATTCACTGACCAATCATCTTCCAACGAAGTATGGCAATCAGAGGATCACTGCAGTTCTCTGTCATTCTATACAACCGGTTTCCAGTATACACAATACAAAATGCAACAGGAACACTGCAAAGAAACTCACAGAAAAACTAAAGCACACTGAATACCCACACTATATATATGCCACCACATCTGTTATGCGGCCCTGTCATTGGTGACTGACGAGAGGTGTTGATCATCCTCCATCCTCCGATGCCTCCTCCAGTAAGTTTGCTGCTAGCTCAGCTGAATATGAATTTGAGGATCATTTGAAATACCCCCCTCAAGTTTTCACTCGGATGTCGCGTACAAGAGAAAATGCGTCCGACTAACAATGAGGCAATTTTTATTTATTTATTTTTTACCAATTTTTGGCTCTTTTACAGACAACACTTACTTTACTTACAATAACTCCCTATGTTTTGATGAAACAAGGGTAATACACTTAATTGAAATGAACTTTTGACATACAAAAAATATTATTGACATGACTAAAACAAAATTTTACAAGACACAAAACAATAAAAAAAACCACTCAAATTATAATACTCAATATATCCTATAAGATCCGTAATAATTGCAAATAAGATCGACTTGACAACTAGTTGAGACAAATTAACAAGGCTTGTAACAACATCCTTTGAAGTAATAGACTCTTACAATGACAAGATGACATGCATATGGACTGAGTCGGCTAAAGTTTGCTGGAGTCTCCAAGAAAAGTAGAACCGTAGCTTGAGTGCACCAAATCAGAAGATGTGAAATGACAACGAGAAAATTTGAGACAACTCACCGGCACGAAAAGAATTCTCCAAGTCGCAGCATGTAGATGATAATGCAACCAAAGAAAAACTCAAATTATGAATGTAAATCTAATAGATGGAGCTATTTACAATGCATGTAGGGTGCTTGCATGAAAATTTATCCACGTGTTCAATGGAGTAATAACTCTTGTAGATCTATTGTGGAATAATGCTAGTTGTCCAACAACTGAGTTTATTGCAGGAGCTACCAACTCGTATCGCCTCTTTCAACTCTTCAATTTTGAAATAGTGCTCAGAAGATTTGAAAAATATTTTAATCTCTGTGTAGATTTCTTGAGTTCATAGCGGCAGACTTATACACAGCGAACAGAATGGAATCACAAAATAAGATGGGACACCGCTCCAAGCAAACTCATGCAATGCTTCTAGTTCAACATTTGAACTTAATAATGGGACTTAACAAACTTAGCAATGCGTGTTGAATTTGTTGATCATTCAATAGATCAACGATGTGATGTTATATGTAGGCAAATGCAAGTCTATGACGTATGGGTAGGATTGACGTTGAAGAGGATTGATGCCACTTCAGATTCCTCAAGTACACTGATCAGGAACTTAAAATGCAATGATCAGATTTTTAACAATACGTGTGTCCATCTTTCTCAAATGTTTTTATGAATAAGCCCATGCAGCATGGTGCACACTCAATAATTTATTTAGATACAGAAATATCCACACACGCAATCTACAAACTAGTAGTAAAAGATACCAAGACAATAATATGAATACCTCATATACGGGACAACAAAGAATACTAATTGCCCCTAAATATTTTTTTATTCCATCACAGGCATGCGAGAATAAATCGCTCTCATACCAAATGATAGCACAATAATAATACATTATGCTCCTTCGAGATTGATTCTAAATACACGTATATAGGAAATGTACTTCCTAAATAATAGGAATTAGTTTATAACAGCTCACAACTTACGTGAGTTGTTTCTAACATACTAACCAAATATAATTGTTATTGTTGTTTTATATAAAAACTAATAACAATTTATTAACACATACATATAACATAATAATTACTTCACGTAATTATTATTTACTAATGGAGCACTAATTAAATATTTCCTAACAAATTGTACATGTGATACGATAATTACATGTGTATTAGGGATCATTTGGCACAAAGGTGGCCAACCAAAGTTATGGGAGTATTATATACTCTCAACTTTCAGGATATCCTTCAGCAAACCATTACCACATAAACATAACGCCAAGCCAAGCCATTACACAACACACATAAATTTTTAACTGAGTCGTATACTATTGTTTCATCTTATAATATAAATTTTTTGTTTCGCAATAAATGGTTTATTGTGAAAATAAAACTATTATTTAGGGATAAAAATTTGCACTCTCTAAATAAGATGTACAAATATTCTTAACAAAACAATGACCTGACTAATATCCTTAATTTTAAGCTTGTTTCTTTCCTAGTGTGAAGAGAAACTCAATTAAGCTAGGTAGCTAAAAACCAAAAACTCACCTAGTGTGAACACATCAACACTAACACCCTTCCTTGATCATAAATTTGGGGAGTGAGAAAATAATAAAGTTAGGATAAGTATCCTTACATATGGGTTAAATAATTTATTGCAAATCAATCACCAATTCAAAAATAACTAGGAAAAAAGAGTTACCCATAAATAAAATGTATCACTGAATCGTTACCTAAAAACTTGTAACAATAGCTAGAGTGGGGAGATCTATCTTATTTTATGAGTTGTCCCAAGAAGAAAAACTCAAACATAATTTTGAAGTAGATGTTTGGTAGATAATAAGTCACATAATCTCAATTTAGTATAGTGTCTAGATCCACCACTCAATCACAAAAAAGAAGTGACATTGCATTTCACCAAAATAACTTCATTCAAGGAGGATTTGAATGGTGTTGATAGTGCAATAGTTAACCAAAATTTGATCTACCTAATGTAGATATGTTCCAACTGTTAGAAAAGAACACAAAACCCAAAGAATAATGATCAACACTACACCCCCCATAATGTTGATTAGGTGGAGTGATGATACAAATTTATATGATTGGATGAATCATACTACTTTTATTATAGAAAAATTGACACTACATACTCTAGATTAGCTCCTTATTAAAACAATACTACTAGTTTGTTAAATAAGGGTTAAAGATACAAATATAATCTCTCAAGAAGATGGCTTTGGTGGTGATGGGAGATTCATGCAATTGAAGTATAGAAAAAATAGCTCAAAATGGAGCACACGTGTATGAGGGTAAATTGTAGTTAAACAAAAAAACCTTCATGTATCTATAGACTCAGTGTGACTATAAAATGATCCCAGAAAACAAAACTCGCGAAGTGATGCATAGTAACTCTGGAATGTTGTAAATACCTATAGGATGCCATCAATAACAAGAGATCCATTATACCCTTCTCTCTTTCTTATATGAGGTAAAGAAATTTTATCCTAAAAATGATTGACAAAATGAGAGCTCAAAAAAATAAGGAGCACAGTCCAAAAATTTCTAGTAAAAATAGGGTTTCAATCACTTACTATAATCTTTGGTGACCCATATACATTTTGAACTGTATCCATGAAGGTTGTTGTTATTGTAATTGTGACAAATGGGTGTGAAAAGGCACAACAAATAGGCATATTTGGTGACTCTATCCACCACAATCATGAGTACATTTTTCCCTTCTAATTTACGTAATCCAGTGATGAAGTCCATCAAAACATCTTCCTGCCTTTGGCTAGGAATATATAGAGGCTCTAAAATACATGGGGACTTAATTGTTTCACCTTCATTTTTCTAAAAAACCATGCATTCAGCCACAAATTTTTGGACACCCCCTTTAGCCATTCCCAGAATAAATTAATCTTGATTCAATGATAAGTCTTAAGAATCCAGAATGCCCTCCTATTGGAGAAGCATGGAGCTCATACACAACCCCATTTTTAAGGTTTGAGTTCTTATATAGGTATAATCTATCCTTGTACCATAAAGCATCCCCTTTCCATTTAATTTTTCTGATATGTTTGGAATGTGTTGGAGATTTTGAATGATATTTTATATACTTGGGTCATCTCGCCATTTGGACCTTGTCTCCTCTACCAAATCTTCATGTAATATGGATATGGCACACAACAATGCCTCAGCTAACTCATCCTTCTGAGATAGAGCATTAGTGACTACATTCTCCTTCCCTTTGTTGTAGAATATCTCAAAATCATATGCTCAATATTTTGTAGACCCATTTATGTTATTCTTTATATGATAAATGTTGCTCTAAGAATTATTTCAAACTATCATGATTTGTATTTACTTTGAAGTGTTTGCTTATTAGATATGGTCTCCATTGCTTTACTGCATGAAGTATGGATAGCATTTCCTTCTCATAAATTGGTTTTGACATATTCTTACCTTTGAATTGGCATATTTCAAATGAAATGGAATGACCCTCTTTCATGAGTACTATCCCCATACCATACCATGAAGAATCACATTAAACAATGAATATTTTGGAAAAATATGGGGTAGCCATAACTGGAGTGGTACACGTGGCCTCCTTCAACTTCTCAAATGCTTTGGTATCTTCCTCATTTAAATGAAAATATTAATTCTTTAATAAATTTTTGAGTGGTGTTGTTATGCTGACATAATTCCTTACAAATCTACAATAATAACATGTAAGCCCTAAAAATCCTCAGAGATTCTTTAGGGTTTTTGGAACCTTCCACTCAAGCATGACCTTTATCTTATTAGGATCCACTTTAACACCTTCATAGGATACGATGTGACCCAAATATTCAACCTCCTTAAATCCAAAAGAACAATTTGATGGCTTTGTATAAAGTTGGTATTGTTCAAGAGTTTCCAACACCTTACTTACATGATGCAAGTGTTCCTCGCATGTTTTGTTGAAGATTAATATATCATCAAAGAACTCTAAAGAAAACTTCCACAAGAATGGCTGAAAGATATAATTCATCAAAATTTTAAATGTAGAGGGTGCATTTATGAGTCCAAAAGGTATTACCAAGAATTCATTATGGCCTGCATGTGACTAAAAAGTTGTTTTATGAACATCTTCAGTCCTGATTATGATCTAATGATATCCAAAATGGAGAGCATGTTTTGTAAAGTAAATAGCATAATCATAAATTATAGAAATAAAAAACTTATCTTTGACTATGTACTTATTGAGTTCCCAAGAATCAAGACAGATGCACCAATTGTCATCTTTTTTATGCACCATCACTACTAGAGAATAATACGCACTCTAACTATGATGGATAAGTCTTGCTTTCAACATATCTTGCACTATCTTCTCAGTCTCACTCAATTACACATATGGTTACCTATAAGGTCTAATGTTAGGTGGTTGGCTCCTTGGTACTAGCTGGATGGCATGGTCATGGTATCTTTTTGGAGGTAAACCCTTTGGTATATCTCTAAACACAAGTGAGTGCTCATCTATAAATGTTTGTATATTTTATGGTATAAATACATTTGACTGATGTGCTTCTAATGAAAATAGTTGTGCCAAAAAACCCTTTGCACATGATGGTATAAATTCATTTGACCAATATGCTTCCAATGAAAATAGTTGTGCTACAAACCCATATGTATTATTTTTAATTAATTTTTGCATTTGGTGAGAGCTCACCAACTATGGAAACTTTTCTCTTAACCCTCTTAGTTGAAAAGTCCTCCCTATGACTAAAAATGCATGAATAACTCTTGGAAGTTCATCTCAATGATTCACAAGGTGGTAAGCCATTGAACACCTAACATAATGTTTATTTGTACTATGGAAATGACATACATTGGGTTATTTAGCAAGTAATATTTGTTGGGGTTAGCACACCGGTTGTACAAACAATATATCAGATCTAAGCATACATGCAAATAAAAGCAGATATTCTACCAAAAGAAATATACAAAACAAGAGACATAAATCAACACCATATTTAACATGGTTCACCTAGTGTGGGCTATGTCCACCAAGAAACAAGCCAATCTATTATCCAAAACTTTGACAAGATATACAATGGAGATTTACAATCTTCCAAACCTCTCAGATGTACAATACTTTTTTTCTATCAAGCTTTTTCTTCATCACCAAGAATTCTCTCTCTCACCAACTTTTGCAAGTTCTTTCTAATTGTTGTTAATCATCTTCTTTCTTACTTCTAATCCCTATCTTTTATGATTATATATCCGTTTATAGACTTAGGGTACTTAGCCATGTAATTACAATCAATAGAAATACTTTAATGCTAAAAATAGATCTAATTCCCGAGAGTTAATTAAAACATCCTCGCACAAGTAACCAACACCGGTTAGACCTAACCGCTGTCGGTTCCTCCCTTGCCTAACTGGTGTCAGTTATACCTGACCAATGTCAGTCCAAGGTGATCGATGCCGGTTCCCCCCTAACCGTTGACGGTTACTGTATTTTCCAGCAAGTTTCCATTGCATGCTAAAATGAAGTAATTGAGCTCCACAACTCAACAATATCCCACTTGGAGATTAATTACTGCACCATACCTATACAACATCATTCTTGGATCCTTCCTTAGCTTTTTTTCTTCCTCTTCAAGTCTCAAACTCAAAGACCAATAGAAGTGGAGTATAGCTCTAACTTCTTGTTTGTTAATGGCTTCGTTAGCATATCTGCAGGGTTCTTGCTCATATGAATCTTTTTTAGATTCAATTGTTCATCCTCCAATACCTATTGTATGAAGTGATACCTCAATTGAATGTGTTTCATTCTTGAATGAAATGCTGAGTTCTTTTCCAAATGAATTGCACTCTGACTATCACTGAACAGTTTACAATCACCTTGCTCCTTTCCCAACTATTCCATGAACCTACTCATCCATATCACTCTTTGTTGGCCTTTGTAGCTACAACATACTCTACCTCTATAGTAGATATAGCCATAACCTTTTACAATCTTGAAATACAGCTCACTGTTGTTCCACCTACTATGAAAATCTATCCAGTTGTGCTCCTCCTACCATCTTAATCTCTAGCCATATCTGAATCAACATAGCCACGTAATGAAATATTCGAACCTCCATAGCATAATTACATGCTATATTTCCCTTTCAAATACCATTAGACTACTTCTAATGCTCTTTACTTGGATTAGCCATATATCTACTCACAACTCCCACTACCTGTGTAATGTCTGGTCTGGTAAAAACCATAGCATACATGAGACTTCCAACTATTTAATCATATGGCACTCGTGTCATGTATTTGACCTCCTCATATGATGTAGGACACTGATATTTGCTTAATTTGAAGTGTCTAGCCAAAGGTATACTAACATGTTTTGCATTTTGCATGTTGAACCTTTCTAACAACCTTGTAGATATAATCCTCCCGAGACAAATACAATTTCTTGTTTTTCTTGTCTCTATGTATTTGCATGCCAAGGATTCTTTTTGCAACTCTTAAATACTTCATAGAAAATGTGTGAGCTAGATTTCTCTTAATCTCACCAATGTCTTGCATACTAAATCCTGCAATAAACATATCATCCACATATAGTAACAAAATAATATAGCTCCCATTTTCAAGCTTCTTGAAATAAACACAATGGTCAGATTCACATCTCAAGTAACCATGCTCATACATAAAACTATCAAACCTCATGTACCATTGCCTTGGAGCTTTCTTGAGCCCATATAGGCTCTTTTTCAACCTGCACACTAGTTTCTCCTTACCCTTGACTTCATACCCAAGCGGCTGCTACATATAAATTTCTTCATCTAAATCACCATGAAAGAAAGTCGTCTTCACATCTAGTTTCTCTAAATGCAAATATTCTACTACAACTAAACTCAATACAGTATGAATAGAAGTCATCTTAACAATAGGAGAAAATATTTCACCAAAGTCAATACCTGCCTTTTGTGTAAATCCATTTACTACAAGCCTTGCCTTTTACCTTTTCTGTCCACGCTCTTCTTCCTTAATCTTGTAAACCCACTTGTTCTGCAATGTTCTCTTACATGCTGGAAACTTAACCAAATCCCATGTCTGGTTCTATTCCAAGGAGTCCATCTCCTCATCCATGTCATGCTCTCACTGAATGTAAGTCTTATCCTGCATTGCTTCTTCAAATCTCTCTAGTTCACCATTATCAGTCAATAATAAATAAAATAGAGGTGTAAATCTTTCTGGAAGTTTACTTACCCTTTGTGACCTTCTCACAGGAGTTTGGGGTACCGGAGGCTCAACCTGGACCTCCTGGACATTCCTATCCAAATCCAATAGTGATCGATGCTGGTCACCTCTAACTGACATTGTTTCTTCTAACCAATTCCAGTTTGGATCCTCTGTAACCGATGCTAGTTTGGATCCTCTGTAACCGATACCAGTTTGTATGACCGATGTCGATCAAGGGCCAACTGACACCGATTACTTTGTAACCTTGTCAGTAATTCTTTTAAATCTGAGAGTTCATTTTCATTCACAAACTTCTCAACCAATTCATCCTTGGGTACCAAAATTTGATCCATGTACATTCTCTTTTCATTCCATTCAACATCATGACTCCTAATAATTTTAGAATTATCTAAGTCCCAAAAATGGAAACCAAAATCACCAGATCCATAACCAATGAAAGTGCACCTCTTGGATTTTGCATCCAACTTTTTCCTATTTTCCTTATCAACATGCACAAAAGCTTCTGAACCAAAAACTTTAAGAAAAGAAATATCTACCTCTTTTCCAGTCCATGCTTCCTCTGGTATTCCTCCATCTAGTGAACTTGAAGGCCCATGGTTAATCAAATAAATCAATGTATCAACTGCTTCTGCCCAAAACTACAAGGTCAATCTAGAATGTATTCACATACTTCTAGCACGTTCCATGATTGTCTTGTTCATTCTTTCTGCAACACCATTCTCATGTGGTGTTCTCGGAACCGTTCTTTCTCTACGTATCCCATTCATTGAAAAATAATCATTGAAATCCTTGCTATAGTATTCACCACCATTGTCAGATCTAAGGCACTTTAACTTAGAATTTGATTCATTCTCAATAAGGGCTTTCCATCTTTTAAAAGTCTCAAAAACATCAGATTTACGTTTAATACAATAAACCCATACTTTTCTTATAGCATCATTAATGAAAGTAACATAATACTGGGATCCTCCATGAGAAGCTACCTGAGCTGGTCCCCACACATCTGAGTGTACAAGCTCCAATTTTTGCTCCTTCTTAACTGCCCCAACTTTGAGAAATCTCACTCTCTTTTACTTTCCAAAAAGACAATGCTCACAGAAATCAAGATCTAAATCTTTTAAATGTGATAACTTACCCTTAGCCTTTAAGATTTGCATTCCTTTTTGACTCATATGACCCAAGCTGATTATGTCACATGCATGCATCTGAATCTGAATTAGATAATGCAGAAAAGGAATCAGTAATACAGGTAGATAAATATAACATTCCTACCTTCTTACCTCTTGCCACAATAAAAGAACCCTTGGTGACTTTCTAGTATCCTATAAAAGTAACCATGCAACCATACTCACCTAGTTGTCCTGCAAAAATAAGATTCATCCTGAGGCTTGGCACATGCCTCACATCTTTCAATACCCATGTATTTCTATTCTACAATTTTAGATAAACTTCCCCTTTACCAGTAATACTGCAAGGTTCATTATTACCCAAATAAACATACCTAAAATTACCCTAGAAATAATATTTGAAATAACCCTTATTAGGGGTTGCATGGAAAGAATCTTCAGAATCTAAAACCCATGATTCAATTCTACTATCTAAAGAAATAATAAGAGCATTTTGCATTACCTCTGATGCAACAAGATTTACTTCTTTACCTTTGTTTGGGTGTTGGTTCTCGTTGTCCTTTGACCAACAATATTTCTTTGCATATCCTTTCTTTCCACATTTCCAACAAGTAATTTCCTTACTTCTAGATTAAGATCTACTATCTGTTGACTTTGATTTCTCATTACTCTTACTCTTTGATCTCTCCTTCTGCATGTCCCTACTTTCTACATTCAAATAATTTCCAGATGATGATTCCTTTGTACTCTTCCTGTGAATTTATTCATTCAAGATTATACTAACCACATCATCAAAATTCAAAATATTATTAGCAGATGTTGTATTACTAACATCCATTACCAAGTTATCCCAACTATCAGGAAAAGAACATAAGAATAAAAGTACTTTTACTTCATCATCAAATGGTATAGCAACCGATTTTAACTGATTTACAATAGATTAGAAATCATTCAAATGACTAGATGCATATCCACCTTCATGCATCTTAGAACTAAATAGTTTCTTCATAAAATAAACTTTATTTGAAGCACTAGGTTTTTCATATAAATTAGCAAGAGATTTCATTAAGTCTATCGTAGAAGCCGCTTCTGTAATATTGGAAGCCACGAATGCTACCAGGCTCAATCTTATAGATCTTAAAGCCTTTCTGTCAAGAATCTTCCATTCTTCATCGGTCATCTTCTTTGGGTCTAGACTTCTCATCCAATAGTAAATAAAAATCTCTTTGATACAGATAATCCTCAATCTGTATCTTCCATAATTGATAATTTCAGTCGTCAAATTTTTCTACCTTGAATTTGTTTTCTTTTGTCATTGTTATAGCTCCCACTTAATCAGAAAATACTCTGTGAGTAAATTTTTCAACACACAAAACCCTCAAACAAAGCTTTGATACCAGTTGTTAGGGTTAGCACACCGAGTGTACAGACAATATATCAGATCTAAGCATACATGCAAATAAAAGCAGATATTCTACCAGAAGAAATATACAAAACAAGAGACATAAATCAACACCATATTTAACGTGGTTCACCCAGTGTGGGCTACGTCCACCAAGAAACAAGCCAATCTATTATCCAAAGCTTTGACAAGACATACAATGAATATTTACAATCTTCCACACCTCTCAGATGTACAGTACTTTCTTTCTATCAAGCTTTTGCTTCATCACCAAGAATTCTCTCTCGCCAACTTTTTCAAGTTCTTTCTAATTCTTGTTAATCATCTTATTTCTTATTTCTAAACCCTATCTTTTATGATTATATAGTCATTTATAGACTTAGGGCACTTAGGCATGCAATTACAATCAATAGAAATACTTTAATGCTAAAAATAAATCTAATTCCCAAGAGTTAATTAAAACATCCTCGCACAGGTAACCGACATCAGTTATAACTAACCATTGTTTTTTCCTCCCTTACCTGACCGATGCCAGTTATACTTGACTGATGCTAGACTAAGGTGACCAATTCTAGTTCCCCCCTAACCATTGATGGTTACTGTATTTTCCTGCAAGTTTCCATTGCATGCTAAACTAAAGTAATTGAGCTCAACAACTTAACAATATCCCATGGTAAGATTAATGTTATCACATTTTCCTAAACAACTAATAGTACCCCCGTCGGTGATCATTACTTGACATTCATGAGTTGGATAAATAAATCAGTTCAAGTACACTTCCAACTTATGATTGATGAAGTTGTGAGTACTTCTCAAGTCAATATACAATGTTACTCTCTATGTTTTTAAGAAAATAACCACTTTGAGGGTTTGGGGTGCTAATACCTGAAATTTAATGACATGAGATCATTGGTTAGGGTTCTCCTAACTATTCCTCTGGCTCGACAATGACCTCTACCTCTTCATATTTTTCCTTCTCTTCTTCTTCATTGGGCCCCTCAATGTAGAACAACTTCTTTTCAACACATTTACGTCCCAGTCCATTTTTGTTGTCATAGTTAAAACATATCCCTTTTACTCTCTTTTATTCAATTTGTTAAGGTGTCAGTCTAATTAGTCAAGGGAATGATGGTGTCGAGGTGTTACGGTCTCTTATGTTAGTGAATTTTTTCCTCCTTCTAGAAAGAAATTTTTCCTCTACCCTACGTGTCAGGATAACAGAATCAAAAACCTTAAGTAGATTATACATACACTCTCATAATCAATATGGATCTTAAGACCCCTAATAAATAGTTCATGTTTATTCCCTTCTATAATAACTCCACATGTAAGGATAGGATTTGGAATTGATGAACATAATCCTTGAATAATCATTTTTTTCATAACTTTGTTAATTGGCTGAAGTAATTATTAGACACACTAGAACTATAGTGAAATTACATCTCTTCAATAAAAAAATTCCATGTGACACTGAGACTGTTCTTCTTCCTTTGAGAACATGACCATTGATACTAGACAAATTGGTCTGGTTAAAGATACAAGGATGTCATGGTCACCTTTTGTCTAGATGGGATCTAATGTAGATCAAAGAAATTATCCATTTAGTTAATCCAACTGAGTGGATCCTTTACAACAAACTTACGCATTTCCAATTTTGGCATCATGTTTTGGGGCTGCAAAGTATTTATATTTAGATTGGTCTAGTTATAAGATCTATCATGGCTAGTTTATACATTACTTTGACCTGATGATTCACCTTGATTGATCTGAGTAGGATTGAGTTGTGGATGATTTGGAAGATGATGATAAACCTTTAGATTTGTATTGAGTTGTTGCATGGTATCATCTAACAATTGATTGATATTTTCTACATCTCCTTTATTATCCATCTCAGACTGTAGGATTTACATATCATACTCAATTTGGCTCACCTTATGATCCACCAAGGTAAACCCTAACCATGAGGATACTATAGTCACCCTTTCTAACTCCTAAACTATTACCTCATCCTTGGGGTTTTACTCGGAGTTAGCAAAAAAAATTTCTTTCTTGTGGAAGGCCCCACCATGATGCCCCACAATAGTAGGATTTAGGGATCATGGCCAAAATTTAGGGTTTGGGGTTTCGAGAGGATGTTATTTAGATATGAAAAAACTCAAAGAATAGACTCAAACTAATTTTTTTATCATGTTTCCTAAAATGTAAATAAGTTGGAAATTTTCCATAATTTGCAGCATATAGAGTGAATTTATGAAAACCCCTAAAATCGAGACAACTTTGCAAAATGGAGAAAAAAATATGAAAATTTTCAGATAACCTTACTTGGAATGTGTCGCATCCTTGCTTAAAAATTGTTGATAAATTCACACTCGTAGATATAACTAGAACAAATAGGGTTTTGCCCTAATTTTGGCCTAGATCGTAGCTTTGATACCACTTGTAATGAAATTACTTAGATAGATAAGAATATTAGAATAAAGAGTACACCAAATCATATATGAAGGACAATCAAATTTAATTAGAATATCTAGCCACTTCAAGGGGGCAACCTCTAAACCATACAATAAGACTTCAATACTCAATATGATATAAACTCCTACCTACTAAATCCTACAAATATTATTCCTATGTTATGGACATCATTAAGGCTGATCTACTAATGATATTATAACATATATGAAAGAGATTTTTTTCATGCAAAATAGCTAGCATGAAATTTTAAAATTTTGAAGCATGACAATTAAGCCCCTAATTGAAAATTAGGCTTCCCAGTCACTATGCATCTTTCCTCTAGCCAACCTGTTCTCACTTCAACCCTCACCCCAGATCAAATGAAATTCCTAACAATTTTTTCGAGTTTTTTTTTCAGTGTGTAGGGATTATTACCCAAGATGATTGATGAATTCATTGTGGCTTGATAAAATATTGCTTCCTCAAGAGGCCTAAAAGGCTATTTTTGGCCATTCTGTAGCCAATTGAACACCCTCTTAAAGTGTTTAGGGAAAATCAAAATCATTTGAAGATGATTTTTGAGGACATTAAAGGTGTCTTAGGAAATTTAGGAAATTTTAGGAAATAAAATATGATTCAAGAGCAATCTGTTCATCATCAGGTATTCAGGGTATAGGGAATGAAAGCTCCAATGGTTAATGTTGTCTTCTCTAGATGATTTTGGGAGTTCCCAAAGGATTTAAGAATTAAAAAAATAAGCATAGGAAATATATTTTAATCCTCTATAAGGTGGAAACATCATATTTTATCTGAGGCTTAAATACTTCTTAAGGTATTTCAAAACTCTACAGTTGCCCCTCTCAGTTCAAAATGAAATAAGACCTAAATTTTGAGTTAAACGAAGAATTCTATTTTGAGAATGGTTCCATTGATATAAAAATTTAATTTAGATTCAAAATCATATAATATTATACCCCAAAAAATCCCCTAAGCTTTCCTGGCGAAACAAATTAAGTCTGATGTCCAAATTTGGACAACTAAGGAAAAATTTGCTTTCCCAGAATGGAAAAGTCATAATTTGAACACCCATATGTCCCCTCTATCCCCCATGGTAAAATAAGGACAATGGGTACACAAAATTTTGATCTCATCCTCCTTCCCAAGTCACACTTTGGACACCTAGGTGTCCCAAGTGTCTACTTGTCCCCATGGTTTAGGGGGAACAAAGGGGACACAAAAGTGTGACCCATCCTATACATGCATCTTATGGACCCCATGTGACCACCTTCAGATCCTCTAGTGCCAATTCCCATCCCCTGCATCATTCCTACCACACACCACAAGTTGTCATTTGTCACCTGAAAGTGTGACCCTAATTTCCCCTCTTTCCCTCTTGCACCATGTGCAACTTCACATTCACTCCACTCAAACCATGGTTAAGTTATGCAGTTAATAGACGAGTTAAAATTCATAACAAAACTTCATTAACTCCTATCTTATCAAACACTTAACCATTTTTCATGAAATTTTTTGTTACAACATCTCCCAAAACATCGTCTTTTCTAGACATACTACCAAATTTTTCCAAACATCCATAGCCACCAAAATGAAGATTTGATCATATCTCCTCATATGGGCACCCATTTTCCTTGAATTTTTTTTAGTGATATCCTCTCTGAAATTCCTTTGGGAAGACTATCATATCAAATCCATTAATGCCAGAATTTTTTACAGTAGCAAACTAAAATATCAAACCCTAAAACCTACTTTTTCATTTTCACGTAGAGCCAACAAACAAAAAACCCTAAAAATTGAAGGAAAAGATCTTGGAGAAAAACCCTGAATTTCAAGACCATTTTTATTGCAACCCAACATCTGTAAGTGCCATTTCTAAAGATAACAGGTTTTAATGGCTAGACATCTCTAAAATAAGTGTCCAAAAAAGCAAATTTTTAATGTAGACATCTAAAATGTCGACATAATTAATTAGGATTAATTTGTCCCACAAGTATCCCAACATAATCCATATAATAGTTAATTGTAAGATTAATTATTATTATTTAATCCTAATATTTTCATTAATCTCTTTATCCTTCATCTTAATTTTTTCATTTATCTAAATATCCATTTCATCATTTATCCCTTTAATCCTTTATTTTATCCATTTTCAACTATATAATAATTAATCACAAGATTAATTATTATTATCCTATTATAATCCCTATTAACATTTTCTAGGAATTTAATATTCCTACATCTACCTACCCACCTACCCTACACATGCCTACACCTAGCATTTCCATGTAACCTCACCCCTAATCATATTTTATCAACCTAAGCTAATCCTAATCCTAATCACATCCTCACCTCTAAATCTAGAGGCTTTTATTTCTTGAAGCCTCTCTAAATTTCCCTCTTTCATATTTAAAAATTCAAATATATCTCCCTCCCTCCATTGAATTTTTAATTCAATGGAAACTTCACTCAAATTCTAAAATATCCATTCTAGAATTCTTCATTCCTCACATGCATTCTCCACCTTTTATCCAAATCCAACATGGCTTCATCTTATCTATTGAGTATTGATATAGCCTATAATTAAGTAATACAAGCTCAGTAAGACCCTAGACATGTTGGAACATCACTCAGCCTAGGCTGAGCACTCACCTGAAGTGCGCAAAGGTACCAGGTCCCTCTTTATGGTTGTTGCAGGATGTTATCATGATGAAGACTTAACACATGCAGTTCCATTACTAACACATCATTCTACAGAGCATACCAGATATATTCCTAAAATAATTAAGTATTAACCATAATGAGATCAAGAACATACTAGGTTCAGATACATGTAGAACTAACACTTAGATTTAGCCAATATCCTCCATTATATTAAATGTAATAAGTATACGGAAGCTTCATTACAACAACAATAGTATGCGCGTAACAGATTTAGCAGCATAATCTCCCTATGTATGCACACCTATCTCTATATCCCTACTACACAGTTTACTACATACTTATAAGGGTGGGGACTTACCCTTCACCACTTATCTAATCCCAAAATAGGTCGCATGCTATTACTAGCCACGCGACATTACAAAAAATCCCACACATGCAAGTGCACTAATAATAGATTGCTATTAGTTGACTGGTAGTAGTAGATCTATTTCTGGCCTATGTCCATGCAAAGTTCTTCATAGTTGATCCTCTAAAAATAGCCAATGTGTGACATGCAAGTATCCAATGAGTTTGAGTGCTCTGCACGCTATCTCTAAAAATAGATCCTTGTCGTGAAAATGGATAATTCCCGAACATGTTTCTTTTCTTCACACGCTAGCCTTTCCAATACATCCGCGCCTTTGAATGCTCTCTGCTCTCCTGCGTGAACCTTCAGTATTTTCTTTACTAATTGCTAGGGTTTGATTGATCAACATTACCCCACACTAGTTGTATTTCCACCCTGGAAATGGTTGTCTCAAAAACAAATCAAAGAATAGTAGAATAGAAATAATTTAGATGAATGAAAGAATGTTTTTTTAACCTGTAGTTTTTCTTCTGCAACCTGACAAATTAATTCAGGATATTCCTCCTTTATCTCAGCCTCAAAGGTCTGCCACTCAATGAGTGCTTCCTCTTCTTTTTCTGGAATGTCCACAACAATGGACTCCAGTTCATCCTTTGCAATCTCTCCTTTCTCATTCTACAAGACCAACACAATGTTTGACATTGCAGTCATCCTTCCTTCTAGAAAATCCATCTTATGCTCAATGAGTTTCCCAAGCTCCTCTAGCCGATCCTTGTGTGGTTCTTGGGCTACTTCCAGGGCCTCGTGCTTCTGTTTAACCATTTTTAATCTTTCTGTGTGGCCCAATGTGTTGTCCCTCATCACTTTCTGGACCTCATTATTCCCCTCCAAGGTTTTTATTTTGATGAGCGCCTCTAGAGCTATATAGATGTTCAAGGCTTGGTCTGCCTTCTTTATTTCTTCCCGTAATGCTTGCAGCAGTCCTTCATACAATGCAATATTTCACATCACTGAAGCCTTTTCTCGCTCTACATCTTGTGTTGTATCCTTTGGTGCTGGCATGCACAAAGGTTCATCTTCAAGCACTAAGGCCACCAATGTACTTACACAGTGTATTGCCGAAGGAAATGTCTTTGGTACCATTGGCTCTAAGTGTCGCCTAGCCTTCATGACATTATCACCAATTTTATCTGTGAGGCTGATAAATACAACGTTATTCTTCTACGCTAAGTCTCTTTCCTACGTTAGGTGCTCTATCTCCTCATCCTTAGTTTTGATCTCTTCCCTTAGTGCCCTAATTATGGCAGCTTTTTCCATATTTCACCTTGCCACCTCTGTTGAGACTTTTACCAATGCATTGCTCACCTATTCATCTGACATAACAATAGGATTTATTATTATGTGTCTAGCCCTTGGTGTCTTTTTCAACCTCCTCGACACGCATGACTCCTCACACACATCAGAATCAAGTTCATCCATGTGTGTGTGCATCGACCATGATAATTTATTCCTTGTGCGTAATGTTGTCATATCCTCATCCATTAACTCCTAGCCATATAACTTATTTTGTGTCAGTGTGCTCTGGAAACAGGCATGGAAAAATTTACTTGTCTCCTCAACATAACCCATGGCTAGGGGATTATGCTCCCCACTTGTTCTTATTGACCTAGGCTTCTTAGGAACTTGAGCTTCCAGATTTGGTACTTGTGTTTCCATGTCTTGAGAAGTCTTGGTATCTGTCTCATTTGTTCCCTTTTCTTCCTCTTCTCCTTCCTTCATTTCTTCATCTTGTTGTCCTTCTACATTCTTTGGAGGTGTAGGAGAATTAGGCGTGTTTTCCTATGACTCTTCCGCTTCCCCATTCAGTTTTAGTTTCCTTCTCCTTTTCTCGGTTGTCTCCTTCTAAGGAGAGAGTCAAGGTGATCTGTGCACAGTTTGTGGAGTAGCACCTTGGGTCCTTGTTCTCCTGAACACTCTCTTAAATTAGTGCTCTCCTTAGACAGCATCCAATTCCTCATCATCCCCCTCTTGTGGCTGAGGTGGTGTAGTTGCGTGCTCAACTTCATCCTTATTTGGAGGATGTCTCCTACCTCTATGTTCCAAACCACCACTATCTTCACACTCATCCTCCTCATCCTCTACTTTGATTGTCTTTGTGGGCTTAGGCACTAGAATGTTCTCCATGGTATGCTTACCCTTCAGCGGTTCTGGAAGTGTGAACTCATCTTCCACATACTTGTTGTTTTCCAACTTGGGCTTCAGTTGGAGGTACACCAGTGCTGCTCCAACGTCTCCAACAACCAAACTTATAGATTAATACTCAACACATCTTAGATGAGTCTTTCAATATATACATTACATCCTAGACATACATAATTTTTCCTCAGTGTGTGGTAGTCGCAGTCTACCTTGTTTGCATTGAATTTTAGTCAGCGAGCATTCGAGAACCTATGAACCGATGCCTAAAAATACCTTGTTATGAAGGCATACGGTAGTTTGCACCATGGGCTCCAAGCCCCATCCTTCATCACAAATCATGCAATGTAAAAATGTTGGTATACAAAAAACTGAATTACCTTACCCACCACTTATGGTAAATCCTTTGGTATGTGCCACTCTTCTTCAAACGCTACGCAGAGCCTATCGTACCACTTCTCAGCCCTCTGCTTGACTTGTTTGGTCATCGATCCTTCACACAAGTACTTGTTGAATCACTCTGTAGGTGACTTGTTCTCCATAGGATACTCCCAGACCTTCTCTTTTGGTCTGTCTGGCACCCCGATCTTCGTGAATACCAGAGACAAAAAAATAGCCCCAAAACTGATATTCCTCCTAAAAATGATTCTTCAACGATAGCTTTTGCAATGTAACCTGAAATGTTATAGATCACTCCTTCAGACATCCTTTTAGCAACGTGTGGCCACATGGTGTTCAGTTGTGACCACCTCTCTTGGTCATTTAGTTTTGTCACAAGGTGTGAGATTACCTACACAACCAAGTACTTTTTCAACTTGTCTATGTCCATGCCATGCGAACCCTTGGTGTACCCCAGCTCCCTCATAGTCTCCAGAATTGCGGTCTTGTCTGTTAAGTCCTCCTTGAGGTCTTCACCTGTAGCCTTCAACCATATCACTATGGAGATCAACGTGGCTAAAATCCTTACTCTGCATCCTGTAAAGTAGAAGAAGTCTTCGTGTATTCTACTTATGAGCCATTGGTACAAGGGCTCATATTTTCTGAAGTAGGGGAGCTCGTATAACTGATATAGTCTAATCTTCTTCAATAACTTATCCTTAGCGTCGTCATAGGCCGAAATGTCCTCCGTCGTGCGCTTATTTGTCTTCGTGTTCAACAGTGCATCCAACTCCTTATTTTCTATGGTACGATGGTTGTACTCACTTATCTTGCTTTTCCAAATGTGGGAATCCCACTCCTGGCCTAATATAACCCCCTATGGATATTGCAACTCTAAAAAAATCCTCTTAGGGGTCATTTCTTCTTCCTTCGCGACCACCTTATTCTTTCCCTTAACTCTTGCAGCAACTACCTTCTTTGGTGCCATTTCTACCCTGCAATCCTCTGAAAATACTCGTCTTTTGACTTTTGCAATGTGAAACTCAAACCCTATCTCAAATCTCCATGCCCTAGTGGAAATCGTGTGCCTTAGCTTGGTTGTAATGCATCTGCTTCACTCAAACCCTCCTCCTGTGGGAACGCAAGCTTCTTCTTCACACAAACCTCCTTTCCACGTCTGGTTTCACACTCTTCACACCTTAACATGATTGCTCAGCTCTTCACACTTGGCTCTTGTCAAATTCTCTTAATCGCAACGGTAAGAATGAACTCGTATCCCATCCTTATATAGATTTTCAAATTTTTGATGCATTTAATGCTCCTTCACCTACCCAATGTCCTCTCATTTGTTGACCAACTTTGTTCTTTCCACGCAGTACATCTTTGTGCCCTAGCTATAACCTTATAATGTGCCTTCCTACCCTTTGGTCATAGAATTCTCTTCAACACACTTCCTTACGCCCGAGTACCTTGTCACTGCACTTTCCACTGGTAGTTGTTATGGCCTCCGCTTACGTCGCATTATACTATCCCTTCATCCATCTCCATCTGTGGTCACTTTTTAGAAGCAATCCTTTGAATTGAATATCACCCTTAGAAACTTATTCCTTTCGTCATTTAATCCCAACAGTCTTGTACCTAGAGACTAATAATCCACCCCACACTAAAAGTATGTGCAGTCATCTGCACATAGAAATTATTCAAACAGTAATTAGCTTCTAGTGCGTAAATGCGCTTATTACACAACACACCAACTAAATTGACAAAGCATAGCAACACACGTTAAGGGAATGAAAAATTCAAAACCTAATCTAAATGGAAATATTGCCTTATTACAAACACCAAGAAGACTTATTTATAGTAGGGCTTCAACCTACTCCCGTTGAAGTAACCGGGTAGCCATGTTCCATCAAGTTCTTCTAACTAGAAAGCACCTATTTCAAGGATGTAAGTGATAACATACGGCCCCAACCAATGTACCTTAAGTTTTCCTAGATGGTGCAAGAACTTAGAGTCATAGAGAAGCACCATTTATCCAATCTCAAACTTCTTGTCCCTTATCATTCTTTCATGCCATGCTTTCTACCTAGCCTTTTCTTGCTTCTGACTCCAACATGTTATGGCTCGTCACTCATCCAACTTAATTATCTTTTCAATTTGTTCTTCTAAAGCTTACTCATCAGCTAGACCTCCAGCACGTGTAATACGCAAAGAAGGTAACATAAATTCCATAGGAAGAATGGCTTCTGTGCCAAACACTAACTGAAATGGTGTGGCTTTGTTCAACCTTTTATATGTTATCCGATATGCCCAAAGTAATGCAGATACTTTAGCATCCCAATCCTTTCTTCCAACATCACATATTTTTTTCAATGTTTGGCTAAAATTTTTGTTGAAAGACTCAACAATTCCATTTTCCTGAGGATGATAGGGTGTAGTCTTATGGTGTGCAATCATGAACTCATCCAATAAAATTTTGATTGTCTCATTCAGAAAATGTGTGCTCCTATCACTGGTCAAACTTAAAGGGAATCCATACCTTGTAATAATGTTTTCCAAGAGAAAGCAGGCTATTGTAGTTGTACAATCCTTTGTGTGTGATACTTCTTCCCAACTTGTCAGATAGTCTATGCAAGTTATGATGTAATGTGATCCAGTTATGTGCATAACTAGTGAAATAGGACCCAAAAAATCTATAGCCTATTTCAAATGGTTTTGCACTAGTAATAGGTCTCAGAGGCATTTCATCTCGTTGACCTAGTTTTCCAAGACATTGACAAAGATCGCATGCCTTATAAAACTACTTACAATATTTATACAACGTCTCCCACCATAATCTAGCAAGTAGAATTTTGTACGTAGTGGCATCACCAACATAGTGGCCACCTGCAATTCCACCATGAGCCTCTTTCATAATATATGTGTGCTCATGCTCTAATATATAACAGCGGAATACCTCATCTCAACCCAATTTTTATAAGTCATCAGTTATTAACATATAAGGTGCGGCGCGTATAGCAAGTTATTTCTTCTCCCAGGATTTCATTCCTTCTGGTGACATCCCTGTTTGTAGAAAGACAACAATGTCCTCTAGTTCTAATGGTGCTCATTATAACCTGTATAACTGTGCATCTAGCATGGTATCCTCAATTGCATGTGCTTCTTCTCCTGATTGTATTCTTGATATATGGTTTGGTCCTAAATTACTTTTTCCTAGATTAACCACAACTGTGAAATCAAATTCTTGAAATAAGAGCACCCATCAACATATGCACCCTTGTAAAATAGGTATATTTACCATTTACTTCAATTCCATATGATCTGTATAAATGACGAATGGTGTAGCTAGTAGGTACTAGTGGAATTTATGTAGCGCATATATCATTGAAAAATTTTTGCGCTCTGTAGTTGTGTAATTTTGTTCTATAGGAGTCAGCTTCCTACTAGAAAAACAGATAGGATGATCTATAATACCTTCTACATGTTGAGCTAACACCGCGCCAATGGTCGTGTCAGAGGCATCAATATGTACATGAAATGGTTTGTCCCACAAATGAAAACATAGAATAGGCACGGTAGTAAGTTTATCCTTCAATGTCTCAAATGTGCGTTGTTGTAATTCTCCCCAGTAGAACATACCTCTCGCCTTCAGTAACTCTTCCAATGGTGTGGCAACTTTGGCATATCCTTTGATAAAATTTCTGTAATATCCTATATGACCCAAAAAATATACGCACCTCACTCTGACTGGTAGGCTCCCTTAGGCCTATAATGACTGCAACCTTTTTTGGATCAACCAAAAAACCCTCTTTGCAGATTGTGTTGTAAAAGTACTCCAAATGGTGTAGCAAATATGCACTTTTTGGTGTTCAAAGAGATACTCAACTGTCTACACTATTCAAACATTAAGCACAGATTGTCACAGTGATCCTTAACTAATCCATACACTGTCCAATCATCTAAATATACATGTAAGAAGTTGTGAATAAATTCCTTGAATACTTGGAAAACTATGCGCGAAAATACAGCAAGCACATTTTTTAGACCAAAAGGCATTACAGTATAGGTGAAGCTACCCCATTCAGTAGTAAATGTAGTCTTCTCCTGATCCTCTTGGGTAATTCAAACCTGATGATACCCAGAGAACCCATCTGTAAATGAATAGATTTTGCGCCCTACAACGCCTTCTAGTATTTCCTCAATGAATGGCATAGGAAAGGGATCAGTTAAACATGCAACATTTAGCTCCCTATATTCCATGCCTATTTTAATCCATCCATCCTTCTTGATATTGATCACCATTGGACTAACTCATTCTGACTCATCAAGGGGTCTGATAATCCCATACTTTGACATTTCATCAATCTCTTCTTTGACCTTTTCGCACAAGTTGGGGTTTATCTTGTAGGGTCTCTTTCTAATTGGGCGTGCACCTTCTTTAAGCTTTATCTTCATCACCCTAATGATTCATGCATGACTTTAAGTTCATGGTACCCCTAGGAAATAAGTCATGGTAATCCCTTAGTAACTCTATGATTTTTGCCACTTCAGAGTCTGACCAATAGTCTCCAAATATGGCTTCGTTAGGTTCAGTATCCATTCCAATATTCACCTACTTTGTCTTCATAGGTTCATGATAGGTGCACGCGGTCTTATCTGCACTGTCCAATACCTCACGCCTCCCTGTTGAATGGTTTATATTCAGATTATATACTTCTTCGTCATCTACTAAGTAGACCATTTTTCCTTTCTCTTTCTCAAGCCAAGCGCGTTGAAGTAATGTTGCATCGGCCTCTTGTTCTTCACCAAGATGCACTCCTAAGTCTTCTTTATCTAATAAATCCTAAAGGAATTCTTCAGCCTTAACGTTATCTCCCATAGTTAAGCACTTTATGACTTTCAATGCTTCTCCCACCGGAGGCTTTGTAGAGAAGAAGTCAAACGTCTGGGTCATTCCTACAATTAAATCCTGTCAATTCCCAGTATCTCTATAGAGTCCTGCATACACATACCAAGCATGCACACAACCTTGTAAAGTGGATTAGAACTTGTGCACCCATAGAGAAGGTGGTAAATCTTCCAACCCTTCTGTCTAGAGTCTCTCACACTCATGAACATGGTGCTAAATAGGTTGATTACCGTGATAAGTGCATATTTGAGTAGGTGCATTGCTCCTAAAGAACCTAGTAGTAAGAGCAATCCTAATTTCATTCCATCCAACAAGATTATCCCTATGGACCACCCACCAGCATGTTGTTTTCCCACACAGTGTATATGCTAGCATATTTCTTCTTTCCAGCGGTTCTATCCATTGTTCTTCCATGGCGCACATGATTACCATGGGACCCCCTTCTCCTATGTAACAAGGTACCAAGTTGTGACCTATCCTCCTGACATAACGTGGTTTGGTTCCTTGAGAGAATATGCTCTTTACTTCGCACCTTACCAACTCATAAGTGTTGTGAGCCCAATTATCATAAGAAACACTTGTAGTTTCGCTAATAGATGGTGCATCCTCCCACTAAATTAGTCCTTCTTTGGTTGGTTCAATCAACTCTGGATCTCGGATGGCATGTACATAAATCCTATTCAGATATTCTTCACTTAAGGACTCAACATAGGGCACAGATTTTCCATTTGTTAAAGGGATAAAAACTCTTTCCTCCTTATTTTCAAACTGATATAGCCCTTGTTGAACCGAAGATCAGCATTACTTACATAGCACCAAGGATGCTCCAATAGAGCTGGGAAGCTATCTGACTCTACCAACGCTAAAAATTCAAAGTCTCCAATGAACTTGGCTCCTTGTATGGTAATGGGTGAACCCTTCAAAAATTTGACGAGAGTGGCCTTAGTTTGATTAGCCATGAATAAGACATTACAGGATGGATTTAATGGGGGTCTTCCCATTTTTACCCATCCATCCAAGGTAATAACATTGGCTTCTGCACCTGTATCAATCAATACATTATTCAATAGCCACCCATCCACAATAGCATTTAGATTGATTTCTTTGTCATAATCAAGGCTATGAGGGGGAAGATTTGCATGCAAGATATTTCATCTAGTCTTAGTACTTGTGTACAGAGTGTTTCCTTTTAGCCAATCCCCTAATAATGGAATGATATTTTCCTGGCGCAACATTTTACACACTTCCCTTAAGTCATCTATATCAGGTTGGACTGTCTCTAATATTTTCTTTTGCTTTATCTTCCGTGATTGCTCTTTTAAGTATTGTATCTCACCCTGAAGATTCCTTAGAATTTCCATGGTTTCCTAATAAAACTCCTTCAGATAAGAAGGATCTGGGTACTGTGCATGAAGAACTTCTCTAGTGATGGTAGGTTTCTTTTGCAATTCTTCCTTGGCACGTGTTGCCTCAGTGTGAGTCGTGATCTTCACTTGTAGTGCCTCAGATTCTACCTCCAACTTAGGCATCCATTGATTTTCAACAGTGCGTTATATCCTAACCATCCCTGCACCTTTGTTTTCTTGTTTATGTTGCCTACTCAAATGCTCATATAAGTCCAAGCACTCTTCATAGCTATGGTTCTTTCCGCAAAAAGAACATGTAATATTCTGAGGACATTTGTGCCTATAGTGGTCAAGAGATCCGCATGTACAACATGTTCCACGTGGGAACTCACTTCTTTCACCACCACGGCCTCATCCTCCGAATACACCACAGTATCCTCGACCTCTGTCACGATCACCTTCAAAACACCCTTCATTCTGATCATAGCACACTTGATTGTGATCCCGGTCGTGATGCTCATTCTTTCCCTTAGAGTTATCTGAAACTCCTGTCTATCATACACCAATATCTATAGCATCATGGATTTGTCCAATCAGCCAACACTCTTCCGTGTCATGAGTTGTGGACCTACAGATTTTACAGTAGCTTGAAACGTTCTTCCTTATCACGCATTGTAATAATGGGTAGTGGCTAGCATCATGGTTTAAATGGCATATTTCACAATCCATTAGCAATGAGTGTACTATTATGTGAGGACAACTATCCTTTGTGTGACCTTCTACTTCACAATCTGTGCACCAAATCCCTATGCGTGTCTCATGTGCTGAATTTACTGATAGTTTCTCCAACTATTTTTCTATAGCTGTTATTTGTGCTTCTAAAAATGGGCTCACCCTAGTATATATGCTTCCAACTGCCTCAGCGTGCAAGGTTGCTTCAAGATCTTCGCGTGGATTAGTGTATGTATTATGTGATAATGCCCTCCTAAAAGGGCTAATCAAGCCCCCAATGAACCATTGTGCATGTTGGCTTGCACGTGTATGCCATAAGAAAGCTTTGATAACAATGTTTTAAACCATGCATCATAATCTCTAACACTTTCAGTAGTTCCTTGCTTAATATCTTTGAGTGCACTTATACTCTTTTTCTCAAACTCAAGGATATGAAACTCTTTAAGGAATGCATCCTTTAAAGCTATATAATCTATGCAAGTCTAATCAGGGCCAAACTTTCTTTACCAGCTGTGTGTACGCCCTTGTAACGTAGTAGCAAATTGGCTTAGCCTACGCTCAGAAGTCGTGATTCATTTTGCGTGCCACAATATTTCACACATATGCACATGTTCAGCAGCATCTTATATTCCCCTATACTCTGGAAGACGAAGAGACATTTCCATGTAAATATTTTGGGGTTGGTGTGGACCTTGCCCACCTGATCCAGAACCTCCTATGTTTCCCCAACCTCCAAAACCTCCAGATCCACCTAAACCAAAACCATCTATGCCTCCTGATCCTGAACCTATAGTTGGGGTCAGACCAAAAGATGTACTTCCCTGTGTCCCAACAGTAGAACCAAATTATACCCCGACAGTCTATGAAGCATTACTACTCCCAGAAGTTAGTCCAAAAATCAGGCACACTTGTATTCTATGTTGATTATGCACCTAAAAAATTACTCCCATATAACAACGAAGTTGTTTGCACTACCGTTACTATGCCTCTTATAATACTCGCTCATACTTTTTCACTACTAGAATTAGAGTGTTGAATACTTGTTATACTAAATGTTGGAAAACCAAGCGCAAGGGAAAGGTTGCCAGGTGGGTTCAGATGCGCACCCGCAGCCCAGGTTGTCTCTGCTAGTGTGCTGTTGTGTGAGGCTAAGGAGGGTTCACTATCACGTTTTCCCAAATGGGGGAGTTCCTGAGGCTCAATTTCCACATCTTCTGCGTGAACTTCAACTTCTTCCCAAACTATATTTCTCCACAACACCATTTTCTCTATGACCTCCCGCTACTTCTCGATATCCCTCTCGCGCACCTCATTATACTAAAGCCACCTTTCCTCTCTTTTCCTTTCTGTCGCTAGGTTTTTCATCCTTCACCAAACCTGCCCCTGCCCCCGTGTGTGGTGAGGTTTAGTTAGCCATCGGTTTACTCTCCAAATTCAAAGTTACCATCAAGATCTTGATTGCTAGTGGAATTCCTTATAGGTAAGTTCCCCTTGGATATCGTAAAAACTAGAATTCAGTTACCTCTGGACATGAATAAGTGGAAATTGAGTACTCCAAGATATAACTGTTCAAAACACCATGAAACCACGTATCCACAGCTCAAGTCCAAATCACATCAACATCATAAAGGGCCTGAAATTCTTCATGTGTCTAAACAAGTGCGTGATACCTCCAATTCTTCTTAGATGCAGAAGCAATCAGCCACTCATACAATTCTACTAGGAAAATAGCAAAGAAGCTCTCATATAAATTGTCATATAGGTTTTGTTCCACCCATACGCATGTGTTAAACTCAAATCTAGTGTTGAACCGCTGCACATATTCTTCTTCCATATCATGTATCCACTCTTCGACACTTGTTAAGGTCAACCAATATGTCTTCATTGCGAACCATCATGAAAACAACTGAAAATAGGTCCTGACAATGGAACCAATGATGCATCATAGAATTCAGTAATACAAGCCCAATAAGACCCTAAACACATTGGCACATCACTCAGCCTAGGATGAGTGCTCACCTGAAGTGCATAAAGGTACCAGGTCTCTTTTTAGGCTTACTGTTGTAGGATGTTAGCATGATGAAGACGTAATTCCATTACTAACACATCATTCTATAGAGCATACCATATCTATGCCTAACATAATTAATTATTAACCATAATGAGATCAAGAACATACTAGGTTCAGATACTCACAGAACTAACACTTAGATTTAGCCAATATCCTCCATTATATTAAATGCAATAAGTATAAGGAAGATTCATTACAAAAACAGTAGTATGTGCGTAACAGAATTAGCAGTATAATCTCCCTATGTATGCACACCTATCTCTACATCCCTACTACATAGTTTACTACATACTTATAAGGGTGGGGACTTGCCCTTCACCGCTTATCTAATCCCAAAATAGGTCGCATGCTATTACTAGCCATGCACTGTGACAAAAATAGCCACACATGCAAGTGCGCTAACAATAGACTACTATTAGTTGACTGACAGTAGCAGATCTATTTCCAGCCTATGTCTATGCAAAGCACTTCATAGTTGATCCTCCAAAAATAGCCAATGTGTGACGTGCAAGTCTCCAATCGGTTTGAGTGCTCTGCATGCTATCTCCAAAAATAGATCTTTGTCGTGAAAATGGATAACTCCTGAACCTGTTTCTTTTCTTTGCGCCCAAGCCTTTTCGATACTTCCGTGCCTTTGAATGCGCTCTGCTCTCCCATGCCAACCTTCTATATTTTCTATACTAAGTGCAAGGGTCTAACTGATCAACAAGTATTCCACCCATAAACTATAAATTGAACTCTCATCCTCCATGAAAATATATCTTGCAAATCAATAACAAAACTCTCCTCTTCTATTCATCCAATCAATCCAGTATGTCAACACTATTAATCCATCTTCAATCCACTACAATTAATTCCTCCTTCATCAACCATCTAGTAAATCAAACACAATCAAGGGGAGGTGTTTTCCAAGTGTTTCCACACAAATATGAAGCCACTATAATCCAACATCTTGAGCACATACAAGACATCAAAGGAAGCTCACTTTGGTAAGTGAAGGTATTGCACTCTATTTCCCTTTCTATCTAGCTCAATCTAAGGTAGTGATAGAGAGTGTTAGATTAGGAATTGATCTAGTTTGGTTTCAAGTTTACATTTTGCACTAACATGTCTTTTTCATCTACATTTTTGTGCCCACTGTGGGGATTACCCCCCACTTTTTCATCATTTCCAATCTTATTTTATCCCTAGAACAAGTTGTCAAAGTTTAAAGAATTTTCACTTTTGTTTACACCTTCAAATTTTGAGTTTTCGGGCTCAAATTTCATTCCCAACACGAAATGGAACCTATGACCTATGTTTTGGTGCCTTTTCCCTGAATTGGCACTTTTATCATGTTTTTCCACCTTTGTTTTGCTTTTTTTTCCTACATTATAAGAGCCATAAATTTTGATCCTAAACTCAAAACGACCCCATTTTTTTCTAGAAAGGTATCAAAAAGATATATGCAATGAAAGTGTTAAGTTAGAATTTATGGTATAATTTATTCATGGTTTTCATTTTCCTAAATCTTGTCATTTTAACTACACATTGAGTTATATTTTCTTGTTCCAAACTACTAACACTTTGTGTGTAGCTTCCTATGCTTAACAAAGTTAAATATCAATCTAAAACTACTAACCCTTTGTTTTGTAGCATGATCGTTCCAAGAAATTTGGGTTTATAAATCAAATTAATAATCTTTGTTTTGTAGGGTGCTCCTCTTAAATACCCAATCACATAATCTTTATCGTTTAATTTTATTATCTTATGTCTATTTTCTTTCATCATTTTTCTTGTGTGTTTTGCATTGTTGCTTGTTTATCCCAAGGGTGAAACCATGAATTCTCTCCTCGTGTCCTATGATAATATTGAGGATCAAAAGTGACTAACCTTCCTATTTTTTTATTTATAGGGGTAACGTGATGTGAAAGTGGAATCCATGCACTTACCATAGTCCTAGCGGTCTCAAGACTATGGGCTTCACCTCCACGCACATAGACACACCCCATGTTCCCGCGGGATATATAAATTCAAGGACAGTTGTCATTATTGGCTAAGTAATTACTTTCTTTAAGATCAGTGTGAAGTGAGGGTATTTCACGTCCCAATACTTAGGCCTTAGATAACATCCTTATAACACGGACTTTGGCCCCATGTACCACAAGGTATATCGGGGAATCCTCTAGTGATCATGTTATCCTAGACTAGGTAGCCCTTTTTGCCGCATATCAAACTATAGTGCAAGGAGGTTGCACTCCCCAAGATCACTCACTAGCTGACCCCACATTGACACATAGGTGGAGAGCTAGTTTATGGCACCATCATCGGTGTGTGGTATTAAAAGTGGGCTATAGTTTGGTTGTAATCCCACTTGAATAGTTACAATGTGTGTTGCATGTTTGTTTCTTGCTTGTGAACATCCTTAACTATCCCATCTCATTAAAATTTTAATCAATCAAACATCATCATAATTAACTATCCCTAATCACACTATCCTAATCCTAATCCCATCACCATCCTTAATTAATAATCCTAATTCAAATCTAATCCCCCACACATCCTATCCAATCATGGTCTTTGATCCTCAATCCCCATCCTCTTCAAATAAACATACAAACCCCTACCTCTTCTATGAATCCATCAACCAAGCTATCTCATCATCCTCCACCCATCAAAGTCAACCATCTCACTTTGACCACGAAGTCCCACACACTATCCAACACCATAATAAATAAATCTCAAATCTCACATCCTACCTTAACCACTCCTCTCTCCATTTAAATAAACCATCCCATATTGATCGTAATATCTTAAAAACCATCCAATACCTTAATCAACAAATATTCAATCTTAAACCATGCATCGATCAATCATCTTCTAATTTCTCCTCTCCCAACCAATCCCATCCACAATTTCTCCTTTCTACAATCACTGCCCATCTCCCCATCGACCTCCTCCTTGAGGAACCCAAATCATCTCAATCCACACCTCGACCTAAACAACATAAACCACTAACCCCACAAGCTAATTGCATCAAATTTTACCACCTCACTAACTTTGACCTAGACCAAGAGGACCTCCTTTATGTCCTTACTAATCTAGCCAACAATCCCAAACCCAGACAACCATACCAAACCCCAACCTCCAAATCCCCTATCAATCATCATGATTTACACCTTCCTTCCATCAAAACTCATGTGAATAATCCACCACCATCCAAAACCTCAACTCCTAAATCCAATCATCATAAAACCTATCATTGAGTCTCATTCACATATCCACAACAAACCCAAAAAAATTCATCCAAAATAGTCATACCCCACATCCAATATTAATCCTCCATCCTCATCATATTCATCCCAATCTAATCCTATGGAATTTATCCTAGATTGTCCCATATCCCCTAATCCACCATCAAATTCAGCTTCTAATCATATATCATCTCCTCCACTACTTAATCCTAATAATTTCTTATCCACCGTAACTCCTAAGTCACCCCCAACCCCTTCTACCCCCAGCCCTAAACCATCCAATGTGGCTCATACACCACCCTCATCCTCTTCATCCACATCTAATCCTATCTTAACCACTTCATCACCTAAACCTAACATTATCCTATCCTCTAATCATATTTCATCTCTATCATCCCTCAATCCTAAAACATCTTACGTGACTCCTAAGTCACCAACTCCTAAACCTAACAAATCCAATTCCAATCCTCTTCCCACCCCATCTCCTACCAACTCTAATGAGGCTCCCATGTCACCTTCATCTACTTCATCCCCTAAATCAAATAAAACTAATGATGTTCCTACACCAAACCCATCTCCCAAATCATCTTCATCCCCAAAAACACCCAAATCTCATGTGACCCCCTTATCATGCCCATACCCTTCATCTAAATCTACACCATATCCTTCATCTACATGTACTCATCTCAAACAATCTAATCCTAAACCAAAACCATTTACCTCAAAACCACATACTCAAACCAATCCAAAATCATCATGGTCTTAATACCTTGGCGCATCTTACTTTATGCCACATCAATCACAATTGCTAATGATGGTAATAGTGGGCACTTTATGGTATCACACCCCCTTCTATCATCATATTTTAACCTTATCATCATCCACACTAACTCCTCATCATTTTCTAACTAACTATATAAGCTCCTCATCCTCCTATCCAATATCAATCAATCAATATCCCCATCCAAATTTTATCATCTTGCATCCAACATACAAAATCCTTACCCCCTAACTGGGGCATCTTCGATCCAAAAATAAATCATCATTCTCACATACAAACATCCTCAATCTTCTAATCCTTTAAATCAAGTCAATCATCCTCAAATCTAAATCCCAAATCTTTTATCCTACCCCCTTGACTGGGGCATCTCAAAATCTAACATCTCTAAATTCAACATCTTCAAATCCAACATCCTCTAATCCTAAATCATAAATCTTCACCCTTGTCATACATCGTTGACTAGGGCATTCTCAAATATAAATCCAAAATCCAAAGTCTTCATGCTTGTCATACATTGTTGACTGGGGCATCCAATATCTCCAAAATCCAATATCTCCCATTCCTCTAATCCTCTCTCCTATTCTTCCATTCTTTAATCCTCTCTCTTATTCTTCTATTCCTCTAATCCTCTCTCCTATTATTATAATCCCCTATTCCTATAATCCTCGTATCTTTTAATCATCTAATCCTAATCCTCTACATCCTCAAATCTTCTCATACTCTCATCCTCTCTCATCTAGTCACTTAGGCCTCTCCTCTTTTCGAGTGGTTACCCAACTTGTTCGTCCCCGCCTAACCCCTTGAGGGGGCATCATATCACCATCATAACATATTTTCTTATTTTTCTTTGAGCTATCATTGTTGCGCAATAACACTTCAAAAAGAGGTAAAATGTCGACATAATTAATTATGATTAATCTGTCCCACAAGTATCAAAACATCATCCATATAATAATTAATCGCAAGATTAATTATAATTATTTAATCCTAATATCATCATTTTTCTCTTTTTCCTTCATATTAATTTCATCATTTACCTAATCCTATCATAAATTCCTTTATAATTTATCTAAATATCACATTTCATCATTTATCCCTTTAATTCTTTATTTTATCCATTTTCAACTATATAATAATTAATCACAAGATTTATTATTATTTTCCTATTATAATCACTATTAAAATTTTATAGGAATTTAATATTCCTATATCTACCTACCTACCTACCCTACACATGCCTCCGCATATCCTTTCCATGTGACCTCACCCCTAATTATATTTTATCAACCTAAGCTAATCCTAATCCTAATCACATCTTCACCTCTAAATCTAAAGGCTTCTATTTCTATAAGCCTCTCTAAATTTCCCTCTTTCATAGGTAAAAATTATAATATATCTCCCTACCTCCATTGAATTTTTAATTCAATGGATACTTCTCTCAAATTCTAGAAATCTCCATTCTAGAATTCTCCATTCCTCACATGCATTCTCCACCTTTGATCCAAATCCAACATGGCTTCATCTTAGCCATTGAATCATCCACCCACAAACTATAAATCAAACTCTCATCCTCCATGAAAATATATCTTGAAAATCTATAACAAAAATTTGATCTTTTATTCATCCAATCAATCCATTTATCAACACTCTATCAATTCATCTTAAATCCACTCCAATTGATTCATCCTTCATCAAGCATCTAGAAAATCAAGCACAATCAAGGGGAGGTGTGGACAAACTTAAAATCCATCTTAAATCCACTCCAATCGCTTCATCCTTCATCAAGCATCTATCAAATCAAGCACAATCAAGGGGAGGTGTTGTCCAAGTTTGTCCACACAAATCTGAAGCAACTACAACCCAACATCTTGAGCACGTCCAAGACTTGAAAGGGATATCTACTTTGGTAAGTGTAGGTATTGCACTCTATTTTCCTTTTTATCTAGCTCAATCTAAGGTAGTGATAGAGAACATTAGATTATGAATTGATCTAGTTTGGTTTCTAGTTTTCATTTTGCACTAACATATCTTTTTCATCTACACTTAATATTCACAACATTCCAAAACAATCAAGAAACATCATAATGTGAAAACTATGAAAACTTGCTAAAAATAGCAGTCCTAAATAGCACCTGCTAAAAATAGTAAGTATTGGAATTGAGCCCAAAATTTTGTGATCGTTCCCATTTTGTTTATCTCATTGCTTTTTACCATCATCAAAAATCCAGGAAGTTGCCTCGTAGCCCAAACAGGAAAGAAAATGCTTTGCATGATCTTAAAGCATCAGTCCAAAGGTGATTTTTGTAAGGCACAGTTTTATGCAAAGGGGTTGGATGGTCTAGATCATCATATTAGTGAAAAAAGAGATTCATCATGGTGACAATGAACAAATCAAGGTGCTAATGTGTGTAAAAGACACTCACTTAGAAAAGTGGTGCAATCATGGAGAATCATGAGGTCTGTGAAGGATCTAAAACATCAAGAACCTGATTGAAATTCAAGTCATCAAGGGAATGATCATCATGAGCATAATGATAAATGCTCATCATAATTGATATTGGAATTCATCTCAAGATCACAAACAATGCATATCTCATGAGAGTGTTCTTAAACACTTAATCAATGTTTGGTGATGTTCTCATATATTACAAGTCACAAATATGGAATTTATAGTTCTTCAATGCATTTTATAGGTCAAGAACATGTAACTAATCATCAAGTTCCATTCAAGGATCAATCCTACTATCTGGAGGAGCAAATTTATCTCCATTAGGAGCAACTGATAAAAATAAATGTATTCATATTTCCACTCATGTGAAATCTTGATCAGGGAAGTGAAATGTGAAGGGGTCGTCATGTTCAAAACTAAAATGGGAAGCTCATGGATTAAGTTATAGATCATCGTATCCTGAATCTACCGTCATGTCTAAATCTCTTCTAGAAACAAGTCAAAATGAGCTAGTCAAGATACTGAGGATTCCATGACCATCATGTATAGAGGATCGAGGAGTCATTTATTCCCATAAGAGGCATATGAGAAAGAAGGTACGTGATCATCCTAAATTTGATTCGATTCAAAGAGAATCTTAGAGCTAGGAAGGGCTAGGTGATGATCTTCATTTGGAGCACCACATTGCAAGAATGGGCAATCATCTCAATTTCACTTAACTCCATTCAATCGATAGTCTTCTTAAACACTCATTTGAAACCTTTTAGTTTGATCACACCTCAAAGGAGCAAACACATTGCAATCACCTCATTTCATTCCAATGGATGGTCATAGGAAAACAATTTCATTTAGGGAGTAATCCTTTATTTGCAAAGTGAGGACCTATTTCAGTGAGTGAAATATAATCATAAAGAGGTTTGAGCATCATGTAGTTGATTTGTGATCACTAAGGTGAATTTTGAAGGCCTAGAAAAGTAAGAAATTGATCTTCACTCCTGACTTATGATCATAAGAGATCAACATGTTCTCGTCACAGTGTAGATCTCATAATGGTGTTTCTAAACACTTCTTCGATACTAGGGAATGTTTCATATCTCACAGAAGAAGGATATTGTGATCATAGTGATTCTATTCGGCATGCTCTTCATCAGATTGGTCATCCCTCCTCTCTTTCTCTCTCTTCTTTCCTCTCTCTCTCTCTATATTCTAATTCTTCACTAAGAATGTTAATTTTCCCTATTCTATCTTATTCACTTAAGTGGCCTTCAATTTAACATTGTAAGATTCATTTTTCTTCAATAAAAAAAGACTCTTTTTCATTCCTAGGAATGTAGAAGGTCACAAGTGATGAGGAAAGGTGAAAAGTCATGTGGGGGGAGATTAAAGGATAGTTTGTAATGTTATAAATTGGAATGACTTCTCCATTCCAAACGGTTGGCAATTGTAGATTTTTGTATGTTGTTGAGATTTGTATCACTACTGCATCAAGAAATAAGAGCTACATTTCTTTTATGTCCTTTTCTATGTTCCTCTATCATCTTAACTCTCCAACTTTGCAAGCATGGTGATCTTGTATAAATAAGAAGGAACTTTATGTCCTTGATTGATAGATCTGTAGAACATTGTCTCTGGTCTATTTATCCTATTTATTGCCTACATTTTTGTGTTCTTCTAATTGAATGTGGACCTACTCTGGTTGATGTATATGAATTTTGTAAGTCTACTCACAATATTAATATTCTGTCCTTATTTCTCCAAACTCTCCTTTACCTCCCTTCATAGCAAATTTCTCCCTTGTACTTTATACAAGAATTTTGCCACATGTCTAGTGGAGTATTCATGTGTGATCCCTAGCCTAACAACCATCCCATAGCTTAAGTTAGTTTACATTCAATGATGGGAGACTCTCCATATCAAAGAAGGAGGAGCTTAGCCCCATGACCGTTGCTGGAAACCAATAATTTTCACTGCAAAAACTTATTTCACCAATAGAGATAGGACATGATAAGAAGTTATGATAGCCACAAGTTGGCCATACACATCCAATGTAAGATATAGGATTAAGGGTGTAGTAATTATAATAGTTTCATACAACGTATAGGGTTTGAAGAATAACAAATCAAATCCATTTATCTTACCATTTGATGTTGTAAGATATCTCTTATACCATATCGGAGTTTTCAAAACTCATGCTAGGATCTCCTTTAGTAAATCATTACCACATAAATACTAAGCCAATCCAACCCACTACACAATAGACACAATTTTTTATCTAAGTCTCATATATTTTTCCTTATCTTATTTACAATCTAAATTTATCAATACAAGGGATTCCATGTATAATTTACATGGAAAATTAATTGTGAAAACAAACTATTAGTTAGGAAGGACAAATTTTCTCTCTCCAAATAGTACATGCAAATATTCTTAACAAAACAACCACCTAAAAAATATACCTAACTTCAAGCTTACCTCTTTCCTAGTGTGAACACAAACATGACCAAACTAATTAGGTAAAAACCAAAGACTCGCCAATTGTGAACACATCAACATCAACAGAACCATGATTATAAACCTAGTGATAATTATATGTGTCTTAAGGCTCAATTAGGATATTCGTGTCAACCAACCCCTAATTATACACATGGTATGACAATTAGATGTGTATTGAGGGTCAATTAGGCCATTTGTATGACTTATATTTTAGGTCAATTAGGTTGTATGCACTAACCAAACCATGTTTGTACATCTAGTGTGATAATTAGACATGTATCAAGGGTCATTTAGTGTGTGCATGTGTTTCTACAATTTAGCTAAATTTAAAGTAAGAAACTACCACCTAGAAATAGCTTCCTAACCTAGCTAGAAATGAGAAATGTGCACCATCATGGTGAAGAAATAATCAAGTCCTACCCTTAACATTATAACTTTGAAATGATCAAAACATAATGCAAATTAATGAACTCTATTCTTCTAATTGCCTAATTAAATCAAGTGGACCTATGTAGTCCAATGGCAATCAAATTATATTTGCTTGCTTTGATCCTTCAATGGATGCTTGGGAGTGAGGCTTAGCTCTTCAAGAATGGAGGATGGAGAGCTCAAGAATGACAAAATGCTATTAGTATGAAACTATGTGCTTTCTTTTGTCTCTTGAGAGATTTAGGTGTAGGTATAAAGGTAGAAGGAGGGCTCCTTATATAGCCCAATGGATAAAGGAAACACTTCATCCCTTTGCATGTGGGATAAAGGTAAAACATTATTAGGAATGGATAAGGTTGCTTTATTAAAGGTAACCTCACTTTAGAAGGGTTTAATTTATGCTTAGCAAGTCATGGGAGTTGGGGGGTGTTTTAATTAATCAAAGGCGATTAACTAATAGGTAGGTGTAAGCATATAGAAGCCAATGAGAGGAATATTAGTATGATTCAGGCTATTATGAGGGGATTAAATCAATTAAATATTGATTTATTAGTTAAATGAAGTGGAAGGCTAATTAATTAATAATAATTAATTAGTCTGGATAGACGAGGTAAATAATTAATGGAAGGTCGTTAATCATGTTATTAGCTTGATAGGCGACTTAATCAATTAGTGTATTGTAATTAATTAATGACAATAAGAGGGAATATGAGTTCTTTTGATGATATGTCATTGATTTGCAAGAAAGGGGATAATTAGCGCAATTTAAGTATTTAAATTACTTGGGCGTAATTATGGGTGTCTACATTTGCCCCTCTTTGGGGTGGCGTAAGTGACACCACTTCAAAGATAGTAGATAGAAGAAAATTTGAAGGGATAGAAGAAAAATTAGTAGGAAGGAGAGATGCCCCCTCGAGTGTCGATAGGGTAATGAAGGAAGATGATCGATGATCGAAAAAGGTGAGAGATAGATAGAAGAATGGGAAGGGGCAAGATGCCCCAGTGAGACAGAAGATGAGGGGTGAGTAGAAAGTGATGCAAAAGAAATATGGAGGAGGGGAGAGAAGAGCTTAGCCTCTATCCGCTGTGTATTGGAACAATTTTGATGTCATCATATTGCCATAGGAACTACATCATCGATCCTTATGAAAAATATAAGCATACGACAAAAGTAGAATGACATGAAAAGCCATACTACGAACAATTGTCCATTGCTGAAAACACCAACTCCATGCAACATACAAAATGCAATGCAATACGAGAAAGTGAACAAGCTAAACTAACAGAGAAACATAATATAATGTTTTTATTATTGAGCTTCAGTTATGACCTATGTATATTAACGACAAGGGTTGATGATGGTGCCCCAAGCAAGGATACATGTGAGGGGAATAACGGAGGACAATTGGGTCTGATGGAAAAGAAATGTGCACTACAAAAAAATACTAGGAAACTCATTGTGTCCCAGAGTACAGGCGAAGTAAGCAGCCTAGCTTTTGTTGATGGAGGTAGATCAAAATGATCCACAAGTCACACACATGAACAAGTGAGAACCAAAGAGTGACATTTTGTAGGATGATTTTCAATTTTTAGAAGTTTTTTGAAATATATTTGAATGTTTTTGATTATTTTTCTAACATATTTGAATGTTGTGGTTGATTTTGAAAGTTCTATGAAACTATGTATAGGAAGACAAGGAAGCGTGGATTCCCCTAGCGATAGATGGGATGTACAAGGGCATAAGGCCACGTGCGTATGAGAAAGGTGAAGATGCAAAAATGCCCCTAGCAATTAGATGGGAGTATTCAAAGGCAAACTCTTCACAGGTAGAAGCAGGACCCAAGGCCATTATGGATAGGTTCAACATGATGGTGAACGTAAACCAATGAAGTGTTGGGAAGAAGCAAGGATGCCCCCAACGTAAGTTGGCCTAAAAGCACATGATAGAAAGGAAGGAGAAGATTGTTTTTGTGAAAGGTGAAAAACATGTCCGCAAACATGGAAAACAAGTAATCTTATACACATGGATGTTTTGAATGAAGTAGAAGAATGATGTGAATGATATGAATGTAGCTTAGAAGCCTCACAATGAAGAAGTGATTAGCCAAAGGCATAAATCATGAGATGAGATATGGACTAGAGTAAGAGTCTGAACAAGGTCCAAAAAAGATACTTGGTAACATACTAATCCTGTTAACTCATAGATATCCAGTGTGTGCACGTGGAATTTATTACCTCTTGAAGGGAAGATTTAATAGACAACAAGTGAAGAGACCCTAGCCAATGTGTAGGAATGATTTATTGTGAAAGGAAATTTTGTGAATGGATGGTGAAAGGATAGCCATACATTGCTCCGCTACCAGCCAGGCGTTCATAACCCTGACGGAGATGTATTTGATTACAATCGCAACATTTCTCTACTACTAGTCAAGTGTTCATAGCCCCGACGGAGATTTATTATGTCCAAAAGTTCTTCACAACAAGTTTATTAGATGTTGAATGTGATAGGATCTCTAAGAGGTTGGTCGTTCTTTAATTTACCAAGGTGATGAAAGACCAGGGTCAAACAGATACCATAGAGATAAATGTCACAAAATGCGTGCAAATAAGATAACCAAAATATCACCGAAGGGATAAAAATGGTAGGAAGACTTGTAGAAGAATAACAAGGGAAGAAAGAAATGTCCATGTGTACACAACACCTAATTGCAATGTTTGATTTTTGTACCTTTTATTTTTGTTGTGTTTTCACAATGTTTTTTGTATTTTTGAATTGTTTTTTATTTTTAGATTTTCAATAGTTTTTGGAAAGGTGGGACCAACAAAGTTAGTTTGCATGATAAGATCCAACAACAATGTTTGTGTCTTCCTTAATAAGGGAGACTAGGCACGTTTGCTCATCAAGAGTGATATTATTCCCGATCTCGATGATTGAGGTGAGTTCACACTCAATAAATGACCGTGATTTGTTATGAAACATGGATTTTGTATGTGGGATATTTAATTCCCCATCCAGAGGTTTATGCACTTTGCACCATACTTGATGGTTATGTTGGTGTGCATTCTTGAATCACACTTGATTTAAAATTTTGAGATTGTTTGATTTGTTGGGAGCTATAGAGCTCTTTGCAGTTTCAATCTGAGCTTGATAACGAACCTGTTTGGGTTTCTTATAAATTGATGCGTGACTTGTCTGATCCCTAGAAGGAGAAGAAAGTGAATGTTTATGATTGATGAAAGGAATGATAGAAATGGTAGTGGGATTGCCACAACCATTGATAGATGAAAAGGATACGGTTCAAGAATTGAAGAGGATGGGCTACTAGAAGGTGAGCCATAGATAGAAGATGAAAGACTACTTGGATGTGGCCCCAGTATAGAGGAAGAAGGGCTACTAGGAGGTGACCTAAGAATAGAAGAAGAAGGGCTACTAGGATGTGACCCATAGATGTAAGATGATGGGCTACTAGGATGTGGCCCATAGATGTAAGATGATGGGCCACTAGGATGTGGCCCAAGAATAGAAGATGATGGACTACCCGGGGATGACCCATACATAGAAGACAAGGGGCTAGTTTGACGTTCCCCAAGAATAGAAGATGATGGACTACTCGGGGGTGACCCATACATAGAAGATGAGGGGCTAGTTGGATGTGCCCCAAGAATAGAAGATATCGGATTACTTGAAAATGTCCCACAAATAAAAGAGGGAGGGCTACTACAAGGTGACCCACACCTAGACGAAGATGAAGGGCTACTTGGCATTGACCTTGTAAGAGACTGTGATTGAGGAAATTTGATAAATAGATAAGGATTAGGTGATGAGAATATAGGCCATGGATCAATGCAAGACCCATGATTTTCATCACACAATGAAGAATGTGAAGATGGAAGAATAAGAGGAGGCTCTTCGTCTATTTCTTGATAAAAGGAATCAACATTTTTCTTAGAATATGTGGGCACATCGAAGTCTAAAGAGAATCCTTTCTCATAATATTCTAAAGGAATATCTTCATGTGCCCCTATAAATGCCCTAATTGTTTCTTCATTCTGAAAGAGGTCAATCGGTATGATTTTTTGATCGACCACTAGGGGTTGATTGGAAGAAAGAGGTTCACTTGGTGTGGAAGACTTAGAAGACGTTTGATGATGATTGATAGAAGAAGATGAGATGAGAGACAAAGAAGATGTGTAGCTAGATGTCTCAGGAATAGAAGAAGGTGGTGTGGACCTACCTATACGATGGTATGTTGTCTGTAAACTAGTAGGATTAAGTCCAAAGTCCTCATATTGCGACACATGGGTCGGTTCAAAAATTTGATTCAAAGGACTTTGAGTCACACAAATCTTCAAATAAGGAATATTTATTGGGGGTGATTGATGAAGAAGGTCCTGTGAAGAAGGGGAGGACCATGATTCAAGAATCGCATTAGATGAATAATAACAAGGGTCCTACAAAGAAAGAGAGGACTGTGATTCAAGAATTTTATTAGATGTTTGATTGGAGGGATTGGAGTCACGTGTATCTTCAAAGGAAGAAGACGTCGTTGAGGTGACTGATAAAAGGGTTCCCACAAAGAAAGGGAGGACCGTGACGTAGGAGTCATATTAGATGACTTAGGAATCAAATTAGATGAATCCGAATAGTAGTTTGGATCCGAATAGTAGTTTGGATCTGAATCATCAGAAGAGTCAGAGGAAATATTTGGATTGGAATCCTCAGAGGAAGAGGAAATGTTTGGATTATAATTAGAAGAAGAGTGGGGGGAACTCAAATAATAATTTGGATCATAAGCATCCAAATCATACCACCGAATATGATATGAAGGTGGGGAACAAATTACCCGAATGGGACTTCTAGCGCGAAGAACCAAACAAGGTTTAGTCATAATGGACATCCTTTGATGTGAACACCAAAAATTGAATTCCTTATTGTCGTAAGAATGAGGAACTACACGATAATCAGTCATTTTTGGCGTCATTTTAATCCCAAATATCTAGGCCTAGATAGTGTGATAAAACTTCTTCAAAGTGAAGAAGGTGCTATGTCCATCTGGGAAGCATAACAACAACCAATTAGACATTTCGTAAGTACAAAGATGCATGTGTGATTTTCTGAAGGGGGTCTAAGGAAAATAAACATCGTGATGATGTAATCTCAATGAGATCAAAAGGGATTTCCCTAGAAAAATATTTATCTAGATGAATAATCACAAGGAACAATCACACAAGTGTGAAACATAAAACCAATCAACAAGGAACTACTCCCTATGTAAAATGTGTGTGCAAAGTGATAGTCCGATGCAAAAATGATCAACACAATGTCAATATTTACGTCAAGCTCAAAATGAACAAGGCGTAAATATTAACAAAGGGTAGATGTGACTCCCAATCAAAGGATACCACAACAAGTTTAACAACCAACAAGGCCTAAATGTTAAAGGGTGAGGTTTACAAATGTAAGCCACACAACCACACCAATTGGACACATCTATCAAGCTTCACGGAGAAGTGAGTTATTAGTGTCAAAGTGGTATCGAAACAATGCAAACAGAGTAAGTGACACCTTTCAAGATTTAGGACAATGTTTGAAATCAAACGAATTCAAAGTGTACTAAGGATGTGTTAAAATGTGTGCAACATAACACCACAATGTGGATACTTAGATCACGTTTACGAAAAACATGACATAAGTATCTTAATTGTGTCAAGATAATTCAAACAAGGTAACACGTCGAAGGGAGATCAAATGATGAATTAATACAAACTATGATGATGATCTTGACGTGGGTATCAAGATCAAAAAGGCTACTAATGATATAAATACACCTCTGCACACGTTAGACGTTTAACTTACCCAACCGCAAACATGGATGGGCGTAAATGGATAAAAAAGTGGAAGAAGCAACCAATTGGTAACACAAAGGTAGTTACTCTCCTTCTGATCAACAAAGTGTCAAAAGAATGTGAAGTAAATCAAAAATGGGATGAGAAATGTTGGCTTCACTTTGGCAGAGTTTCACCTCGCCCTAAGGCAAGTAAAAACTAAGCGAAAGTAATGCGTCACACGTTTCGCAATAAAAAGATGGTTCACAACTCGACACTGTTTTAGAATGGTCAAAGTGGGCTCCTGGCCAAAGTATATTTTCCTAGGTGGTCTTCTCGTCCTAGGTGTTACAAAGATTATCCACGAGTGGGACGATTTACCCAAATAGTCTTGACTATCTTGGGAATATCTCACCTTTTCCCCCTTAAGCACAGTGGGCAGTAAACGCATCCATCGTGTACTTAAAAGGGTTGTGTAGGGACAACTTGTAACACTATCTCACAAAGGAATCACTAGTCAGATAGGTAGTGCGGAGCACTTCCCGTTTCGTCCACAAGGTTCCCTCTTACGTGGACTACTTTTGGGTTCCTGGAACCACCCCCATTTTTGTAGCTTAAGGCGTTATGCCAAAGGGGTCATGTTCCAGTTGAGCGGAGAGGGACGTACCCTTTTCCGAAACTTGTAATACAATGTTTTGAATATGTTGTTTGTTTTATCTTTTTTAATTAGGTGTGGTTTGCTCGAACACCATTTGGTAGCCTGTATAACAACTGTATTAGTAGTTTTGACTTTGTTTCGATTCCTCCTTTCTTTGACAAGCAATGGTGTTTTGGTCCTATATGACAATTTTTAGTAGTTTTCCATCAAAAGAGAAAACACCATTTCTGATTCTCCAAATCGCCTAAGGACGTAAGAGAAGAGCATACGTGATGTTTCCAAAATCCAAAAAGATATCAAATGGAAAAACACTTTAATTCAAATACACCAAGTTAACCAATTCAAACTCAAATATTCCCAACAACCTCAAAACATCAAAAAAGACTTAAGAATCGTTTCTGATTCCCAAAGATCGCCCCAAGGGATGTGAGGGAAGAGCATACGTGATCTTATTCCTATAAGTAAACATGTAAATTTTATTTAATCAAGTAAAAGCATGTAAAAACATACTGTAAAAACAAGTATGTGATTAGATAAAACCTGCAAGAATTTAGAAAACCAAGAAAATTGAAAAATTCTAGAAATTCAATTTTTTGCACTTTTTTAGCAATTTTTAGTAATTTACATTTTTGGAGGTCTCTGGGGCATTTTGGGATTTTTTTGATAGAAGATAGTATACCAAAGGTTTTTATTTTTTTGGAGTTCCCTCGCAAATTACACTCCATTATCTTTCCAACGCTTATTTAAACTCCAAAAACGGGTTAACGAGTCAAAAGTTATGATCAAAACAAGGAGCACTAAAAGTTGTAACCAAAACCGGATTATACAGATATACCTGCGCCCCCTTTTATGCGTGTGCGCCACCAAAAAGACGTGTGCACCACTCTGTGGGTTTCCAATTTACAGTGCACCTGCATCACCCGAGAGGCGTGTGCGCCACCAAAAAGACGTGTGCGCCACTCTGTGTGATTTCGGCTAACCATGCACCTGTGCCACCCGAGAGGCATGTGTGCCACGAAAAGAGTGTATGCACCACGAAAACATCGCATGCGCCACTCTACGGATTTTTTGACTTACCAAGCACCTGCACCACCAAAGAGGCATGTGCGCCACAAAAACAACGTATGCGCCACTCTCGAAAAAAAAAAGACAGGAAGACAGACAAAACAACTGTGTTACCAGAAAAATGTGTCTGCGCCACTAAAACAACATGTGTGCTCTAGTTAGGGCGTGTGCGCCAATCTGACATGTTTCAGAATGCAGTAAAGGTACAGTACGAAACGACATCTGCCCCCGGGTTAGTGCACCTATGCACTAGTTAGGGTGTGTATGTCGGGGTTAGCGCGCATGCGCCAGGGTCGGCAAACAGAGTAACAGGTTTTACCAGTACACCTACGCCACCAAAGAGATGTGTGCGCCACAAAAACCGTGCCTGTGCCCCTAAAAATGTACCTGCACCAGACATGCAACCAAAATACGGCAACAAACACAAGAAAACTCACAATATCTCAATTTTTGACAAGTTAGCTTAAGAATGACAATAACCCATTAAAATTATGGCTATGAACATGAGGTTACACATATCAAATTAGCAAAAATTCCAAGAAAATGGACATTAATTACTACATGTGTATATCAAAAATTAGTCAAAACAATGAAACTTAAACTAAAATGCCATGGGACTAAGGGTCCCACCAAGCGTGCCAAATGTGTGCATGTGTTTCTACAATTTAGCTAAATTTAAAGCAAGAAACTACCACCTAGAAATAGCTTCCTAACCTAGCTAGAAATGAGAAATGTGCACCATCATGATGAAGAAATAAGCAAGTCCTACCCTTAGCATTATAAATTTGAAATGATCAAAACATAATGCAAATTAATGAACTCTATTCTTCTAATTGTCTAATTAAATCAAGTGGACCTATGTAGTCCAATGGCAATCAAATTATATTTGCTTGCTTTGATCCTTCAATGGATGCTTGGGTGTGAGGCTTAGCTCTTCAAGAATGGAGGATTGAGGGCTCAAGAATGACAAAAGGCTATTAGGATGAAACTATGTGCTTTCTTTTGTCTCTTGAGAGATTTAGGTGTAGGTTTAAAGGTAGAAGGAGGGCTCCTTATATAGCCCAATGGATAAAGGAAACACTTCATCCCTTTGCATGTGGGATAAAGTTAAAACATGATTAGGAATGGATAAGGTTGTTTTATCAAAGGTAACCTCACTTTAGAAGGGTTTAATTTATGCTTAGCAAGTCATGGGAGTTGGGGGGTGTTTTAATTAATCAAAGATGATTAACTAATAGGTAGGTGTAAGCTTATAGAAGCCAATGAGAGGAATATTAGTATGATTCAGGCTATTATGAGGGGATTAAATCAATTAAATATTGATTTATTAGTTAAATAAAGTGGAAGGCTGATTAATTAATAATAATTAATTAGTCTGGATAGACGGGGTAAATAATTAACAGAAGGTCATTAATTAGGTTGTTAGCTGGATAGGCGACTTAATTAATTAGTGTATTTTAATTAATTAGTGACAATAAGAGGGAATATGAGCGCTTTTGACAATATGTCGTTGATTTGCAAGAAAGGGGATAATTAGCACAATTTAAGTATTTAAATTGCTTGGGCGTAATTATGGGTGTCTTCATTTAGAACTAATGGGGACAAACAAACCTAAATTATACACCAGGTGCGATAATTAGACATGTATTAGGGGTCAATTAGATCATTTTCGCTTATCAATAGCCTAGTTATACACCTAATTTGGTAATTAAACGTGTATTGGGGTCATTTAGTGCTAAGAGGGCTAACCAAACCTTGATTATATACCTAGTGTGACAATTAAACATGTATTTGGGATCATTTTACGCAAAGATGGCCAACCAAACTCTGGTTATACACCTTGAGGACAATTGAAAGTGTATTAGGGGTTAATTAAGTTGTTTTCACCAACCAAACCTTAATTATACACCTAGTGGTAAAACTTAGACATGTAATTTAGGGATCAATTAACTGCAACTTTCACTAATCAACCCTTAAGTATACACCTAGTGTGATAGTTAAAAATGTACTTGAGTATTAATTTTGTCTATTATATACTAACCATATCCTAATTATACATTTAGTGTGATAATGATACATTTCATTAAGGCACAAGGTATGGCATAAATGGGTCCAATTATAGGCCTACTCATTTTTATGCCTATCACGATAATTGATGTGCATTAGGAGATCGGCTGGCCCTTTTGTACCAACTAAACTTTAATTATATGCCTAGAGTGCATAATTACATGTGTATTAAGGATAAACTAGAACTTAAATGGGGCCAACCACACCTTAACTATACAACTAATGTGATAATTAGATTTCTATTGAGGGATCAATTAAGTTCATTTATGCACCAATCAAATCCTAATTATACACCTAGTGTATAAATTATACATATATTGGGGAATAATTGTCCAATTTTATAAACCTACTATGCGACGATTGGACTTGTATTAGGGATTACTTTTCCCCTTTACACCAATCAAACCCAACTTATATGTCTAGTGTGAAAATTAGACATGTATTAGGAATCATTTGTCCCATTTACACTATTCAAATCCTAATTATACACTTGATGTGATAATTAGACATGTATTATGGATAAATTTCCCCATTTTCTCTAGTTAAACCCTAATTATACATGTTGTAGAGAATGATGCCTTTAATATTTATAGTACCAGTTAAAGTGTATTTTATTCCATTAATTGATTGATATCACTACCAACAAGGTCATTGATACATGATTTTCAATTAGGACTACATGGCCAGATATGGAAAATATTGTACTTTATAGGTGCACTAATAAATATTTTCCATTGAAATTAATTTCTAAATGCAAGGATCAACAGAGAATGATGACTCTAATATTTTTAGTACTGGTCAAAGCGCAATCACTTCCATCAATTAATTAAGATCATTGTCAACAAGGTCACTAATGCACAATTTTTAATTAGGAACGTATGACAAGATATCCAAAAAAAATTGTACTTTACATGTTGATTAGCTAAAATAGATATATTCTAGTGTAATCTGATGCTATAGAAACAATAAATAACTAAATAAATGAAGTAATAAAATATTGAAATGATACCCAAGTAAACTAAGCAAATGAAATGTGAAACCCTAGTGTGCAAGAAGGGTTAGGAAAAGCTTTAGTTGATTCGCAAATGTGTTAGGATTGTGTCATAATGGAGATCGGCTGGATAGGAGGAGGAAATGACCACACAAGAGCTAAAAAAGATGCAGATTTGGATTGTCTGGCTGGATTGGGGCACCTGTAAGAGGGATAGGAGCGCTCTGGTCTAAAATATAGGCACCCTGGCCTGTGAAAAAGTTCTGCAAACCTCCTCTGAGGTGTCGCTAGATATTCACCTGTGTTCTCTTCCTGTCGCACTAATGTCATTGAAATGGGTCATATGTCGTTGTGAATAAGAGATGGAAGAATCACCGGCAAAACCCCATACAAAGCATCAAAACCCTAAAAAAAATATGCATATGAAGGGTTCGAATTGTCCTCAGATGCCAAATTGATGGACTTATCACTTAGCGTTGCACTACATCTCAAACCTAATATTGTTATAGGTGTGTGTTCAAATCGTGCCCTAGGTTACTCTTGTGCCAGTCACGCTTTGTGAAATAGCGAGAAAATAACTAGATGTAGAATGTAATAAATGTGTGCATGGAAATAATAGACTCCCCTCCTATGAAGTGTGATGCAAATGAACCATCCTTGTGTGCCTTGTCATGAAGCTAGATGGATGCAAATGTAGCTTTAGATGCCTTTGATGGATGCAACTTCAGATGGTGACAATAGATGCTTAGTGCTTGGTCCCTCATTATGGTCACATAACTTTATATTTATATGGTTCTCTTGTTCTAATTTTGTAATTAACCCCAAAAAGGCCAACCACCAAAAAGATAAAAATCTCAAACAGCTAGAAAGTGCCCAAAAGGTGAGAGTAAAGTGCGAAGAGAATCAGGGCACCCCAATCAGAAATGCGAAAAACACATAATGACAATACAGACTTGGCAAGTGCATGTGTAAGATCAAAAATACGATAGCAAGAAATGTAAAATTAGCCAAAGACATGGGTTAATTATTACTCTTTTCACTTAAGAACCATATGAATAGTAATATGAGACCAGGACTAAATAATTACTCAAAGTGTATGATTTTGTGTCTACACATGTGCACTAATAGATCTTCGCCATTGCAATTAGTATTATAAGTAGTTTTCACCAGAGATTTATGATTTCACCACATCTTATACATATTGGTCAAAGTGTAGTCACTTTCATAAATTGATTGAGATCATTTTCAGCAAGGTGATTGATGCACAATTTTTAATTAGGATTGCATGGAAAGATATCAAAAATCTTGTACTTTACAGGTGCACCAATAGATATCCATCATTGCAATGAATTTTTGTATGCATGAATCACAAGAGAATGATGATTTCAATATGGTGTATACTTACCAGTTAAAGTATAGTCACGTTTATCAGTTTATTGAGATCAATGTTAGCAAGATCGTTGATGCATGATTCTCAACTAGGACCGCGTGAATGGATATGGAAAATCTTCTACCTTGCAGGTGCAAATAATTTCCCTTTTACAAGTTTCAATATTGCAACCTTATATATTTGAACCCTTCTAAAATTTAAAATTTTACCATTCACGTCTTCAATTTCTAGTTTTATTTTTCACATATTTCATTCTCATTTTAACTTCAATCATGCCCCCTCCAAAAAACTATGTATTGCAATAAAATCATACAAAGAGAAAATGAAGAAACAAGAAAAACTAGACATGCCAATAAAAGAAGAGATCGAAATACCTAATTTTGTCGAGCCCTATCATCACAAAGGAGGATCAGAATCTTGTTACAATGTCAATTGTGAAGAAGAAAAGGAGGATTTTGAAGGAGTCAAAGATGAGGACATGGACAATGACTAAAAATAAAACAAAGAATGAGATAAATGAGGCTGCTCTTGAATAAGATGAAATGGAGACAAATAGGACTCTAATGCCAAATTATTATGGCTCATCCTACAAATACCCAGAGATGAACGAAGGGGGTATGATGGACACCAATTATAGAAGGATGATACTTTTTCAGAGCACCCAAATTACAACCATAGTGATGATGATATATAACTATTAGGATTTATGTTTAATTTTTAAGTTTGAATTTATATTTTAGAATGTAGCAATGGTTGTGGTGACTGTGTGGTAGTTTGAATTTAGATTTTGTAAAAAAATATCAATATCAGTAAAAAAATCTTATTCCTTTAATCAATATGAATAAAATTTCTTGTAACTATTAAACTTACCATATTAATTAATTTTTTTCTTATATGAAAGTAAAAAAAGTTCTAATTAACAAAAATTAATTTAATATCTACTCAAAATACATTGAACTATAGGCAATTTTTAATTTCTCAATGTTTGATGAAAAACCACTATGTCGGACTATAAAATATCTTTGGAAAGGGAAAAACATGGATTTGAACTCTATAGTATGAAAAAAATGGGCTCAAATATACTTCGAGGATTAAATAGACATCAATTTTATAATAAATTAATAATTAAATATTAAAACCTTTTTAAAAATTATAGAAAAGTTTGTGCCTAACGGTATATATTGATCCAGGCATAAGAGCGTCAAGATTAGAATCATGCAAGGATATAAAAAAACAATTTTCCCTTCTCATAACAAAAAGGGAGATTAAAGAAATTTTTGGTGAGCTTTAATAATAAACTCTGATAACAACAAGATAAACACAACATAAACTTGAAATGTTGATTCATTTGCACAAAGAAAGAGGGGTTATATACATAGTGTAATGATCTCCTACAAAATAGGAGCCAACACTTATAGACTCACACCTAATAATAGCATGAGCAATTACATTATAATTGTGGAATGTAACTTACCCAAGAATCTCTCTCACACCTCATTATTTTAAGCAACTATTGCAACATGTAATATGAGTTATTATTACAACTCATTACCACACATACACAACATGAGAATAATAACAAGATATTTTTAACATTCCCCCTTAGTGTGAACATGGAAAATAATCACAATGTGGGAATTGGAAACAAAAAACATGTCTCTTACAGATGCAAGCTTTAGGTATAAGTTCTGCTATTCATGATATATGTTGCACATGATCACCTACATACGAAAAACTCAACAATTCCCGCTTTCATTCCAGTGAACTCTTCACCAGTCGACGACACTTCCACCAACCATTGTAAAAGTACAAAAAACAGAAGATCACTTAGTCAGCGGCTATTCTATTCATCTGTTTGCAGCAGGGATTTATTATGCACACCACACAACACATAACAGCACTGAAAAAACAAATATGCCACTGTATCAAATATGCGTCCCCATCCTTAGTGGTCGACGAGAGGACATTGATTGCCTTCCTTCCTCTGTTGCCCCCATCCTCCATTTTGATGTTGCTAGTTAGTTGAATGGAACTTGAAGTTCAAATTTCATTATCCCTCCCCCCTCAAATTTAAATGGACAGGGCATCGAATTCCACCGACAATGCGTCCGTGTATAATTGAGGCAAAAAAAATATTACTTAATTGTTTGACTCATACAATTTTAAAATTGACATAAAATGACGACCTTCTAGATCTAGGGAAAACTATTGATGATATACTAACTATATTGACAATACTTGCACAAATGATGACTACACCTATTTACTCAACTCTCAATTTACTTCACAACTCCTCTTATAAACATTTCACCACTTCTAGCAATTGGCCACTTTGCTTTTTAGAAAACTTTCTTACAAAAGTATGTTAGCCGCGTGGGCTATGTAACAATTTCAATAATTACTCCACTTACTATTATTTGACTACTAAACAAATCACCCCCTGTTATAAACAAATAGCACATCTTTGAATTTTGTGGAAATAGACCACTACACTTTGTAGCTTGCAACAGTTTGAGCTCAAATCCAGATGTCGACAGAAGGAGTTTGAGGTGTTGTTGGGAGGCCACAAGTGTGATGCAAGCTCCAACGCAAAATAGTGGGTGCAATGATAGAGAGAGTCTTAACACACCGCTGAAGACTTAATGTGACAATCTTTGCATAGTGAGAGAGATACAAGAGCTTTGACACATATTGTAATCAACAAGAGTACCCAATACTCATTGCATTGAGATCCAAATAAGTACAAACTACGAAATTCAAAGATTCTGGGTTTGGTTGGCTAATGATGGCATGTGTCAATGCACAAAGTGATAAACCAACTGCAATGGACCGTCAACAAGCCTGGAATTCTAGGAACATACAGATGCGCAGCATGACTGCACAAAAGGACAAGGAAATCATCTGATAGTCACAGCAGGCACTGATGAGATTTCCCTGCTCGAAAGGCCGCACGATGTTGACAATGGAATCAGGAGTGCATGCCAGGGATTTATAATCCAGACACCTGCAACAAAATCTTCTTTTCAAACAGAGCTGGATAGCTCATTCAGCATGGGTACAAATTACAGGAATCTCTGAGGTAACAGGGGCTATGCAGAACATTCCAAGCCAACATCAGATCTGGCATAACTTGCACGGCCAATTCTTAAATGGTAGTATGCTGTCAAAACAGATTAAATGGGCCTTAAAGTGGATGTCTCTCCCTGCAATCACCACATAGGCACGTTTTTGCTAGGTACATGAATACTACTACCTGGACCCCTCTATAAGAGGAGTTCAATTGTATTTAATGTAAACTAGATATTTAAAATCTAAAGAACATGCCTTCTGAAATTACAAATCATAATGTTCATTTTCACAAAGCTACCATCTACAGGGCAACCAAGCAATTGGTATTGCACTTGAGCAATCAAAAAGACATCTTACGCTGACAAGCAACCTGCTGGATACCAAATGAGAAACTTGGTAAGAGCTTCCACAAGCAAAATAAAAATACTCAGATTGTATACACAATAAACTTGAGATGTTGAATCAATTTACATAAAGAGAGAAGGTACATAGAATAGTGATGAAGTGATCTCGGGGGTTGTCCAATAGGATGTTCAACACTTATCAACTGCACACCTAGGATTGAATAACGGATGCAACAGCTACATGTCTAACGGATAGAATGTAATGTCAACCAAATTTCAATCGTTGATCCTCACACCTCATTATTTTAAGCAAGTTAATACAACATTGTAATATGTAGAAACTGTTAAGTACAACTCATAGTACAACCAGCATACAACAACATGTGATTACACTAGATGCGGGTAGAGTATATATTTCTCAACAATTCACATCGTAGAGAACACTAACACTACCATAGGGTTGCATATGCGTACTAAGTAGGACCCCCATGAATCTGTCACAAAGGAGATACAACATTGCAATGGCAGCATGATCACTTGCCCTCAGCTCTCCTGATACAATGTCATGCTACATTACAATGAATGGAAGTGCATTTACGATTTGCCCTACCTAATCTATGAGATCCATGACCAGTGTTACGCAGGGATTGCGTCACCCCCATACAAACCATGAAATTGTCCGGTAGACGTCCTAGGGACGGTAGGATTGGGGGGGCAAGTCCTCCCCAAGTTTCCAACGTAAATTTGAGATGTTGACTCAGAGATATAGGTTATATATGTAGTGTAATGATCTCCTAAAAAATAGGAGTCAACACTTATCAACTCACACCTAATAATAACATGAACAGCTACATTCTAACTATAGAATGTAACTCAACCAAAAATCTCCCTCACACCTCATTATTTTAAGCAACTAATACAACATGTAATATGAGCTGTTAATACAACTCATTACACCACATACAAAACATGAGAACATTAAAAAGACATTTCTAACCATTAATAGTTATTGTCACATGTCGCTTGTTATTTTCAATTGCCACTTGATTTTGATTCACCATTTCATTTTTTCTCCAGAATTATTGATTTATTCACAACGTGGGAGACAAATAGAGACTAAGAAATAGGAAGGGAAAGAGAAAGGAGAAACAAAAACAACCGGATGACAAGATGGATTTGATTGAAAAGATTCCACTAGAAGTTGAAACCGTAGGTGGGGAAGAAAAGGCAGACCTAATAAATATTTTAGATCTATACAAAAAAATTTACAAATTATTTTTTTAAAAAATTATGTTTTAAAATTTATTACTTTTTTAAAAACTAGTCTCAAACAAAAGTGTTTAAATTTTTAAACTAAATATTTTCAACCCTCTCCAAATTGAGTTAAATCCTTTTAGAAAGGACAAAATAAAGAAACATGTAGTCAAAATTTCTAACCATGAAGTTTGAAAAGTACACATGGAGAAGAGGAAGACATGGAAAATGTGAATATAAACTATGATTTACTCATTTCCACCTCCTCCTCCCTTGTCTACCCTGAATTGTTCTCCTTTAATAAAGTGGGATATTTAGAATTATTATAATTAAAAAAATGTAACACCTTTGCCAAGTTAATTAAATCCGTAGCTTATACAAAATCCCTAACCCATCTCAACTGACCCAAATTTTCCCAAGAGCAAAATAATTTGTCTAAAGCTCTTGGTTAAGGAATACAAGCCAAATTTAGTTGAAAAAATTAAAGGAGTTACATGGAAAATGCCTTGAGAAGGGCAAGATGTGAGGGCTATATGAAGATTAAAAAAGTCACCAAATCTCAATAGAAATCAAAATCCACCCACCATTTTCCAAAAGATGGTTAGATGCACTAGATTGCACCTTGAAGACTTCGGCTTTTAGGGTTTTTTCATGCATTCGCTTGCCATACGATACTATGTGAAGTGTGCCTCATTAGCTTTCTTAGGGTTATCGCGACGGTCCTATCATAGTGAAACCCAACTATTTTCTCGTCACTAAGGCGGTAAGTTTCCTATAAATGGCAACCTCTCCTTCCATTGCAACTATTGTTGCAACTAGAGGTGGAAATGGCTCCTAAGCGTGCGTGGAAGTTTGTTCCGAAAGTTTACAACGAGGTATGGACTCTGAATCCTCCCCGGATGTTGTAATTTCTGATGAATGTTTAGACCCTGTGGTCAAGTGGTATTGAAATAATTGCCTTATTTCTTATTTCTGTGGTCGCATTCCCTCAAAAGCTTACCTTCAAAATTGGATAAAAAACCATTGGGGAGTCAAATCGGTATCCTAGTTTCAGGTATTCGTAACCTCACTAAGGGGTTTTATCTTTTCTCTTTTCATGAGCATTCTTAGCTTCAAGTCCTCCTTAAGGCGGCTTGTTGGTATTTGGGGAATACATTGTTAGTGCTTTCTTAGTGGACTCTAGATTTTAGCCCCACCAGCCTAGCTTTCGTTAAAAATCCCCATTTGGATTGAACTTCTTGGACTTCCTGTTCATCTCTGGTCACTTATGACAGAGATTGTGAAACCCGTTGGCAAAATGATTTTCCATAACCCAGAGTGTTTTTTTTCGCTCGACCTTAACAAGCGTGTGTGTGTCGAAGTTGACCTTGTGAAAGATCTGTGGGACCACTTGGATATTCAAGTTGGGTCCCTAGGTATCTCTTAAAAGATGGTTTATTTTAACCCCCCCAAAACGTGTTTTCGTTGTTAAGCCCTGGACCACCTCATTCGTGATTGTCTGCTACTAGCTTGCTCTAAGCCAACAGTGACGTAACCCACAGTTTCCAAGCCCAAGGATGACCCTCCGATTGATGGTTGGACTATGGTAGGGAATAAGAAGGGCTATGGTGCGAAACTCTTTCAAGAGGTTCCATCTACCCCTCTCCGTCCCCTCCTCCGTCCAAGGATGAGTCGGGCTTGGAGCTACCCTTCCTGTCGATTTCCATTCCTTCCAAACCCTCACAGAGTCGGGTTTTTCTTTCAAGTTCTGAGAATTTTGGGAATCTTCCTTCAACCTTTGCGACACTCTCGCAATCCACCCCGAGAGGTGTCCCACAACGTGCAAGGGGAAAATGGGGCCAAACACCACTCCATTCAAGTTGAGCTTCATAATTTAAACCAGATCCCACTTCCCAATAATTTTTCCATTCTCGGCTCGAAGGATGGAATAGCGAACGAGCAAGGGGAGTTTGATATCTCTGATTTTTCATGAATTTCATCTCCTGGAATGTTCGGGGTTTGACAGAGCCATCTCAAAAATTCTATGTTCGTTTAGCTTGCCAACGTATTGACAGTTTAGATATTATTTATTTACAGGAAATTAAGATTTATGGTTTTTTGCTTCAAAATACTCTAACTTGCATTGCCCCAGATTTAACGCATTTTCATACTCAGCACATTGACGGCAAAGGTGGTGTTAGCATTTCCATTATGCCGAAATTTTTGGCCTGAATCACTTCCTCAAGCCACAATCTTGCTAATCGGGTCATGTGGGTGATTATGGCTATTAATGATCTTTTTTTTGGTATTCTTAATGTTTATGCCCTTAATGATAGCTCGAAAAGAACAACTTTATGGAACTGGTTAGGTGATAACTTACCTCCTGCTTATTGGTTGGTGTGTGGTGACTTTAATATGATAAAGCATCTGGATGATAAATGTGGCGCCCTTCCTATGCATTGGTGTGTTAGCAAGCGTGCAGCTTGATATTTCTTTAAAATCCATTGGGGACTTTGTAATCCATTACTCAAATGGCGACAAGAATTCAAAGCCCAAGCTTGGTGTACTTGGACCAATCTTCAAGAAGGATATGATCGGGTTTTAAAAAGAATCAACCGTGCACTTCTTTCGCAACAGACTTTTTATTATTTTGACACACAAGGATCCTCCGCTGTCAAGGTGTGGTCTGATGTGATTTTGTCAGATCACCACCCGATTACAATTTAGGTTGTTTGGCAGGGGCCTTTCAAATTCCCACTAATCAATTCTTTCTTAATGTCTCTCTGTTGAGTCACCCCAGAGTGGTCTCACTCATTGCCAAGGTTTGGAACATGGCACCAACGTTCGTCATTCGTTCTTCTAGTTGGATCTCATGGTGGGAAGCGGCGATTCAATGCACCACCGCCGGTTTATTCCACCAATTCGGAAAACATGTGGTCCTGAGTTCATAAGCAGATCGACATTCGGCTCTGCACAAAGACTTCAAACATATTTCATTGTTATTAAAGGGCGATCCTTTTGATATTCCTCTCTAGATTCAGACAGCTAAAACCCGGCGCAAGCTCAAGCTCATCGAGTCTTAATCGTCTCGTGGTGCTTAGATTTGATCAAGGTTGCATAGGCTTAAGGTGGGAAACAAAGTCTTTAAAAGCTTTTTCAAATCCCTCTGAGCGAAGCATGCTCCTCAACATATTAAAGATATCTATGATTCTCATCAGCGGCTCACTAAGCTACCAAAGATCACAAATGCTTTTGTAGAGCACTACCATCTGGTTTTTCAAGCTCAAGAGGTTACAATTGAGTGAGTTGATGCCTTGCAGAGATGTATTGATGTGGTGCCTAACAAGCTTTCCCCCAGAGAGCGGGCCCGCTACAATGCTCCTCTCACCTTGGAGAAACTCCATGTTGTCTTGCTCTGCTTAGCTGATGACAAATCCCCAGGTCTGGATGGTTTCCTATGTGAATTTTACAAAGCTACTTGGTCTTTGTGGACATGATTTGCTTCGTGTCTATGATGAAGCTCTCCAATTCAATTCTCTTGGGAGTTTCATCAATCAAGGCAACATCAAGTTAATCCCTAAAGTTGGTGACCTGGAACAGATGAAGAATTGGTGAACCATCACCCTGCTAAACGTTTCTTATAAAAACAAATGTCAAGGCTTTGGCACTCCGCATAGCAGATCTGTTACCCAGAATTGTTCATCCTGAACAAACTAGTTTTGTTAAAGGTTGGTATATTCTTGATAATCTTATAGCAATTTAGGAAGGCATGGAATGGGCCAAGGTGTCTCTGTAGAGGCTTTTATTTCTCAAAATTGACTTCGAGAAGGCTTATGATCATATTGAATGGTCGTTCATTTTGGCTATGCTCAAAGCCTTTTGTTTTGGTGATTTCTTCATATCAGTAGTCAACACTCTGTTTTCAAATGTTTTGGCTCGCATTGCCATCAATGGCCATCAATCCACTACTATCGACATCTTCCGTTCAATCAGACAAGGGTGCCCTCTTTTGCTAGCATTTTTTTTTTTGGTTGCTGATGCGTTAGGGTATCTTATTGTGCATCATGTTGCTCAAGGTCACATTCGGGGTATTTTCCTCCCTGATCATGTGATGCAACTCATCAATGGTCACTTTGTTGATGATTCATTCCTTTCCATTGTTGAGTCTGAACAAAATGTTGCCAAGGTTTTTGACTGCCTTGATACATTTTGTCTTGCCTCTAGATCCAGCATTCAAATGACTAAGACTTTGGGTTACTAACAAAGTTGTCTTCATGTCTCGGACTGGTTGAAAGCTTACCCCTCGAGATGGAATCGTTAAGGCGATCAATTCAATTTTTTGGGCATTCCCTTCGCCTTTGACAGTGACTATGCCACGTGGCAATTTGTTATTAACAAAGTGGAGCATAAGGTTGCCCGGTGGTCTTCCAAACCTCTTTCCCTGGCTAGTAAATTCCAAGTTTGTAATAAGATTCTCGCCACCATCCATGTGTATTACTTTGCTTGTTGGTGCCCTTCTCGCGCCTCATTCACCAAACTTGCCAAGTTGTTGAGGGACTTTCTATGGTGTAAAAGTTTTGGTTCAAGCTTTCTCGCAAGGGTATTCATAACATTCAGGATTTAGTTACCCAGAGAGATTGGGTGCCTTGGCCCGAGCTCAAGTTGAAATTTAATCTTGCCAATTCGAACCTCCTATCAATCTGCAAAATTCAGAAACTTATGCCCGATGTTATGCTCCACAAATTGGGGCTTAAACCTCCAGAGGCTTGGTGGCACGATTGGCAATGGAACCAGGAAATTGCTTTCCTTTGTTACAATGCTAGAACAATCTACCATCTTTTCAACCCGTTCTCACCTAGCATTGACAAGCTCAATGCTCAGTGGGGTTTACAATCTGCGCATTCCACTTGGCTTCATCGACTTTCCCGTACTTGGAATTCTCTTCTTGAGCCCAAAGTTAATCAATTCCTTTGGTGTCTTGTCTATAAAGGTTTGCTTGTGGATGAACGTCTCAATCATATCAACATCCCTAATCCTAAATGCCCCTTTTGTGCCCACCCTGAGTCGTTTAAACACATTTTGGTCATGCCCCCATGCTCGGGTTTTATGGACATGGATTCATTTCTTATTCCAGCCTTACCATCCTGAATTCTTTCACTGGCATCCGGTTTTATTTAGAGATTTTAGTCCTTTGCCACATTATATTGATACTCTATGGCAATTGTTTCGGGACTCTATTCTTTTTCATATTTGGAAAACTCGCAATGCTTTAATATCCCAGCATGATCGAAATGTTTTATTTTCTACTAATGACAAAGTCGTTATATTGTCTACTCTGTGCAATCAAATTCAAGCTCAAGCAAAGAAGGTTGCCCTGGAGTTCACTCATTTACAGGAGCTTCTTGCTCACTAGGGCAGTGCGCCCTACACCATAAGTCAGGGATCGTCGGATACTCTGCCACCGCCACCTCGGCCATCACCGCCTCGACGGGCACTACCTACAGGACCACAACGTAGAAGCCCCTCACGCAACCACCATTTTGTATCTCCTCAAGGCCACCCTTTAGCTCTGTCCTTGTCTAGATATGGTTAGAGCCCACCTCTGAGGGGGAAGGGCGTTGCTAGTTCTCCACGATGAGGCTCTCCGCCGCCAAACATGCAAACTATAGCCAACTCTCTGCCCCTTGGATGGGGAATTATGGTTCCATTATTGATGCAAATGTTGAACCATGATGACTGGCAGGTGGATCCTCCCTCGGCCGAACCGAATAGTGGAGAGTTTATCCCTCCCTAGGATGACCCTCTCGGTGTTGCGGGATGTGCTTGATTTTTGTTGGTGTGATTTTCTCTTGTGCTCTCTACTTGGCCTTTGGGCATTTTGATGTAGCCCAGGTGGCATTTTTTGTTGCATTTTTAGCGTTTTGGTGTTGCCTTCGTAACGTTTTGTGGGACCGTGAGTTTTCCGATCGCCCCTACTAATGTAACTCTCTTTATTTTAAATTAATTTAAAGGGCAGTTCCAATAGTAAAAGATGGTTGAATAAAATTATTTGTGAAATGTGAGGGTAATGAAAAGAAGATAATATAAAGAGAAAAAAATTATTAAGGCAACAAAAAAATAAAGTCGAAAAAAATCTCTATTTTGCGCAAGCGAAAAAGACATCAAAGGAGAGGCTAATTTTTGTAAATTTAATCACTATCATTTCTCTTTGGTTTGAATAATTTAATTTTAATTTAATACGAACTAAATTATTGTTTGATTGCTTAGGTTTTTTGTATTTTTTCATATACCTAATCTTCAATTTTCCAACGCAACCAATTGTTGAAGACACTCAATACCTTAAACAAAACAACCTACCAATATGCCATCAACCTAACAAAGTATTTTTCGCAATTTCATACATTAAGAGCATGGTCCCATGGAGGTGTTTCAACACTTATTTTCTTGTAGTTGGAGGTCCCATGCTTTTTTTTCAAGCCAGCTATAGGAAATAATAGACACTAGGCCCAAAAAATTAAGAGCTCCACTTTTTTTGCCCCCTAAACTTAAGAGGTGGCTGAAGAGGGAGGCTAACAATTTTCCCCTACAGTTTAGGCTAATTTTTGCCCATGTGGAACATAACATGCATTTCCACCGTTAATTTTTTTAAATTTTAGAGATAAATACAATTTTTTATTTACCTACAAACGGAGGAAAGCAATAAAAAACATGGGACCTTAAGACTCAAAAATGCTCCTAAATTTTCTCAACACCCGCTAGGCTATTTATGGAGTCCCCCATCCATGGGATCATGGCCTAAGAGGAATAGGATGACCATCTATCCCACCCCACTTGCAACGTCAAGAGCACCTCGCTCCACATCCCCACCACCTCTATAACTAGCCATTGTAGCACACTAATCTATATAATACATCAATTAATTTCATTACATCAATTTCAAACGACTTTCTTACATGACCTCCACTACCTCCAAAATTTACTACCCCATCTAGTGCTAGTGAAAATGACATACTATATGACTTGCATGTCATGTAAACATCTTCAATTGCTTGTCAAAAGAGCACCAGCTTTTCTACTAGAAAAAACCAAAATACTCCCATACATTCCTTACAATATGCTTGGAAATGGTTCATTCTTAAACACAAGATCTAAGATTTCATATACAAATGAAAATAGTGCAGAAAAAAATACATAGAGACCAAGGTCCCAAATATCACAAGCATTCTAATTTTTGTATGATGGCTTTTCGCAGGGTTCCAAAGTAGGATTGCCATGCATCCATTTGCCTAAATTATATATATCAAGCAGACCACAATTCACCCTCGTGATTTGAATTGTCTCCCCGTGGAGAAACCTAAGTGAAGGGAGCAGTTCAACAGGTGAAGACGCTTTGATTTTAAGAGTTCCATTGTTTCCATTATTGATGTAAGCATTGACCCAAAACATAAAGTGGGGTTTCCACAGAGGAGATGTGTTTTTTTCCGTGATAAAGGTAAATTGCTAATTAACCATCCCAAAAACACCATCCATTGATTCGAGTCTCCAGCTCAATTAGTTTTATCTTTTATTTATAGACATTATTTTGCTAATTAACCATCCCAAAAACACCATCCATTGATTCGAGTCTCCAGCTCAATTAGTTTTATCTTTTATTTATAGACATTATTTTGCTAATTAACCATCCCAAAAACATATCCATTCGTGTAAGTGATAAATAATTAGCCATTCCATGTAAATCAACTCCAATGCCTTTCAAATTCATTACCATCCACATGCTAGCTCCCTTCAAGACAATTAAGATAAAAGGCAATTTTGTAAATCTCTATCATAGAATTGTACAACAATAATAATTCCACCTCCAACTACACAATAGGATGAGAAAATGTATGTCATGTCACAAAGGTATGCACTAACTTGTAATTAATTACAATAGTAAAATCTGCATTGCATCCCCCTGAATACAGATACCTAATTACTTAGATCTAACCTCCTACTAAGCATAAGTAACAGTAAAATCTGCATTGAATCCCCCTGAATACAGATACCTAATTACTTAGATCTAAACTCCTACTAAGCATAAGTGATCACTGACAAGGAAATCTGATGTAGGAATATAAACCATATTCCCGTACAGATTATACAGAACACTGATAAGGAGACATTTCCAGTATTCAATGCATTATAAGATGTCAAAACAACTGTGGCAAAACCAAAACAAACTACAGAATATTAATTATTAATGATCATTTCAAAACAATTACATTATCTTCTGATCTTGGGCTAAGACTGGGAACACTTGGACCTTCACTAAGACTTCCCCTGCATGCATTTAAGTAAATATTACTTTGACTTTTCCAGCAATTGAATCTCATGAGTTTGTGATGAAAGAGACTGTTAAACAAATTTAACATACCGATGGATATCGAATCTCTGAACCAGAACGGGACGGAGATGCACTAATAATTCACCCCTGCTTAGAAGGTGGGCTTGGGCTTGGGCTTTGGCTTCGGCTTTGGCTTCGGCTTCGGCTTGGACTTCGGCTTCGGCTTTGTGAAAATGGTCTCTGCACAAAATTTTATAGAAACAAATGATCTCTATGTAACTCTGTAGATCTAGTCATAAGACTAGGACTCCCAAGAGTACTTGGCAAATCTAATTTAGGCTTTAGCAAAAAACTAGCAATCTTTATTTAAGAGTATGATATAGGAACCATAGTTTTAACGTTTTTTTAAGAAAAGAAACCTTTCTATTTTTCCAGCAGACGAAAATTGAATTAAAGAAGGCATAAGTATTTCATACCGTTGCAGAAGGTGACTGTGATCTAGACCTGCAAAGGAATCCACCAGAATATTAAATAAAACACAAGTACGCTTCGATAAATATGAATAATATAATGCAGATGAAAAAATAAAGGTCAGAACCATAAATTGATGAATTGAAATTGATCGATATGCTACCTGGAAAGCGAACGTGAGCGTGATGGTGACAGTGATCTTGAGCGTGCGTAAGACTTATGCCTAGGAGAGTATGAACCAGACAGAGGCTTCGATTCCGATCTTGATCGTGAATGTGAAACAACAGATCCACTTCTAGGAGAGTATGGACCTGACAGAGGTTTTGATTCCGATCTTGATTGTGAATGTGAATACACAGATCCGCTTCTAGAGGGACTGTGACAATGTCATCAAACAAAAGTAGAACCAGTCGGCAATTCAATGAATTTCTAACCAGATTCCCCATCAAATGAAACTAGACATAAAATATTTAAAGAAGCACAATTTCATAGAGGCTGTGTATTGTACCTCCGACTATAGCTCCCATGATAACCATAACTACGGCTTCGGCTTCTGCCATGACTGTAGCTTCGACTTCTGCTATAACTACGACCACGATATCCTCGCCTATGATCATAGCTTGGACTTCGGCTATAACTGCAAACACACAATTTGTAAACAACTTACCTTATATTCTTAACACGGATAAAATGCAACGGTCATTGCACCTTAATATGTCCACGATTCGAAACAGATCTTGGAAGTTCAATGATTAATCAACTAAGAAGCAACTTCAACCACCTCGATGTAATCAAGAAAATTACAAGGAAAACAAAGCAACTTTATCCACCTCCAATGTAAACCCTGTAGAGCTCAAAAAAATCGAAGCAAATACCTGCGACTTCGACTCCGGGAGTAACTATTCCGATACCCTGTATCTTCTCTAACCTGCAAAATGTAATAAAACCTTGTTTAGAAAAACCAGCTTGTAATACAACTCAGTAGCAAATTACCGCAGTGGTAAAATTCCAGCAAGTATGTTTATGAAATTCTGAATCATACCCTTATGTATGAACGAGAAAATGGATTACGGAACTCCGAATCATCGAGCTTCCTTATCTGTGAAGCATAACACGAAGAGTTGATGTTTATCGACCATAGACAAATGAAATACATGCACATGTTAGACAAGGTGGATATATTCTATGCCGTTAAGTACAAAAGCATCACAGATGTAAGATAAAGAAACTACAACAAAGCAAAAAATCATACATACCGCATACTTCATATCTTCATATGTTGTGTAATCCACAACTCCCACAGTGCCTGTCAAAAGTACCATTTAGATTAAATATGAATTAGAAGTACAATAAATTCCATTTTATGTAATAATAGCAGAAAAACAGAACATCAGAATGAAACTAGATGTACATAATTTGTTTCTCTAAAAAGACGAAAAGATCAGAACCCAAGATTATGATCCTCATTGACTATGGTATATTAAAGAGATTAAATCAGCTGATACATGAAACCAAAGAAGATTACCAGTTCTTTTGCGATACACTTCAGCAAAGCATACATCACCAGCACGGCGCATGTGATCCTGCAAGTTTGAAGATCAGCAACAAATACAACATTAAACACTGTGTTATACATCCATGATTACGCTGAGAGACATTCCTACAATGGCAGCTAGTTACACCGAGAGGCACTCCTACAATGTCAGTTAAGTAGTGTAATGGTGTGAGTTGTTCACTTCTATTCTCAAAATTAAATTTAACATCCATTTGACAGTCGCATCATAATTAATCCTTGAATTTGATGTCCATTTGACCATCACTTTAATGTTTTTTTCTTTTTTCTTGAAGAAGTCAATTGAGATTTGAAAGAAAGTAATATCTTGGCCGTTTGGTAATGTTTGGGCATGTTTTTCTTCCCAAATAGATTTTTTGAAACCGACACAATGGTGTTGTTAAATTGATGCAATCTGCCACAAATCAGTAGGAAATAGGCAGAGAATGTAATGAAGTTACTAATTAATTTGGTATGTGAAACATATATAATAAGAACCTTGAAATTGATATCTATCGGCATATTTCAGATAGGTATATTTAGATATCTGTATTAGTTATAATACTCTTACAGCAATGAAATCAAAACAAAATAATACCTTTAAATCTTGCCATGATGCAGACGAAGGTAGTCCATACACAAGAACTGCAGAGGAAACCCAAGTTTACATTATGTCATATTTTAAAAACTGGACAGTAACTAAAGGCATCCTATAATAACTCATCCTACCCCCACTATTTACCTCGATATCCAGAGTGCCTGTATGTACTACTTGAACGACTACCAGAATAGTAGCTACCACCATCGTACATATCTACAGATGAAGCGCGTCCTCCACGAGCCATCTCAACCTATGAATATTAAAAAAAAAAATCATTTAGACACTCCCAATATAAAATGAAATCTATTTACAAAACCATATAATTTATAAATAATACATTAACAAAACAAATAACACAAAACCATTAAAAAAATTGATCAAACATTCATTTAGACACTCCCAATATAAAATAAAATCTATTTACAAAACCATATAAATAAAAAATTATCAAAGCAAATAACACAGTTCCATAATTGTACCCGAAGTCTATGTCCATCAAACTTGTAACCATCGCGGCCTCTGATTGCATCCTCGGCATCTCGACCATCCTCAAACTACAAAATATCATAGCATGATTTGTTTCAGTAAAACCACTACACCATGCCAAGAATCATAAATATTCATCCTTCTAACAACCCATAAAGCATCCTAAACACCTCTCAAATTGATTGATTATTAAAACAATCTTGAAAATACTCGATCAACAAATACTAAATCAGTCATCTTGAAAATAACCAATCAACAAATATTAAATCAGACAGCTTGAAAAACTCAATAAACATATATAGCTATGACATGAAACTTTCTCACCCTAAAGCCATGTTAGTTATCAAAATTAAATTGGACATACCTCAACAAAGCAATAACCAGGTGGTCGGGGTGGTAACTTCAAATCAATGTCAATGATGCGCCCATACTTAAAATGAAAAGGAAACAAAATTACATATCAAAAACAGATCAGAATAATCCACAATCTTTCATAAATAGGCAGAGAATACATGACATTCACTCTAAGAATTCACACAATGTATAGAGCAAACTGGCAGAAAATTACGGTGCAAATAAATGTAATTGTCTATGATTTCAACTAAAATCAACACACGGATACTTAGTACCAACATACCTTGTAGAAGAGATCCTCAATTTCACCCTTTGTTACATCTCCCGGAAGATTGCCAACATAAATCGTGTGGTTTGATCTTCCCATGTTGGCTTATTGGGAATGATTTTCCACTGATAGATTCTCTTTGCTAAGAGACGCAGAAAAAATATTATACTTATGCTGCAATGGACAACAAAAATTATCATATTCAAAATTACATCTATGCGAAGAAACCAATATGCAATCCATGGATAATATTCTTCATCAACTTGCAGTTGACTTGATAAAAGGAGCATGCCATAAGTCAAACCAAGGAGGGTTTTGGTCCGAATGAAGCCCCCCGAGCTCCAAGGCTCCCATCCTTTGCTCCATGAGCTCCTCTTCTATAAGGGAAAACAATCAAAGACCAAATGCCATTCGACCTGATTAAACATATTCTTACACGGAAAGAAAGAATCCAAAACTTCACAAACATGTGGACTAAATGTGGTACACCAAACGACTTTGTTAGAACTTAATCCAAAATTCTGAGATATTTGACTGGGTTTGTTCAAAGCTTATTTGAGTGGATGCGCTCGTCCAAGACAAAGAATGAAATAACTCAGATAGAATCCTAAAACCCATACAGGCATTTGACATGACATGCTGAAGTTTTGGCTTCATCCAACAGAAGTAGCTCATGCTCTTAACTGATGCAACATTAAAACAGAAAACGAAAAATGAATGAAATGCTTTACTAGCATGCTCAATATATTTGTCAGAAATTATTCCACATTTCTATGACTACCTTTAAATGTATATTGACAAAAATTACAAAACTGATAGCATATGAAAACACAATATAGCAATTCAGAGTATAAACTCCATCTGTTGGTTTCAAGTTTCAACCAAAGCTGGGTCGTCAAGGTGTCAATCAAAGCTAGAACTCTAGGCATGGAAACAGGGGAAAATTACATGTGGCACGAACTATTGGATCCATATTGCAGATCAAAAACAGTATATGTTCTCATCCTCCAGCCACTGAAAGATCTCACCATCCAAAACAAACTCATCGCATAAATCAAAACATTGAAACTTCTCACTGTAGAAAACCATTGTTTTCGAACAAAAACTAAAATAAGTATCCAATGCCAATACCCTCGATCTCAAAACTTCAACAAAAGAGATCAAATCGAAGTCCCTAAACCATTTTAACTAAGTAAAAGCAGACTGAGACCTCAATTACAAGAAGCCACAAAAATCCAACGATCATCAACAACTACACATGGAGGATAAAGGGCAGTACAGTTCTAAAAAGAAAACAGCAAAGGATCAAACCCCATGAAAACAGTAACAAAAAGAAAATCGAGTTCTATATAACAGCACAACAAAACTTTGGTTGACTTTGAAAATCAAACATAAGTTATGAAATAATTTGTCAGGAGAAATTCTCCAGCGGGTGTACACAAGTCTCTAAAGGTAAACAATCCCAATGCCAGTGATAACACATAATTGCAAGAGACATCCCTTTAAATGGTGAAATCCCAATATGATCTAACAAGATGGTTTTCCCTTACCATTTGGTTGCTCACTTGGAGCCATCAAAAGCATTCACCTTGCAATGCTACAATGTAGACCCAGAACAAACCTAACAAAAAACCCTTCAATCGCAGGAAAAATCAGCAATAGCCAATGTGACATGATTCAACCAAACCTCGAATTTATCAAGAGGGACCAACCTAATGTACCGAATCCAACAATGCATTTCAACACATTGACCACAACATCAACGGTCATTTTCGTCATGTAAATTCTATTTCCCAACCTGTGTGCTTTGACAACCATGATGGACATAGTGAATATTGTAATTGCAGTGCACATGCACTGGAGTGACATTGGATCAAGGTGTTGGCACTAATTGTTTTAGTGGTCGTGTTAACTTTATGTTTTAAAGATGTTTAAATTGTAATTTTACTGTTAGTGGCTCTGAATCTCAACAACAAGTGCCACTCTAAATCTTGTATAATCGTGTGATGTACCAAATTTCAAAATACCATGTAAATAGGGCCTTAAAATATTTACATGATTTCATATTTTATTTCTGTGATTACACATAATTTTGTATGTGATATAACTTTGAACCTTTCCAAAAAAAAATGAAATTTTAAACTTAAGCAAACCTTTCACCTAATCAAACCCACCAAACTTTTTGAACCCTTGTTGCAATGATTGGCATCCACTAACATTTCAATATAAATACCCAAGCTAGCCAAATCAGAGCACGGTCTTTAAGTTTTTTTTTGTGGGCTGTTTTGTGGCTGAGGGTTTTAGACCTTTCAGAAATATTCTTCTAATGTTATCACATTGTACAAGAACTCGCATATATCATAGAACACAAGAAGGGGGACCAAGCTACACCATGGCTTCTTATTAATTATTCGGGCTATACAGCTCAAACTCTGTAGATTATTTAGAATCCAGTAACCCACAAATTGACTAAGGAATACTCACTAAAATTATAAAATACACCTAACAAATTCCTTGTAGGATCTAGTAGAATACTAGAAACAAGCAATTGAACATCATATATATATAGAAACTAATCAGGGTAGGAAAATATATATATTTATTACAAACCCAAAGCAAAGTAATATTAGTCCAAGAGATTGTGGTGTAGTGGTAGTGTGAAGCATCGAATCACTCACGTAACACACCCATCGACATTCGGCATATGGTAAGCAGCCTCCGAAAGAAAATCATACATGTTAAATAAAGAACCAACTCACACAAAACACATAGAGAAACCAGTGTATGGACCTTGTTTTATACCTTCAGAACAAAGAATATGTAAGGTGCATATCTTAAATGGAGTAAAACCCAATTTCTCTTCTGATACAAAGATATTTGGCACATTTAACATTTTCAATTATAATCTAATACATAAAACCATAAATCAATACCATTAACCGGAACTGGTAGGTTTTATTTTAAAACTAAATGCTCCTGGAAACAATTTACTGAACAGGTAAACTCACATTGATAGATCCCACGTGATAGCAATAACGGGCATCTTACATTATTTGAAATATTTGGAGCGTTAAAAAACATGTGGTACACTTTAATTCAAATTCACACAAAATACATAGTGAAACCAGTAGGTGGACCTGGCCAAAGACACGTTAGGAACAAAGAACCTGTAATTTTGGCAGGTTAAATGGAAGAGAATAAAGTATTTTGAAAATGTCAGTGTATAATGCTACCGAGCATAATTACACAGATATCTACAATCATAAGTGGTTAATGCGGGGCTTATGGATTTGATAACCAAGATAAAAATTAAATAGAGTGTTGGGCTTATGGTCTAGTGGTTGAGGCAGGCTCATAAATTTAATAGCTGCAAGGGAATTGGTCAAGTGGGTTTATGATCTAGTGGTTATGACGGAGCGCCAAAACTCTTGGGTTTATGCTCTGGTAGTTGAAAGTCTGAGACTGAGCTTATAAATTTGACATCCACAAGAAAATTAGTCTGTTGGGCTTATGGTCTAGTGGATGAAGCAACACTTATACATTTGATAACCAAAAATTCTAGTGAATTTGGTTTATGGTCTAGTGGTTGAGGCAGGATTATAAATTTAATAACTAAGGGAATTGGTCAGTCCGACTTATGGTCTAGTGGTTGAGAGTCGAGACGAAGCGCCAAGATGAAGAAGACCAACATTCAACTTCAAACCCATGTAAACGTACATCCCTGCAGGTATGTGTATGTAATTCAGGAGTTTGATACAAGGAATTTTAAATAAAACGAATATCAAAGGTCTCACAGCTCATAGGGGGAAATGACAAAAATATAAAACAAATAATAATAAGAAAGTTTGCTATGTCCAATAGACAAATTGGAGATACGTAGAACAAATGTGAAGCGGCCCAAATACTCCATAAAACCACTCCGAGCAATATAGAAACCAAAACAAAACTTAGTTTGGACAATTTCTTCTACTCTCAGTGTTCCTTGGACAATTTCTTTTACCCTCAGTATTCCCGATTGCTTAAAGCCGTGGAATAAAACAAGCACAATCATTACTGTCCCATACCAAACTTTAAGGGATAAATAAATTAAGGGTTTTACACAAACCTTTCGGAATTTAAAAATTAAGGGTTTTACACCAAACTTTCAGAATTACAACATTAAGGGTTTTACACGATCAGTATTAAATTCAGGATTTTGCACAAATCTTTCAGAATTAAAAAAATTAAAGGTTTTAAAAAAGCTTGCAGATTGGGAAAATTAAGGGTTTTACACTTGAATGTTAGAATATATATTTAACAAATCAATAATCAAAATTCTAGCCTTAAGGGTTTGACACTTGACTTTTGGAATATCCATTTAACAAATCAAAACCCCAAATTCCAGCCTGCATCAAGGCTAACAAAGGATAACAGAAAACAAGGGTTTCATGTGATCTCCGCGGGAATGAACATTAAAAGAAAAACTTTCAATTAGTTCTTACACGAAAACAGAATAGATTACTAAACCCTAAATTATATTAAAATTAAAGACTTACCTGCTTGGGATTCGAACCTGAGACCGGGCAACGAAAAATACGGTGGAGCTCCTACCGATCTCAACCTTGCCAAAAAAAAACATGCGTGTGAGAAATGTACACGTAAGCGTGCAACCACTATATAGTGGGTATTTTTAGGTTCGGTCCGGACCGACAGGCATGGTAATAAATTCGGTACCGAAGCAGAGATCTTCAATTTTTAAGGACTCGAATCACGCATAAGTGAAAGGACATTCATCTCAATGTGTTAAATTTGACGGCCGTTTGGACGTTTTGTACATTATATTTAATTTGACGGGTGTAATGACGGTTATGACTGCGTTTTTGACGTTCTAGCTTTTCCTGGCTATTTTTCAGCAGTTTTGCTTTTTCGTTTTTGCATGTTGAATGCAGGTTTACTGTTTTTAGTTTAGAATGCAGAATACATGGTATATTTAGGAATACAGCAGGTTATATATCTATTAAAAGCAAATGAATTCTTCGCATAGGGCACAAAAATTCATCCAGCAATTCTTCTTTCAAATTCACAGTAAGTTTTGTGACTGGAACAGGTTTGTCCTTCGTGATCCTCTCTTTTCTACTCTCCATCGTCTTCTTTGGCTTTGTGTTCTTCTTAGGCTCTGCAATTATTGTGGGTTTCAATACTTTGTTCATAAGAAAAAATTCTTAGGCTATGCAATTATTGTGGGTTTCAATACTTTGTTCATAAGAAAATATAGAGACATAATCTGCCATTGCAAGGTTTGCTCTGCAACATCATTGTGCTTACCATATGTATATTCATCCAAATACCTCTTGTATTTATTACTAGGGTCTGTTTGTATGATCGTATACTAGGAACTTGCTTAGGAGCACACACTAGCAAAATCGACTTTAGAACTCTGGCAACTTCATACATGGTGGGTCGTACCTGTTTAGATAGTTATGATCCCTTTTTCTCTGAACTTAAAAATTCAAATTTATCACTGATTAAAATAAGCAGTCTCATTATACTGTACACTCAATTAGGATAAGAAGAGAAAGATACAGGATATATGATAGTAACAACAACTAGGCGGGGGATGACCCTGTGTGAACTGGTGGGGCACTTAGCCTGTAGAGCCAACAACCCAGGTTCAAACCCAGCCCCTAAGGTTTCATATCCTGATTTACTCACGTCATGTGGAGTGGGGTATTTGCATGTTGCCTAGGGGGTACATCCCTAGCCTAAATTTTAAGAGTTAAAATAACCGTGTTGAGGAAAAAAATTTGCCGCCCTCCGTTTTTTTTGAATTTTGATTTCCCTGGTGCTAGCTCTGATGACGGACCCTTCTGGTCTGGATCGGGAGTATCGTCATGCTTCCTCTGGGAGCCTGTCTCCTCGTCCTCCCCTCGAGGCTTGGAAGAAAATTGTGGAGGCGTCCTCTTCTACGTCCCCCTCGGAGAAGCTGACGCCCGTGCTTTTTGATGGGGTCCTCTCTCTTCACATTCCTTCTCACATCACGAAGGTTGTTGCTGACTCCAGGGATCTGTCCCTTGTCGGCAAGCTGATGGGTCCCAGACCCCCTCTCGAAGACATCAAAAAATGGGCCCGGCTGAAATGGAACCCTTGTGGTGCGTTGGAAATAGCTGCGATGCCAAATGGATTTGTCCTCTTCACCTTCAGCATGAAAGAAGATTTTGCTCGAGCTCTTCTGGGTGGTCTGTGGTTCTTTGGCAGAAGAGGGTTCTATATCAGGAAATGGTCTCCTAGATTCAACCCGCTTATTGAAACAATGACACAGGCTCCAATTTGGGTTCGTCTTCCAGGCCTTCCTTTGGAGCTATGGTACCTTGTAGTTATTGAAGGCATTGCTCTATTTATGGGTTCTTTAATCACAATAGACCAGGCCACTAAGGCCAAGACTAGATTCATCCATGCTTGTTTCTGTGTTAACGCTAATGTAAGTTGCCTGCTCCCAAAATCGATTGATCTCTTATCTGATTTTGGAACCTGGTCTCAAAACATTGAATATGAATATATCCCACAAGCTTGTTCAATCTGTAAAATCGTAGGCCACAAAGCCTTAGGATGTCCCACCAAGCCTCAACCTAAACCCAAAACCTTGTTACCTCTCCCAAGAAGAAAGGAAAATATATCCCTAAGATCATTCCTGGAGAGACCTCGATCATCCCCACATCTAACCCCTTTTCCCTCCTGGAAGAAAGAGAGATCACTGCTGACTCCATCTTGGCCCCCTCTCTTGACCCCTTACCTACCCTCTCCTTGGCCTCTATTCCATAGGAGCTCTCCCTGGCCTCCCCTTCCCCCCCCTAGCGGGCCCCCCTTCGGTGGTTGTTTCAACCCCTCCCTCTCCGCCTTCCCGCTCCCCCCCTCCAACATCCTCCTCTCCCTTCCCCCTCTCCCCGAGATTGGCGCAAAGCTTCCCCTTGCTAACCCCACTTTCATTGGTTCTCCTTTCCTTCCCCTCTCTGATACCCTACTCTCCCCATCCACTCAATCCTCCGATGATAGTTTGAATCCCCATTTGACCCGCAACAGTAGTAGGAAACATGATATTGGCTCTGAGAAATTCCATGGATGTATCCCGGGTAATGTGAAGCTGCAGCAAGAATCAGCCTTGAATGTGGCCCAAGGAACACAGAGCACCATCCCCATGGTTGTGGGGAGCAAATCTAAATCCAAGAAATGAAGGTGATCTCTTGGAATATTAGAGGGCTAAACTCTCTGCAAAAACAGAGAGTCCTCAAGGATATGAAATTTAACCACTCTCCTGACATTATCATGCTCTAGGAAACCAAACTCAAAAGGATGACCGTCTCTTGAAAATTTGGTCGGCTGCTTCTTAGCTTGTAATTGGTTATTCGGGAGGCTTATGCACTCTCTGGGACCCTAAACAATTCAAAGGTGACTGCCTTCTACAGCACCCCAATTTTTTGTGCACTCTCTTCTAGGAAATAGATTCTAATGATGCCTGGATTACAATCAAAGTTTACGCCCCAAACCTGGAATCACAGCGTGAAATAGTCTGGCAGGACATCTCAAATTTCATAAAAAATTGTGGAAATCTCCCTGTGCTCATTATGGGAGACTTCAATTGTACTTTATACCCCTCTGAAAAACAAGGAGGATCCCCGGCTAACCCCAACAACATGGAAGCTTTGGGTGACTTTATACGGGGGGAGACTCTTCTTGACATGGACCTTCATGGTACGTCCTTCACTTGGTCAAATCACAGGGTTGGTAGAAATCACATACAAATCAGATTGGACAGAGCTTTAGGATTCTTGGACTGGCTATCACTTTACCCTGATTTCTTTCTCAGCTCCTTACCTCGTGCGGCTTCAAACCACAACCCTTTAATCCTCTGTGCCAATAATAAGATGAACATAAAAAATCCGCCCTTCAAATTCGAGTTTGCATGGCTCGAAAACAATCAATTGGACCCTCTTATTAAGAGTTGGTGGGATATCAAAGTTTAGGGATCCAAAATGTTTAAATTTTCCAGCAAACTTAAGGAAATAAAAAAAGCAGCTTAAGATCTGGAAGAACACAGTGTTCAGCAACATCAAAAATCGTAAGCAAAAGTTGACTCAGGAAATTGCTAACATTTATGCTCTAATAGAGGTTGAAGGAAGAACAGAACAACTCCATAATCAAGAAAGACATCTTCTCAGCAACTTCCACAATACCCTAAGGGAAGAAGAGACCTATTGGAAGCAAAGATCTCGGGCACTTTGGCTTGAAAAGGAAGACCGCAACACCAAGTTCTTTCACATTATTGCCTCTAAGCACAAAAGCAGAGACAAAATCAAGGAATTGCTTACTTCAGCAGGGAACACTTTAACCTCTAACACTGAAATTTCTAATGAATTAGTCTCCTTTTATTCTAATCTCCTTCAGGAAGAGGACCCTCCCAACGAGCAAGCTATGTCCAAGATGCTCCATCACATTCCCAAATTAATCTCAAAGGACATGAATGGAAATTTAACAAAACCTTTGTCTATGGAGGAAATTCATAAAGCAATTTTCACTATGAAAGGAGACAAAGCCCTTGGCCCTGACGACTTTCCTGCTGCCTTTTTCCAAATCTTTTGGGAAATCATCAAGCAAGATCTTTATAAGGCGGTTAAGGAATTCCAGTCTAGCAACACACTCTTGAAAGAGTGAAACACCACCTTCATAGCTCTTGCCCCCGAAGCTCTTGGTTCCAATTGGTATCCAACTTCACGCCAATTAGCCTCTATAACACCTCCTACAAAATCATCACCAAAATGTTAGCAGCTCGGCTTAAGCCCCTGATGAATGACCTCATCACAGTGAATCAAAATGGTTTCATCAATGGATGCCTTATTCAAGGGGGTATCATCACCGTTCATGAAGCCATCCACTCATCCCACCACTCGAAGTCTGCGGGGATGATCCTCAAATTAGATATGCAAAAAGTATTTGATAGAGTTAGCTGGACTTTTTTTTGAGTGCTAAAGAGTTATGGGTTTGACAACTGGATTTTATCTTGCATTGCGACCCCTTGCTTCTCAATTCTCATCAATGGCATCCCGAAAGGCTTTTTCAAAAATAGCATAGGCATTCATCAGGGGGACCCTCTATCTCTGTTCCTCTTCCTGTTAATGGTAGACTCCGTCAGCAGAGCTCTTGAGGCGGCCAAAAGTCACTCAGTCATTTCTGGCATCAAAATCACTTCCAGCTCCCCTACCACCACTCACAGCCAATTTTCAGATGACACTCTGTTTTTGAGTGTTGCTTCGGTGATTGAAGCTCGTGCCCTAAAAGAAATTTTAGAAGACTATCAACATGCCTCTCAACAAATGATTAACTTCAACAAACGCAATATCTCCTTCCTAGACACCACGGTTCAAACTCAAAGAAGGATTGCTAACATATTTGTTTGTAAAATTGTGGACTTCCCCTCCACATATCTTGGCATTCCCCTATTCAAAGGAAAACAAACCAAGAATTTGTGGAATCATGCTATTGAGAGATACCAAAAAAAATTCGCTGCTTAGAAAGGTGCAATTCTTAGTCAGGCTAGCAAACTTCAACTGGTCAAAGCTACTCTGCAGAGTCTACCTATCTACTTCATGTCTCTTCTCAAAATGTCTTCCTTGGTGATTTTTGCAATGGAGGGAATCTAAAAGAAATTTCTCTGGTCAGGGGTGAAGGCCAAAAAATGGGTTCACCTAGTCTTTTGGAATGAAGTCTGTAAGCCGACCATTCTTGGTGGGCTTAGTATAAGACAGATTGTTGATATGAATGTTACTCTAATGGCTAAAATCAGTTGGGAAGTTGCTCAAGGTAATTCACACTGGGCTCAGCTGCTGAGATCTAAATACTTGATGTAAGATGAAGACTTCCTTCTCTCATCCCTGCCCCGCGGCTCGGCTATCTGGAACTCAGTTACTAGCTCTCTTCCTCTTCTTCGTACTGGGACCAAGTGGAGGTTGGGAAATGGTAGATCTATTGACTTCTGGTCAGACTGGTGGATTGGAGATAAACCTCTGAGTCTCAACCCTGTTTGGGAACCTATCAAAAGGAACCTCATCAATAGACATGGCAGGAAAGTTTTTGGCTACTAGAGAATTTAGAATTCAATCCCCTCTTGGCATATACCGGTTTGGATGGGCATCAGTGAACTTCAGAGTTAGCTTTTGATTTAGTTGAGATCTTCCCTTTCCTCCCTTTATATTCCATTCTCCTCCCCCACTGATGAATGTATTTGGCCCCTGTCCCCCTGGGGTGCCTTCACTGTTAAAGTTGCCTATGACACTAAGCCTCGGACCATTTTTGGCCCTCCCCTCTTTAAAATATGGCCCAAAGAGTCTATTCCCAAAATTGGCTTCTTTACCTGGCTCTCCTTCAAAAATGCTTTCCTCTTAGGTGAGAACTTAAAAAGAAGAGGCTTCTCACTTCCCACTCATTGTGTTCTTTGTTAGAAAGCCTTGGAATCCTCCTCTCATCTCCTGCTACACTGCCCTTTTTCCCAAAATGTCTGGAGTAGGCTTTTGTCATGTTTTAGAGTTGTCTGGACCTTCCTAAGTTCTATTCATGACACCTTCATACAATGGTATTCCCCCTTCACTCACCCGGCCCTTTCCCTGGCTTGGAAACTCATCCTCCCCCACTGCCTTTGGGGTATTTAGAAAGAGAGGAATAGGAGAATCTTCAAAGATCAATGTTGGGATCCGGAGAGGGTGGCTAGTCATATAGTTATTCTCTTCCAAGATAATCTCAATAGTTACTTATGGAAGAATATCAACAAAAAGTTCAATTATGCAATCATAAGGACTAGTGTCAGCAGATGATGATCATTCCCATAGCTAAACCCTCTTCCCAGGCTCGTTCAGATGTTAGGTGGCTCCCTCCTCCAATGGGATGGTTGAAACTTAATATGGATGGTGATTTTAAGGGTAACCTTGGAAAGTTAGGGGGGCGATCCTCCGAAATTTAGATGGTTCCCCTAAAGCTGCTATTGCAGCCAATTTTAACCTGGGTACCAATCACCATGTTGAAGCCTTAGCTATCTTAAAAGGGCTGGAGATGAGTCTTAAACTTGGCAATGATTCCCTAATTGTGGAAAGTGGCTCTCTCAACATTATAACTCTCCTCAACTCAGATGACTCGGGTCAATGGACTATTAAAAACATTAATTCTGACATCCGGCTCCTTCAAAGGAACTTTCAGCAACTCAAGTTCCAGCACACTCTTAGGGAAGGAAACAAGGCGGCGGACTGTTTGGCTAACATTGGTGTCCTCCTTGATTCTCAGCAAATATGGTTAGAGAATTTTCCTACCAATATCCTTCAAATTACCCATAATGATTGCTCACTGTCTAGCTAACACGTGGAGTTGGGAATCTGATTCTTATGTCAGCAACCCTAGCAAAAGGCACTCCATTCTTGATTTTGACGGTGGTAATGATTTTCACATTAATTTGAAGTATTGCTTTACGGAGCCGAGCACGTGTGATGAGTATTACTGCACTCGTGCAGATATGGGTTTGGGATTCACCATTTCGCATCATAATTACTCTCATATCAGAAGGATGGATGATGTGGAAGGCTCCCATAGATATGGCGAACTTATTAAAACCGAGTCACAGATCGTCACCTCGACTCACATCCACGATTATCTGAAAATGGGAGGGCAACTCAAGCACATTGAACCTACTTCATGCAACAGGTTACATGAGGACCATGATGTTTGGAACATACTTAGAAACAATGGCATAATGACGTTCCTTGAAAGGATGTCAGGGTACTCAGCATTGGTCTTGTATGGGGCCCTGGCCACCTAGTCATGTGACAAAGTACAGATTGGCAACACCCGCTTCACCATCTCCACAAACGACATCGCCTCTGTCACTGGCCTTCTTGCCTTGGGGGTTGTATACTTCAAAAAACCTCTATAGGCGGAGCTTCAAGATATCATTGCCAAAGGGGAGAAGCCAACAAAGTATCTCTCTGGTTACTTTCAAGAATCCCTCCTTCCTCCCTGGGATAGAGTCGCCAAGGAGATCATGAGGTACTTCACCATCGATGGGCATTACAGGTTGGTCTACGATCTCCATTTCTTCATCCTTTCGCACTTACGCTGGGGGAAGAAAATTAACTTAGTTGTTATTCTCTTCCAATCATTTGAACACTCCATCAACCTGGCTAGGGAGGGTGAAGGGGCCATTCTGCATCAAGGTCTTCTCTACCTCCTGTTTAAATTTGTCGCTTCCCCCATTGAATTGAACCTTTTTCCTCCCAAACACTGTAGGCCCCGACATATGCCCACCTCATCCCCCATTCCATCCCCCGCTTCCCGTCCCTCCTATAGCCATCGCCGCTGCCGACAATTTTCCTTTGACTCTGACTCCGATGTTGAAATCCTGGGGCCCTCCATCGCGGGTTTTGTTCCCCTGCCTCCCTTGTTCGGTAGCCCTCCCCGAGCCTGACCAATATCACTGACCATGTGGCTTCGGTGGCGCTCGTTGCTTCTCCTCCTGCCTCCAATTCGGAGCTTCACCTCTTGGATGCCCTGTTTGGGCTTGCTCAGCGATATCCTGATTCCCCAAAATCTAACCTGGTTGGCCTGGAGGTGGAGCCCAAGGAGGAGGGACTTAACTTCTAGCTGGACGCCGATAATATTATCATGGAGGATCGTGACACCAACCCTCCGGATGTGTAGATGGATGTTGTCCCTAACTGGAAAGACTATGCATCTGAAAACATTAAGAAGGCCAACACTGATTCTGCTGATGACACCGAGAACCAACCGGAAGACTGCCATGTGGAGTTGGTGACTTCCATCTTGGCCAAGCTGCAACGCTCCTTCTCGGTTCTCAAAGACTAGGAGACCTTCACTGTAAATACCAAGGCATCCATTACCAAAGACTGCACTTGTTGGTCGTCAAATAGGACTTTTTAGAAGAGCAACAGTCAGGGGACAAAAAGTCCCTCCTCTTTAATGGGAGAGGTTCCCTTATTCTGAAACGAACTTATTTACAAATACACAGAACATTATTTTATGGTCAAACTTGGATATTACGAAAGTGTTTTCCACAAGGATCATCAGTTACGCCAGGACTGAGGAAGGGGAATAAGAAGATGAGCAGAATAGCAACATTCAGAATTATAGATAGCAGAATAATTCTTCGTGTATGCGAAGCTTCAAAGGATTTAAGACAAGATCATTTGCATTAGCTGAATGGGATTAAATTTAAAGACACAAAGTTCCGTAAATAACCTTCTTCAGATTTGTTAATCAAGGACACAAAGTTCCTTCTTGGTTGTACAAGATCACTGTACTTGCAAAACTGAACAGTATGCAATCAGAGAGACTAAACGAGTTAGGAACAAAATGATCTTCACAATATTAAAGGAAAACACAGAGACAACAAGAATCAGATAGACAAAGAACGGAAAGCCCTTTTGTATTGATTTCTTTAAGATCTATTTACACTTTCAGCAAATATCCAAGTTCTTCCTCCTCGGAAAATGGCGTGGAAAGGCCATTATATAGATTACAAGTCAGTTACTCTTCGTAACCGTTTCTTTTAACTAAAGAATAGTTAAGTACCGCCAATTGCAATACCTTAACTAATTACAAAGAATACGAAAAGAAAGGAAAGAAGAGGAAAGGAAGGAGAAGGAGACAGGTGGCCGGCTACTGGGAGGGACCCACTGTCTTCAGAATCCGCTGCCTGAACTTCTTCAATGACTCAGCTATATCTCTGCCACGAGGGACTGACGTGTTGGTTGCAGACTGAGTCCAAAATCCCAGACATTTCTCCATCTCTTTATCAAACTCGACGTGAGTATGATAGTCTTTGTTTGCTTCTTCAATGGCAGACTGAAGAGAACAAATTTCCTTTATCTTGTCCTTAGAGATGGAGTCTTCCTTGAAAAGATTATCTTTGACAAAAGCTCTGAACTGAGCTTTGATTTCTTGCAAGGACAAGGGAATGCCAGAGTTTTCATCCTGAAGATGACAATGCATATCTTTGAACGCAGCAGCTGCCAGTGTCTTGAAAGCTTCTCCCTTCTGCCAGCTATTCTTCATTTCTCCTACAGCTTCCTCCAGGACTTTGATTTTCCACTCCACGCTGTAGACCCAAGATTTTGACAGATTGTCCTTAGCATCATCGAAAATCTTGTTCGCCAGTAAGATGTTCTCATCTGTCTGGCCCATGAGGCGAAGGTCTACAATGCAACTACTCCAGAGCTTAAGCTCTTTATCCATTACCCCAATAGTAGAGGACAGCTTCTGTTGCAAATTATCTACCTTTCCATGTAGCTTAAAAGCTTCATCGATGAAGTTTAGTCCGGCAACAAGCATGTCATCTACCATGGCTTCGATAGCTCTGCCATAGACAGAATACTTGTGCATATCTTTAATACTTTGCACTTCATCTTGGCTTAGAATTACAGGAGGCGGTAGAGCAGTCAAGGGGGTAGGGTCCAAAACTTTGTCCTTAGACAAAAGTGACTTGATAAAACTCGTGAGAACTTGGGCTTGTTCTTCCAGCTGCTCAATCGTCTGCTGCCCTTTCTCTACCCTTCCAATGACCCTTGTGACTGTTTCCTGGAGGTTATGAATCTCACCTTCAGGAGTAGACTCTCCCATAGGGATCCTTGAAAGCTCCAAGTCAGATGTCAGCAAGTCTGATTCTGATTTGTCTACTGTGGGCTTAGCAATCTCCAGGAATTGCTGACCTTGAGCATCTGACACAATCCTGGAAGTAGTTCTGGCTTTCTTGGCACGAGAAGGAGTGGTGCCCAACAAGGCTGCTACAGCATCAAAATTTGGTCCCAAGCTTTGAGAGGAGGATTTCCTCTTCCTTTTGTCAACCAGAGGTTGCACCCAAGCAAAAGAGGAAGAAGAATCTGCAGGAGAAGCAAGGGGACCAAGAGACAGGGAGCTCATGACACTCAAGGTCTGTGCAGCTGCTGACTCAAGCTGAGATGTGGGTAGAACACTGGAGGTAATGGCGGTAGAAGAATCAGTAGCACCCGGAAGTTCAGTGCTCTGGACCTCCTTATCTTTATCTGCTGGATCTTCAGGAACACTTGCAGGAGTTGGCATCTCACTTTCTTCACTTTCACTGAGAACAATGATGTTCTCTGGCCCCATAGGCAACTCTGCCTGTTTTCTTGGAGGGTCATTCTCTGCAGGCTCCTTCTTTACCTCTTTGAGTTTCTTCTTGTATACCTGGGTAGATGGAGAAGGAGTAGATTCTACAGGTCCCCCGAGCTGTTGAGGCAGAAGGGGTTTTCACTGGTGTTCCAGACTCTGGAACTGATGCCTCTCTTATGGGTGTCGAATCATCCTTGGAGCTGGATTCTCCTGAGTGCCTCTTGAATTCTCGGATCTTCTTACTGAACCAGACCCTAGTCCTGATTAAGACTGGAGCAAGAATCTCAGCCAGATCATCTCTCTCTTTCCTGTTCCAGTCCAGGTCCTCCAGAGGGGTGTGCTTAATCACATTTTCATACTCATACGAGTATAGCTCAGAATTGTCATCCTGGAGACCTTCAGGAACTTGGTATAGACTGAGTTCTTGGATCAATTGCAGGGAGAACCTGCCACAATGCCTTCTTCTGGCTTCAAAATCATCTGCACAGTCAGCCCAGTAGTCTTCTGTATCTGCCCTATGATGATAGATTATCTTGAGGTTCTGTTCAATGAACTTCTTCAAGTCAAAGCAGGTTCTAGGCTTGAAGAAATGAACAGTGATAGGGACCAGGGCTCTTTCTATGTTCTGAGCATCCAGAGCTGTTTTGCATGTATAGTTTCCCAGAGAGATGGGAAAGTGCAAGCCAGAAATCTTCTTGTCTCTGCAAGTTCTGTGCAACTTGTCTAGTTGCCTGCATATTTCAATCAGGGCCATTTTGTCATTGCAGAACATGGGGAGCCGCAGAGGGGTGCTCTCATAGCCAGCCAGCCTGATATAGGAGAATTTCCTGAATTGAATGAAATAGGCTCCATACTGCGATATCAGGTTCATGGCTTCATCTGAAAACCTTCTGGCAGTATCACCTTCGAGCAATCTGACCACGTACATGGTGAAAGCATCATTGACCCTTCTAAAATTTTGGTTGCTGGTCTCCAAGGTGAACTGCGGGCAATAGGCATACACTGGATCATCTTTGTGTGCATCTACATAGGAGAAACCAAACCACTACCTGGATGCTGCTAGGGTATACATCAGATATGAAGTCATGTAGAACTTCTTTGACTGCTGAACGTTAGATAGCTGCTCAGCCAAATTCATACTGATGATCTCTGCCCAGTTGATATTTTGTGTTCCCTCGCACACCATGCTGATGAGCGGGCACATCCAGAAATGAAATTCATTGGTGGAGGGAAAACCCATAACCCGAGCCAGCAGGATTATGAAGTCTGACAGTTCTTCATTGAAATCTGCCCGGAAGAGGGTTTTGGTCAGACGAGAAGGACCTTTCTTAGGGTTCTTCAACCAAGACTTCGCCACTCGAGCTTTATATTTATCACTGTCTTGGTCGAACATGGCCTGTGCTTGATCCCGAGAGACGACTATAGCATTGTCCATCTCCGGAATCCTCAGAGCAGCTCCAATGGCGGCAGCGTCCAGCTTGGCAATGAGCTCCCCGTGTACATTTGTCAATTCGCTCGTAGCGGGGTCGAAGTGAGCTCCGCATGAAAGTACAGTATCAGCACACTGCACTGAGATAGGGAATCCTCCGGCGAAAGCTAAACCGCTATCATTAATCATCTGTGCCATTGGCGTAGGGTTTGCATCTGTCATTCTTGACCAAAAATCGCCGAAGTCGAGATGACGAGCTTCACTGTCTCCGATATTGCTAACGGCAGACTCAAGTGGAGAAATTTGCTCCTGTCCCTGAAACTTGATCTTCATATTGATAGATTCGGAGCTGCGACCCAGACTCTGGAAGGAATTTGCAAAGGGAAGGGATATTTGCGTAGGGAACTAGATTGCAAGGGTTTGAGCAAACGATAGCATGGAAGCAATGCGAAAAATGCAAAGGTGGAATGCTTCGTTATATAGCCGTTTGAGGAGCGGAATGAATTTAATGCGCATTGAATACACAACCACTAATTTGAAAAAGCATCATACTTGGAATGAGCGGGAGAAGCTAAGTGTGAATGACACTTGGTACGCTTGGGACAGGTGAGACGCGAATGCGCGAAACACGCGGCTCGGCCGGTTTGAGCGAAACAGGGAGAAGACGCACAAATGCATTTGGAACAAATGGGACGAAAATGTGCGAAGTACGCGATTCGGGTGTTTCGGCCGAAATTGGAACAAAGGGCCCATTTGGACTTGGGACATTCAGGACAAAAAGTTCCGAAGTACGCGACTTGACCGGCTCGGCCGAAAATGAAACAGGGCGCATTTTTGAGAATGGGACATTTGGGGCGAAAACGCGCGAAGGACGTGGTTCGGGCAAATCGGCCGAAATTGGAACAGTTTGCATTTTTCGATTTGGGACAAAGAGCTCTGAAGTACGCAACTCGGGAGTTTCGGCCGAAAATGGGAAAGCTCGCACTTTTAACTTTGGGTCATTTAGGACAGGAAAGTGCGAAGTACGCGGGAAGGATGATTCGGCCGAAATTGGAACAGTTCGCACAAAACATTTAGGGACACTTGGGACAAAACCTTCCGACGGGCCCGAAAATGAGACAGCTTCGGGGACTTCGGCCGATCGGGGAACAGAATGCACTTTCGTACTTGGGACAGATGGGACAAAAAGTTCCGACAGGCCCGAAAATCACACAAAAAGACCCAAAACACAGATTTTTTTCAACTTCACGACTTAGGCACTTCAGAGAAGAACTCTTCAACTCAAAATTTTGAAAATTTTACTCTTATCAGAGCGGGAAATTTTGAGTGGACAACAGCACTGAGCTATTAATACTGGCTGACCAACTTGCCGATGAGTCGGGGTCTATCCATGCCAAGAATTTTGTAATTGAGCTTAAGAAGCTCCTTTGATGTTGCTCTTTCTGCTTCGGGCTTTGCTCTTTTGCCTGTTTTTTTTGGAAATTTTCACGGGTTTTTTTTCTCTATGTAAGATTCATAGTTTAATCTAGCCGTTGGGCTCCTTGTATAAGGTTGCGGGACCTTCTAAAAACCTCATTTTACCCTCTTTCCAAAAAAACAACAACTAGGCTGGTTCCAAGTTTGTAACTATTGCATTTGGTTATGATTGAATGTGTGGTATTAAATTAATGATTTGATCATCATCCTACTTATTGGCTTGCTTGTGTCCACAAATCCACATTGGATGTATTTAATATAGATTTTTTTTCATTTCAATTGAAGTTAGAAATTTATTAAATGAAATTATGTCCATTGTTAGAAAAAAACAGAAGAAGGAATCATGCATATCTTAGGAGTAATAAGACAGTTATTCCTGAGTCTCTATTTTCTTCTTAACCATTTGAAGTTATATTACCAAGGGTTGGGGTAGAATTTTAGGCCAATCTTTAGGGATACATTAGATGAACATATATAAATGTTTAAATTCAGGGGATTTTCATCACATTACATATTTCTTGTTAATTGGTAGATTCTTAAGCTCGTAAAATCCTTAATTTTGAATTCAATCAATACTTGCCTATACCTTTTCAAGTCACATACTTGTCTTCAGTGATGTCTACTAACATACTGCAATTATTGTGGGTTTCAATACTTTGTTCATAAGAAAATATAGAGACAGAATCTGCCATTGCAAGGTTCGCTCTGCAACATCTATGTGCTTACCATTTGCATATTCATCCAAATAGTGTCTGCATAGAAACAAAAAGGCAGAAAATAGACTCAAAGGAAACAAAGCATCTAGAGAAGCTCAAAGCATCATATGCATCGGATGCAAGTACATTAGAATTTAGTTTAATTTACACATTCATGTGCAGTGGTAGCCAAGAGAGGACCATGAAACTTAAGAAAAGTGGATTGGAAACCTAATGCTAAATGGACATTCTAGAAGAATACTAGAGCAAAGAATACAAACCATTGATGTCGTTCAAAGCAGATAAAGCCACATCTTCTCGTTAAACAATATCCTTTAAGTAAACAATGATGATCTCATTGGATTAAATAGATTGTTTGATCATTGTGGCAACAGACTGCATGCTCTGTAATTTGTAAATATTGAGCATTATTACATAATGTGCATAGAATCAAAGGATTCTTTCATTGGATAATATTAGATACGTTCATGGAATGAAATCAAGCATGTAATATATTGTTTAAATCCCTCTCATTAGGTCTCATGGCTCAGATTAAATTATTTAATACTAGAATCTTAGGAATGGAGTCTGTAGATGGAAGATCTTGTACATGATCAAGATGACATAGACAAATGAGAGTGAGTTTCAATCGAGGCTTAAGTTACACTTGAGTGAGTCACAACTTATCTCACCTAAGTATTCTTAATTAGTAGTATCATAACAATTAAAGTGGCATATAGCTAAAATGTGATTACACAATACAAGGATTTGGTCATTGGAGGACTAAATAAAGGGCTTAAAAAAATAGAATCAAAGGGTCAACAAATAATTAACTTATTCTAACATACAAACAAACTTCTTTCCTATCAAATTGAGGTTGGTCAAACAAATTCTTATCTAAAGAACATCAGAGGTGGGTGTATAATGCTAACATTGTACAAATTCTTATGGCAGTGGAGATCTCCTGTATTTTTCAAAGAATGATCTTTCATGGATGTCAATGTGTGAGCTCTCCCATGGGAATCACGAAGCACCTTGTAAACGGGTGACTGGCTTCTATTTTAATCCAATACAAATTTGGAAATGTTGCACTCATAGCATGTTCTTTTAACCAAAGTTGGACGTTTCAGATTTTACTTAGGATCCAAACAAGAGATTAAGGACCTTGATCGAAAATTCAAGGATACAAAGGTTATTTGGTTGGATGCATGCTGGCAAGTTTTATGGGTAATCTTGCCACCATGCCATGCTGCTACTTATTGCATATTCTCTCAGTTCAATAAAGTTATGGGCCTAAAAAACAATTTAATTTTTATGATTCCTTTTGTGGATTATTTTTTTCATCAACCCAAAAGCCTTATAAATCTCATTTACATGTTCACTTTGAAACCTCTGAAGGATGGTTTGAGGATTTTATTTCAATTTCCTCATAATTGACTTTCTGAAGGGAGTGCCATATGACAATAGCTGGTCATTGCCACTTTTTTAGATATGCCTCTTAGTGAAATATATTATTTCTTTGTAATTTTAGGGACAATTTGCATTAATATAAGGATTACATATAGATAGCTTTGTAATTTTCTTAAAATTGTAGCTTATTCTAAACTCATTTTAGAATATTGGATTCCAATTCACCAAGATTAATTCTTAATCTAGATTCATTATCTTTATCACGTGTCAATGGAATGTCTACATATCTACTTCTATTTTTCATTACAAACTTGGAATCATCATCTAAGTTGGATAAGAGACTATCAGTTACCTTTCCAACAAAGGGAATTATTTTCCCAAATTTGCACTTAGTCCTCTACATTTCCCTGTGGATTCACAATTTTCTTTAGACTTCTTGGAACTCGTTTTTTGTTATTTAGAAATAGTGTTCGTAGACTTACCTATGCTTTGTCAGGTCATATGTTCTGCCTTTAACAGAGAATTGTAATTATCTTTATTAGGTCTCTGCTTCAACTATATTTGAGGTCACATAAGCAGGTTCTATGATATTGTGGTATGGATATTGATGAAATACCTATGATTTTGAGAACTATAGTAATCCTTGTGACAATTTTAACTTTTCAAGAGACGTGAGGTTATGATGTTAAATAAGCAAACATATCTGTTGTTTTATCCCAAGTTCTTAGAGCATGTTGAAATGAGTAGCTAAACAACTGTTGAGCAACTGAAATTATACTTTCTATTGCCTTTTGTAAGAATTAATTTTCAGGACTTCTTTTGATCAGATTTATCACCATCTTTGTTTTATTTTGTATTATTGGTCTGTCAAAGCCAACTTGATGAAGAGAGCAAGGATTCATAAGCCATAGTTTTTATGTTGTTTTTTAAATTTTGGGAGGATTTTTTTTGCGTGGGTTGTCCACCCATTCGCGCGGGTTGTTGGAACATAGCAGTTGCATTGGGGATTTTGATGATGAGAAAATGGTATTTTTTTCTTTGACCCGCATGTTTATCAATCAGCTAATTCAACTTCCATCTTGAACCCCAAGTTTGACGCTCTCTTCTCCTTAAATTTCTCGTCTTAAGTTTGAAAAAGAGATAAAGCTAGCATCATGAATATTATTTCTAAATCACAAACTACTCCTACTCATTAGCTAAAAAAGGTTATAACAGAATTACGAAGCGAGGAAATTGGCCAATTTGGTACTCTTTGTGTCAGTCTCTTGACCTTTGTTTATGCTAGTCTCCATTAAAATAATTAGATGTTATTCATGTATTCATTGTAGTTGCTATTTTCACAAATTTCGGTGTTCGATTAAAATAATTATATGTTATCTAGATTTTTTTTAATGCATATTTGTTCAAGTTTTGTTACAAATTACTTTGGGTAATTTTGTTTGTGCTGAGATGTGCCAATTATGAGTTAATATTGTTGGTCTATAAATTTTCTAGTATTATGACTGCAAGCATGTATTCATCTTTCGGGGTAAATATTTAAACAATGTATAGTGTAAGCTTTGAAAGAAAATTAACAAACAAAAATCTTGCCAACTGAAGCAAATTTGAGTTAGTGTCCACAACTTCCTTCCCATCAACAACTCTAGAAGAACAATTCCATAAATGGTGCTATAAGAACAATCACCGACATTGTCTACGATGCATCAATACCACCACCAACATTACCTTTATTTGTTGTTGTCAAATTTGATAGATACAACAACACATGTTGGGATCCATCCAACCCATTACATATTCCAATACCCCCTATTTTAATAGGGAATCAAAGATAATTTCCAATTAAAATGGTTTGGGGATTAACTATCCACAAGTCCCATGGACTTACTTTGCATAGAGCAACTGTCAACATTAGAACCACTGAAAGGCAAGGTCTGACATTCACAACTTTCTCCAGAGTTCCCTCACTTGCCAAACTGCATATTTCCCCTCCTTTTTCATTCTAAAGGTACTAAAAAATGGCGCATGTACCAACACTTGGAGAAAGAAGAAAGGAGGAGTCAAGAGTACTATCCCTCAACCCTTCTTAAATACTACCCTCTACTTTGATAGCACCTCCACTACTACTTTACTCAACACTTCTTGTATCCAAAGCGACATTGTTGTTCAAGGGGTATCATGTTTACTGAAAATAAAATTGCCCACAAAAGGCTATCATTCATGATATAAATTCTACAAATGTGCGAAGGTCTTCATGTATACATGTTTAGATTAGATGTCATGATATAATATTTGCAACTTTATATGCACGAATCTGTAACAAATTTAAATGTACACATACAACATTTCAATGTAATGTTTCATCTATATTCCTACACTACCACTATCAATCACACGCCTTATCGAGTGTACAAAAAATATTTTTTTCAAAAAAAGACCAACCAAACAACTGATGCAACACTAACACAATTACCCCAAAATAAATACAAACCATATCAACTACAAAAGTAATTAATTATCCAAAACAGTACCAAATGTATTCATGTTTAGAGTGAAAAAATTGGCCATAAATGGCTACCACTCATGATATAAAATCTACACAAGCACGAAAGCCTCCATGTATTCATGTTAAGTTCAAATAAAATAGTCTGCAAAATGCTACCACTCATGATATAAGATTTGCAATTGTATATGTACGAATTTGTAACAAGTTTGAAATGAAGAGATGATACCTTTAAATGAAGCGGTTCATCTATATGTCTACACTTACAAAATAACACTTTTCAACATACGTGTTCAATTTTTCCTTTTTAGTATTGCTCGCTTCTTTATGTAAACCAAAAACAATGATTTTTTAATGTATTTTTCATTATATATGCATACAAATACCTACAATTTTAAAATGCCGAGAAAGAACCATGCAATTTATAGTTGTTTCCATACAAAGCTTTGTACATTATATCATTTTTTTGCATATTGAATTGTTTTAAGGGTTAGACCTCATGTTTGTGCTTTTTAAATGAAGTGGTTCATTTATATTTTTACACAACCAAAATCAATCACACCCCTTATAAAATTCAACTACAAAAATAATAGATGTCCCTTTAAAAAAAACATATTTCGTTCGGCGTTCACATTGTATTATACACATACGATTGCTAGTAACATTGCTTTGATTAAACTAGTACTTAATGTTTTAAATAATTTGAATAAATGGATGGTTTTAATAGCATTTAGGATACCAAGTAATATATGGCACTAGAGTCTTATTAAAATGTACAAAGTTGTGTTAAGAGTAGTTTTAAGAGTGCTGCATAGAATCCATTATCTTTTTGTTGTATTTTTTGTTGTGGATCTTGACCAAGAGATTCACAGTTTTCACAAGTTTTTTTTTTTCAAACAAGGATGGTAGGTTGTATACTTTCAAACTTTCCTCATAGTTGTACTGATGTCATTATATCTTGTGCACTCCATGATATAGTGTTATTTTGTTTCCACTACCCCTTTGTTGTAAAACCTACATGTTCTTTCTTCCTATAATAGTGTGAACTAGTCCTTACGTGGGCAATCAACATTTTTCCTTTTCATTTGATTTGTGCCCTGTAGTCACAAGTGGGATTAAATTATTTGATGTAGTATTCTTTCTTTCACCCAAGATGTTGTGTTCACATGTCTATCATAATTTTTTCTCTCACATACTTTTCGATTTTCTCATTAGTGTTTAGACACTCTTGCATATTAATGTTTCAATTGTTCGTCTATTTAATATTTTGTTTCATCTACGTGTTTTATTACATTTGGCAACGAGATTGAGAAATTATATTAACTAGTGTACCACCATCATGCATAAACAATACATGAGAATCCTATTAAATAGGTAGAAATGAACCATCCTAGATAATAGGAGGTGGGTGAAACTACATATGTTAGCTAGTGTAAAATAGCTAGACTCGACTAACCTGTTAACCTAAGTGGTTAAAACCACTATAACCACGTGCATAGAAACTATACCTTTGTCATTAACCTAAGGTATTACAATAATATGCTAATACCCTCCCTTAATGACTAAACTGGAAACAAGACCAAGTTTATCCTTGAATTTTATGAACTTATCTGTGCCAAGTGGTTTGGTCACTATATCAGTTGGTTGTTCTACAGTGGGGCAGTAGAAGAGGTCGATGTCTTCATTTATAACCAACTGTAAAATGTAATGATGGTGACCTCAATGTGTTTGGTCCTAACATGGAATATTGGATTCTTCACCATTTTTAGAGCACTTTGGTTATCACACAAAATTGGAGTAGGCTTTGATATCTCAAATTGAAGATCCCCTGAGATTTTCTTTATCCACATAGTTTCACAACCTACACTGACCACAACTTTATACTATGCTTATGTCGAAGATAATGCCACTGTACTTTGTATTTTGCTTTTCCATGGTAAAACTCCTGAACCAAGACTAAATACATACCCTGTTGTAAATTTTCTTGAATCTACTGAACTTGCCCAATCAGAGTCAGAATATCTTGAAATCTCAAAAATTACAAACTTTTTATATAGTATGCCAAAGTCAAGAGTACCTTTAACATTTCTTAATACTCATTTTGTAGCTAACCAATATACTTCATGTGGTTTAGACATGAAGCGATATATAAAACTTACTACAAAACAAACATCTGGTCTAGTGGTAGTGAGATAAATGAGACTACCCACTAGTTGTCGATACATTGTTTCATTGACCGGTGGTGAAGCAATTGCTGATGATGATCCTTGGCAGATTGGACCATCAAAGTCGTAGGAAACCTTAGGTGAGTGGGACGTGCGCTCTAAGGTGACCTCCAAATTTTAAAGAAGTTGGCTCTTCTCTGTAGTGCGAGACGAGCGTTAGAAAAAGTGAAACAAAAAATGAAAAATTAAATGGGGGGCATTACGCCAAACAAGCCTTTTGAGAAATCAATCGAGAGTGCAACTGTCTGAAAAAGGGAAATGGTGAACGACTAAAAAGGGTGGACGAGATTACACCATAGGCTAGAGAAGATCAAGCATAACACTAGCTCAAACTATTTAAGCACAACTTCAAAGATAGTAACAACATTAGAGATGCACAGTTTCTATGTGAAAATAAAGGCGATCAGAGACAACAAAGATATGTGAAGGATGGAAAAAATGCACCACAGGGCATATTATATTACTCCAAAAATTGTGCATAGTATTACAATAGAAAAGAGGCAAGATTGCTATTACAAAACCCAGGAAGAAGGCTAGAGCTCCAGACCCCTGCCTTTTATAGAAGAGGGACTGAGACAGAAGAAAACCAATTCGATTCCTTTTCTTTTTATATCTCTCCCTACTTTGAGACCCAGGTCAATATATATAATCACAAAGAGATAAGGGTGAAATCTCGAAATTACTTTTTCAACCACTTGTAAGATGCAATAAATGAGTGCAATCAATGACACCTTGCTTGTAAAAGACTCCTCCTTCTGTCCCATGACCTACAATAGTGAAAAAATGATGGCCATGCTCATTAAATTCATTCCCCAACCACTTTCCAACTATCTCTTTGAACTGGGCTCGTTCTTTAAAAATCACCATCAAAGCTTCATCAGTTTCTGCATTTCTTGATTGTTGTGCGTCGTGCTTGGTTTATTGGAGTTGGAGATGTTTCTTTTATTTTCACCCACCTACCCTTACTAAAAATAAAAAATTCACTTTTTTTGGCGTAGAGGATGTCGAGAGATTTCTGAAAAGTCCAATTTTGTGAAAATCAGAGTTCTGAGTCAAAATTTATGCTCGTTTGAACTTTGGGGTCACGCGTTTCACGCGGGCTCTCACAATATCTTTAAAAGATCTGAGCATTTAAAATTTCTTGGTGGGTTTCATGATTAATCCTACATTGAATTGACCTACCACCAATCTTTTGCAACCTGCTTTGGGTTCAGAGTCTATCTGTGTTGAGCTCCACATGGAAGCCAAGTGCATCTCTAGAGTCTCCAACTTTTCTTATACCTTTTGAAAGTGTGCCGAGCTGACACGTGGCACCTTCCTCTACTCCTTTTTCTTTCCCTTTGAGTTTGTAATGGGACTCATTATAGATTAATACAAGGATCCTTTTCTTGGTGGGCCCCTCATTATTGAATCCACATGGAAGTCCTGCGGGGTTTTGAGATATCCTTCTTCCCTCTCACTTTTTGGAATTGCGCCGAGTTGACACATGGTGCCTTCCGTGGCTCCTTTTCCTTTTCTGCAAGTTGAATCATTCAAGCTTTCTTCATTTTTTCACCATGATTTGGCTAAGTTTCTTCCCCATATTTCTGGAAGCTTGACTCTTTTTGTATCAGTTCGAGATTCTTTGGACTAATTTGATTAATCCAGTAGGAATTTTCTTGTTATCTAGTTTCAGAGGGTGGTGGAGGAAATTAGATAACAGTTCTGGTGACTCACGGGGGACCATTATCCTGCTAAATGGAACAAACCAGCTTCATGTATCCATTTATTGGGCATGGAGTCTGCATCATCATCATGAGCTGATCTGAACCTTGATTCCAGAGTTTTTTGAAGTGTCGTTGCTTCCTTCTGTAGCTGCTTTTAGTTGCTCTGTATTTATTTGATTTGAATTTTGTAACTATGGGTCTCCCTACTATAACAACTAAAAGACCTGGTGCATTGCACCACTTGGAGCAATATAGACAAAAGCTATATACAAGAGAGACAAATCATGCATGCCCCAAATGAGTCATACAGAGTGTGCACAAGCACTTGTTTTGCTGAAAGCAAATCTACTCCTACTCCTACACTAACCAAAACAAAGAAAAGCTAAACAAAACCCACTACAGGTAGGGAGAAGTAGCTTCCCTTCTTTAAAAAGTGTGGCCATGTAATTAATTTAACAACGGTTATGGCCTATAACAAAAGTGGAAAGATACCTTCCACTCTTCTACCCAAGATATCAACAAACAAAAATAATACCTCCTTAAGATGTTCATCTTTTGGTTGGAGGTGTTGTAGCTGATCCTTGGTGTATTGAAGATCATCCTCATGCTCTGAAGTGAGCATGACCGGCATTGGTGTCTCCATTGGCTCCAATGAAGCCAAATACTTGATTGGGCATGGGGCCTTGGGAACCAATGGGCTGATCCTTTTGATTTTCCCATTCCATTGAAGCTCATCCTCATGAATGGGGATATCTTGCAAACTTTCTGGAAGAAGGTGCTTGCTTGCAGGCTAATCTGAATGATTCTCTTCCTCTACAAATAATTTTACTTCTTCTAAAATTTCCCTTTCCATGATGACTGATTTGATCTTGTTGTCATCATATTATTCTTCCTCCTCAAACATAAAGTTTGAGAGATCAAACTCCTCCACAAAATCAGATTCCTGCAAAGATGTGATAGAAGAAGAATATAAAAATGTATCCTTAAAAGAAAGCAAGAAGCTTCCTATGATTTCTTCTTCAATCAAGGGTCTAAATCTAATTTGTTCTCCTCCACAGCATGAAGCTCTCCATGGTTGGTTGCAACTGATGATGATGATTGTGGTGGCTCAATGCAACCTTCCAATAGTGTAGTAAGCTCTAGGCATGCACGACAATGAGGGTCACTACATTCCATTGAAACATCTTGCACTTTAGAGATATTTTCCTCTTTTGTTTGTCTATGTTCCTCTCCTTGTGGGCTTGGGGCTGCCTCTTTCTTAGGTTTAACCAGCAAGGGGATCTTATGAATCTCAAAACTATGAGCCCATCTTTTCCAATCTTCAGCTATTTCTTCTTGACTGGACTCTCCTTCTGGTTTTTCTTCACTGGTTTCAGTACTGCTTTCTTCCCAAGATAAACTTGAGATAGCAAGAGGAGGGTTGGGTTGGGTTACAATAGGTTTTGTAACCATTTGTGGTGGAGAAGGAAGTGGAACTTCTTTGTTCAGAAGGGATGACTGTTTGGAAGGCAAGGGAGTAGAAGAAATGGGGTGGGATGAAAGGCTAGGATATGGAGATGGGAACTCAACATTTGGAGCAACATATAATGGGCTTGAATCCTGACAATGCTGAAATGGTAAAGCTTGAGAAGGAGAGAAAGAAGAACAAAGAGCTGGTGATTGACCTACCCATTGACAAGGTTATCTCGTACTTCACTCATATGTTTCAATACCCTCGATCCATTGTGTAAGTTGGGGCAACATTTCATCCAAGAAATCAAGCTTTTCCTATGGGCTATAGTGTCTTGGAAAAGGGCCTTCCCATGGACAAGGTGCCCTGCAACCAATCCTGGATGCCTTCATTTGTGCCATAGCCCAAGTTTGAACCATACTAGCCTCCATTCTTTAGATCTTCTCTAGTAGACCAACATCCTCCATTTGACTGTTGTTATCATATGCATACCCATGTTCTAGATAGGTTCCAAATCCAAAACTGGATTTTGGCATTGCTCATGTGGGTAAGCATAGTGGTTCTGAATCTGATCATAGTGCTGATTTTGGAGGAGTTGATGAAGCTCATTAGAGGCTGATTGTACTACTGAAAGTGTGAATTCTAGTGTGGGAATGAAGTCATGGTTTCAAAACTTCATAGAACGAAAGGAAATGGGAGATGTGGAAAGAAAGATGAATGGAGATGGATGAAAGAAAGGTCTACAAATTTAGAGAATGGGTTGTTTGGATCATGTGGAGTCACCATATGTGCTTTGTATGTGCCTCCAAAGGTTGAATCTCACCAAGAACACACCAACTTGATGAAATGAAATAGTAATGTGCTTCAAACTGTCCCACCGAGCATGCCAGGAAAACTGTTGATGATGATCCTTGGCGGATTGGACCGTCAAAGTCATAGGAAACCTTAGGTTAGTGGGATGTGTGCCCTAAGGTGACCTCCAGGTTTTAAAGAAGCTAGCTCTTCTCTGCAATGTGAGATGAGGGTCAGAAAAAGTGAAACAAAACATAAAACTTAATAGGGGTGATGCACCGAACAAGCCTTCTAAGAAATCAATCGAGAACGCAACTGTCTCAAAAAGGGAAATGGTGAACAGACTAAAAAGGGTGGATGAAGATTGCACCACAGGCTAGAGAAGATCACACAGAACACTAGCTCAAACTACTTAAGCACAACTTCAAAGATAGTAACAACATTAGAGATGCACAGTTTCTATGTGAAAATAAAGGTGATCAGAGACAACAAAGATATGCGAAGGATGGAAAAAATGCACCACAGGGCATATTATATTACTCCAAAAATTGTGCACAATATTACAATAGAAAAGAGGCAAGATTGCTATTACAAAACCTAGGAAGAAGGCTAGAGCTCCAAGCCCCTACCTTTTACAGAAGAGGGATTGAGACAGAGAAGAAAACTGACTAAGTCCCCCTTTTTTTTAAGAATGAGACCCAAGTCAATATATATAATCACAAAGAGATAAGGGTGAAATCCCAAAATTGCTTTTTCAACCACTTGTAAGATGCAATAAATGAGTGCAATCAATGACACCTTACTTGTAAAAGACTCCTCCTTCTGTCCCCTAACCTACAGTAGTGAAAGAATGATGGCCATGCTCATTAAATGCATTCCCCAACCACTTTCCAACTATCTCTTTGAACTGGGCTCATTTTCCTTAAAAATCACCATCAAAGCTTCATCAGTTTCTACATTTCTTGATTGTTGTGCGTCGTGCTTGGTTTATTGGAGCTGGAGATGTTTCTTTTATTTTCACCCACCTACCCTTACTAAAAATATGAAATCCTCTTCTTTTGGTGTAGAGGATGTTGAGAGCTTTCTGAAAAGTCCAATTTTGTGAAAATCAGAGTTCTGGGTCAAAATTTATGCTCGTTTGAACTTCGGGGTTGCGCGTTTCACGTGGGCTCTCACAATATTTTAAAATATCTGAGCATTTAAAAATCCTAGTGGGCTTCATGATTAATCCTATATTGAATTGACCTACCACCAATCTTTTGCAACTTGCTTTGGGTTCGGAGTCTATCCGTGCTGAGCTCCACGTGGAAGCCAAGCACATCTCTAAAGTCTTCACTTTTCTTGCACCTTTTGAAAGTGCACCGAGCTAACACGTGGCACCTTCTGTGGCTCCTTTTTCTTTCCCTTTGAGTTTGTAATGGGACTCATTGTAGATTAATATGAGGATCCTTTCCTTGGTGGGCCCCTCATTATTGACTCCACGTGGAAGTCCCACGGGGTTTTGAGATCTCTTTCTTCCCTCTCACTTTTTGGAATTGCGCCAAGCTGACACGTGGCGTCTCCTGTGACTCTTCTACTTTTCTTTGCTAACTCGTCCCTGGCTCGGTTTTGACTCGTCGAGTCAGCTTTCTTTGTTTTTTCACCATGATTTGGTCAAGTTTCTTCCCCCTATTGCTGGAAGCTTCACTCTTTTTGTATCAGTTTGAGATTCTTGGGACTAATTTGATTAATCCAGCAGGAATCTGCTTGTTATCTAGTTTCAGAGGGTGGTAGATGAAACTAGATAACAACAATGTCAGTTGAAATTTTACCTCCAACTTGCATAGGTGTGTGAGTTGGATTACAAACCATCATTATAAACCTTTCCAACAATGATTTGGCATACTTATTATGTAACATGAATATAACATAATTACCTTGCCAAAAATCTACACCTAAATAGTATTTCAGTAGTCTTAAGTTTGTCATGTCAAAAGTACAACAAATACCAACTTTCATCTTTTGAATGAGACTAGCACTACTCCCCGTGATGGCTATGCCATCAACATATACAATGAAAATTGAGATATCATCACCAAACACTTTTACAAAGATATTTGGTTCAGAATTATAATTTTTCAAACCAGACTCCCTAAGGTAAGAATCTATCTTAATATACTAGGCTCGAGGAGCCTGCTTAAGCCCATACAAGGACTTGATCAACCTACAGACAAGATGTTCCTTGCCAAGTACCTGAAACCCCTATGGCTTAACCATGTAGACTTCTTCCTCCACATCATCATTCAAGAAGGCACCCTTGACATCCATTTGATGTACTTGTCATCCAAACTGAGCAACAATAATAATAATCAAATGAAAATTTACCATTTTTGTGGTTAGAACAAAAGTCTCCTCATAATCAATCCCTTCCTTCTATTTATAACATTTTGCAACAATTCTGGCTTTATATTTGTCCAAGGAACCATTTGCTTTGCACTTTACCTTATAAATTCATTTACAACCAATGGATTTATTTCCTGGTAGAAGCTTTGTTAGCTCACATGTCTTATTTTTCATCAAGGAATCATATTCCAATTGCATGGTCGATTCCCACTTAGGATTCCCTTTTTCCTCTGAAAGAGAGTTAGGCTCAAATGCATGTGAAACAACAGTTGTTAAAGCAAAATTATTATGTTCACCTCTATTACCAAGTTGCTTTCCTCATCTCAATGTTCTTCCTTCCACACCTTGTGGCAAGTCTCCTTCCTTCAGTGCTTCCATTGTGGTAGCATACCAATTCAACCTCTTTGGTTATTCTTGATGAGAGGGTGGAACCTCACAATGTTCTGCAGTAATTCTCTCTATGGAATTTGATTCCACTAATGAATAGAATCATGCTTAACTTCCACATCACAACTTATAATATAATCATTAGAAGGAAAACACGACTCAATATTTTAAATTGTACCATTTGTTGTGAAGTATGGCATCTGTTCATTTACTATTACATCTCTATTTACCACAACTTTGTTAGTATAAACATCAAGTAATCTACAGGCCTTTGATTGCTCACTCTATCAAACAAACATATAGGTTTTACTTTTGGCATCCAAGTTACTTCTCTTTTGACTAAGAATATGTAAAAGTCACACAACTAAAAATTATAAAATCACTTACAATTGAACTTTTACTTGACCAAGCCTCCTTTGGAGTCATATTCTACAATGCTTTTGTAGGACTTTTGTTAAGTATGTACACTATTATATTTACTTCCTTCACCCAAAACTTATACATAACATTTCTACTTTAGACCATACAACAAGCCATGTTTGTCACCTTCCTATTCTTCCTTTCCATAACTCCATTCTGTTGTGGAGTGTAAGGAGTATGATATTATATGTGTATGCCTTCAGTGGCACAAAAATCTTTGAATTGCTTTGAGGTGAATTCGCCTCCATTATCCGCTCTAAGTGATTTCACTGGTTGGCTCGCCTATTTTCAACCATAGCTTTCCAAGATGTAAAGTTAGAAAAGCAATCAAATTCTTCACTAGAAAGTATACCCATTTCCCTAGAGAAATCATCAGCTAATAACATAAAATATTGAGCTCCAATGGGGCTCGATGTTCACATTGGACCATGCAAATCCACATGAACAAGTTCTAATACTTCCTTAGCCCTCCAAGCTTTACCAACATCAAATGATTGTCTAACTTGTTTTCCTAACTAACATCCAGTACATACATGATGAGTATCCCAAATAGAAGGAATCCCCTTAACCATCTTATTTTTTCTCAATGTATGCAAATACTAGAAATTCAAATTCCCATATCTTTCATGCCATAGTGAACTTATGTTATCAACTGATGCAAGTGCACTTTTCTTTTCCCTTTGTGGATTTGTAAGCTTATACAAGCCTTTCTCTCTATTCCCAACTACAATAATTGTGTTATATTTGGTAGTGACTAAACATTGTTGTCCTTGAAACTTAACAACAAAATCATATTTTTTGGTGATCTCACTAATTGAAAGCAAATTTTTGTTCATATCTAAAACATACCTAACATTATAAAATGTATACTAAATAGTGCCATTAAAAATGATATGAACATTACCATACCCTTTCACAAAGTAGGTTCTACCATCCCCCAAAGATACATATTCATTACTAATGTTATTATCAACAAAATTCACATACCAGTCCTTATGGCATGTATAATGGTGAGATACCCCTAAATCAAAGTACTAAGCTCGATCCACCACATCATTACCAATGAAGGCCATGAATGAAAAATCAAGAGATGTTTCCTCTCCCACACCTTCAACAATATTCACATGACGAGCTTTCTTCTTAGGATCAACTAGATCTTGTTGTCTTTTCCTACAATCCTTCTTAAGGTGACCAGGTTGTTTACAGTAAAACATTTCCACTTAGATCTCTTATTAGAACCACTTACTTGTGAAGATTATGTAGGAGAACTGTTAGCTTTACCAAATTGCTTACCATTTCCCTTGATGAAGAATGCGCTCTCTGTGCAAGTAGATGTAGACATAACCGCCTGCTCTTGATGTTTCTCCTTCTGGAATAGTAATGTGGTCAAATTTTCAAAGTCCAAAGTCTGCATTTCATCAGTCATGTACAAGGACTCCACAAATGATTCAAATGAAGGTGGAAGATTCTGCATAACCAAAATAATCAAATATTTCTCATCAATAAGCTTCTGCAAATCCTTCTACTGATCACTAATGTCCTTGATCTACAATAAAAACTCAGAAACAAAGCCACCTTCCTGCATCTTAGTGGAAAACAACAAATTCTTCAAATACAATATCCTACTGGCTTCAGAAGCTTGATATTTAGAAGTACGAGTAGTCCACAAAGTTGATGCATTGGTTGCATTTATGACCTCTGAGATTAGATTATCTGCTATTGACAGTTTTGACAACATGAGAGCCTCATGATGATGTTTATCATAATCATTTGTATCAATGGAAATCCTTTTCTCTTTACCAAACACTATTTGATCAAGATCCCAATATTCACATATTGTCAAAACCTTGTGACTCCGTAAACTAAAATTTTTTCCCATCAAATTTTGTGAATATGACAACAAGAGGTGTTGTAAACTAGCCATTTTGACCTAGTTTTCCCCCCAAAAAATGAATGTACCAAAAAAACTATAATGAATTTGCACAAAATTCCTACCCACAGACTCAAATCACAAACTGGTCAATTCCCCTAATTTTTAACAAAAAATTCAACACCATTTGGGAAATTTTAAAATTTTCATCTTTAAAAACACCAAAAAATAGACAAAAACTATTATATCGGGAGATCTACAACTTTGCTTTCAAAAATTTCTTCTCCTTAACATCTAGATAAAAAACCCAGAAAACGATGAAATTTTCAAACCTCCAGACGCTTCCGTGATGATTAATCACCGTCAAGTCCCCCATACCCCTTATGCACTAAAGTTTTCAATTTTCAACATTTAAAAATTTAAATAATTGAAAATAATAGGAATTTTTAAAACTTTAGGCTAAATTATACACAAAAATTCAGCCAATAAGAATTGACCTATGCAACTTCAACGACTTGCAAAACTTCAAATATTGATTATGGATTTGTTTCTCAGCCAAATTCACTTTTGTCTTCACCAATCTTCTGCTCATAGAAAATAGAAATCAACATTAGCAAGAATCAAACAAAATGGTTGAGAAATGGGGTTTTTACACTTTTCCCAAGTCGTACAACTACTTGGGAAGAAAAAATGTAGAAAATAATCAAGACAGAGGTTGAGCCTCCTTCGTTCGTCTACTTTCTCCTTCCTTCACCTCCACAGACCTTCTCTAGTCTTTTTCTGGCTTTCTTATTAGTCACAGGGAATAAAAATTTGATTTTTTCCTTCGCACGACACTCCACCAGTCACGTCACGCTCCTCCCTAACAAATCCATACTCTCTTGCTCCACATGATTCCTCCTAGGCTTTCTAGACTGTCAACTCTGAGAACATATTAGATTCAACAAAGAGATTGAGAAATTATATTAACCACCGTACCACCAACGTGCATAAACAATACATGAGAAGCCTATTAAATAGGCATGAATGAACCATCATAGATATTAGGATGTGGGTGAAACTATATATGTCGGCTAGTGTAAAATAGCTAGACTCGACTAACCTATTGACCTAAGTGGTTAAAACCACTACAACCATGTGCATAGAAACTATACCTTAGTCATTAACCTATTGTATTACAATAATATGTTAACATGTTTTTCCTTCTACCTATATTTTCTTCTATAACCATTATAGGCCACCTATGAACTTCCATGCTTTGCACCTTTTTCAACTAAGTTAATAATTGAGTTATCGTTGATGCCTCTAGAGGATAAGTTCCCACTTCATCTAACAAAACCTCATATGAAATCGACATTTTAATTTTGAATGTTTGTGATTAAGCGCTTTTGGATTTTCTCTATTTATCTCCACTTAAGATCACACACATTATTGCCCCAAACTTCACAGTCATAAAGTACCACTGGTGTGACAAACAAGTCAAATAAGGTTTTTTGGTTTTCCAATCTCATAATTCTGCATTCTTGTACCTATTTTGTAATGAATATTAAATTTTCACCCTCCTTGAATTCTCTTTTCCTTGCACGTTTCCCAACTGAGCTTGTTATGAAAGTACAACCCAATATATTTGTATTCTTCCACAACTTCCAACAGTTTGTCGTAAAAAAGAAAAGCTAAATTGCTTCTTTTTTCTTTGTAGAGAAAATATTATGACTTTGGTTTTGCTGATGATTACTTACATTCCAACCTCTTGCCAGAAGATCTCAAGGGCCTTCAAGTGCTCTCTCAAACTATGTGGTGTTTTAGTAATTAAGATGAGGTCATTTGCATATAGGAGTGTTGGGGTTGAACACACTAGTTGTATAAATATATATCACATCTAAGCATAGAAGCAATAAATATGGAAATAAACAAGAAGAAAAATACACAAGATATAACGTGGTTCACCCAGTGTGGGCTACGTTTACCAAGAAATAGCCAATATATTATTCAAAGCTTCACAGAGGATATACAACAAAGATCTGCAATCTTCCACACGTCTCTCGGATATACAATACTTTATTCCTCACAAGCTTCTCTTTTTCTCTCTCCAAGAATTCCTTCTTACAATTCTTCTAATTCTCTCTTCTAATCCTATCTTTCTAGCTTATATAAAAATATACAAACTTATGACACTTTAGTTATGCAATTACAACCATTATATCACCTTTATATCAAAGGTTATATCTAATTCCCATGACTTAAATAAAAGCAATTGTGCACAAGTAACCGATGCTGGTTACCCTAACCGATATTGGTTCCTACTTGCTTGACCGATGTCGGTCCCTAGGTGACCAACGCCGGTTACTGTGTATTCCAACAAGTTAATAAAGTAGGTTATTTGTGAAGCGATTGAGCTCCACAACTCAACAATTTCATATAGGAGAAATTTTACTACGTGGTTGGTTAAGTGAATGTCTCCTCCATCCATTTTGTTTATCCACTCCTCAAGATTATCAATATAAAGCATGAATAAAGTGGGTGAAATTGGGCATCTTTGTTTAACACCAATGTTGCTCCCAAAAATTTCAGACATTCCCTCCACTCTTCTATTTTTTTCCTTGACTTATTCATAGAGGTTATGAACAATCACTCTATATTCATCTACAACTTCAAGTTCCTTCATTTTGTTATGGAGTTTATTTCTAAGAACCATGTCAAACACTTTTTATTAGAATACATTATATATTAAGTAATTAAATACTATAATATGTAATATGGTTACAACTAGAAATTGCACGTGAGCATTGCAATGGATGTGTCGATAGGGAGAAGAAAAGGAGAAATATTGCAGTAGGAAGCGGGGTGATGAAGAAGGAGATAAAGGGATGAGAATTACATGGGAAGGGAAAATGTTGGAGGCTAAGTTGACGACCCTCTTGAAAGTCACCTATGGACCATGTGTCATTTGTGTGAACTACTTGAAGGGCGTGAAAGGTGTAAATTATTAAGGCAACATACTCTGGAACAACTCTAAAATGAAGGTATTCCCTTTCAACACTCCAAATTTTTAAGTTGGTTTTCATTGATAGTGTTGTTATTTCCAGTGCTTGACCACACAACCTAGTATTACTCTTATTATTTTCTTGTTTCTCAGTGGAACTCACAACTTTGATCACCTTCCTCCTAGCTGAGCATATTTATTAGGAACTTAAAATGCCACTAACACATAATTTGTCATGTGAACATGGAAGGATAAGAGGATTTAGAAAAAATTATTTACACAGTTCTTCGAGTTCACACTGATTTTGTTTGTCGCGATTATGTTGATCTGTCAAATAAAGAAGTGATAAATTTTCAAGGCATTCAATAATAGAAGGCAACAATTTTTTTGGTGAAAGACGTGATTTTTTTTGCCTTGGAATATATTTTAAAGAAAACGTGTCATGCATGGCACGAGGCACACACAACACAAGTGAATTCAAAGGGGATACAATTGGTGAAGTAAAGGGAGATGATCATCCCAATTGAAAGGCCCCTAATATCTCAAATTCATCCTCTGCCATCTATGATTCTCTTCTTTTGTTTGGTAAGTTAGATATGGACAACATGTCATTTGTGTGAACCTCTCAAAGGAGAAAGGGGGTAGAGACTACATGAAGGACATGGAAAAGGTTGTTAGCATTGAGATCAACAATCCATATCCTATATACATTATTATATGGTTTAATAAAAAACATTGAATCAAGGAAGAGAAGAAAAAAAAGTAAATGCAATTAAAATAGGAGATACTTCATAACATAAAATATGGTATATCAAGAATAAATTTCAACCATATTGTAAGGGTTGTGACAAAATGGGAAAATTTTCCAATAATATTAGATGTTTTTTTATTATTAAAGTTCATTCTTATGGTTAAGTAGTTATTAAAATAATTACGGCCAATAGTTAAAGTTCATTCATTCATATGGTTGATTGTCAAAGTTCATTCAATCAGGTGTATCTTCCTCACCGATCATATTAGAATCCTTTAGATAATTATATAAATTTTATTAACATTGTATGAGAGAATGAAGGGCCACCATTCTAGCCATTGTGTGTTATATAAAATTTAACAACAGTAAGACATTTAAGACCCAAAATTCACTTAATTTTAAAAAATACTAAAGAAACACCCTCCATGATGACATCTAAACCCAAAATCATCCATAGCAAAAAATATAGCAATATATTTCATGAATTTACCAAAATATCTAGCCAATTAAAAAACTAAGGCATGAAACGGTGGAAATTTATCCCAAATAGTTTGAAACAAATTGACATTGTTCCCCTCTAGTTATTTATTACATCCCAAGTTTTCATATTCTAGTAATTAATAACAAAATCATAATGCCCAGTCAGTTTATGGAAGGGATGGATTCTTTACAACAACTTGGAATGAAAGATTTTAAGTTTTGTTTCCCATGCTTAATTGTGGAAACAACTAAAGTATTTCTTCCACCAAATTTTTGTAATTTTTCATTAATTTAAGAAATACAATAATTACAAGGTTACCAATATTTTGTGTGGAGGACATTAAACTAAAACATAATTTGACATGTCTTTTCTATCTCTTGTAAGTAAACTTTGCACTATTTATTCTGTAAAATAAACATGTTTGAAATTGTTGGCATTCATAACATATCAATATTTATATAGTTGAATACTCAACGTTACTCAAAGATTCAGAAGGAAAAATGTGTACACATATTCACTAGCCCAAGAACTTACATAAATATTGTTTTAGACAAACATTATAGAGATATATAACAATAAAAATGAACTACAAAATATATTGAGTTGAAAAGAAGGTAGAACACAATATTTGCATCTTCTTTTGCAAGTGTTATGGTTATCCCAAGCACAATATGTTCCATAAGTATCATTACAAGTAGAAGAACTACTATTGTGATAGGTGATTTAACAAAATATTTTTTTTATTAAATCTTATTGCAGAGTAACTGATGAGAAACATTGATGTAGAGATGTTAAGATATAGTATGACTCAAGAAAATAAGCATGCAAAGTAGAAACCCTAAGTAAGAGATGAAGAAAGAAGACTTAGCTAATTTATGTTCGGCCTGGGACTGATCTGAACTAGGAAAAGTGATGAACAGACTGGGAAGAGTTTTGTTACGACACACTATAAATTATGTCAGGAAGAAACGAGGTTAGACACGGGCGCCTGGGGTAGTACAATGGCACCTGGGGCACTAAAGACCGCTTCTAGGTGTTGGTGACTGTGTAGGGGATCAGGATTTGGTTTTCATTATGCCACAAGGTTGTCATAATTAATTCATGTTGATCACCTGTTATTCACACTATGATCACCGAGGGCACCTATAACATGCAAAACAAAACTTCACCTGCACAAACCCATAAACCACTTCAAATCTAAAAAGAAAGATGCAATATTGGGAGTTGGATTGACCCTAGTTGCCACCCCAAGAGTGAACTTATTACTGAGCAATGCACTACATCTTAGAATCCATGTAATTCTAGTGTGTGTGTGTAGGAATTGTGCCCTAGGATGCCCTAGTGCAAGTTATACAAATGATATCGGGTTATAACTAGAATGTAGCAATGTAGTAGAATGTGTGGATGGAATAAAGTGAACTTACCCTTCCTATGATGTGTATACAAAGTATGCAACCCTTTTCCCTTGAATGGATGCTAGATGGATTCCTTTTGAGTACTTTCGACCTGCTTATCTATATAGGGGAGGGGCGCATAAATGCTTGACCTCGACCTCTTGCCTAGATATTCTATAGAGGGAACTGACAACATTTATCTATGATTATGATCCATGCTTGAGGCCCACGAAAATGAGATCCCCAGATCGACCCTCGTTATATCCATTGTGTATCTCTTCTCTCCTCCCGTACCTATTTCTGGGGGGTATATGACACCCTTAGGGGGCACCGACACTTAACTTGGAAAGATGGAAAAATTGAGGCATGGTGGGGGAGAGAGAGGGGGTTCAGGGGGTTAGAGGGGAAGGGGAGTGAGTGTTGTATACACACGAATACAAGGCTCGAGTGCCATATATAGATAGGTTCCTAGATCCACTAAACCATTATTAAGTGGATGAACTATAAACTCTCTATCGTGGCTATTCACCGGCTCGCCAAACCCTTTAGAATGCAAGCTTAGGTGATGATAATATATGCTTAGTGTTTGGTCCCTGATTTTGAAAACATAACTATGTATTTATATGATTCCCTTGTTTGAATTTTGTAATTGACAATTGGAAGGTTGACCCATAAGTGAAAAAGATGCCCAAAAGATAAAAGAGACCCAAAAGAAGTGAGTAAGATAAGAAAGGTTCAGGGGCACCCAGAGGGGACAAGAATTCTTGAGCATTGCTAACTTGGCTAGGCGATGGTGTCTGAAGCCATAAAATATAAACAAGTAAAGTTACCAATGGGTTATAGGGTGTGTAAGACCAAAAAGGAAGCAAAAAACAGAGAAAAGAGGCCAAATATAGTTGGTGATGAGTACTTATAACCTGTATATACTTGTGTATAAACCTAGAATTTTGTTGGTGTCTGTTGTAGGTGTATAATATACGTAGATGAATGCCCCCTCATTTGAGGTGCATGTGATTAACCAATTGAGATCATGACTCAAAAGAAAAGATGTGTACCCATGCACTGTATGTATGAGAAGTTGTAGAAGAGTGTAGAATGGTGAAAAGATGGCCACCTCTAAGAACTTATACCTGCAAAAGGGGGTTGCGCATGGTAGCAATCATAGTACACAAGAAGAGGAATAATATAAATAATAATAACAATGATAATAACACATGTATAAGAAAATAAATGTAAAGGTATGACAATAGTAAAGTCATAGTCAATAGTATGCAAACAATGTCACACATAAGACATAGAGCTGCCAACATGGGATGCCCACAGTGTCACAAGACAATCAAGGCTCGTAGGCCTACAAACAAGATCACATAATATAGGTATAGATACGTAAACATGGGAAACCCATGATGTCATAGAACAAACAAGGAATTTCTGATACAATCAGTGAAACAAGAAATTAGTAATAAACAAAAATAACAAGCATGTATAGAAAACAAGAGTGTCAAAATATGATAAAATGATATAGCAACTGGCATAAGTAGAAACATGTGAAGTAAGAGATGTCAATGATACATAAGACACATGCATTAGTCTTGTTATCTCAAAAGATAACATGCACACAGTACATGTAATCAAGCATAATGAGGAAGTAGAAAGGAACTACAATGGAATAATAACACATGTGTGTCATGTATAATAGATGCCCCCAGATGTATAGGAAGTTTGGGTAAAGGGTTGGCCAACATACATCATTGTGTACCGCTTTGTGTATGTCCTACATTAAGCTCAATATACCACTTAAACGTATATGTGTAAATAATAAAGAGTTATGTTATCTATCAAACTAAAGTAGCAAACAACATTTATAATGTAAAGTGCAAATAACTCAAGCTAAGCATACAGGTCATGGTATTGTATTTGCAGTCCTATCCTTAGCTGAAGGGATGGATTGATAGATAGATGGATTGAGGTAGGCCCATTACCATCCCCATCCCTATCCCTAACAATTGATCATTGCCTATCAATGGTCTGGTAGACCAAAAGGCAACACGTGATGTAATGTAATACATGTCTTCTCTTGCGTATGTATCGTATCTCTATTCTATATGTAATACATGTCTGGTCTGGTCTGGTTTGTTTCTTTCCCCTTCAAATTCTAAAAATAAATAGATCTTTAAAACCAAGCAACTTGGGAAACAAATCAAGTTTTTCTGTGGATATAATGTTCATAAGCAACTCTTTTAATCGACGAACTAAGAGCTAAGGTATTCACATTTTTTTGAATTTGGAAAAATATATGAATGTTTTTTGTATTTTGAAACTATGTCAATGTTTTTTTGTATTTTGAGATGTTTAGCTATGTACAAGAAAGAGGGGTAGCTTAAAGCTTCCCAATGATAACCTTTTTAATAGGTGGAGAAACCATCAAAGAAGATGGAGGCTCATGCCTGAACTGTGCCAAAGAATGTGACTCAAATTCCAGTGGTACATTAATAGTGATGTGTGCCAAAGAATACATGGGAGAAAAAATGGATGAATTATATGCATGAGTAGTGTGTGAAGTAGAAGAACTGCATAGAGTAATAAAAGAGCGAGTAATCCTAGACATACCATGTGTACTAGAGTACCAGTGTGAAACTATAGAGGTAACATACACACTAAAGGACCAACGTGGGATCCGATGAGAGGGAGAGCCACTAGAAATAATGTGTGAAAATGAATTCCTATCAGGAAACATGTGAGAGATAGTGTATGCAACCAAAGGCCTATTAGGATACCCAGGAGGGTTAGAGATACTAGAGATAGCGTGTAAAACTAATGACCTAGGTTGAAACATATGAGGACTAGAACCACTAGAGATAATATATGCACTCAAAGGCCTATCAGGAGACATATGGGTAGAGCTACTAGAAATAGAGTTTACAACCAAATACCTATATGTAGATACACTAGTAGTAGGGATAAAAACTATAGAAGGTTATATAAGCAAGCTAGGAAAATGATCCTTAAAGTGAACAACTCAAATTGTAATAACTTGTTGATTATGAATAAAGTTGACACATTAGTGACTGACCCATGGAATAGCCCTACGAACATGTAGCCAAGGTATACCTAAATGTAATTCAATAGAGCTAAGAGTGGTAATAACCAAGAATGAAACTAGTGCAGTAGTAGAACCAATTATAATAGGTAGAGTGATGCATTGATATCGAGGATTATAATTAAATGTGAGCTTCTTTGTAGAAATTCCAAGAGATTGAAGTAACACAAGAGAGTAGACATTATCCTTGTTGTGTGGACCAAACAAAACATCATGTTTAGGTACTTGATTAATAGAGAAAGATATGGTCTCCTTTTGGAGAGAGAAAAACTATGGTAATATTTCTAATACATACTAAAAAGGTGCAGGGACAAATGCGAGTGTGAAGGAGGTTAATGATTGTCTCCTTACATATGGGGTTTTGCTTTATATATTCAAGGAATGAGATGGTTTGATCATGAGAGGAAGTCATTATTGCAATAAAAAATTAAATAAACAAGCCTAAAAGAAGAATCATATAGCAAGATAAAATAGAGTAATCCTAAGGTTGCTAGAGTTGGTGCAAAGATGGAGTTATATGTCGGGCTCACCAAAATGTTTACACCATTTTTAGATTAGGGAATATAGATTTACTAATTTAAGTGTAATAAAGGATGTAAAGGGGAGCTATATGAGGTCATTCTGATTAATTATATAATATCAACACAATGCATTAATTCTTGCAACTTATGTACAAAGTAAGACATGAACTTGAAAACAAAAGGGATGAGTGCACTTAGTTGATTACAGATGGATCTGGGGCGTTTTGCATGTGAAGAATCGTTGAAACTAGGAGATCTGAACCTGTCGATGCCTTGAAACTTAAACTATAGCTATAAATTGGCTTGGTGTAGGACCGTACAACTCTTCATAATCATTTGTATGGTCTTTACCCTACTGTACAGTTTCAAACATGCTTAGAATTTGGCTATGTAGCTTCCTATGGTTTTCACCTACCTGGAAATGTTAGTCATTGTCAAAATTTAATTATCATTCATGCTATGAAGCCCTCTGAATATGATGATTGAGGTCTCAAACCCCAAATATAGGTGGGAGACCCTATAAATAAAAAATAGTTGGATTATGGTGCAACCCTTACACCACCGACATTGACACTACTCCGAAGAGGCCTCAAACTACACGTCATTCTCCACATAACATGTGGTATTTGAATGAATGTAACTATATTTCGAAATTAAGAACTCCATGACAATACTTGGAATGGGGATGTTTTAGTGCTTACAAACCAGAGAGATTGATCATTTGACTTGGTAGCATGCTTCAAACTTATTTTGGTTGTTATCCTAATGGATGTGCATAAGTTTTGAAATTTTTTATAGAGGGATTTAAAGGTAAATTTTCATGGAAAGGGTGACCCAGAGAGAGTAAATGAATTTAAAAAAGACATATAATTGGAGGAAAAGATGGAGGATATGTCATTTTAAAACTATACAAGTCATCTAGGACTATATATCACAAGCTGGCCAAACCGTACAATTTTACACATGGATGAAAAACATGAGAACTGAAGGTTGCTTCCTCTTAGGTTGACTTTGGATATGGATTTTATGCATTTAATTCTTAGAAGTTGATGGTATATAAGAATGTAGGGATAAAAAATCTAGATAAGAGACCTCGGGATGTACTGAGTGGGGATAGAAAGGTTGTCTTTATCTTAGCAAGAGTGCATTGTTTGAACTAGTAGTTTCAAAGAGTAAATTGCCAAATTTGAGTGTTTATACCTGGTTTTGTATTTTCGTAAATATGTAAATGTTTTTGTATTTTTGAATTTATCTATGTATAGGGAGATGGGTAGTATAATATATACCTAATAAGAGCCTCATGAGGAGGCAAATTAGATCTCGAAGAAATGGGAGGCTTTGTCCTTAATTGTTCCAAATAACGATGCTCATGTGTGAGTGGTACATAGCTGATAATATGTGCCATAAAAATCCTAAGAGAACCAAGTGGACTAGATCCACAAGAAGTAATATGTGATGGGGCAGACCTTTGAGGAGTGCTTAAAAAGAGAGAGACCCTAAAGAGAATGTGTACACTAGGAGACGATAAGGAGGCCTAGAAGGGTGACACCCACTAGAAATAATGTATACACTAGAAGAATGATGATGGAACCTAGGAGGGCATATTCAATAGAGATATCTTGTGAATCAAAAGGCATGTGTGGAGACTTGGGAGGAAAAAATACATTAGATATAACATGTAAAGTAGGAACTGTAGAAGTATGACTAGGCAAGAGAGGAAGAGGATCCTCAAGAGGTATACCACAAAATTGTATTAACTTGTTACTAATAAATAAACTTGACACACTAGTGTTGGATAGATGGGAAAAACCTAAGACCATGTAACCAAGGGAGACCTAAATGTATGACACTTGAGCTAAGAGTGGAAGCCACTAGAAATGGGACCTGTGTAGTAACAAAGTCGACAATGATAGGTAGAATAATATTTCCATAGGCATAATTAGAATCGCGTGTGATGTGATTTTTAGAATATATTAGAGAATGAAATAGCTTGAGATTACATATATTATGCTTATTATGTGGATTAATAAAAGCATTGTGTATGGGGACCTGATTAATAGATGTGTGAAAATATAGAGTATCTAAAACAAGGGTATCATCTGTATCATATTCATCAAAAATATTAACCGGTGTAGAAGGTGGCATAGGAACAAAAATACCAATAATTTCATCTAATGGGTGATAATAAGAAGGCAATGGTGGTACCACATGATGAGAAATATGCACTTTCGGAGTAGATTTTTCAGTGTTATGATTAGGAAGTAGATAGTTGAATATTTTCAGTTTTGGATTATCATTAGTAGGCTTATAGGATTTAGTGGGATCATTCCATTCAATTGCATTTGCATCGATAATAACTTGTATAACATGCTTAATCTTAATACATCAATTAGTAAGGTGATCAATGCATTAATAATAGTCGCCATATGCATTATCATCAAAACTCTTACCATGATGCTTGCTCAAATCAACCTCAAGCGATGGAGGGAGAGAGACGAGATTATATTCAAGTAATTGTTCAAATATAATGTGTGGAATGCAAGGTATATGCATGAATTATCGTCATGTAGGTTGTAACTGTAGCTTAGGACTTTGGGATATGACATTGAAATTATCCTTTGTAGTAGGCTTATTATCATTAGTCTTTCCTTTGAACGTAAATTTACTTGGAAATTTTGCACTAGAGGTAGTAAAGGAATTAACAAAATACTTAATATTATTCATGTGTAGTAATGTGGCCTCATGTTCTTTGATTTTATGACATATATGATCAAATGAGTATAACTTATCAAACATAGTTGGTTCTTGTAAAGGGGAAAACAAAATTTATGTGAAGAGATCTTGAAGTTCACTATCAGCCACAATATTATTCATTTTAGTGAGAATATTCTTGTAGCGTAAAACATACTCACCGATGTGTTCATTAGACCCTTGTTGGATTTTAAACATTTGAGGATAGGAAAATTTATGCCCAATATTGATAGAAAAATGTGCAAGAAATTAATTTTCAAAAGTAGTAAAAGATCACATAGAATGATTTGGGAGATCATAGAACCTCTATAAATAAAAATCCTTGATACTTCAAGGGAAGGGCTTTATAAGCGAGATATCATTAAATGCATCGTTAAAGAAAGAAACATGGAATGATCGAAGGTCTTTTATAGGGTCACTCTTGCCATCATAGATAGGAAGTTTAGGATCCACTAAACTAAGAGGAAAGGGATAAGAAGCTACTTTAGGTGCAAGTGGGTTATGAAGTAATTATGTAGAATCCATAGTATATGAAGCAATGGATGGACCTTGCTGTAATTTTAAGATTTGAGCTTGTAAATAATGAGTAAGGGTTTCAAATCTTGCATGCTAGAAGAATAAACATGAGACCCACCATGACTACATGTAAGGAAAACTTTATTTTTATGAATGGAGATGGAGACATTAGGTGATGATATATGAGGTCCCCCCATAGATGTAGGCAATGTAGAGGTGGGAATAGAAAATATCTATATAGTAGAAGAATGTGGAAATCCCAAAAAGAGATTTTGTATTGGTTTTATAATCATGAGAAAGTTTGGTATTGAGAATAATCTTAATAATAGCCTTACTGTTATTAGGATTGTCATGAAGTTGTGCATGAAAATTAGATACAAGATCAAATTTTTCTTAGTCCACAGTGTTGTCCACTTCATGGTTATAATCATAATAATGTTCAGTATTTGTTTCGATATCATGTAATGGTATCTCATTAGTAGGATGAAGTATATGTGGAATGTTAGGGATAGGAAATGAAGAATAAGTCATGAGAATATGACGCTTGTGAGTAGGAGGAGAAAGCTCGATATGCTCAATGGATTGATTGCTAAACCAATCTTTATGCCTAAAGGGATTATGAAAGAAGTATGTACAAACTGAGATATGGAAAGAATTATACAACAAAAGTGTAGAAGAAACCCTAGGGTATATAGGGTTTGATCCAAAATTTTCTATGCAAGATACAACTTCACCAAATGTTTACACTCTTTTTGAGATTTATTTAAGAATACATGGTTATATAATGCACAAAAAACTAAAAAGGAATGTAACTTGCTAGAATACAAGGAGTTATTATGATTAATTAACTTCCAACATTAATCATACAATATCATAATAATGTACTGATAATTGTAACTAGTTTTTGAAATATTCTAAAATCTGGAAAACATGAGAGGGAAGACATACTTAGCTATACATAGTGGTTTAGGAGAGATCTGGATGCACAAAGTGAGAAATCTGGGAGAAATTAACTTATAGATGCTTCATTCTAGAAACTAATTGGAAATTGCACCAGTCTGAAACTGTATACATTTTTCAGGAATAGTTGTACAGTCTAAGACCTTCTGTATGGTCTTTAACCCGTTGAGAGTGAGGTTTTGTAAATTTTTGTGCCCTTTAGTAGTCTAGAAATATGCTTTTTTATTAGACCTTAAGTGTCACAAAATCCCAAAACCATATGAAATCAACTGAATGGAATTTATACCCTAACCATGGGTGGGAGAACCTTTAAGAAGGTTAGTGTTTGGGATAAAGTGGAATCTATTCGCCACCTATGTCGATACTACTCTGAAGAGGCATCAAACCACACATAGTTCTCCACCTAGTATGTGATATAAATGAACTCAACTAGTTGACAACTTGAATCGCTTTGAACATGCCTGAGATAGATGTGCTCTTACTGAGACATTGAGTAGGGATTTTTGAGTACTTAGAAATGAGGTAAGCTGAACTCCTTGACCGGTTGAGTACTTAAGAACTCTATTAATGGTTTCCCTAGTGAATGTGCATCAACTTTGGGAAGATTTATGGAGCCTTGGGTGCCTTTTTTATGTATTTGTAATGAGTGTGCCAAGTGATTACTAGATGAGTAAATGAATTGATGTTAACTTGCTTATATATGGATCCAAAGGTAATTTGACATGTAAAGGTTGATTGAGGAAGATGACAAGACCCAAAAAAAGATAGTGCAATTTTTTTGTGAAATAATTTGTCACAAGGGAAAATTATGGGTTTTTACCAATGCTCTGGGACTAGGTACCTCTGCTTAGGAATGGGGAAGCTCCATTTATTGAAAACAAGAAATATATACACTAATATAGCCATCATGAGTGGCCTTTCGACTAGGGATCACACAGGAATACTCAACTGAACCTATGTGTAAAAAGGAGGTGGAGGAAAGTTGTATGGAAAGAGGGGAGAAAGTGAGAAGTGGTTTTTACTCAATAAATAACAAGATGTGTTTATTTATATAAAACTAGAATATTTCCAAGTTAACAATGAGAAGACACCATATCGAGGAAAGAGGAACAAAACACAATTAAATCCAACTTTATTTGCATAATATTGCACAATTAACCATGCTTAAGGAGTAAAGTTGAGATGGAGAGGAAAACATAATACAAGGAGATAGAAGAATTGTAGTTTCTTGCTTGTAGTAAGACAATGGGAGATATTAACCAAGAAAAGACTCTTTTGAATGGAGACACAATTATGGTTTATATATTACAATACGACTCTTCGTTTTCCCTTCATGTGGCCTTTCACTTTCTTGTCCTTTGCAACCCTCTATATTATGAAACTTGGTTGATTCGTTTAATTTGGGCACGAGTACAATATTCCACACTTGTGATCCTTCATATTCCTTCTTTCAGAGAAAAATCTTAAAGTTAGGGACTACAATTGTCCTAGGAAATAAATTGGAGATCTGATTTTTTGATACCAAAATGAATCCCTCAAGGAGACCTTTCCAACGCCACCGATTTTTTCAAATTTGGAGGTCCACATCAAAAGTTATGGGCGAAAAACCATTTTTCTTTGTCTTGCGATTTTCTACTTGTTTGACAGGTTTTTCAGTGTTTCACAACTTTGGTGACTTTTTTGGATTTCTGTAGAATTAGAAACCCGTGGAACACTGTGAAAGTGTTATGTGGATTTTATGTCTTCCACAACCTTTTGGCATGCTTCACAGACTTTCCTCCACCGAAATCTGTCAAGGTCAAAACTAACATTCTTGCTCTACTGATTCAAAAATTTGGTTGCCTATAACTTATTCCTCTTTGATTTGTGGCACCCGCAACATGATACTTTTACATTGTGGCCTTAGACATGTGCCTTGTACTAACCGTGGACTTATGCAATTTTGGAAACTCACAAAACACTAGGAGAGTGTTCTGTGACCTCCAGACTTGGTCACTTACAACTTTTCCTCCTTTTCCTCATGGCACTCCGCTACATGTTTTCCTTGCATCGCAACCTCTCCTGAATAAAACCCATGTTTTCTTTTTTTTTTGTGGGAAACCACCAAAATCCACCCAAGCATTGAATTTAGACTTTTATGTTCCCTGGATTTTTAGAGATATCCATGACGTTATTCCTTTGTTTCGTGGACTTGGGGAGTCCACAGATCACTAGATCCTTTAGAAGGCCACAAAAAACTAGGTTGGTGTTTCACAGCTTTAAACTTTGTCCACTTCCTAAATCTTTTGTTTTTCACCTGTGCCACTCTAAACTTCTCCTTTGTATATTGTGGCCTCTGCTAAACAAAGCCCATGTTCCACATTTTACCATGGAAAGACTATTTTTAGTGGAAATATGCCTTAAGTCCCCCTGAATCCATTATTTTTTCCATGGACTTGGAGAGTTTGTAGAATACTAGCTTTATGAAATCCACAGTACACTGAAAAATAGTGTTATGTGACTTTTCCAACAAAATTTCTCCAAATCGAAAATTGATTTTTAAAGTTGCCAAAATAGTTTGGGGGATATTTTGGGTAACAAAAACATTGCAGCTTCTCCAATCACCTTAGGTATTCATCCCTACACATCAAACACATTTGAAAATCTTGTTAGCATGTTCCTACTAGCCAAAATGAGGGTGAAACTAAGGAAATGGTGGCTAGAGAAAAGGTTCACAATGACTAAAAGAGAAATTTTCGAGTGTGGGCTTAGTTTTCATGGCCTTAATTTTAAATTTTCAATGTTAGACATTTAACATGACAACAATTGGATCTAGCTTGGATACTTTTAATGATTTAGATGAAGGACAAATGAAATAAGTATGAACCTTAGTTATCTCATGGGGGGACAGACTGGTGCCTTATCCATTGGGAAAATAGAGTCACCACAATGAAAAAAAGCAAGGCTACAAATACAACCAAGGGACACAAAACAAACACACAATAAAGAAAGGAAACACAACAAAAAATGAAACACACAACACAACTAGGAAAAACAACACAACAAGGAAAAACAACCTAAATCACCTATGGTACATGCGGGGGTAACCCGCTTTCACTGTAACATTTTGGTTAAAAGGACCAACCTTTACTATTTGAAAAGTCTCAAGTACTACGCACTGCGTGGAAGCTCCACGTGAGTACCATCCAGATAGGCCAAGTAATAGGTGTTGTCTCCACAAAATTTCTTAACCTTGAATAGAACAATCCATAGTGAATCAAAATTTCCAATACTACCCTTAAGCTCTCTTCACTTATCCCACAAGAGGACAAGATCTCTAACTTGAAAATATTGTGTACAAGCCTTTTTATAATTATCCTTTTGACCTTCATTTGATGTTGTCAGAGATTATCCACTGCCAAATTTTTGTCTTCATTCAATTTTTCCAAGTAACAAATCCTTTTGGAAAAAGAGTCACTGTACTCACCATCTTCCACAACTTTTACTAGCTACAATGCATGTATTTCCAATGAAATCAAAATTTGTGGCTCAGTACCATAAAGAATCTGAAAAGGTGAAATGTAAATTTCCCTCTTAGGAGTTATCTGATCTTCCCATAGGGCATTAAACAATTTCTTATGCCAATTCCTCTAATTGATGTCCACCAAATTCCTTATGATGGTGACAATATTTTTATTACTTGATTCTGCCTTGCCATTACCTTAGGGATAATAGTCAGATGAATGGGAGAGTGATATTCCATATTGGTAGTAAAATTCAGTGAACTCAATAGAAAAAAAGTAGGTATCATTAGCAGTCACCACCTTGTTTGGGACTCTAAAACAAACGATTATGTTCTCCTTTAGAAAGTTTTACACCATTTCAAAATATACATGTTTCACGGGTATGGCCTCTACCCACTTGGTGAAGTAATCTATTGTGGTAAGCACATATAAGTATCTAGATATTTGAGCTTAGATTCAACACTTCTACAAAATCAAATCCCCACCACTGAAAAGGTTCTTCGATTAACCAATGGTCTTGAGGGGAAGAGTAGACAATCTTAGGCCTCCCTACAAATTGATAGGAAAGGTTCACATTTTGAAACCCATTTGTGACCATCCTTAAACAACATAGGCCAATAGTAAATATCTCTCGTGATTTTGTGAGTGTTACCATGGACGATAAATTCCCACCACATGACTTGATTATGGTAGCTATTCTAGGATATCTCTTTATGATAGTTATTTATCGACACATATCAGAAAAAACAACCATATATCACTTTTCTTATACAATGAATTATACCAAATTACATACCTATAAGACTACAACTTGTGAGTCTACCTTTAATTGTGGTTCATATGGGATGATAAATCTCCATATGTGAGGTAATAGGATATGTCAGAGTACCACTCATTAGTAATGTTCACAAAGATAACCATGGAAAAATATCTGGTTAAACAGTAATAACACTGAAAATTCTCTTTTTCTTTTTGAGTCATGTGAGATTCATCCTCCGCCATTAACTTGCATAGTCCATTTCCTCTAACCAAATTTCAAGATATGATTTCTAAATCATATTCTCAAATTTTTGACATCCAATTTCTTCTTTTAGCTCCAAGGTCTTGCTGTGTCAAAATGGATATGATTGTTGATACATGGACCATTATAATAGTATGAGAATTCAAGATGTAAAATCTGAAATTCTTCATAGCTTTTACCATTGCATATGCGTGCTTTTCCATTTGTGAATAGTTAAGCTAATGATCTTTCAACGGTGAGATCATGGAAGTAATTGGATATTCAATATCTTCACCATTCTTCTACATTAAGATAACAAACACCATATGCTTAGAAGCATAACAATACATGATGAAAACTTTATTAAAATTAGGCCTTGTTAAAGTGGGAGCTTTAATAATGGTTTTTTGATGTTCTTAAACTCTTGTTTACCTTCTTGAATCCAACAGAATGAACTCTTTGGCTTCATCATATCATTGATAGATTTGGCAAGTCATGTAAAGTCAGGAACAAATCTTATGACAAAATTCACTTTTCCAAAGAAGGAGCAACACTAGTCTTACTTGAGGGCAGGGCCAATTTCATGATTGCATCAACTCTCTCTAGATCAATACTAGTTCATTATTTATTCACAATATGACCCAAAATATTGCCTTCTATTACCCCAGATATACATTTCTTTAGATTTAGGGATATGTTGTGTTTGTGACACCTCAATAACACTTGCTCCAAGTGGATTATATGACTACCTCTATGCTTTCAATACACAATCAAATCATAAAGATATACAATAATGCACTTACCTTTCAAATCTTTGAAGTCTAGATCCATGGCCCTTTGGAAAGTGGTTCCCACATTTATCAAGTCAAAGGGCATCCAATTATAGGTGAAATTTACCCAAGGGGTGGTGAATGTTGTTTTGAATTGATCTTCTTGTACCAACTCCACTTGATCATTTATAGATAATCCATCAAGCATGGACATCATTTCTGATCATGTGGCCTCTTGAAGAATTTGATCCATGACCGATAATGGGTAATTGTCTTTGAGAGATGCTTGATTTAGATTCTAGAAATCTACATAGATCCTTATTTCACCATTCTTCTTTCACACAGGAACAATGTTTGCTACCCAAGTGGAGTGAATTGAAAAAATGATCCTTGCATTGAACAACTTCTCCACTTCCTCCTCAATATTTCTCGCAATATTGGGATTATATTGTCTTCTTTTTTTCCAAAAAGGCTTAGCATCCATCTTGAGTGGAATCTAGTGCTTCATAATGCCAGACTTATATGACTTGAGCTCATCATATGAGTACGCCAAAACATATGAATATTTCTTCAAAAAGGTTACAAATCTTCTTTTCTCTTCCAATGAACAACAATTTCCAATATTGACAAGTCTAGGATTCTCATGTGTCCCAATGTTCACTTGATCAAACTCATCTACATTATTGGGTTGGCCCTTTACTTTACTTTGAATGAACCTATCATGCATATCAAACAAATCCTCTAAAGAAAAAATACCTCTTGGAATTTTGTTACCTTTCAATTCAATGACTCCCTCATTATCAACCCATTTTATTCCTTCTTAAGAGGTGCATTCTCTAGGACCATTACAACTTCCCTCAAAATAGAGATTCTTAAAATTATCACTCTGCTACAAGAAGGATAACAAATGATCATTGTCATTAAAAACTTGCCAATTCTTAGAGTTGTCAGGTATACTAGGCCAGAGCACTATTTCAACTAAAATTTTTTGAGCTTTGAAATCTGGGTGCAAGATCATCAATTCAGTAGACAAAACTAGTGAATCTACTCTTACATTTTGATCTCAAGGAACTCTTGTCATGGAGAAAACATCAAAAGATTCAATATAATCCTAGACTTTGTTTGTATAGCTTATAAGCCTCAATTTATTTACTTGGAATTGATTAAAGACCTGTTTAACAATTAGCTCTATGTCACCATAGATATACAACCCCTTGATACCCATTTCTTTTGCGAATTGCATGCCCATAATGAGTGCTTCATACTCAGTTGTATTGTTGGTGTTAGAAAATTGCAATTTGTATGAAAATGGAAACATATCACTCTACGGAGATATGATTATAATACCTGCTCTAGAACAATTAGATGAATAACTCCCATTGAACTCCATTTCCCATACCTCATGGCTTTCCAAATCAGTTAGCCTTTCATTAAGAAAAGGAATGTCTTCACTCCCTTAAGATGTCATGAAGTAGTTTTTGTCACCTCTATCTTGATAGAGAATTTTAGCTTGTGGATCATTAGTCTTTTATAACGTATACTTCATTTTAGGCTATGTGAGTAATTATTTCAATTCATTCTTTACTGGAATGATTATAGATGACCAATATAATTTTATCTCTCCTCTCACGCCTCTACAAAATATTTTATTAAGGAGCATCCCATATGTGGTAGGCATGTCAGTAACAATATTAGTGACCTTGAATCTCTTGTCAGGATAAGTTACGAATGCAACTTGAGCATATTTAATTCTCCCTACTGAGGGAATTCTTTCATTTCCATGGAGTAACAATGGCCAACATCTCAAGTGAGGTTTATACCAAGGGCATTAACAACCTTTGTAGGCATGACATTGTCGGAGGGTCTAAAGTCTATTATATAGTTATACAATCTAAAACCACCAATCAATAGAGAGCCATAAAAAGATTCAATATTTCCAGAGGTGTATGGAGAAAAGGAAAGAAGGTTTTGGTTCTTTTACTCATTAGGAGTAGATGATAATAATTTGAACTAGGAGAAACAATGAGAGGGGTAGGAGAAGACTTAGAAGTGTTTACTTTTATGAACTTTATGAGCTTATCAAATTGTTCGTGATGGGTCTGCAAATATTCAACCTCAAAGATTTGAACTTAAGATTTCTTCACATGATCAATTATATCAAAATGATCCTCAAATTGAGGAGTATGAAGGAGTGGATGTAACATCAAGAGGATGAATACTTCTTAGAAGGTTATTGGTATTATTCTTGTTTACATTATTACATTTGAGTGTAGAAATGGTAACTGAACTTTGACGAGGAGGAGTAGACTTACTTGTGCTAGGAGATGTAAAGTTAGGTGTAGTTACTTCCAAAATATTCCTTGCATACTCCATGGAAAGAGGAAAAGGGGATCCTCTATCAAATATTGTGTTTTGTTGTAGAGTCACCACTTGAGGATCCTTGAATTTATCCTTCTTGTTATTGGATGAATTCTCCTTCTCTTGAGACTTTGAACGGGTGAACACCGCACAAGAGTGAGTATTCATAACAACAATGGTATCATTAAACTCATCCTCATCAAAAGATCCATATTCGCAAAAACCAATATTTCTAATAGAATCAATTTGTTCAATAGCCAATACTCCATCATTTTCATCATTTTCATCTTCATCAATATCCTCTTCCAATCTTGCATCACAAGGGGCATTAACATGAGGCACCTCGAGAGTCAATATTCTTTCCCCTCATGCTATTCTATTTTTGTTCTAAATCTCATTTTTATTTGGGTATCCTCTCCTTGAAACCTCTTTATATTCAATGATGGATTATGACAGTTAATTTTTCAATGAAAGCACAACATTTGCTAACCTTTGAATAAGAGAATTTGTAGCACTTTATTTAGAGATTTGACCTTTCAGCTTAACATTTGGATTCTTTACTTTCCTAGACAAAATCATATCATCTTCTATTTCAATGGCATATTTTTGAGCATTCTCAAGAGTTCGAGGTTGAGCTCTCTATAAGATAAATCCAACTTTGGGAAATTAAGAATTTACGAAGAATATTGTTTGATTATCATTGGATGGTAAAGCTTCTATATGTATTCTTTTCAGTAGTCTATCATATTAGGCCATATATGCTCTCACAATTTCATTTGATCCTTTCTTCATCCGAGCTAGTTAAATAAGGAGATCTTGAGAGTCTTTAGTTTCTTTAAATATTGCTTCAAACCTGGTTTTGATATCACCCCAATTCGTGATGGAATAAGAGGGCAAGAGGTAGAACCGTTGAGATGCTTTTTCTTGAAGTGTCTTTATGAATAACCTTATCGAAACATCTTCATGATCAACTCCAAGAACTCCACATGAGTGATGAAATTTATAATATATTCTTTGGGAAGTTGAGTGAAGACACCTTTGGATTTGGGAAAATTCTTGCAGGGTCCCTTTAGCAATTCATGGAGAGGTGGTGCAAGAGTAAGTGGACCAATATTCCTTACCCATGAAATAGGTGGTTGAGGTTCTTCCATTTATTCATCTACTTCTTATGCTTCTTCTTCTTCTTCTTCTTCTTCTTCTTCTTTTCTTCCATAGGAATAATATTGTATGGTGTTGCAACTGAAACTTTAAGAGGATATTCAAGAGAAGCCTGAAATTTTCTTGTTGTTGCTCTTCTAACACAAGATCAGTGATGCCACTTCCGTGATTAAATCTAGTGTATCTTTGTTCTTCCAGCTTGAATAATTTACTCTCAACTTAAAATAAACTTAATTCACTCGTATATTTTCTCATATAACATGAAGAAGACTAAGAAAATGATAGCTAACTTGGAATATGAAGGGATTCACACAAAAAACAACGTTGGGTCAAGCAATGAACTCTATATTTTTGGTTTTTTTTTTTTTTTTAAATTTATGCATTTTAAGATATTTGATTTTTAGGATTTTGTGGATCATTATAGGGCGTAAGAAAAAAAAATATAGGCCACAATGGGAACCAAATTTTTTTGGAAAAATAATTTGTCACAAGGGAAAATTAGGGTTTTCACCAATGCTCTAGGACTAGGTCTCTCTGCTTAGGAATGGGGCAGCTCCATTTATTGAAAATATGAAATATATACACTACTCTAACCATCATGGGTGGCCTTTGGACTAGGAATCACATAGGAATACTCACTAAAACCATGTGTAAAAAGGAGGTGGAGGAAATTTGTGTGTATGGAAAGAGGGGAAAAAGTGAGAAGGGGGTTTTACTCAATAAATAACAAGCTGAGTTTATTGACATAAAACTAGAATATTTCCAAGTTAAAAATGAGAAGACACCATGTCAAGGAAAGAGGAACAAAACACAAGTAAATCCAAGTTTATTTGCATAATATTACACAAGTAACCATGCTCATGGAGTAAAATTGATATGGAGAGGAAAACATAATACAATGAGATAGAAACGTTGTAGTTTCTTGCTTGTAATAATACAATGGGAGATATCAACTAAGGGAATACTATTTTGAATGGAGAAAACATTATAGTTTATAGATTACAATATGAATATTTGCTTTCCATTCACATGACCTTTTATTTTCTTGTCCTTTGAAACCCTCCATCTTCTAAAAATAGTTTACTTCATTCAATTTGGGTGCGAGTAGAATATCCCACGTTTGGGACCCTTTGTATTCCTCCTTTTGGTAAAAATATTAAAATCAAGGACTACATTCATCCCAAGTGGTAACCTGAAGATCTGATTTTTTGATACTAAAATGAAGCCCTCGAGGAGACCTTTCCAATGCCACCAATTTTGTCGAATTTGGAGGTCCACATCAAAAGTTATGGGAGAAAAACCATTTTTCTTTGTGTTGTCATGCAAATGTGCAATAGAAATTTTTCCAATTTTCAAGCATGACAACAGACCACATTGTCAAAATTTTTCAAAGTCATACCTTCCCAAGACAGCCCCAGGTCAATCCATCCTCAACACCAGTCCTATCCTATCACTCAAATTATCCCTATGTGAATGTCAAGTGTCCCCCTAGGTGACTTACGAAAATAAAATCTGTCCCCCTAGGTGATTTAGGATCTTTTGGAACATTCAAACAATCAAGAAATTTTGGGAAGGGCTACCATCAGCCTTCCTAGGACCCGTGCACCACCCCTGGAGCAGATCAAAGGAGAAAAATCCATCATGGAGGAGTATTCAAGGGATAAGAACATCAAGGAAAATATTTTTGAAGATTCAGGGAAGATTTGGAAGTTTTGGGGCAGGTCCACCAGAAGCGGGTTCTCAGGCCTAGGCAGCGCACAATGTTAAAAAAGCACCTGAGCTTCAAGAAGAAATTATAAGAGTTATGTAAGGAGTTAGGAGATAAAAAATATATAAATGGAAAGGTAATTAAGAGAAATACACGATGGTGGAATCATATTTTTCACAACACCTAGGTACATATATGTTTACATCCATTTTTTCTCATGTTCAGTCCCAGAGCTAGAACAAAATCCTATTTTTTAGAGCTCAAATGGATGAATCGAGAGCTGATACACACACCATTGGATTTATAAGTCCATTTACAGTTATAATCATATAAATTTTCATCAAAAAAATCCACTGGGAACTCTAGATACGGCCTTCACAAGTTCGCTGTCAAGGCGCGCTCTTCGGTACTTAGTTATTTTTCAAGGTGGACACATGTCAGCACTAAGAGCTTGGTGAGATTTCATGTCCCTTTCGTGCCTTTAGTAAAGGGACATAGGGGACATAAAAATGTTCCCAGCCCTTTTTAGCCTCTAGAACACCAACATGACCTCCCACATTGCCAGTTAAGCTCCTGAGAGCTAGTTTTAGCCTTCCCTCTCCCAGCACGCATGTTTTCCAAGTGTCAACACCACACATGTGAGGGGATTTCATGTCCATTTCATCCCTTTAGAAAAGGTAAATAGGGGAAACAATTTTACCTTAGCCCACTTAAGCCCCTTGATTCCTCATGCGCCTAAAAGTTAGCTCCAAAGTGCTAAAGTTCAACCCCCTCTCCAAAGTGCACATCAAATCAAAAAAGGAAAAGTGTCGCGATGAGGCGCGAAGTGGAAATTCATGTCACCTTCATCCCTTTGTCCAAAGGGATGAAAGGGACAAAAAATGCACCCCATCCCTCCCCCTTCCAATTTGGCATATAAATATTGGGAGATAGCCATTTTTCTCATTTCTCCTCCACATCTCCATACCCTGCCGAAATGCTTCCAAATTTTCTCTAGAATTCCTAGCCTCCATTGTTGTATTCAAATCACTCCACATAATTTCTCTTTATCCAAAAACAAAAAACCACAAAAATAATGGATTAAAATGGTGAAAAAACGTAGAAAAAGAATATTTTCATAAGAAAACCCTCGTAGTCAAAAAATGAAGAAATGCTCGTTTCTCTCAATCTAGAGCACATATCGAGGTGCTGTCTTTTGTAGACTTCCTCATTTTTCAAGATGATCAAGATACAAAAATGAAAGATCTAATGGTGCCCTGAATCATTTTTTCCAACAAAAAACCACTTTTTCGTGCCCTAGCTCACATTCATCGGATTTCCCATCAATCCGACAATGGAATCAAGCTAGAAATTTGCCCATTGACTCCAAGTGAAAAACCTATCCCAATGGAGTCACTTTCTTCATAATCAGAGGTGAAAATAAGACCTGTAAAAAATATTCATGAATCCATTAATGGTTGTCATGGTAGCTCCGAGCTCGAAGCTCTTTCCAGGTAAAAATTTAGTTTTTTTTAATTTTCAAGCTTTCTAGCAGGTAAAATCAAGTGAAATTCATAGGATAAGATCACAAAAATGAGATGAGTTTAAAAATATGTGTTCTATCACAAACTGAGCATCGGAAATCCACTTTCCAAAAATAGTAAGATTTCATATACAGGATTGCTATGTTTGGAATTTCATAATAAAAAGTGGCTATGGCAAAGGCAGTGTGCACTGAAGATCACCAGGAAGTCAAAATGATTGTCAAGACAAGAAAACAATGAAAACAAACACTTACTAAAAATAGTAAGTTCCCTATATGGGTGCTTACTAAAAATAGTAAGTCACCCCAAGAAGTGGTCGAGACGAAGACAATGTGCACATGAGTGAATGAAGAAGTTCATCACATTAGGATGGTCAAGAAGAGGCAAAAATCACCTCTTACCAAAAATAGTAAGTCTCCCATCTGGGAACTTGCTATTAATGGTAAGTCACACTCAAAGGGAAGTTTTGGCACAATGGGACATAGAGGGATGATCATTCAGGTCAACATCATCATTTGGGATCATCATAGGCATTTCTCAAAGGGCATTCGAGATCCATCTCAGGGAACTCGACAGTGTCTTTCGACACTCACTTCGTGGCTCGAGTTGCAGAAGTATCATGTGTGAGGTGAAGGTTGCAATCATCGGTGAACATTCCATTTAGCCTGGCAGGGTCAGTTTTTGATATCCTATCTCTTCGGAAGGGATCTTCGTGAGTTGTGTTTGTGGTCATCAACAAAGTCATTCAACAATGTTCTTAAACACTTAACCCAAGGTGTCTATGAACCATCCAAAGGAATTTCTCAGGGTGCAAAGGATTCAAAGATTCATAGTTTCATCACATTGGAGCATTCTAATGGTCAGAATTAACGAACTTCATCAGGAGCAACAACTTATAATCTTCTCTCTCTTCTCTTCCTTCTCCCCCAACTTTCTTTCTCTTCAACGTTCTACTTTCCTGTTGGGGTTGCACTTTTTAATATGTGTTTAAGTCAATTAAAAGTGACTTTAGAAACATAATGTAAAATTAATTCACCTTGATTTTATAAAAGGGACTTAATATTTTTAGGAATACGAATAGTCTAAAGTCTAAAAAAGGCATACAAAGTGTCATTGGGGAAGATGAAGAGTTGTTCCTTCTCTATAAATTGTGATGAGCCCCCCATTTGGGATTCTTTTCAGGTGGTTGTCAATTTTTAATCTCATGAGAGAGTGATTCTTGTGAAGGAACAAAGATATAGATGATTTTCTTTTGTTTTCTCCACCTCACATTTCTTCAATTCCTCACTATGTACAACTGTGATTTTGTAAGCTAATAAAGGAAGAATTTTATGTTTTCCAAGGCATACGAATGTGTACGTATTTGTATGTATGGTTTCCTCTAGCCAGTAGCCCCGAAATCATGTTGTTTTCTTCTTTAAAAATGCATGTGTAATATTTCTAACTAGTGTGCACAGGGCTATGAACATCTACTTGCAACATTAGTTTCTCACCCTTAACTTTCTCACTCCCTTTCCTACTCTCTTGACAAAGTCCTCTCTAACAAGAGATTGCTAGCTTTCCTGTATGGTTATTGGAGTGCCCATGTTGGATCCCCAGCTGCAAGGCCACCAAGAAAAATCCACTTTTTCAAGCACATACAAATACAAAAGTTACATTGTCTAAGTAGAGGGACTTTGATTCCCAAAGCGTTGGAAAGGAATGCACAGATTTTTTCACCTGAAAATTTTTCTCACCAACACTTTGTCTCTCAGATTTTCACTTGTTTGGAAGGTTTTTCAGTGTTTCACGATTTTGGTGACTTCCATGGCTTTCTACAGACTTCGAAACCAGTGGAACAATGGGAAAGTGTTCCAAAACTTTTGTGGCTTTTACGGCCTTTGTGTGCTTCGTGGACTTTCCTCCACTAAAATATGCCAAGGTTAAAAACTAACATTCTTGCTCTATGGACTCAAAAATTTTGCCACCTATAAATTCTTTCTCTTTTCTTCACAACACCTCGTGGTACATTTCCTTTGCATTGTGGCCTCATACACATGTCTTGGATTACCCGCAAACTTTACAATTTTGGAAACTCGTGGAACACTAGGAGAGTGTTTTGTGACCTCCATAATTGGTCCCTCATAACTTTCCCTCCTTTTCCTTATGACACTCCATGACATTTTTTCTTTACATCGCAGCCTCTTCTAGATAAAACCCATGTTTTCCTTTTCTTTTTTTTACTGCGAGAGACTACCAAAAGTTGTCCAAGTATTGAATTCAAACTTAAGTGTTCCATGGATTTTCAGAGACCTATGTGGCTTTATTGCTTTGTTTTGCAGACTTGGAGAGTCCAAAGAACACTCACTCTTTGAGAAGTCTGAAGAACACTAGAATAGTGTTCCATGGCTTCAAACTTTGTCCACTTCCCAACTCTTTTGTTTTTCACTCGCGCCACTCCAAACTTCTCCTTTGTGCATTACGATCTATGTTGAGAAAAATACATGTTTCCACATTTTACCGCAGAAGAATATTTTTTGTTGGAATATACTTAAGTCCCCCCAACTCCATTCCTTTGTTTTGTGGACTTGAAGAGTTCACAAAATACTAGCTTTTTGAAATCCGTGGTACACTAAAAAACAATGTTCCGTGCTTTTCTAATTTTTTTTCTCTAAGTCCAAAATTGATTTTGAAAGTTTCCAAAATAGCCTAGGGGGATATTATTGGGCAACACAAATGTTGTGGCTTCTCTAATAACCTCAGGTATTCATCGGGTTACACATGAAACACACTTGAAAATCTTGTTAGCACGTTCCTACTAGCCAAAATGAAGGTGAAATTGAGGAAAGGCTGTGATGTAGGGGCATCATCACCAGGGTTAGTTTAGGGTTGGAGTAAGAAAATTTTGGTTTTTTTAGGCCTATAGTGGTGTCATTAAGTCATTTTAGGTGTCCTTAGAGCTTTAGAGATTCAAAAATTTAAATTGAAGGATTTCCCTCCATTTTGGCCTTTTCAAAATTTTGAATTTTCTAAAGCAAATTTTGGCTTGCTTGGTATATAAATTATTATAGGGGGTATTAAAAGGGTCACTTGAAGTGTTTATTTGGGTCTTGTGTGTTCATTTGGAGTCTCCTTGTGAGATTTCAAGATACTAGTGTAACCCCTTGTAATCCTTGTGCACTCTTGGCATGTAACCTCAAAACCTTACTTTGGGTTCTTAACTCATAAAAGTTAGTTGTAGAAGACATTTGAGTAAAGAAGGTATATATTTCAGTGTGTAACTATTTTTCATTCATTTATCAATCAAATGAGAATGATTCTGGAGCTCCAATAAGAGGTTTAGTGTAACAGTTGATGAACAATTTGTCTTAAGATGAACATCGGATCTATACATGATAGTTGTGGATTAAATGGGAGGAGATGTGAAGTAGTTTTAGGACTCTAATAACACAGTAGTAGCCTTGAAAATTTTTATGTGTGCTTCCCTTGCAAAGATATTGCTAATTAATGAGAATGCATGTTTAAAAACTCATTGATGAACCTGCACATTAGTAAAAAGATGTCGTTTCAGTCAAGAAGACAAGTTGAACTTGGATGGAGGTTATGCTAAAAGGAAAATGAGGAGAAAGGTTCAAGTCAGGTAATTGGATAGTCCCTAGACCTACATAGTCTTCATAAGATACTAAAATATTGTGCTTGAACCTTGGGTTGAATAACTAAAGCTTTGACAGTTAGGATAAATTTGCTCTGAGACAAAGGACAACGAGTTTTGGGCTCAAAAAAATATTCCAAGGGTTAGAACGAGGCTATTGGTAAGGTAAGAAGTTCCTAATCATCAACACATACCAAAACCAACTTGTATTTATTTAGAAGTCTGAGAAAATTTATGTTTGTGAACAAAAAGGAAGCCTTGGGTCTGAATAAGGAAAACCTAAGGGTTTAGATAAATTTCATTGTTAGAGGGTATAAAATCCAATTTCAGGGTCTAAAAACTTAAGCAAATAACCCTCAGAGATTCCATGCCAGGAATAAAAAATAAGTTTGAAATAATATCAAGCCCATGTAAAGAAATTGTTGACAATCACTGTGGAACCTGTAGCATGCACTCAAAGGCCTAAATTAAGGACTGAAACAAGCAAAAAGTGTAAGATCCTCTAAAGGACAAAGCCCTGAAATTTTGAGAAATGAATGTTGAGTATATTGGATTCCTAAAAATATAGTTAGGTTGTCAAAGAGAACAAGGAGACAAAAGTTATATTGGAAGTTACTCTAGGACAAGCCTAGGAAGAAGAAACATGCTTGAACAAGAAGATGAAAAGGAGATGCAAGTTGACTAAGGAGTTAAGACAAAAAAAATTCACCCACACCAATAACTTGATAAAGGGTCCTAAAAACCATTGTTACTTTCTTCAGAAACCCTGGAGGTTGTTCTATTCCCTATCATTCCATTGGCAATGTTCTTGAGAGGCCTAAATTGGCAATTTTGCAAAAAGAGGATATGTTGATCTACGTTGTGACCTCCAAGGCTTGAGATAGTTTAGATTGATGGAGTAGAAGCTAATACACCTTCTTGAATTATTAAAGGAATTGTTTATATATCTTAGGTCATATCGTGCAACTTTTTTATTTCCTAGAATTCACGAATAAGGTGTATGATGCAAAAATTGAGCTGAGTTAAAGTGGATTATCTAACGTTTCTTATCATGAGTGTCAAGACCCTTGATATGACTACATCAAGTTGGCTAGAGGAAAGGTTCGCAATGACCAGGAGAGAAATCTTCAAGTGAAGGCTTATTTGTCATGACCAAAATTTTAAATTTTGCATGTTAGACATTTAACATGATAACACAATTGAAAAAAAGTTGGAAGATGTGTCGGTTTAAGACTGTACAAGTTTGCTAAGACTAGATTCCACATCTCGACCTTGTTATATGGTTTGGAAAAGTAAATAGTGGATGAAATATGGAAGTTGAATCACGATGGGTAGAGGTTAAGTATTGATCCTATGTGTTGGAAATATTTTATGTCACTTTATATTTTTATAAATGACCCAATGGAGGTGGTGTAAAATTTGGAACGATTAGGGAAAATCACCTATTGACATGGTGAAGTTCTTATGCTTCTAAGAGGGGAAATTCCTTTGTATGATGGGGGTATTTTGGTTTTTGATGATTTTAACTAGAAAATACAAATGATAAAAAACTCAGAAGGATAAAGAGAGGAGAAGAGAAAGGAGGAAGAAAGGTGAAACCCTACAACAAAATAACAACAAAAAAGTTTTCTTGGATAACTCCAAGAAAACATAAACTAAACTTCTCTGTTTCACTTGGAAAATAGAAATTAACAACTGCAAGGGGAACAAAAATCCCTTAGAAGCATAAATTCCCTAGGGTTAATGAATTATGTATATATGACACAAATTCCATGTACAAGAATAGGTAACACATACTCTACATATTAATGCATCAAACACAATGAATTAACATTAATGTATCTCTAGTTATGAATATTAAACATAGTCCACAGTCGAAAGATGATAAGCACAATAATTTGGTTTTGATTCTCAAGTTAACATTTTAAATTTCATGGAATTGATTCAAAATAGATGAACACAAAGTTGCAACATTTTATTTCTCCATTCATAGAAAAAGAGAGAAAATGTCCAACCCCTTTTACAATAGTGATCAAGCCTTTTATATGAACATTACAAAAACTAGTTATATAACCACTTTATAACTTTACCTGCCCCTTGATTCAAGTTAAAATAGCTTGAGTTCACTTTATAGTCAATTAATTAAATTATTTTAATTAATTCAAAAAAGTGAATTAAGTAATTACAATATTCTAATTTGACTTATTTCCTAGTGGCACTAAGAAATACACATAAATTCCTCCATATGACAACTAAATTTGTAGAAATGGAGCATTGTTTCATCTGGAACCACCATGAGAGATGGGGAATCCAAAGTTTGAATAATTCATATGGATTGTTATGAAGCAGTTGTTGATAATAAAGCTAAAACATGAAACCATAATCCATGCCCGTTAATTATAACTGATTCCTGGATGGCATTTTGGTAAGAAGCCCTGAATTATTTACAATTAAATTGTGTTTATCATAGAAAATGGGTTTGATTCAATCAAAATATTCTCCAAATTGATTTAATTTTCTAGCACATACAAGAATTAGAGAAATAATATAAAATCATGAATTGTTATCTAAACATTTGGTCAAAAACTTTATATACATCCTTTTGGTGTTTGATACTTCATTTTTCTATGTTTCATGACTCCATATTATAGATCAATGAATAAAAACACCATATGAATGATCTGGGAGGCTCATAAGGCCATTTAAGTGTAACAAAAGAAATTTAAAATAGTTTTAAGTGCCAACATCTCTAAAATCCAATAAAATAATATAGTCTACCAAACTGAGCAAAATTAGAGTCTACTTGGAGCCGCCGAACATAGGAGTTGATGGTCAAAATTTGAGAGCATTTCATTGAATAGAACATGAGTTGTGATAAACAATCCTTTCTGGAGGTGTAGGAGGAATAAAACCTCTAGAGCTGTGGAGATAAAAGTTTATTTTGTTTAAAACTGATTTGAAATGCCTTTATAGACTCCACATGACTCATCTTTAATGTGATTAGGCAATAACAAAAGGCAATGAACATCATCATATGCCATTTGGAATCTAGCAAGCTCCAAGTGTAAATGAAATCTCCTCCATGAAATTATTGACACATATTGTAATGTTTTGGGAAAAAAAATAAAAGCTTGGTGTAACAATCTAAGTTCATGAGAACCAAAGTGCATAAAGCACACTCCACATGTACTGTGGGAACCAATTTTTTTTAATTCCTTCAACACCTGCCACATGTCAGTCCCTCCTTCAAAGTGCACCTCACACGGTGCTTAATAACTAATGCATGTCTTTTGCGTGATGTACTTACCCATGCCATTTGGAATTTACTCCAAGTGCTAAGCAAACATTATCATGCCAATTATCCTTATTAAAACTCAAAGCACACAATATTGGTAATCATTAAGTTCTCTCTCCAATACATGGCTAAAACATATACATTTAATATTTATGGAAATAAAGGCATGCTCTTATCTCCATGTGGGGGGTGAATGAGTTTTGGGGATTAATGCATGTCAAATGCATTACTTAGGTGCTTTGGAAACCAACCCAACTCCAAGTGCATACATTAATTCCAATGGGGACCTTCACAAGCCAAAACCGCTAATACATGCCATACGATAATTTCATAGTAAAAGTGCATTGTTTCATGTGCTTAGGAACCTCCACATTTGCATGGCACATCAATTTGGGTGCAAGAAGGATTCAATGATGTTAAGTGGATTTTCTAAGGAAAATGGGAACCATTAGTGTAAAAGTGCACCATGTGAACACCTTTAGAACCAACTAAATGCCACAAATGCATGTTTGGGTGGGCATGAGAACCAAAACATATAGATAAGGTGAATTTGGGGGATGTTTCCCATAACCTGAGGCATGTGTGCAGAGTCTTTTTAGAACCAAATTTAAGCTTTGAGTGCACCTTTCTCAAATTTTGAGAACCCATTTTAATGTGAGGCACACATTATACATAACATAAGAGTTTGGAACCAATAAAAAAGTGAAGCACATGAATTTTGTACTTGAGTAACTGTTATCCAAAATGTGCCCCAGCTCATTTTTTGAGGCTAACTCCTTGTGTTCTTACCTCTCTTGTGCCTCAGTCCACATTTTTTGATTTTAAGGCACTCAAGGCTTTCTATAAATGGCACCATCAGATAGAGCTCTCTCTCAGCTTTCTAGAAAGGTAAAGTTTTGCCTCCTAAACTCCTTTATATTTTTCAAGTTATGGCTTGGCGGAGTTTTTGTGGAAAATTTTCTCATTTGAGGCCCGCAGCCAATAGGAAGCTGTCATGTGGCATCCGACCAGCGGAGCGCGGGGGAATTTTTGAGAAAAAAATTTCCAAAGACAAAAAAGAGGTAAAATTTGAAATTTTTTTCTTGCCGATCCGTTCTTTTGGGCCGTTTTTTGCCCTAAATCTTCAAACAATCATATCGTTTGATCCAAAGCTCGGTTTTTTGTGTTCTTTATATCATTGGAAATATGTTAAAATTATCTACATGATTTCATGGTTAATTTCTAATTTTGGTTCAGTTTGGAGAGAGAAAATTCAAAAACGGTTCTGGTACGTGTCCATGGCCAGAAATGACATTTCAACAACCAAATTTAATATAGAATGGGTCGCATTCTTCTCCAATATGGTCAAAAAATGACAGGGTATGGGTTTGTAAGGTCCTCCATGCTATTTTAATGCATTTTTCCATCAATGAGGGATGGCTCCCATGCGTTTTTTCATGTTTTCTCTCTCCTGGGCTCGACCCATGTACTATAAAAGCTAGAATTTGGCTCATTTCTTCATGGTTGAACACTTTTTGGCATAGAAAACTTCTTCTTTTCACCTCCAGCAAGTGATAGTTGTAAGAATCAGACCTTTTTCAAGTATTGTAGCAGGTTTTATACCTCTTTGAGGGTGGAATGCAAGAGATTTTTACATGGAATTGACAGTGCAAAACTCTGTGAATGCTTTCATTCCTCTGTTTGTATTGTTTTTACTTCATTTTAAGACCTCTAATTACATCTATTAGCTTGTGTATGTTTTCCCTTGTTGCATTTCATGAATTTGTGTCTATTTACATGGAAAAAAATGTTTCACCACTCCTTTTGGTGCATCACCATCTTTAGTTTAGTTTCATTTTTGCATTTTTATCCCTGTCTCCTTGCAATTTAGAGTAGGATTAGGATCTGAACCTCTGTAGTTGTGTAAAATATAGATCTAAATCAGAGTATTTTGAGGAACCAGCCTCTAATCTTGAGATTCCTCTCTCATTTTCACAAGTCCCACACTTAGAGAGAGGTTTCCATGTTGTGCAATCACACTGGATGCCTAAAACATCAATTCAAAACCTTGATTTGCATCTAGGGGTGCTACTGATTTGCAACAACAGTTTTGGCACGCCTGGTGGGACCTTAGAGGTCTCATTTTTATTGCAGCAAAGTTGATGTGCATCTACTACAATTTTCTTGCTTGAAAAGAGCTATAATTTACATATTTGGTGACTCCAAGGGGAAGAATCAACTGGTTTCAGCAGTGTAGGCCTGAAAACTCATGAGAAGAATCACCACAAGGTCAAGAGCTGGAGAAGAAGAGGTACTGTTTGAATATCTGTAGTTATCTCCAAGAGTAAGGCAAAGTGGGAGGAGAATCCAAAGGTTTCCATCTCCACCAAACAGAACTCTCTCAACTCCTCCACCTGGTAGGCCTTTCATTCAATCAACAAGGGTTCTAAGACCAATTAGAATGGCACAAAACAACCCCTATGTCAACTTCACAGGCAACAGCCCACTTGCCCTCAATGCACAACATCCAATTCCAATTGCAGCCTTGAAGAACATTCCCTACTTCACTGGAGAAAATCAGACTACTCCAGGTGATCATGTTAAAGACATTGCCAATCTTTGTGCAATTCATGAAATCAATGAGATGCAAGTGGCTGTCAAATTGCTGGCATCTTCATTCAAGGGGAAAGCATTGCAATGGTTTAGAAGCCTTGGAGCTGGTTCTATCACAAATTCGAATCAGCTATGTATAGCACTTCATGAGCAATTTGGAGAGAAGGGAGACAACTTGTCTCTTTTGGAGCAGCTGACAACCATCAAGAGAGCTCCCAATGAGCAGCTGACTGATTTCAACTTCAGATTTCAAAAGACTTGGGAGAGAATTCCAGTGGCAGTCAGACCAACAGCAGAAGGTGCTTTTCTCTACTATCTCAAAGCTCTAAATTCTGATATTTCTATGTTGATTTAGTCCATGGGAGGCATAACTATCCCTATGGCTTATAGCATTGCCATTAGGGCTGAAAATTGTTTGATCCAAGCTGGCAAACTAGCCCCTAGACCTCCCATGCCATTGTTTCCAAGTTTAGAGAGTCCAAATGCCAATCAAGCACCTAATTTGGCTCCTTCTCCCACTCCTAGAAATTAGAGTTCAAATGAAGCTTCTACTTCATCTCCAAGTGCCCCAAATGAGCTTCAAGAAGTCATGAAGCAATTGTAAAATTTAGGTAATGAGCTGGTTACTCTCAAGAGGCAACAAGCCCAAAGTTTTAGACCTTCCTTCTAGCCTCAAGCTCAGCCTAGTAGGCAGCCATACCAACCACAAAGACCACCTAATCCATCTGCAAATATGAATCAAACAAGGCCTCCTGCCAATAGACCATTTCAGCCCTACAATCCAAATGCCATATCTGCCTCTAAGGCATTGGTGCCAACACAAAACAACATTGCTCAGGAGTATGACTGGTGTTTTCCATGCAATGAACCTCATAACCAATCCATGTGCTTCAATGGTGCTTTGAATCAAGCATTAATGGTGACAACTACTGGTGTGGAGGGTGAGGGCAATCAAGGAAACAACCAACAACAAGAAACATTCCAACAACAATCAGCTCCAAATGACACCACGTTGGTGAATTGGCAAGCAGAGGATTTTTGTGGCATGAATCAAACGGTCTCTCAAGGTGTTGCAGCCAACACAAGGTCAAAAAGAAGGAATTTGGGTGAAGAATAGCCATTAGCTCCAACCAATCCACAACCTTCCATGGCTCCACAAATGGTTGGCAAGCAAAATCCAATTTCAAATGCACAAGGGCAGCCAAGAACAACTCCTAGACCAACTCAAATACTAGTTATTGCTACCCACGTGCAAGGAGTGAATGTACAAGCAAAGGGACAACAAAGAGATCCTTCATCACCATTCAGTATCATTGATCAGATGAAGAAGACAAATGTTAATATATCAATGTGGGAATCCTTATCTATCCCAGGCCAAAGAGACTTGTTACAAGCTGCCATGAAGGACTGGCCAACTTCAAATCAGCAAGTTCAGATGCAAGAGAAAGTGCTCACAAATGTTGCCCAGCATGAAGGGAATCATGGAGGACAGCAAGGTAAAATGTTGAAGCCCCCTCCTTTCTATGTTTCATTAATCATTGGAAATCAGTTAGTGCACAATTGCATGATAGATTTCGGGGCAAGTAGCTCAGTGATGCCTAAACAAATAGCTGATCAACTAGGGCTCCAGTATGAAACCATATCCAAAGGGGTAGTGCAGCTGGATGGGACAGCAGTAACAACAGTTGGGGTGATTAGAAACTTGAGTCTTACCTTGCATGCATGTCCAAATGTTGTTGTTTCACAAGATGTATCAGTCATAGACCTTCCACCACTCTTTGCCCTATGCTTGTCAAGGGACTTCACAACCAAGATTGGGGGATATTTGTTTGCTGATTGGTCACACATGCTGTTTAGAACGAGGTATGGAACTAAGGCTACAATCAGGTCTGAACCTATTGCAAACTTCCACATTGAGCCTTACACTCCAAGTCAGATTAATGCCAATTGCTCAGCATTTGATCAAGAAGATCACCCAAGCACTGATGAAGCTGACACCAAGGTTGGGAGCATCCTGGATCTAACTCTTGATGAATGGGCAAACAAGGTACATGCTTTTGATCCTTATCAAGAAGTAGAAGAATCTGAGCTAGGGGTCTATTGTATACATGAAGAAAATTAGCCTATTCCTAGCATCACCAAGCCAAACCACAAGGATGACAATGAGGTATGGTAGCTATTTTTTGATGGATCAAGGAGTAGACAAGATGCAGGAGGTAGAGCCATGCTTGTTTCACCTCAAGGAGTAAAGTACTATTCAACTTTTAGATTTCAGTTTGCATGCTCCAATAACACTGCTGAATATGAAGCCTTGGTGCAAGGGATGCATTGGGAAATCAAGAAGAAAATAAAGAACTTGGAAGTCTTTGGTGATAGTGAATTGATTGTAAATCAGGTCAAGGGACAGCATGCTGCCAAGAATGATCTACTCAGGTGCTACAAGAACAGGGTGTGGGACCTCATGGAAGATTTTGAGGGTTTTGGCATCAAATCCATTCCTAGGAAAGAGAATCAAGTTGCTGACAGGCTTGCAGCAGTAGGGGCAGCCTTTGACATTGTGGAAAGCATTCAAAAAGACAAGGTACAAGCAAATATCCACGTGATTGTGAGGCCTTCAATTCCAGATAACAATGTCAGTTGGCAAGTGTTTGAGAATGACTAGAAAATCATCCATTTCTTGCAAGAAGAAGCTGATTTCTCAGCTAAGAATCAAGAAAAGTTGGAACAACAGTATGGTGACCAGGTGGTATAGCTGAGAACTAACAAGCTGCCCAAGGGACTTATCACTTTGGAGTCCATTTTTAATCCCAATGATCAGTTTAGAAAGGAGAAAGCAAACATTCAGGTCAAGAGAGAGGATTCAGTATCCATCTTGGTAGAAGAGAACAAACCATTACAAATTGGAAAGATGACAACTGAACAAGAAAGGTATGAATTCATGTAGCTATGTCAAGAATTCCTGGATGTGTTTGCTTGGAGCTACGAAGATTTGAAAGGTTTCAATCCTAACTTAGCTCAACATACCATTGAAGTGGATCCAAATACTAAGCCTGTTAGGTAGAAACAAAGACTAGTCCATCCACACATGGAGCCTCTCATGAGGAAAGAATTGGCCAAGCTGATTGAGTCAAGAATCATATTCCCAATCAAGCATTCTAGTTGGGTTGCCAACTTGGTTCCAGTCAGAAAGAAGAGTGGGGAGATCAAATTATGTGTTGATTTCAGAGACTTAAATAGAGCATCTCTCAAGGACCATTACCCACTCCCTTCCATGGAGAAAATCTTGCAAGTTGTGGCTGGCTCTGAGAGGTTTTCACTACTTGATGGCTACTCAGGCTACAATCAGATTATGGTGAAGGAGGAAGACCAGTTCAAGACAGCCTTCACAACCAAATGGGGAACTTTTACATACAGGAAAATGCCATTTGGGCTGTCCAATGCTGGTGCTACCTTCCAAAAGGCAATGGACATGGAGTTCAAAGGTTTGATTAACAACGTGGTGCTGATTTACCTTGATGATATCACTGTTTTTTCCAAAAATGCAGCAGACCACCTCTCTCATTTGAGACAAGTTTTCACGAGGTGCATGAGATTTGGAGTGTCTTTAAATCCTAGAAAGTGTATCTTTCTTGCACATGAAGGAAAGCTCCTTGGCCATATTGTCTCCAAAGAAGGATTAGCAATTGATCTAGAGAGGGTTGAAGTCATAAGAGCACTACCATTGCCAAGCCACAAGAAAGCCCTTCAGAGTTTCTTGGGGAGGATAAACTTTGTTCGGAGGTTTGTCCTAGATTTTGTAGCCCTTGTCAAGCCCATCACCAAAATGTTAAAGAAGAGCATGGCTTTCAAGCTGGAAAGCAGAAGGCAAGGAGAGTTTTGAAGCAATCATAGAAGCCATTTCTCAAGCACCAACTCTCATCAACCCGGACTTCTCCAAGGATTTCATCCTCTATGCATTTGGAGGTAATGACACTATTTCTACCATTTTGGTACAGTAGAACAAGGATAATGATGAGCAGCCAATTGCCTTCTTCAGCCAGAGCCTAGATGACTATGAGGTGAAGTACTCTTTTATTGAGAAGCATGTGCTGGCAGTAATCAGAAGCTTGAAGAAATTCAAGCATTTAGTCTCGAACAACAAGGTCCAGTTGCTGGTCTCACATGTTGGGGTTAAGGACTTCCTCCTCAACAAAGATTTGAACGAGAAAAGGGCAGGTTGGATCACCCGTGTCATGGAGTATGACATTGAGATCAAGATCACCAAGCTGGTAAGAGGGAAAGGATTGTGTGAGCAGCTGGTTCTGGGGAAGCAAAAAGAAGTATGCAATAAAGAAGAGGCTGTTTTGACAGTCTAGGACAGCCATGAGCCAAGTGGCAATCAAGAAGAAGACAATGCTACCCCCACTCCTTGTTGGACCCAAGGTATTATACACTTCCTAAGCACAGGTCTATGCCCCCTGGAGATGAACAAGACCCAAAGAAGACACTTCAGATTGCAGGCTGTCCCATATGTCATTGTTGATGGAGTTTTGTTCAAGAAAGATGTGAATGGAGTGCTGCTGAGATGCATTAGCACAAATCAGATTCATAGGGTGTTGGAAGAGTTCCATGGTGGACCAGCTAGTGGTCATTTTGCACCAAGAGTGACAGCTCTAAAAATCATGAAGGTTGTTTATTATTGACCTAAATGTTTTAGTGATTGCTATGCATGGATTAAGAGGTGTAAGAATTGTGCATTCTTCACAGGAAAAGAGAGACTTGCTGCCCTTCCATTGCATCCAATCTCAGTTGACCAGCCATTCATGCAATGGGGTTTGGACTTCATTGGAGTCATTAATCCCAATTCAAGTCAAGGGCACAAATAGATTTTGACAGCCATGGACTACTTCACCAAATGGACTGAAGCGAGTAGCACTCAAAGAAGCAAATGAGTCTAACATCTTAGACTTTTATGAGGGAATAGCGACCAGATTTGGTATACCTGCTACAATAATCTCAGATAATGCATTGGCATTCATTGGATCCAAGGTGACTGAGTGGGCTGTCAAGAATGGGATCTACCTAAGCACTTCATCAAACTATTACCCTCAAGGTAATGGCCAAGCCGAGTCTACAAACAAGAACTTGTTGAGGATCATTAGGAGGACTCTTGATGAGAATCAGAGGTCTTGGAATACCAAATTGAAATCAGCCTTATGGGCTGATAGGATAACTCCCAAGAGATCCACAGGTAACTCTCCATTCAAACTTGTCTATGGAAGAGAGGCAATCTTGCCCATGTCACTTGAGTTGCCAACATTGGAACTCATGAAGCAATTAGAGTTGCTAGAGTTTGAGCCAATGGAGGTGAGATATGCAGAGTTGATGGAGCTGCAGGAGGTCAGAAATTAGGCATCCCAAGCAATGGAAAAGGATCAAGCTTTGATAAAAAAAACCTTTGATAGGAAGGCCAAGGATAGATTTTTTTAGGTTGGAGATCTAGTGTTGAAATGGGATGTGGATAGAGCAAAATCGGGAAGGCATTCAAAATTTGATGCCATTTGGAGTGGCCCATACATGGTCACGAAGTGTAAGAACAACAATACTTTCCAATTGGCCTCATTGGATGGTGAAGAACTGCAGATTCCAGTCAATGGAATCTATCTCAAGTGTTGCTTCTAGAGGGAAATTTACCACCTTGTAAATATTAGATTAGATTTTCATTCCTCCAAGTGCTTTTCACATTGTTTTGCTGTAGGTTAGTTTTTCTTTCCCTAAGTGCTTTGGCACAACTTGCTGTCCCTAGAGATGTTTTGCAGTCCTTGCTTCCATCATGTAATATTCCATCTTCCTCCTTGCACATTCTAAGTCAGTTGGGGTTTTTAATAGAATATTTGATGGCTCCATGCCCAATGGACTACTTCAGGCTACTGGTACTTTCATCTAGCAGGCAGATGACCCCTATGAGTCGCCAAAATTGTTATCCAAAATGTGCCCTAGCTCATTTTTTGTGGCTAACTCCTTGTGTTCTTACCTCTCTTGTGCCTCAGTCCACATTTTTTGATTTTAAGGCACTCAAGAATTTCTGGAAATGGCACCATCTGATAGAGCTCTCTCTCAGCTTTCTAGAAAGGTAAAGTTTACCTCCTAACTCCTTATATTTTTCAAGTTATGGCTTGGTGGAGTTTTTGTGGAAAATTTTCTCATTTGAGGCCCGCAGCCAATAGGAAGCTGCCACATGGCATCCGACCAGCGGAGCGTGGGGAATTTTTGAAAAATTTTCCAAAGACAAAAAAGAGGTAAAATTTGAAATTTTTTCCCGTCGATCCGTTTTTGGGCCGTTTTTGCCCTAAATTTTCAAACGATCATATCTTTTGATCCAGAGCTCGGATTTTTGTGTTCTTTATATCATTGGAAATCTATTAAAATTCTCTACATGATTCCATGGTAAATTTCTAATTTTGGTTCATTTTGGAGGGAGAAAATTCAAAAATGGTTCTGGTACGTGTCCATGGCCAGAAATGACATTTCAACAACCAAATTTAATATAGAATGGGTCGCATTCTTCTCCAATATGGTCAAAAATGACAGGGTATGGGTTTGTAAGGTCCTCCATGCTGTTTTAATGCATTTTCCATCAATGAGGGATGGCTCCCATGTGTTTTTCACGTTTTCTCTCTCCTGGGCTTGACCCATGTACTATAAAAGCTAGATTTGGCTCATTTCTTCATGGTTGAACACTTTTTGGCATAAAAAACTTCTTCTTTCACCTCCAGCAAGTGATAGTTGTAAGAATCAAACCTTTTTCAAGTATTGTAGCAGGTTTATACCTCTTTGAGGGTGGAATGCAAGAGATTTTTACATGGAATTGACAGTGCAAACTATGTGAATGCTTTCAGTCCTCTGTTTGTATTGTTTTACTTCATTTTAAGACCTCTAATTACATCTATCAGCTTGTGTATGTTTTCCCTTGTTGCATTTCATAAATTTGTGTCTATTTTCATGGCAAAAAATATTTCACCACTCCTTTTGGTGCATCACCATCTTTAGTTTAGTTTCATTTTTGCATTTTTATCCCTGTCTCCTTGCAATTTAGAGTAGGATTAGGATCTGAACCTCTGTAGTTGTGTAAAATATAGATTTAAATCAGAGGAGTTTGAGGAACCAACCTCTAATCTGGAGATTCCTCTCTCATTTTCACAAGTCCCACACTTGGAGAGAGGTTTCCATGTTGTGTAATCACACTGGATTCCTAAAACATCAATTCAGAACCTTGATTTGCATCCAGGGGTTCTGCTGATTTGCAACAACAGTAACCACTATTATATGCCTAGTTTTATTTGAATAGGCTTGGCTGCACTTGAACACCAATTTGGAAGCAACATAATACCAATAGTGCATAATTCAAAGCAATTTGGAAATAAAAAAGTGCAAAGTGCATGTGGGGAAGGTTCTCAGAACTTAAGGTGGTTTCATAAAGAACTTTGAGACCAAAACTTAGACAATGTTGCATACATAGAGCACAACTCAACATGATATGGGAAAGCAATAATTATAGTGGTTCCATGCAATAAAGGTAAAAACATTCCCAAATAAAAATGAAACATCCAAAAAGATTTCAAGACCAAATGAGAACTTATGGATAAAAATACGAATGACATAGTTCCACTGAGATGGAAAATTTCTATGCCTCACGCCATGAATTGGGTTAACACAAACAATTTGAAAAATGAAAATGAAATGGAGCAACAAAATGGTGTTGGGGCCAAAACCAGACCAATTTCAAGTGTATACATTACCAAATTGATAAATTACCAAATTCGAGTGTATACACCACCTAACACACAACAACATGGAAAATGTTAAAATAAAATTAAAATAATTACCTAACATGGGCCTAAATAGACCCAAGAGGGCAATCAAATTGTTATGGTTGCTACTCCAAACAATGGTGAATTGACCTCTCCAATGACTTGTTAAGCCACTTTTAATATTCATTTACTAACCTTGTTGAAGGTTTTAGGCAAGGATTGAACTTGGCTATAAATCATATTTATTACATGAGATGCAAATCAAAGCATGGTGTAAAAATATTAAGGTAAGAGGTGCACCTTTTTTATAGTTTTCCTTTTGGGAAAAACTTGTATTTTGGTGCATGTGGGACTAAAATCCCCAAATTAGATTAGAATTACTAATCATGATTAAGCTTTGCAAATCAAAATTAGTAAATTAACAAGTGATTAAGATGTATAGAGCCTTAATAAATTGCTTAAGGCCAACTAGGAGGCTAAAATAAGCTTTTGAAGCTTGCTGAGATGTTGTGGAGGAAAGTGGGGTGATTTTGAGTGGCCATAAGAGGGGTTTGAGCCAATATTAGGGAATATTGACCAAAACAAGGGAAAAATAGGCTTAATTAGCTTATAATCATCAATTGTCTGTTTCAAAGAGGATTTTGACTTATGATTCACCGCAAAGTGGCATCTTGAATGCAAAAGGGGTTACACAATCAACAAAGCGATGTTAATTGGCTACAGTGGTTAAAAACGTTATTTAATTAGCAAAGGTCACTAATTGTAATGGAAATGGTAAGAATGAGAGTGATTTATGTGTGATTGGCAATAAGATTGCAAAAGATAAATATAGGTGTCTACAGGATGAAAATTTCAAAATGCCTACTTTTGATCTATTATATGAAATAATTACTCATTAACAAATGAAATTGTGAGCACTTGAAGCCTTACTTAGCTTGAGTCATGCACTATTTGAAATAAAATATTAAGTCCAGACATCCTCTAAAATAATCAAACAAGAGTTTTCCAACCACCACTGAGACTTCTAAACTTTCTAGTTTTGATAATTCTAAAATGATCTTCAGAAAGAAGAAGGTTTATGATTCATGTCCATATTATAGAAAAACTAATCATCTTGATTATAAATGCTATAAGAGAATAAAAGCATTCAAAGAAAAATGAAGCAATCTACAATAAATATAGGGAAAGGAAAATCTCTTTATGCTAGTGGTTTTCTTTTGTGTTAAATAGATGGATTTTTTTATGTTAGCTCTTCTCATAATCTAATTCACTCACGAGTTTTTTTGAGTTATCTTTCTCATTGAAACACTTCTTAAATAATCATGGGAAACTCTTCAAATATTGATGTTTTGGGTTCTAATTCAGTGAAAATGCAATGTGGGTGCATCAATTATGTATTCTTGGTACTTGAAATTTCATCTAATTTGTTATCAATTTATCATATTTGTAATTCTAGTTTTGAGGAAACTATGGAGTTCACTCCACATAGTGTTGTAATTATAGAATTATGAGATCCATAAGATGTGGTAGATATAGGTGTAGTGGACCATCATTCACACCTTTATGTATTTGATAAGTTTGATACCTCTATAGGATCATCGCTTGTTGCTCATGCTGACATAGTGAGTAAGTTATGACAAGAATGCTTTGGTCACTTGAATTACATGTATTTGTAACATCCAAGCTCACAAAAATAGTCGAAGAAATTCCAAAGGTCTCCAATTGGGATGGTGTTTTATCATGATGTATGCTTGGCAAACAAAACCAAGATCCCTTTACAAAGTGACAAGCTTCAAGGGCCACAAATCCACTTGAGTTAGTACATAGCTATTGATTACTTTTCCCACTAGGTCATTTTATAGTGCACAATATGTACTAAAATTCATTGACATGTTTTCACTTGAAGGACTTGGGTGTATTTTTGGTAGTATAAAAGTAAAATGTTTGAGAAATTCAGAGAATTTAAGGATTTTATTGAGAAGCGATTAGGGTATTCACTAAAAATGGTTTGCACTAATAATAGGGTGGGAATATATAAGTAATGGTTTTCATGCTATTGGTACTAATCATGGCATTTTTCATAAATACACAGTACCATGCACCCCTTAATGGAATAGAGTAGTTGAATGGCAAAAATGAATTCTCAAGGAGATGGTGAATCACATGATATAGTCCAACGACTTGAAACCTGAGTTATGGGATGGAGCAGTAAATTGTGCAAATCAAATCCACAACCAAATTACACACAAGGAAGTATAAGATGAGACTCTTGAAGAAGATTGGCTAGGTGAGAAACCTAATATTTCTAGATTTCATGTCTTCATAAGTAAGGTGTTTGCATTTTTTCTTGATGATAAGTTCAAATCTATGAAGAAGATCCAAAAGCTTTGTTGGTCATTGTGAGAATATGAAGGCATATCACCTATTTGATCCCATCACACATGATGTATTTTTTATATGAAATTTTAGATTTTATGAGAATCTCATTTCTTTAAAGCCAACTGTGCAGTATTCTTCATCATTATATTCACCTCATGCTCCTAATAGGGAAGGTGTACCTCCTAATTTTGATGAAGACACACCTAATGATCCTACTACGCCTCCTCTTCCTAAAAAAAATTTTACAAGTGGAAACAATCTACTTTGAAGGAAATCGGTTCTTTGGCTGATGATCCTCATTGCACTCAGTGTGAGACTTTTGGCTCTACTCTTATGAGACATATAATTTCTAGTGATTCAATATTTTTTTTTGAGATGATATGTAAACATAAGTGGGAAGATACTATGTAAGATGAGTATTATTCACTAATAAATAATAATACATGGGAGTTTGCATCTGTTCCTAAAAGAAGAAATATTGTGCGTTGTAAATGGATCAAGAAGACCAAATATATAGTTGATTGTTATGTAGATAAGTAAAAGGCCTGTCTTGTAGCTAAGGGGTTCTCACAAATCAAAGGGGTGGATTAATTTGATACTTTTGCTCTAGTTTAAAATATGGATTAAATATGCCTTTTTATCTCCCTTACTGCATCATAATAATGGTCAATTTATCAAATAGACATGAAGAGTTCCTTTCTACATGACGATCTCCAAGAGGATATATATATGGAGCAATCTTAGGGTTATGTGCAGGTGATCTGGAGGAAATTTGACATACTGAAATGTTGGTGAAATAATTTTTCATGTTGTAAATTATTGGTTTCCACCAATGGTCATGGGTATAGACCCCTCCTTCTTGTGTATGAGGAGGCTACCATTATTGAATGTAAATTACCTAAATATGTGGGGTGGTCGTTAGACCAAGGATCACATATGTATACTCCACTAAACCTATGGAAACATTCTTGTACAATGTACATGGGAGGAATTTCTAGTGAGGAGAGGTAAAGGGGAGTTGGGGAAATAAGGAGAGATATGGTTAGTGTTTTGAGTAGGCTTACATAATTCACATACAATAACCAGAGTAAGTCCAAATTCAATTAGAAGAACACATAAATGCTAACAATGATAAGACTAACAAACCATAGACTCATAATTCCATTTATTCATTTATCTATGGTGTTGACACCTTTCTTGGTTTTACAAGATTATCATGTATAAAAATTTGGAAAGTAGAGAGAGAGAGAGAGAGAGAGAGAGAGAGAGAGAGAGAGAGAGAGAGAGAGAGAGAGAGAGAGAGAGAATCCAATGAAGATGAACCTTTTGATGGATCTTTGAGGAAATGCTTCATGAATGATAGCCTTGACCTCTGACCACTTTTTAAACTGAAACACTATGATTGGATATGCTTCCTCCTTATATGAGATGCAAGAACACTCCAAAGTGTTGAAAGAGTGTTTAGAAACTGCTACGCCCTTAATCATATATCTTATATTGGATGTATATAGCCGACTTGTGGCTATCATAACTTCTTATCATTATGTATCTCTTTCATATATGTTATATTTTCCTTAGTGGGTCGGCCTTGGTGTTTGCCATAGCATAGGAATAGTATATATAGAGGCTAGTAGGTAGTAGTTTATCATCATTGGAGCATTTTAGTATTATTGTATGGTTTGGAGGTTGCCCCCTCGAAGTGGCAAAGCTATTATAATTGCATATTGAGATCATTATTCTAGAATATTGTGTTATTTGGTGTTATATTTCTACTCATGATCTGAATTATACAAGTAATTTCATTACAAGTGGTATCAGAGCTTGAACTCGGCCAACACTACGTCAAACCCTAATTTTGAAGGTTGTCCATATCTAAACATTGGTAGCGAATTTTTATGGAATTTTTTTTGTGGTGTGGGGAAATCAGTCAAGTAAGCTTCCCTCAAAATTTTAATAATTTTTGACTTGTTTTGCAAACGTTATAGCGGTTTTATGTTTTTTCATAATTTGGCTACAGAGGATGCAATTTGTGGAATTTTTCAAAGTTATTTACATTTCCAGAAAGAAGATTAAAAATTAGTTTGGTTTTTTTCTTTGAGTTTTCTAAAATTTGGCCGAATTCCTATTGAAATCTGAAACCCTAAATTTTGACCTTGATCCTTAAATCTTACCATTTTGGGGCATCATGGCTGGGCCTTCGACAAGAGGCAAAAAGAATCCCATCACTCCAGGTAAAACCCTTGATAAGGATGATATAATAGTTGAGGAGTTAGAGTCAGAATGGGTATCTACAGAGTCCTCAGGGTTAGGGTTTACTTCAACTGACCATAAGGTCAGCTATCTTGAGTTAGAGTTGCAAAACCTCGAAGGTAGAGTGGCTAGCAAAGAAGATGGAGAAAAGATTGGACAACGATTGGAGGATTTAATTAAAAAATTTAGCTACAATATCATGGGTCATCATATCATTCCTAATGAGCCACAACTCAATCATACTCATATTAACCATGGTGGATCTTTAGGTCAAAGTAATAAACAAACTAGCCAGGGTGGATCTGCAAACATGACCAATCCAAATACAAACACTCTACAAGCCCGTAACATGCTTCCAAAAGTGGAAATGCGTAAGTTTGATGGAAAGGATCCACTCAATTAGATTAACCAGATGGAGAATTTCTTTGATCTTCATTAGATTCTATTGGGACAAAAGGTTACCATGGCATCGTTGTATCTTGAACATGACCAATTCATTTGGTATCGATGGTTATGTGCTCAAAGGAAAAAGAGTGGCCTCAATGTTACATGGACAATATTCACCGAAGAGTTGCAATTGCACTATAGTTCTAGTGTGTTAGAGAATTATTTCAGCCAATTAGCAAAGCTCAAACAAACAGGAACAGTCAAAGATTACATCCATCAATTCCAAAACCTTTCCTTACGGGTGGAAAATATTCCTGAAGATAATTTGAATGACTTATTTCTTGGGGGTCTTAAAGAACAAATTGAGACTGAGGTGCGTATGTTTAATCCTCAAAAGGTTTCAGACTCTATGATCATGGCACGTAGGGTAGAGGAAAAATTTCTTTCAAGTTGGAAACAAATGGTCAGTACTATCAGAGATCGTAGCACCCTTCCACCATCATTCCCTCAGCCAGTGAGACTGACACCTCAACAAATTGAACAAAAGAGAGATAAAGGGTTATGTTTTAATTGTGACAACAAATTTGGACCAGGACATAAGTGTGTGGAAAATAAGTTGTTCTACATTGAGGGACCTACTGAAGAAGAAGAAAATGAAGAAGATGAAGAGGTAGAGCCAGAGGAGGAATTAGGAGATCCCCAACCAACAATATCATGCCATGCAATTTTTGGTATTAGCACTCCCCAAACTCTCAAAGTAGTTGGATTCTTAAAAAAACAGAGGGTAACAGTGTTGATTGATTCGGGAAGTACTCACAATTTCATCAATCATAAGTTAGTGGTACGCTTGAACTGCTTTGTTTATCCAGCTCCAGAATGTCAAGTCATGATCACTGATGGGAAAACTGTTAGTTGTTCAGGAAAATTCCATAACATTAATCTTGCCATGGGAGATTACTTGCTAACTAGCAATATGTATGCCATTTCCATGGAAGGAGCAGACATTGTGTTAGGAGTTCAGTGGCTTACCACCTCGGGAACCATTAAAATGAATTTCCAAGAGTTGTTAATGCAATTTCAGTCAGAAGGGAGGAATTTTAACCTAAAAGGACTAAGAGCAAAGTCCCCACAGATGGTAAGTTCTCATCAGATGCAAAAATTTCTTAGAAAGGGTGTAGAAGGGTTTGTAGCACAACTATTTTCATTGGAAGCACATCATTGCAATACATTTATACCCGCAGATATGCAAGCAGTTATAGATGAGCACTCAAGGGGTTTTTGGAGAAATGCCAAAGGGTTTGCCTCTGAAAAGAGACCATGACCATGCCATCCAGCTAGTACTAGGGAGTCAACCACCCAACATTAGACCTTATAGGTACCCCTATATGCAAAAGAATGAGATTAAGAAGATAGTTCAAGAGATGTTAGAAGCAGGACTTATTCGTCATAGTCAAAGTGCTTACTCTTCTTCTGTAGTGATGGTACGGAAAAAATATGACAATTGGCGCATGTGTCCAGATTACAGGGAACTCAATAAGTATACAGTTAAAGATAAGTTTCCTATTCCTGTAATTGATGATTTGCTAGATGAGTTACATGGTGCTGTTTACTTTACAAAACTTGATCTTCATTCTGGATATCATCAGATTAGAATCAAGGATGAAGATATTCATAAAACAGCCTTCAGGACACATGAAGGACACTATGAGTTCTTGGTAATGCCTTTTGGACTAACAAATGCACCCTCTACATTTCAAATCTTGATGAATTCCATATTTAAGCCATTTCTTCGAAAGTTTGTTTTAGTGTTCTTTGATGATATATTAATCTATAGTAAAACATGGGAGGAATACCTGCATCATGTAAATAAGGTGTTGGAAACTCTTGAACAACATCAAATTTATGCAAAGCCTTCTAAGTGTTCTTTTGGTGTCAAGGAGGTTGAATATCTGGGTCATATTGTCTCTTATGAAGGTGTTAAAGTGGATCCTAACAAGATAAAATCCATGCTTGAATGGAAGGTTCCCAAAACCCTAAAAAATATCTGAGTATTTTTGGGGCTTATAGGTTATTATTGTAGATTTTTAAGGAATTATGGCAGTATCGCAGCACCACTCACAGCTTTATTGAAGAAGGACTCTTTCCATTGGAACGAGCAAGCTACTATGGCCTTTGAGAAGTTGAAGGAAGCCATGTGCACCACTCCAGTTCTAGTCACCCCAGATTTTTCAAAAACATTCATTGTTGAATGTGATGCTTCAGGGTATGGTATGGGGGTAGTACTCATGCAAGAAGGGTGACCCATTGCCTTTGAGAGATGCCAATTCAAAGGTAAGAATATCTCTAAACCAGTTTATGAGAAAGAAATGTTAGCAATACTTCATGCAGTGAAACAATGGAAACCATATCTAATGGGACGTTGTTTCAACGTAAAGACAGATCATGATAGTTTGAAATACTTCTTAGAGCAATGTTTATCATTAGAAGAACAATAGAAACGGGTCTAAAAAATTTTGGGGTATGATTTTGAGATAATATACAAGAAAGGGAAAGAGAATGTAGTTGTTGATGCTTTATCTCGAAAGGATGAATCTGCCCAGGCATTGTTGTGTGCCATATCTATATTACGAGAGGATTGGATAGAGGATGCAAGGTCTGAATGGAAAAATGACCCAGGTACACAAAATCTCATTCAGAATCTCCAACAAGATCCAAACATGTCAAAAATTTTTTTACGGAAAGGAGATGTTTTATGGTATAGAGATAGATTATATCTATGTAAGAATTCAATCCTTAAAAATAGGGTTCTATCTGAGCTCCATGCTTCTCCAGTGGGGGGTCATTCTGGATTCTTAAAGACTTATCATCGAATCAAGCATGATTTTTTCTGGGAAGGGCTAAAAGGATATGTCCAAAAGTTTGTGGTAGAATGCATGGTTTATCAGCAAAATAAGGGCGAAACAATTAAGTCCCCAGGTCTTTTACAACCTCTATCTATTCCTAGCTAGAGGTGGGAAGAGATGTCTATGGACTTCATCACATGATTTCCTAAATCAAAAGGTAAAAATGTAATCATGGTGGTGGTGGATAGACTCACCAAATATTCCCATTTTTGTACTTTATCACATACATTTGTTGCGAGTACAGTAGCAACGGCCTTCAGGGATACAATTCAGAAGCTACATGGGACACCAAAGATTATAGTAAGTGATCAAGACCCTATCTTTACTAGTAATTTTTGGACTGACTTGTTCTCATGCTTGGGCACACAACTAGCTCGTAGTTCCTCTTATCATCCCCAGTCTGATGGGAAAACAAAGGTGGTAAACAAGTGCTTAGAGGGATATATTCATTGTTTTACATCAGATAAGCAAGTGAGATGGGTCCAATGGTTACCGTTGGCACAATGGTGGTATAACACCTCCTTTCATGCTTCATCTAAAATGTCTCCTTTCTTGGCATTATATGGGTACCATCCACCATCTATCACTTCGTCTTTGAGAGTCCAACCAAAGGTTCGAGCAATTGAAGAACATATTCAACACCAACAAGAGGTGCTTTCTAGTCTCAGAGAGAATTTGGCCATGTCACAAAACCACATGAAGTAGCAAGCAGACCAACATCATAGTGAAAGAAATTTTGAAGTCGGTGATTGGGTTTTTTTGCGTTTACAACCATATAAGCAAATATCCTTAAAATAACACAAAAAGGATAACAAGCTTTCACCTAAGTATTATGGTCCTTATCAAGTGTTACAGAAGATTGGCAATGTAGCATTATAATACATAAGAACATTCTCATCCTAAGCAAGGAGGATGCATTAATTGAGTTGGAAAAGAACGAGTCATGTTTGCAAGGAATGATAATTAAAAATTAGATGAAGATGCCATGAAGGATTTCTCACCTCCTAAAGTGTATTTCTCAAATTGAGTTCATTGAAGAATTATCCAATTACATTGTGATCCTCAACTGACTGATGATAGAACCATCAACCAAGGAATTTCATCCATGGATGTCATAGTTCACAATGATAATCATCAAGGAATAAAATAAAATAGACTAGATTCAGATGATCAATGATAATCATATATCTTATATTGGATGTATATAGCCAACTTGTGGCTATACTAACTTCTTATCATTATGTATCTCTTTCATATATGTTATATTTTCGTTAGTGGGTCAGCCTTGGTGTTGGCCATAGCATAGAAATAGTATATATAGAGGTTAGTAGGTAGTAGTTTATCATCATGGGAGCATTTGAGTATTATTGTATGGTTTGGAGGTTGCCCCCCTCGAAGTGGCGAAGCTATTCTAATTGCATATTGAGATCATTATTCTGGAATATTGTGTTATTTGGTGTTATATTTCTGCTCATGATCTGAATTATACAAGTAATTTCAATACAAATGGTATAAGAGCTTGAACTCAGCCAACATTATGTCAAACCCTAATTTTAAAAGTTTGTCCATATCTCAACATCGGTATCTAATTTTTCTGCAAATTTTTCTATGGTGTGGCAAAATCAGTCAAGTAAGCTTCCCTCAAACCTTTAATAATTTTTCACTTGTTTTGCAAAAGTTATAGCGGTTTTATGATTTTTCATAATTCAGCTACAAAGGGTGCAATTTGTGGAATTTTTCAAAGTTATTTACATTTCCAGAAATAAGATTAAAAATTAGTTTGAGTTCATTCTTTGAGTTTTCTAAAATTTGGCCGAATTCCTATTGAAATCTGAAACCCTAAATTTTGACCTTGATCCTTAGTATCTTGGACTAGCTCATAATGTCTTCTCCTTGAAGAAGGTTTGAACATAATGGTAAAGCCAGGATATGGAGATCATTAACTCACTCCTTGAGTCCCACATTTCATTCACTTTTTTGAACATGAGTGGAAAGATCCTTTTAATGTTTGAACACCCTCTTTCTCAGTTACTCCTCATGTAGATGGTTTTACTCTTCCTGATAGCAAGAATACTCTATGAATGGAACTTGAAGGACTGAGTGAGAATGAGTTCCAGGTTCTTGTCCTCCACATTGTACTAAAACACTGCAAATTCCACCTTTTTTGACTTGCAAGATGTGAGATCATTATCAAGCATGGATCAAGTGTTTAGAAACACTCCTTGAGGTATGCATAACTTGAGATGACTTCCATCCTCACTCATAGCTCACAGTGATCATCCCTTTGATGACTTTGAATTTCAATGGAGCTCTTGATTCTTTTCAAACTCTTTACCGATGTCATGATTTTCTTGATTTCACATGTTTTCCAAGTGAATGTCTTTCACACATAATGATTTAATTTGATTCATTACTCATCATAGTATTATTAATATGATGTACCTTTCATAAATTTATGATGAATTTCTTCTTCCGTAATTGGAATGAGTTAGATCATCCATCTTCCTTCCTGAAATTATGTTATGTAGGAACCACCTCAAAATGATGCTTTAGGAGCATGTGGGGGGTTTTCTTGCCCATTTAGGCCATGATAAAACTTATTGGACTTGTGATGGTGGAAAAAATAAATGAGATAAACAAAATGGGATTTTTCATAATTTTATGGGCTCAATTCCAAGACTTGCTCTTTTTAGCAGGTCCTAATAGGACTGTTATTTTTAGCAATTTTTCACTGTTTTCACTTCCTAATGATTATTTCTCATTCAGAATGTCGAGAATGCTGAGGATTTTAATTTTTTGACAACTTAATATTTTTAGACATGCCCTACCATAAACACATGCTATTATTATTAAGTGTACCGCATGTGTCGGATTGTAACAAAAACAGTCTTGAAATTTATGGGTTTTATTCCAAGATTCCTTGCTCCAATTTTCAGATGATTCCCTTGTTTGGATGAGTGGGAATTTAGATTTTCATCAAAGGGGGAAGAATAATGAGAAAAAAATCACTCCATATCTTGAAAAATCATTCACCCCATCGTGCAAGAAATTTCTTGATGAAAGTAGATCTTTCGAGGATCATTCGCTCCAAGGTTCAGGAATTTTCGCTCACTGTATCTTCAAGAAAATGAAACTTTGTTATCTAGACCTCCTAGTTACAAAAAAATTCTGAGATTGGAATCTATCAGTCCTATGAGCCATCCCTAAAAACCATCCACCCCATCATTCAGACAATGGCTCATACAAAAGTATATTTTTTGTGGATTGTTCGCTCGAAGTTTCAGATGATTTCACCCATCGGATCTCCGTAGAAATGAAATAACACTCACTTAATTTTTTTGTTGTGATATGGCAACCACTAATGGATGTTGGATGATTTTTCAATAGAAAATTTCATAAAATGGATAATTGGTGGTGAGAGATAATTTTGAATGAGCTTTAGTGAGGTTTTTACTCACCTTGCTAATTGTGCTTGAATATGGGTTGAAGCTGAATTTACATGTGGTTTGCATATGGTGTAATTGGGAAAATTTGGATAATCGGGTTGGAGAAGTGTGCCTTGGAGCAAGATGATGACACATGACAGCCTTAAGTTTAGTGAGAATGAGATTCATTTAACTCCTTTAACCGAACAAGCTTAACTTAACTGCAAGTGGGTGTTTGTGCTTGATTTGCACCATGCTAATGGGATAAAGGGGACAAGGGGGACACCTGGTATAAAAAAGTGTGCATTATATAAAGGTGTTTATATTTTTTATGGTGGGAATTCGGATAAGTATGGATTTTAAGCTTCTCTTTCACTCTCACACATTAACTCAGCTTAGACCCAACTTGTGTTAACCAAACTCATGTGGAGGGTGCCAGAGTTACAAAAAGACATGGGGCACATTTTATTGTATATATTACCCACATGGTGGTAGAGGGGACAATGGGGACACAAAATTTCACCCATGGTGAGGGATTGATGGTGCAATTTTATGTCCCTCATGCCCCCTTGTACTTTGGGTGCAAACGGGACACAAGGGACAAAAGGGACACACATGGATCCAAAGTGTGCCTTAGGGAGGAGGATGAGGGATAAATTTTTTGTACCTCATTTTCAAATTTTCCTAAAGGGGACAATTTGGACAAAATGAGATGAAAAGTGTTCCTGGGCCAAGAATGGAAAGCCCATTTTGTACTAGATGTCCAAGAATAGCTAGGAAACTTACTTTTATCACCACATAGGTTTAGAGTAATGTTTCAGGGTCAAATATTATATTATTTTGACTCAAAAAAACATTATAAGATTAATGGATCTAGTTTCAAGACTTGATTATGCATGAAACTCAAAATTTAGGTTTTTTTGTTCAGAATTATGAGGGGCAGTTGCATTGTTTGGAGTTCTTCATGAAACCTTCACACCTCAGATCAAAATTGATGTTACCAACTTGTATATAATTCTCATAGACTTTAAATTCCTATTTTATTTCATTTTAAATCCTTATGGATATCCTATAATTATTTAGAGAAGTTAGGATTCACCATTAGAGTGTTTGTTCCTTGCACCTAGAAAACCCATTATTGAGAAGATTGTCACTGGATGAGAAAACATTTCCTAAATCATCATAAATTACCTCCAATACTTCCAAGACTCCCTAAAATCACCTTCAAATGCTCAAGACCTTTCTTGAGCTCTCCCAAAGGTGTTTGATTAGCTTTAGAATGGTCAAAATGACCTTTTTAGGCCTCTGGAGGAAGTTATCTTCCATCAAGTCACACTGAACTCATCAATCATCTTATTCAATCATTCCTGCACATTGAAAAAAATTAAAAACCTTGTTAGGAATTTCCTCTAATCCAGGATGAGAGAGGGATTAAAGATAGGCTAGCCAGATGAAGGATGCATAATGACTAGGAGGCAAGATTTCACTTAGGGACTTAGTTGTGCTCTAAGTTTTTTCAATTTTTTGGGTTAGTCATTTTTCATGACAACATAAAAGTTCCTTATTTCTCTGTAATTCAATTTAATGTGGAATATCTTATCAGTAACTTACGGATTCCTTTTGAATGAGGAAAAATAGACATTATACATATGAGATATCATATGTAGTAGGGAAAAATAGAAGGCACGTGTGTAGTGATAAATGACACTATGAGAGTTCGTCAAATTTGTTGTTTGCAGAGATGAAGAGTGGTGACATGCAAGAAAATAACAAAAGGGGTTTGTTTAAGCCTATGTCATGATCATGATGGTTGAATGTGTAGGGCCCACATTATGTCTCGACTAGGGCCTAACAACCAGTGGGGTTTTCTTTTTGTTAAGACAAGGACCCGAATTCCTTGTCACCATAGTGACACCACATTAGGAGATCGATAGTCAACTGGGAGAGATTATAATCGAGTTGCACCATGGGAGAGCTCATTATCCCAATGAGTCACTATCGAGCTCAATTTCTAACTCAAAATTTCAATTGCATGCCAAACATGCCATACATTCAAGCCAAGTCATATTTTCATTGCTAACCACATTCACCAACTAATGCAAGATTCAACACCACAACCCAAGACTAAGCTAAGTTCCCAAATCACATTCATAGCATTTTATGGTCTAATTACAAATTGAAAAGGAGATAAGAATGGTTTTTAAAAACCATATTGGTTTAGATCCCAATGAATGTGGGACTAATGTTGTGCTTTTAGAATGTTGGCTAAGTACAAAAAGTGCACATGCGCGCAGGTCCTAGTTAAAGAGAGGCATGCAAGGACAGAGCGCGCAGGGAAGGGTTTAAGGAAGCCCATGGCACGTGCGATGTGCGTGGACAGAACCAAGGGTTCATGACTTAATTAAATTGGGTGTTTGGGATAGAAAATGTGAAAATTATAACTCGACTGCGCATGCTATGTGGATAAGGTGCCAGCCTGGTGATAGGTTGGCCCAGGAAGGAGCATGCCTGCGGTAGAAGCTTCTAGAAGCACATCATGGTATAAAGTGGAAAGCTCAGGCCTGGAGGAGCATGCTCACATGGAGGACCACATTCAGACACTTGGCATCAGATCTGAGGGTGCTGGAGGATGAGTTGGCAGCCCAGAGAGGCTATAAATACTAGCACCTACAGAGTAAAAAGAAGAGAACAAGAGAGTGGGTGGAGCTCTACAGAAATACTGCAAGAACTCTGTTAGTGGGTAATTGCATTTGGGAAAGGATGTATTGGGTAAGGGGATTGTAATTTTTCTTTTTGTTGGCCTAGCTACATTAGTCCAGTTGTAATGCATGACTGCAGTCTGCTTCTCTGTGACATTCTGTAATGGCTCCATGGATGTAATGAGGTTACCAGTTATATATATATGAATATCAATGGTTCTGATATATACATATTTTTCATAGGTTCTCTTTCATTTATGTTTATGCTAGGTATGGATGTTTGTATACTTCTTTCTGTTATGATACAAGTCATATAGTCTATTAAGTACTATCTGTCTGGAATGGCTGCAAGGATCTAGAGGCCGTTCTGAGCTCTATGGTTCTTGTATGTCTTAAATCCTCTTTAAATCTCTTAGACACAAATCATAGATGATGTTTCCCACTTAACTCACATAAAAGAGAGACTCGGCACCCGTGCGTGCCTTGAGTGAGCACCCAAAATCCACTAGGTGATAGGCCGGTGTGCATGGGGTTCCTTTCTTTTGTGATAGGGGTAAAAATGACTACATCTTAGTTCCATTTGTCGGACCTCTTTTCAAAGTTGTAGTGGGAAATAACATACATCATGATTTGTGTAGTGAGTAATGACAGAGCGGTTAACATTGGAAAGTGTTGAATCATGGTTCAAGAGCATAGAGGATGAATTTGCTCAGAGATTCAACACTGGACCTGAGTTTGATGCATGTAGATGGGTAGAAGAGAACCTCTACCATGATCTGTATGAATTTTTTTTCTGTTGCTTCCCAGTGGAACTGTATGAATGGCTCTTGGCCTATGCATCTAGATCAAGTTGGCGTTATAGATCGTGTGTGTGGACCCAAGAAGAATACCAGAGGCTGCAAGATGCAGATCTGATGTGGACCCATGCTGTGGATCATTGGTGGAAAGGAGTACTGGCTAGCTACACTCTGGAATACACAATTTCCACATATTCTTGTACGGAGGTTGCAAAGTTTGAGTTTTTGTGGGAGCCCAGAGGATCATTTCTATGTGTTGTCCCTCTGGCTATGAAAATCTTGATGGTTACCATGAGTTTAGAGGCATTCCCAATGGTCGGCTAAACCATTCTGAGTGCTGGGTGAGGAAGCTAGAGTGGAGGAAGATGATAGATGTTGTGACAGAGAAAGAAAGGGAGGAGAGACGACTCAAGTATGGTGAAGTGGGTGAAAGGGAGATTGCTAGACAATGTGAGGTTATAGGTGTGATGGATGTATGGTGGTAGACGTTGCGGGAGGGATTTGAGGTTCACGTAGAGGATGTGGAACCTGAGCAGTCTATGCGACCCCATCTTGGCAAGCACGTAAGAGAGACCCCTTCGGCTTCTGATGAGAGTTCTTCACACAGAGAAAGAAGAATCGTTGGCACACATCTGAGCCCACCTAGTGACCAAACCCTGGTGCTTGGTTTTCTAGATTAGGGGGAAAATATTGCTAGTCCAGTTGGTTACATTGGAGGTGATCGGTCTACACCCAGGAGGTATAATTTCTTGTTCGGGCCTTCTATGGCTGCAAACACCAACCCAGTGTTAGGAATTTTTGGGAAAGGTATAGACACACAAGCTTTTGGTCTCACATCTGGGAGTGGCACGGGGTATACTATTGGTAGTGGGGCATTGTCGTAGACCATAGGTGCGCAGCTCAGTGGAACTGTGGGGACCCTTAACATGACCACTATAGGACCTGGTGGGTCTGGTGGATCTAGTGGTTTAGGAGGAATAGGAGCTGGTGGGTCTGGTGGCTCTAGTGGTTCAAGGCCTGGTGGACCTGGTGGATCTGGTGGTTCAGGACCTGGTGGACCTGGTGGATCAGGTGGTGGAGGAAACATAGGTGGAAACCAAGGCTCTGGCTCAGGAGGATTCGAGCCCCAACCACCCCCACAAGTTTTCTTTGAAATGTCTCTACATTTGCCTAATTATAGAGGTATTGAGGATGCTACAGAACATGTTCACAAGTGTGAACTGCTATGGCATGCAAAGGGTATCACAACCCCAGAACAGAAGGCTAGTCAGTTTACAACCACGTTGCAAGGGCGTGCACATAACTGGTATAGGAAATATGACCCTCATCAAATAGTGGTGGACTATACTGCTTTAAAGAATGCATTCTTGGCAGAATTCCACATTCCTGAGTTTGAACAGAAGAGCATTAGCACTTTGAAGGAGATTCAACAAGGAATGACAAAGAGTGTGCGGGAGTATGATGTGTGCTTTAAAACTCTCTTGTCTAAATTATCATATGATATTCACCCTTCACAACATGCTCAGTGGTTTGTTGGAGGATTGATCACACCCTTTAGAAGGGCCTTATCTCATAAAACTTTTACAGACCCGCACGAGGCATTGGAAGCTTCTCTGCACACCGAGGCTGTTGGTAGTGTTGATACTAGCGTTAGCCCATTCCTGGAGGCTCAGATTGCTGCTATGGCCAAGCAGCTAGAAAATTTGTCTGTGAACTCAGCCCATGAGACTTGCAGTGGTTTATGGTGCACAGATTGTGAAGTAGAGGGGCATGTTAAGGATAATTTCCCCCAGAGGATAGTACGTGCCGTGGCTGTAGACTGTGAAATTTGTCATGGGGACCATGATGCAAGTAGATGCCCCTTATTACATCGTGCAATCCAGAAGAATGTGTCTTGCTACTGTAAGATCTACACCTCTACAACCCATGATACTAAGGACTGTAGGCTCATTGATTAGATCCATGAGGCCATTGATCATGGGGTGCGCCAGACTAGTATTTCCAGTAGTTCCAAGGGTGATGATGCCATAATGAGGAGTGCACAGATGGAGGCACACATGGAAGGGTTTTTGTGGATGATTTTGTGGTCATGGTAACTGCGGAGGAGGAAGGATTGAGTTCCCGTGTGTAACCTGTTTCAATTGTGGGTCTATAGAGCATTACAAATGAGAATTCCCGGACTTGTTGCAGTGCTCATGGTGCGGAAAGAAGCATAAGTATGAGGAGTGCCCAGAGTTGTTTAAGCACATGAGTCAACAACACCGGAAAGAAAAAGGCATTGTAATGGTCAGTATTAAGAAGGTAGACACACAGTGGATGCCTCGGGTAACACGAGATGCAGGTTTGGATCCTGTCTTAGTAACAACAAGGGTAGAAGCCACATGTGCAAAGAGATACCAAGGCAGAAGAACCTAGTTTCAAGGGAGGAAGTAGTTCATGGAAAGTACCTAGACCCTACACATCAAAAGGAGGTATATCAAGACACCATGGATGTCATTCAGAGTTTACAAGGGGAAATCCAGTGTCTAAAGGAGTAATCCAGGAGGGAGGAACAAGGAAGGAGAGTCGAGGTGCCAAAGGATGACTTGGATGAGGTCAAGGAGGTGTGTAAAATGCTAAGGCAAGAGAATATCATTCCCTTTCTAGGATCATGGTTGAGAGAGAAGGTACCACATGCCGGAGGAGAGCGCATGAGAGGTAGGTCTTGCACACAAACCTTCCCCCTCACAACCTTGACTATGACAAGGAGATCACATTGAATGTAGTTGTAGATGGATGGCTCCTTAGTAATATCCTCATTGACACAGTGCATGGAGGTTAATGTTCTAACTTTGGATGCATGGCATCAGATGGGAAGACCTGCATTACAGCCATCTTTGAATGTGTTGTATATGGAAAACAAGACTAAGGAAATGCCCATCGGTGTCTTAAAGGATGTAACTATCACTATCCAGGGAGCTAAGTTTACTAGAGACTTCGAAGTCTTGGCGCTCGCCGAGGCAGAAAATTTTCCAGCACTCCTTGGGTGCCCATGGTGTTACAAGAACAATGCGGACCTTCGGTTCAACAAAGGGTACATCAGATTTGAAAATAAGGAGGAGTGGGTCATTATACCCCTGGCTGATGGGAAGTCGACACCCTATATTGAACCCCTGGGAGAAGAAGTTTTGGATAGGATATATGTGTGCTCAATCAGGGACCCAGAGATAATACATCCTACCAATGGAGTTATCCAGTTTGAAGATGCTCAGTCAGAAAGTGATACCACCAGTCTAGCATGTGATAATTGGGTGCATGGAACTTATGAATTGATGGGATGGCAGTTGAGAGGCTCCGTGACCAAGGTGACAAAGGCACACATAGTCCAGCACCTAGGAGGAAAGGAGCTACCTACGTATTCAGGAGGATCCTTCCCTGAGATCTTTTTACAAAAGATGGAAGCTCAGTGGAAGAATGAGAAGGAACAAAGAGGGATGTTAAGTTATGTCCTACTTGGCACAATGGCATGGTGGTGGGCTACCCATCAGGAGAGCCTTTTGGAATGGCGTGAGGTAAGAATTGCTCTCTCTGTCAGATTCTCTAGGAGCAATGTGCCCACCACCATCAAGGACTACCATGGGAAGGAGCCCACCTCTTTCCATATCCAGGAGTGTGAGAGGATCTAGAGAGAAGGTGTGGAAGCTTTACCACCATCCCTCTGGGTGCACAAGTTGTATTCTACACTGCAGGGTTGTGTGCACATGGTACATTCATTCGGAGACACGCCACCAGACAAGGGAATTGGCAAGAGCTCATGGCTAACCTCATTCAAACCTTTGAGTATCAGAGTACCAAGCCATCAGTTGATAAGGCCTTGCAGGGTATCAAGCACCTTACCATGGGGGATAGTGCCATGGTGGAGGATAGGCTGTTGGAGTTACTAGGTGGACAAGGTTTGGAGGCATGCTTTGAAGAAGAAGTAGAGGAAACAGAAGAGTTACAGCTTGAGCGTGCGTGTTTGGAAAAGGAGAAAGGGAAGTTGGTGTATGTGATTGATGGAGAGGAAGTGGAAAGCTTGGATGTTAGCCATTCTGTAGGGATGTGCGAGGTGGTGGACAGTGCTGATACTCGCGTGTGCACCTACCATGAGCCCTTAAAGATAAAGAAGGTTAACATCGGTTCAGGAGAAGAACCTAAGGAAGCTATTATTGGAGATTACTGGTCAGAGAAGGAAGTCTCTAAGATCATTGATCTGTTACGTGAATTTGAGGATTTATTCCCGTGTGGGTACCATGAGCTCAAAGGTGTTCACCATTCCTTGGGGGAGATGAAGATAAAGCTAAAGGATGGTGCACGCCCGGTCAGGAAGAGACCCTACAAGATGAATCCCAATTTACACGTAAAGGTTAAGGAGGAGATAGAAAAAATGATAGCTTCTGGGATCATTGAAGCAGTGGAGGAATCAGAATGGATAAGTCTGATGGTAATCAACATCAAGAAGGATGGGTGGATTAGGATCTGCATGGATTATAGGGAGCTGAATGTAGTTTGTGTCATTGATCCTTTTCCAACCCCATTCACTAAATAAATTTTGGAAGGAGTCACTGGGCATGAAATCTATTCCTTTACGGATGGATTTTTGGGGTACCACCAAGTCCGGATTGCAAAGGAAGACCAGGAGAAGACAACTTTCACCACTGAGTGGGGAAGTTTTGCATACATAGTCATGCCCTTTGGGTTGAAGAATGCACCTGCTATTTTTTCACGCATAGTGGTGCAAGCGTTCTAGGACTTCATCCATAAGTTTCTTCAGGTCTATTTGGATGATTGGATAGTGTATGGTCTAGTAAAAGACCATTGTGACAATTTGAGGTTAATGTTTGAGAGGTGTAGGCAGTTGAGGATATCCCTCAATATTAAGAAATGTGTATTTGCTACACCCTTTGGGATTTATTGGGGCATATCATATGTAAGGAGGGCTTGTTGGCAGATCCCGCTAAAGTTGCAGTTATTGTGGGGTTAGGGGAGCCTACTAGCCAGAGCGCAGTGTGGATTCCTTGGGCATACGGGTTATTACAGGAAATTCATCAAGGGGTATGCCAAGATCGCCGCACCTTTAGAAGAGCTTCTCAGACATAAAAGTGCCTTCCATTGGGGAGAGGCGCAACAGAGGGCATTTGATACATTAAAGGATAGGCTTGTCACCACACCTATATTATGTTTTCCCTCTTGGGACAAGCCCTTCCATGTCCATGTAGATGCCTCAAGAACCACTATTGGAGCAGTACTTGCACAGCCAGGTGAAGGAATTGTTGATCATCCTCTGTGTTTTGCAAGCAAGAAGTTGACACTAGCAGAGCAGAATTACACCATGACTGAGCATGAGGCATTGTCAATGATCTACGTGCTTTTCAAATTCAGACAGTATCTACTGGCAACACCCTTTGTATTTTACACCGACCACATGGCATTAAAGTATTTGGTGAACAAGCCCATTCTACAAGGGCGCATATGTCGATGGGTATTGTTATTTCAAGAGTTTGAGTTCACCGTAGTAGTGAAGCCTGGGAAGAGCAATTGTGGACCTGATCATCTGTCAAGAATTGATTCAGGGGAGGATGCACAGAGTATTGAGGAGACAATGCCAGATGCACAACTATTTAGGTTATGGTGTGCGCCCTCAGATTTGGAGGAAATTGTAGTATTTTTAAAGGAAGGTGTGGTGCTAGAAGGAATGAAGGCATTAGAGAAGAAGCAACTAGCCATACACGCCACACCCTACATGTTGATCAGTGGAGACTTGTACAAGTTGGGATGTGATGAGGTGTTGCACAGGTGTGTATTAGAGCATGAGTGCCTCACCATCATGGAGGAAGCACACAGAGGAAGTGTGGGTGGACATTATGCAGGTGATGCCACTGCGTATAAGATATTAATGGCAGGTTTGTGGTGGGAAACCCTGTACAAGGATTGTAAAGACTATTGTAAAGCGTGTGACCATTGTCAGTGCATTGACAAGCTAAGAAAGAGAGATGAAATGCCTTTGCACCCTATCCCTAGCGCGGAACCTTTTGAGAAGTGGACAATAGACTTTGTAGGCCCTATTGCACCAACAACGCGTAGGACTGGGTCACACTATGTCATCACTTGCACAGATTATCTGACAAGGTGGGCGGAGGTAACCCCAACTAAAGACTGCACAACAGCCACAACGACAAGATTCTTGTGGGAGAACATTATCACGAGGTATGGATGTCCTTTGAGTTTAACCAACAATAGGGGTACGCATTTGTTGAATGAGACCATGAGGATCCTGTTAGTAGAGTTCATGGTGGCTCATCACAAGACTATACCCTATTACCCATAAGCAAATGGAATAGCAGAAGCATTCAACAAAATACTGAGTCATACCTTGACCAAAATTTGTGATGTCGGAAGACAAGATTGGGATGACAAAGTATCAACAGTGTTATGGGCTTACAGGACAACTTATAAAAGGTTGAACAAAGCCACACCATTTCAGTTGGTGTTTGGCATGGAAGCTGTTATGCCGGTTGAATTCATGTTACCTTCTCTGCGAATAACGTGCGCAGGAGGGTTGGCTGATGAGCAAGTGCTGGAAGAAAGAATTGATGAGTTAATGAAGCTGGATGAGAGACAATCACTCACCAGGTGGAGTCAAACAGTAGAGAAAGCAAAGAAGAAGGCTTGGCATGATCGCCACATAAGAAACAAGAAGTTTGAGGTTGGGCAGATGGTCTTACTTTATGATTCTAAATTTCTGCGCCATCCTAGGAAGTTGAAAGTCCATTGGTTGGGTCCTTACACAATCTTGTACATCCTTGATTCGGGTGCATGCCAGTTACAAGTGCTGGATGGGATGAAGTTTCCTGGACACTTCAATGGGAGTAGGCTGAAGCCCTACTATAAATAAGTCTTCTCGGTGTTTGTAAATAAGGAAGTTTTGCCAGTTAGTTTAGAATTTTCCTTTATGCATTTCTTTTCTTGTGTTTCCCTTTCGTGTTGTTGTTTTGTTTTGTGCCTTGGGCACTGGTAACCTTATTACTAATTTTTGAGAATCTGTGAGTGCATAGAGGACCGTGCATCGTTTTAGTGTGGGGTGGAGTAATGTGAAGGAGTGCATGGTTAAAGTGCCAAGGTGGTTTGTGTTAAAAATCTCGGTTGAATGGCCCTGTTGAAAGAGGTGTATGGAAAGAAAAGATGGAAAAAGGATGGTTGGTGTCAAGATAAAGCTACTTTTAGATCCCACATACAAAGGAGGAGAAAGTGCATTAAGCAACATGAGGTAGGCGAGAGCAAAAATCAGGACAGAAGAAGTGCCTTCGGTGTTGGTTACACATGCATAAGAGTATCCTATCAGGTTGGATTGGTTGCATGCCAAAAGGTTAGAGGTTTGTCTGCGCAGGTTGAGGCGCATGAGTGAAAGCGCTGAAGATGGGCTTTGTTTGAAAAATATGCATTAAATGTAAAAATTATGGTGGTAGGTGAAGTAGCACTTAATGCTTAAAAATGGGAAAAACTATAAATAAAGGGGTTGAGCACTTCATTTTTCACTTTGCGTATAAGAAGAATAAAGCACTTTTTGCACCTTTACAAACTAGGGCTTCCAAAAAACTGATCTGTGTGAAGAAAAATTTGGAGAGATTGAAGCGTGGGTAACCAGTTTCGGTTTATGAACCAGGAGGAAGGGATTTCATAGGTGTAGGAGAAATTGTGAGAAGGCGCCATCTTGTAAAGGGAGTATCCCAGTTAGGGTTTGAAGAACTAGGGCACGGGTTTAAGTAATTTTCTTCACAAGTTTGATATCTAAGGTTGGAGAGACCAGAAGAACAAAGTAACAAGGAGTGATTGAAGTGGGAATAAGACCTAGAGAATGGCACCCAAGAAACCAGCTAGTACACCCAAGAAGGGCAAGGGAAAGGGCAAGCAACAGGAAATTTAAGCACACACAAATGAGGAGTGGTATGCAGAAATGCAGTACCTAGATGGAGTGTTGTTGGGGAAGGAGTGGGAGCCCCATCTTAGGAACATGTCTGTAAATGATTATAATCATCGGACAAACACAATCGAGAAGGAAATGGCACTGGAGTTATTAAAAAAGGACATGAGAGGGTTTGCTCATATATAATGATGACGTGAAGGTAAAATTGGAGAAGGCAGGGTTATTACAACTTTTTAAGTTGCCCTACTTTGGGAAACTTGAGCGCTTATATCAGTGGTTGATGTCGCGTGTACATGAGGACTATTTCCACTTCGCAAGGTGCAAGATGCGCATAAATCCTCAACTCATTTCACATTTCACAGGCCTCATCTGTGAAGGAGATGGGTTGGAGGATGATTTGACCGAAAAAGAAGTGATTAAGGAAACTATCGCCGCTTTCACATGCAAGAAGGGGTCAAGGTATTATGATGTCGTAGACATTAAGGATCCAGTGATGAAGATGGCTGCGTACCTGGTGTCAAAGCTAAATGGCCAGGAGAGATGGACCCAAGTCAATAAGACATGGTTGAATGTCTGTAGAAAGATTTCAGAGGGCGCCATCTACAATTTGTTTGCATTCATTACGGATGAAATTATCAATTACGTGAAGGAAGGTGATAGGATCCTCTTTGGAAATATGTTGCTAACCATCATGTTCTCAGAAATCGGGGTACCAGATGCATCAGATAAGTTTGTATGGGAGTACCCTGCTGAAGACCCCTCGCCCGCCAAAAGGTTTGAGAAATACACTTGTGACACTATGACAATAGTGCACAAGGCACACTTGGAAAAGTGGTATATGCGCCTAAGGAACGTGTTCAGGGAAGAATGGAGAATTCTTGAACAACTACTAGCTGCCACCAAGGGAGAAGTGAAAGTTGTTGTGTACCAACATTTCTGTTTGGGTAGATTCAAACTGTCAGATGGGACATGGAGCCCATGGTGCAAGCTCCCCTTTTCCTTCATAGCTCAATACTTCCAAGCGGGAGTAAATAGGTTCAGGGAGTCCAAAAAGTTTAAGTTGGACCTTGGTAATCGAGACCAGAACCACAGGGAAATGCATAAAGGGTTGGCGTACCTCAGTAAGCATGCATACACAGAGTGGTACATATCGCATGAAGTTCAGATGACAAGGCCCATGACTCTGCCCATTGCAGATGGATCTGCGGTGCGCGTATACATCTGCATAAGACCCAAGTCTGAGAAGGGAACATATCTGGAGAATGAGGTATCTATACCTCAGGATCCAAATGGTAGGAAGAGACTCGCGCCCAAACGGGAAGAGAAAGAGCTAGAGAAGAAAATACCAAGTGTGGTGGAAACACAGGCAATAGGTTCCCACAGGACAAGCGCCAGAACCAATATGTACACGCGTAAGAAAAATCCCATAGTAAAAGTGAAGACTCGAGAGCTAGAAAAGCCATCAGATAAGGAGTCATTAGAAGAAGAAGAAATAGATTCACCTACACCGGAATCTCCTGTTAGGAAGAAGCAGAGGGTAGAAGAGGAGACCACCTCGGAAGAAGTTGGAAGTTTAGACAAGTGCATAGGAGAAAAGGATGATAGTGAAGAAGAAGTAAGTGGGGAAGAGGACCTCGGGAAAGATCAAGGGCCACTTGTTTTCAATGTACATGATTCAGAGGAGGAAGGCGGAGAAGAAGAACAAGGGTTCCTTTTTTTACGACACAAGGATAGCTAGGTAGGAGGAAGTGCCCTGGACATGGGAAAAGATGAGGAGGCTAGCGCATAGAAGCAAGAGGCTCTAAGTTCTGCACAGGAGCATACATCCAAGGTGGCAAAAGAAGAAGAGACAAGGGAAATTGAGACCATGGTGAAGGACAAAGTGGAACACAACACTGAGCCAGTATTAAACAAGGAGGAGGAGAGCACATAAGAGGAACGTGGCAACACTAGAGGCCCGATTTTAACTGTAAGTATACCCAAGGGTATGCACATGGGAGGAAGGCGCGCTGAGGGGGAGAGGCCGGAGATGGGTTATATTGATGACCCCAAGAAAGTGTTTCACATGTGGTTCCAGAGTACCATTATGGTAGAGGAGCTTGTAGCAATGTCATCTTTTGACAAGGAGGTTACATATCCATGGACAAGGAAGATGCTCTCATGGGCTATAGAGTCTGACCTTGATGAGCCAGAGTTTGAGGTAAGCCACAGGGCAATAATAACATTGCTAGGACCAAGAGAAGATAACCTAGTGGTGGATACCCAACAACTCTCAGATGAGCAACTATGTAACGCGCTCAACAAAGTCTTTGTTCAGTTTGAGGCTAGACACTTTGGGCGGAATGATAGGGTCAGAGACCTGGAAGGGGAGCTAAAGAAGAAAGAGGAAGAGCTCACTGCTTTGACAAAGGAGCTAATCCAAGAGAGGTTGATCAGTGCCCAATGGCAGCGTGAATTGAAGGATGAAAAGGCTAAGGTGAGCGTTGTGTACAAGAAGTTAGAATCCATCAATGAGGCTATACTATTGAAGCATTCGGACCTAGCATTGCTTGTGCAGAACTATGGATCTACCTTGGGATGCCTGGAGGATTTAACAAGGGTGCTCACCATGGAGAGACAACCACTAGCCTTGGAGTCTACAAAGGAAGTGGTTGTGCGCCTGGAGAACGAAGATAAGTTGAAGATTTTAGCACTCATCGCGGAATATAGCAAGGTTCTTGCTAATGTAAGGGCTACTTCCTGGACTGCTGAGGCCGCGTACGAAAATTGCGCATATAGAGACAAAGTGGCAGGCGCCTTAGTCACCACTCATGAAGTAGAACTCAATGAGTTCGAAGAACAAGGGAAATAGGGCAAAAAGGGATAAAATCCTTGCTAAGGTCAAAAGAAAATCTGAAGCCATTGAAACCTTAAGAGGTTCAATCAAAAACCGGTTGAAGGAACTATATCCGCGTATTACATGAAGAATGGACGCGCTAGAGGATATATGGAAGGAGTTGGAGAAAATACTGATACTATGAGCGCAAAAGGAGATGGAATAAATTTTGGGGAGGTGAGCACCCTGGTCGGTGACCTCTGTCAGAGAGCACAGGAAGAATTCGATGCTTGGAACAAGTTGGAGGCCGGCTTGTAAAAGGATTTCCTAGCTTGTTGCAGTGATCCCTTCACTCTCCCATTCTTTCTTCTTCCCCCATTCTTTCATCCCCGTATTATTGTTCCAAGGCATAAGCCTATTGTATTCTTTCTTTCACTTGAGAAGTGTTCCCACGGACGGAGAACAGGCATAGTGTGGGGTGATGTTGGGCCCCTAGAATGTTGGCTAAGTACAAAAAGTGCGTATGCGCGCAGGTCTTAGTTGAAGAGAGGCACGTAAGGATAGAGCGCACAAGGCAGGGTTTAAGAGAAGGGTTTAAGGAAGCCCGTGGCACGCACGACATGCATGGACAGAACCAAGGGTTCAGAACTTAGTCAAATTGGGTGTTCGGGATAGAACACGTGAAAAGCATAACCCGATTGTGCATGCTGTGTGGATAAGGTGCCAGCCTGGCGATAGGTTAGCCCAGGAAGGATCATGCCTGCGGTAGAAGCTTCTAGAAGCACATCATGGTATAAAGTGGAAAGATCAAGCCTAGAGGAGCATGCTCATACAGAGGACCACAATCATAAACTTGACATTGGATCTGAGGGCACTGGAGGATGAGTTGGCAGCCCAGAGAGGCTGTAAATACTAGCACCTGCAGAGTAGAAAGAAGAGAGAACAAGAGAGTGGGCAGAGCTCTGCAGAAATACTGCAAGAACTCTATTAGTGGGTAATTACATTTGGGAAACGATGTATTGGGTAAGGGGATTACAATTTTTCTTTTTTTTGGCTAGCTACATTAGTCTAGTTGTAATGCATGATTGTGGTCTGCTTCTCTGTGACATTCTGTAATGGCTCCATGGATGTAATGAGGTTACCAGTTTATATATATGAATATCAATGGTTCTGATATATACATCTTTTTCATAGGTTCTCTTTCATTTATGTTTATGCTAGGTATGGATGTTTGTATACTTATTTCTATTATGATACAAGTCATATAGTCTGTTAAGTACTATCTGTCTGGAATGGCTGCAAGGATCTAGAGGCCGTTCTGAGATCTATGGTTCTTGTATGTATTAAATCCTCTTCAAATCTCTTAGACACAAATCATAGATGATGTTTCCCACTTAATTCACATAAAAGAGAGACTCGACACCCGCGCGTGCCTTGGGTGAGTGCCCAACATCCGCTGGGTGATAAGCCGATGCGCATGAGGTTCCTTTCTTTTGTGATTGGGGTAAAAATGACTACAACTACAATCATACAACGTGCCAATCTTAAGTGCTTAACATGGTGGTAAAAGCCCATCCAAAGGGCTATGTAGTCAACATGGGATTTAAACCCTTATAAAATGCAAAGAAGCCTTTTTAAGGCTTGTGGGATAAGCATTACCCCCAAACACATAGAGTATGGAAAACATGGGATTTTAATCCCTTAAATTTTTTTTTCTAAATCCTTATCAAAAGTCTATAATTAAATTAATTTTTGTTTATATCTTGTTAATAAGGGGATTATTAACAAAATATAAACCAAAAGATAAATAAAATATCCTTAAATTTCTAGGCTAAGAACACCATATAAAGGCCCTTTGAGCTATTTACAAAGGCATCTTGAATGCGTTTGAATTCATTCAAGCCATTGAGCTTAGATATTTGAGAAGATTTATATAAACTTTGTGAATTATTGTGAAGACCTTGAAAGGGCATTCAAGGAAAGGAGGAGCTTATTATTATTATTTCTCATTTTAAATGCTTGTGTAAGATTATTGTTATTGTGAGGCCAAATGAGCCTGATTTCATTTGTAACGACACTGTTATCGATGGATCATATATTCAGTTATAATGAAATATTATTGAAGAGCTGTCAGATCCATTGTAATTGTCATTGTAAGGACGCAATTGACTGAGACACCCGTGTATCCAAGTGAGTCACTTGTTGAACTAACTGAGCACATATTTTCGTCATCCCATAGGATTTTTTTCATTCATGCAGAGGGTTGTAACACGAAGCCATGATGACATCAAGAATAATAGAAAAAAATATAGAGTCGAGTAACTGAGTAGCCAATGCTTGTTTCTAGTAGTTAGTATTATGAGTTATAAGCCAAATCCAAAGCTAGTAGTCCAAGCCAGTGCTAGGAGCTAATAGCCAGAGATAGGTCGTCCGACACTGCAGACTGTTGGAACATAATGATTAAGTGGTCTGACTAACCCTTAATGTATATGGGTCCATCACTAATATATATGTTAATATTTAATAATATGAAATATTTATATTTCTATTATTAAATATTCTAACCTAGGTATATACTTTAGGTTAAATATTTAATATCATGAAATGATTATATTTCTAATATTAAATATTATAAACCTAGGTGTATGTGCCAACCATTTTAGGTTAAAAAGTGGTTCGGGAGACATACCCGATCACCTTATATAAAAAGGACTTTAGGTCCTCATTTGATACATTCGGGAAATATATCAAAGGTGTGCAAATCAAGTGATTTGGTTTTACCCTTGGTAAATAGGGTTTCAAAGGATGAGGTGATCTTACTGGATGTAAAATAAGTTCTCTGAAGTAAAATATTATTTTCAAAGTAGTTTTTACCCTATTGAGGTTTTTCACAATAAATATTGTGTCACATGTGTTATTTATTTCTTGTAAGTATTTCTTTATTTACTTATGTTATGATGTAATCTTTATTTAAATATTTATTGTAACACTATGTAATATGTAAGTTGATTAAATCCGTATTTATTAGAATCCTCAAATTCTAACATGATAACAGAGCCAGATAAATTAAATAAATTAAGATCAAATGTTGTGTATTTTATTTATTTAATTTGTACGAGTTTTTTCAACCAACCCGAAAGGGTATTTAAAAGTATCGGTCCCCCTTTTTTTTTTCCAATTTATTTTGGTATTATATTTGTGTAATTAAACTCTCGGTAAATTTTTTAGGGTTTTTCAATTTTAAATCCCTATTTTTTTGGGGGGGGAGATGTAATATGATATGATTCTTACTTTCATTTACATTTTGTAAATTATATGGAATTTATGTTTGTTTGAAGATTGATGTGTGCACAGGTGAAAGGGGCTTCAAATATTTATCTGCGTGAAAATCACATACAAAAAAAGAAAGGATTTATTACTATATGAAATAATTTTCATGTTTTTTATAATTTAAAATGTTTGCATGTTAAATATTTCTGAAGGTAAATTCATACCCGTATTCTTTGGTCCCCTATAAAAGGATTCAATTTAAAAAACTATAGTTTATAGTTAATCTATAACTATATCCTATATAATTTAAAAACTGTATTATTATTTTTAAATAAAAATATATATAATATACAATAAGCTTTATATAATTATTTATATAAACATCATATTAAAATTTATATAGTTTTGGAAAAAAACATCATATTAAAAACCTTTAACCATATTAAAATTACATGGGATTGAGGGAAGAGTCAACAGAGCATATTTTAAGTCTAAGTTTAAATCATATTTAAAATCAACTTATAAATCTAGGCATATATAGTTTAAAAAATAAGAAACAAACCTAAGTTTGAATCATATTTTATATACATGGTTAGTTTAAACCGCTTAAACTATAAATTTTATTAGATTTGGTCTTTAAAAAAAAATCTAAGTGCTTACTATTTTTTAGTAAAGGGACTCGTGTTTTTTTCTCGACCATGAAGGGATTACTTTTAAAATCTTAATACTTATTAAATAAAACCTAACATGTGTCCTTAACCATTTATATTATTCATGTAAGGGGGCGGCCCCATTCATTTATATCTTATAATTTATAAAAACTATATAAATAAACTTATTTAATAGTTTTCTTTTATATAAAAGTGGGAGTGGAGAATAAAATGGGATAATAGGTATAAATGTGGAATTCTCGGGTATAAATGATGAATTAAAAAAAAGAGTTAATTTATTAGTGGCCCACGTGAAGTGTGATAAATATTTATTAAAATATTTGTAGTTATAGCTACATAAAAGTTTTAAAGTTTTTAGCTTACACATGGTAATTTTTTTTAACCTGGTCTATGTCCTTTAAACCCCTTTAATAAGGGTTATGCGTTTTTTTTATAAAAACAATATATTATATTTTATAATTTTTATGAACTATATGTTATTTTTTATTTATATTCTATATAATATATACCTCTTTTTTTTTAAAAAAAAAATGTATATATTTTTACATTATAAATTATAATAGGTTATTATAATGTGTTAAAATATAACCTCCATAATATTATACAGAAGAAGAAATTTTAGAATTTCACATTCTAGAAATACACAGCAAATTTTGGCTTTATTAAATTTGATGGTCAAATGACTGTCACGGTAGACCAAACATAAGACAATATGATGGTTATTTAGACATCAAATTTAAGCTCGTAGGTTCCAAGAAACTTTCATTGTGTTAAAATTGATGGTCAAATGACCCTCACGACAGACCAAAAAATAAGCCATTATGACGGTCATTTAGACGTCAAATTTAAGCTGGCAGAATTGTTGTCTACATTAATTTTTTCAGAAATTTGAAGTTATGCGTTCTTAGGGGTCTCTTCTTCACTTCTCTATGGTCGGAAATATTTTTTATATAGATCTAGGGTATAATACAGATCTCTTTATATTGCGAGTTATTATTTTGATCATGAGAGGTTAATTAGTATGCATTGTAATGACAGAATTAGTTATGATCAAATAGTTTCTTTAGATCTATAAAATTTAGATATGATTCTATTAAAATTGTTATTTTTATTATCGATAAATATGTATTTAACTCTATGGTACATTGTATATTATAATGGGGTGTGTTTTACAAGTTTAATAAAACAATGACATCCAACTATTTCTGTCTTGACAAAAACTAAATCTTGGATGAAACCAACAACATTTGGGTCAAAACAAAATTTATATCGAAAAAACACTGGATGATTGTTTCTAGATCTGAGATTGCTCCCACCGGTTGTCAAGCAACTATAGATAACATGAATACATTCTTGCAACAAATGTAGGAGGCTCTTTCTATGATTCTACGCAATGTGAATAATGAGTACCTTCTACACATTGGTAATATCAAACATCTGAAAGATGTATGAACACAACTAAAATCCATGCATGAAGAATAATTGGTATATCAATGATAGTAATAAGAGTAAAATAGCAAAAGGAATTCAAATAAATGTTTTGTATATTTTTGATGATTTCTCTTCTGTATCTTGTTTTATATCTCAAAGTTTGAATAATTCAAAACTATGGCCTGAAAGGTTAGGACATGTTAATTATCGAAGCTTATATGAATTGTACAGATATAATTTAGTGAAAATTTTACATGTTTTGTTTTCTTCTCTTGAAGTTACTTCATTAAATGCTTCTAAATGATGGTTTTGATTCTGATTTAGTAAATGGTCATGATGATGTTTTGATGCTATAGATGTTTCTAAACTCTTATCTTCCTAGATAAGAAATTAAATTGGGCTCAATCTATGTTAGAAAGTTCAAATCCTATTAACCTTAGGAAAATAACCAGAAGCCATCATATGTACCAAGTATTAATTACCTTGTATGAACTTGAGCCGTGAAGTATTATAGGGTCTAGGTGGATATACAAAGTAAATATAATGCTGATGGTAGTATTAACAAACATAAAGCTAGACTTGTTGCTAGAGGTTTCACTCAGAAACTTGGTATTGATTATGTTGTGACATTTCTTGTAGCTAAAATAAGTACTGTTAGGGCCTTATTTGTAATTATCGCTCAATTTAGGTGGGAAATCCACCAAATGGATAAGGAAAATATTTTTTGGAATTACAATTTAAAAGAAGAACTTTACATGTTTCAACCTAAAGGGTTTGAAGAAACTGGTAAAGAAAACTATGATTGTAAGTTGAGAAATCCTTGTATGATTTAAAACAAGCTCATAGAGCTTGGTATGTGAAAATTGGTTCCTTATTTAAACTGTTAGGTTTTGTTAATTGTTCTTCTAACAATGATATATTCATTAAGAAATAAGGCTCACATATTATCATTATAAGTATATATGTTGATGATTTTCTTATGTTTGGTGACAATTATGATTTAATTAATAGGATTAAAGAGAAATTGAAGTAGTAATTTGAAATGAATGAGTTAGGTCTCTCACATCATGTTATTTGTATGAATGTATTTCATTCTATTGTTATTTTTCAAAACACAATATGCAACCATTTTATCGGAAAAGTTTCGTATGATTGATTGTAAACCATTTTCTACTTCAATGGAAGTTGGAATAAATATTGATCATAAATCTGCATATGAAAAAGGTTGATCATATTTTATATAAATTGTTAGTTGATAGTTTGATTTATCTAACTATAACTAGATCAAATATTTCCTATACATTAGGAATTACTTCAAGGTTTATGTATTTATGCAAGAACCTTTTTTAGAGATCATTAGAATCTTGCAAAAAGAATTTTTAGATATTTGAAAGGAACAATCAATTATGGGTTGCATTATAATAAGAACAAAAATGCTATCTTATATGGATTTTTTGATTTTAACCATACCGATGTTATGTTATGAAATATACTGGATGTGTTCAAGTTTTTTGGTGTAGGAATCATTACTTGGAACAAAAAATACAATCAACAGTCTCCATTTTTTCTACCAAGACAAAGAAGTACAATGGAAGAAGTAAAGAAGCCATGTGGCTGCAATGCCTATTGGTAGAGATAGACATGTAAGCTAAATAAATTATTTCTCTTCTATGTGGTTGTCATAGTTGTATTACTCTTGATTAAGAATCCAGTTCAACATTAGAGGATGAAGAATATTAAGATACATATACGGTTCACCCGTGAGAAGGTGTAAAGTGATGAGATAAATTTCAAGTTCATGTTGACTGAAGAGCATGTTGCTGACATCTTCACAAAGTCCTTGAGTGTTGCAAAGTTTTGTCACTTTCATGAAAATCTTAGACTGTCGGAGTTGCCATTGAGGGGGAGTGTGCATGACAATGTCACCTCCTAATGGATCTTAGTTTTTGTAAAAATACCTTCGGGCATATGTAAAAGACCTTCGGGCAAGTGTAAAAAAAGATCTTCAGGCAAGTGTAAAATACCTTCGGGCATGTATACCTCCTCGACTTCTTTTTAGAAAGAAGTGTAGAAAGATCTTAAAGGCGGTCTTCAATAAACTCTTTAGTGCTATTGAGTTTACTGGTAAACATCCAGTACAAGTATATTGTTAAGGAGGTCCTTGGTTGTAAAAGGATCATATATGCTTGGGTTCAATAACCTTTTATGAGAACCTGTGAGAACATATAAAACTCACAAATCATACTTAGCCACTGATCATGGGATGATCTTTGGGATTCCAAATCCTTTTGTATCAAAAGGTGATTTGAGTATGATGAAGGTGTTATAATTCCTTCAACTGATATGCTAGCCTAAAACCTTTATGGTTTAAGGATTATAAATCCTGTTGTGTACCATGGGTAGGTAATCTATTGGCATATGTTATGTTATCCCACTTAATATTAAGGGGGAGTGTTGGAACATAATGATTAAGTGGTCTGACCAACCCTTAATGTATAGGTCCATCACTAATATATAGGTTAATATTTAATAATATGAAATATTTATATTTCTATTATTAAATATGCTAACCTAGGTATATACTTTAGGTTAAATATTTAATATCATGAAATGATTATATTTATAATATTAAATATTATAAACCTAGGTGTATGTGTCAACCATTTTAGATTGAAAATGTGGGTCGAGAGACATACCCGATCACCTTATATAAAAAGGACTTTAGGTCCTCATTTGATACATTTGGAAAATATATCAAAGGTGTGTAAATCAAGTGATTTGGTTTTACCCTTGGTAAATAGGGTTTCAAAGGAGGAGGTGATCTTACTGGATGTAAAATAAGTTCTTTGAAGTAAAATATTATTTTTAAAGTGGTTTTTACCTTATTGAGGTTTTCCACTATAAATATTGTGCCACCTGTGTTATTTATTTCATGTAAGTATTTCTTTATTTACTTATGTTATGATGTAATATTTATTTAAATATTTATTGTAACATTATGTAATATGTATGTTGATTAAATCCGTATTTATTAGAATCCTCAAATTTTAACACAGACCATAGTGGATTGATATAAGATTTGTTTTCTACATTATATATATATATATATATATTTGTTATTGAACGGACCCAAAAACATATCCCAAATCGAGTGAACTCCATTATCACCCTAATGTTCATTAATGCCATGATTTAATGGTTTGTTTTCTGTTGTGTTTTGAAACTTATTGCCACTAATTTTAAGAGGAAATCACACTAAATCGGAAAAATTAAAGTATATATGGAAACGAGAAAAATTGAGTTAGTTTTCAAAACACCCTATTTTCAGATCAGGTTGTATCAGAGTAGGAGCTCTAAGTGTTAGAAATTTATACTTGATATTTTCCATTGGTTCAGTGTAGTTACAAGTTGCAATATGAATCATGGGTAAAGCTCTAGAGAAGGAAATGATGGATGAGATTGACCATGGACTTTTAAATTCAGAAGGAGAATTATGAACTTAGAAGATGACAATCTCTTGAAAAGGAGAATCAGTAGCTCCAAGGGAGGTTGAAAAACTATGGATAATTTCTCATTGGTGTCATAAAATCCTTGAAAGTTGAGTTGTAAGCAAAGGATGAGATCTTGGCAAAATTATAGATTGGTGGAAGAGTAGAGAAGAAATATGGATCTACCAGTCAATATAGACTACCCTCTACCACAAGTGCAAAATCATAGGTATGCATTGTAAGTGATTCACAAGTTTACCTTTCTTCTCATCATAAATTAGATCTTGATTTTGGTAAATATGATAAGCATACTAAGGTTATTGGCTCGAAGTTGTTTTCCAAGATTGGGCTATGATGGAAAGGGCCTTGGCATAAGTGGTTAGGGAATAATTAATCCCATACATATTGAGGATAGGCCTCAATATATAGGATTGGGATATAATGGTGGTCAGAGAAAAGTTAGAGTATGCTCTAAAATTACTGAGGAAATATGTGCTTTAGGTATGCCACGAAAATAGGTCGCTCATAATGATCGTTAGAGTATTTTTAGGTTAAAAGTAAAAAAGGAACAACCTTCTAATCACGAGAAAAATATTAAGAGGAAATGAAGTCCATCTCCAAATAAAGGTGGAATTATAAAAAGAGAAGGTAAAATATTTTATCCTCATCATGCTTGTAGTAATGTTAGTCCTAGAAATGGATGCCATAAGTATTCCAACATTCACTTTGATGGTCATGATATACATAGTTTGTGGTATTCATTTTTGTGCACTTTTTGTGGATTGTCTAACCACTGTGTAGCCATGTGTTAGAAGAGGAAATATTTTATCATAAATATTTCTAAACAATATTCTCCAAGGTAGAGTCTAGAAAAGGAGAAGAAGGGCTTGTTGTATAATAAACATGACACAATATTTTACACTCATTGCAGTATGAGTGGTCACGGGGTTGATAGTTATTGGAAACTTTATTTACAACTTTTTCCAAGATATGAAAAGGGAATTGTTAGAACCTCTACAAAGTAGGAGGTGAGAGATTAAAGCGTTAGTTATACATCAATATTCCAAAAGATAACCTACGAAGGAGCCCAAATTTCCTTTACAGAACTAAGGAAGAAATACAAGGAGGACCATCCATTAGAATGAGTTGGTAAGAAGTTTTTTAGTTTCATGAATAATATTATAACATAACTATGATTAACATGCTTGTACTATATAAACTAAAATTAGCTCACACTCCCCTTTGGTCCCTCGACGAATAAGCACCCTTGATCACATTCACCTAGCCATGACCCACTTTACCCCACTAATATTAATTTAATTAAATTAATTCATTATCCTCACCATATTTATTATATAAATATATTAATTTAAATAATATCCACCCATATACCTCATCAAGCCAACTCAACCTAAGACCTATTCTTAATAAGTTGCCATAACTAACTAAGACTTACCCAAACCCTAAAAATCAATGCCTATATTCTCTTTAACCATATTCCCGCATGCTTACAAGAAGCTTCCAGTCTAATATGTGGGTAAACAACATGAGATTTGAGAAAATCAAGGGGATCTTCCTAGTTTAGTAAACCTAGAAAATCCCAGTTTGACCAATGCCGGTTACCCCTAACTATTTTTGGTTACGCTGGAACCACCGTCAGCTACCCTTTTAACCCTCAAAACAACCTTATTTTGGAGGTTGGAAAAGATTGGAAAAATTTGGCGAAACATTGAGATCTTCTTGAGAGATATCACATCTTCTGAGATCGAATTCTAGCAAGAGCACGTGTGCAAGGAAAGAGATCAAGAATTTTCCCCTGCACAACCACTCCAGCAATGATATGATCTAACCAAGCAAAGAGGAATGCACATGCAGCCCATGCAGAAGCTCTCCTACGATTGGTGATCACTTGTAGCCTTCAACCTATTACCAGCACCCCCATCCCTCACTCACAGGTGTCCAGGACCAGAATCCAAGTAAGTAAAACATTATACTTCTCTGGTTCACTTCATTTTGTAATTATATTATCACCTATTGTTCACCTAGCCACCCATTGACCTCCTTTAACATTCCCCCTCCATATACCCATTAAAATCTACCAAATCCCTCCCAAATCACCCAATACCTCATCCCGACCAACTAAAATCCTTTGTTGAATCGTAAAGGAGACCCAAAATCCATTCTATGGCATTCCTAGAACTCCACAGTAACCGACACCGGTTATATCTAACCGTCGTCGGTCACCTTGAACTAACATCGGTTACTATATTTGCCCATACAACTTAGAAAAATGACCTACCCACCTAATTCTGCCTCACCCTCATTCACCTGTGATCTACCTGAGACTTTTGTCAGACCTACAGAGACCTAGAACCAATTATTTGACCTTCGGATCCTATTCTAACCTAGCCTATTAGATTAGATCTTTCTTATTGTGTTTTAAGTGAGATACCTAAATCATTTCAAATTACAATAGGATCTACTTTATTTCCTGCATTAAATTGTTTAAAATAGTGGACTAACATCCATCTAGGAAGTATCACACTTTCCAGATCTAGCACACGCTAGGCAGTTCACTGCACATATTTTTTAACTCTTTCTAGTGGTCTTACTTTTCATTACATGTAGTTCCTCCTAGCCAAAAGGAAGCTCTCACATTCAGCTATGGATTTAGAAGTCGTATGCGCGCAACAATTCATCAACCAACATTAAAATAGGTATTCCTCCTATGCCTGTTACCCTATCTGTTTCATCAATACTTCAAAGAAACGTATAAGAATCAGGTGAAACATTTTGGAACACCCGGTGGGACCCATCCGGGGTTCCTTGCGTTTCATTCATTCCTAGGAAAAGTTGTGTGTTTGTTTCCCTTCTGAAAAGCATACACACTAATTTTCTTCCTTGTTAACCCACCTTTTCTTTCTATTTTCTCTAAAGGAAACCTTTCTTTTAGTGTAATTAAAAAGAACCATTGTCATGTTTTCTGCATTATAGTGAAAGATCATCGCTCTTCCTCTTCATCTTATTGTGTCATCAAACTTCACAATTCGATTTGGGCTTAAAAATAAGTGCATTCCATTCTAATTTATCGCATTAGCTCACATTAATTGTGGGCAACCTATACGCTAGAAGTCATTACCAGCTGATGGTTGAAAAACGAACCGTAGAGAGCACTTTCTTTCTCTTTATTTCTCTCTGAGTCTTACCAAACCTCAAAAAAATTGAAAATACACACATTCTTAAACAACATCTCACCTAGAAGAAGCTGTAGGTGATCACACAATCACAACATAGTGGGCACCCAGCTATCTACTCTGTCGAGTCATACTTCAGAGTGAGGCCCGCCCCCACCATAACATACCTGAAACCTCACCTTTTAGATCTCCTTCTTTGTAGGAAGCCATCCTCACCAAAAAACTCTATTTCACAATTCATGCAAGAGTCCCTAAATTATAAGCTAAACAAACATAATAGAAAAGGCACTCCTAGGATCACATTTTTCTTAGTGTTTATGCTTGGCTTGCGTTTTGAGGTGAGCGATCACGTTCTTCATTTTTCTTGTTCATCCTTGCACTCTCCTGATCACAGCTGGTGTATTTTGGCTTCACATGAGTGTGCATGGGCCATATCATCATCATCCTTAGAATTATGGGTCTGATTCTACATCAAATTTTAATTCACAACCACTATTTTGTCATCATTGTTTCAATTTTACAATGACCGGTGTCAGTCCAACGAGCATTGTCAGTTACCCTCTGACCGTCGTCAGTTATACCCAATCGACGTCAGTTCCAGGTCCTTTTGTTAACCTACCCAAAAGGACATTTTATTTATCTTCTTCCACTTTTCAAAGTCTCTATCACTGCCATCATTTCCATTGACATTGTAAAACTTATCAGATTTGGCATACCTGTCAGATTTGACCTCCCACCTTGTTTTTCACTCACTATCCATTTTCTACAGTGACCGACATTGGTTACCCCTGACCGGCGTTGGTTTTACCTAATCGGCATCAGTTAGCCTGTTTCACTTTCTAACCTACATTTGGCACCGAATACACTTTTTACCATCAGATTCACCTGTTCCTGCTATTTTTCTGTGTCATTTACAGAGAAACAACCTTACCTGATCAATACTGGTTCACATGGTGCTGACTCGGAAACAAGCAAGCGCACTCATATTTCACACTAGTTGTCAACCACTCCCCCTAGTCCTTCACCACCTTCCATTTTATCACCAGCCATGGATCCCATCCAACCTATCACTATCACTTCTGGAGATGAGGAGTTTGCACGACTCCTTGACCAAAACCTTTCTGCTTTGCAGTTTTAGCTTTCCCATTCGTCCACTCGAGATTCCTCGGGTCAGTTGATTTACGGTATGCATGTATCTATCCCCTTGACTCTCGTTCCCACTACTACATCAGCCCCATCTAGCTCTATGCTATCTGTATCTACTTTACCCCAAGTCATCTCGCAACTAGGTCCTATGCCTGCTATGCCTGCCGTGTCTACCACCTCCGTGGCACCCGCCACATCCACAAACCCTCGACAACTACCCAAAAAATAACCTCATCCACCCCTAATGTCTCACACATACCCATAGCTACATTACCACCTCTGGTGTTGGTGACCCCTACCCCATTTCAGAACATGGTCCTTTGCATTCCATAATCGTTAGCCCCCATTGCCACTAGGATTACCACAACCCTTCCACCTCCATATACATACTATCAGCAGCCTCCCATTTCATCCATTATTCACTCTGGGTATGTACCTCCTATTTCACTGCCTTCTTCCCAATCAACCTACATGGCAACACAATACACTGGAGTGCCACCCTTGTTATATGCCCAAAACCAACCCTCTCACGCTACAGGAGGCATCCAATCATTGCAACCTACCAATGACCTAATCAAATTGATGTTGGAAAAGATGCAGACATTGGAGGAGTCAGTTTCTGGCTCCTGCAACACTCTCACCTACGACGAGATTTTCAACGAGCCCATCCACCCATCTATTCCTATTCGCCCATACCCCATGCCGTGCATTGGGAAATGCCTAAATTCAATCGTTTCAATAGAAAAGAAGACCCATAACAACATTTGCGGTCATCCAAACATGGGTGTTATCTGATTACTCATGATGATGCCTTACTCTTGAGTACCTTTCCCATGTCCCTCACTGGACCTGCATTAGATTGGTATAGTGGGTTACCTAGACACTCTATATTCTCATTCAATCAGGTAGCCCAAGCCTTCTTGGATCATTTCTCTATCAATATCATCAAGAAGGTTACCATGACTGACCTATACTCCATGCGTCGGTATGAGGATGAATCTATTGTAGATTTTGTCGCTCGCTGGCGTACCTTGATCAATCAAATCACCTTATAACTGCCACAAACAGAACTCATCGAGCTCTTCACACGAGCTTATGCTAGACATATCTCACCAACCTTGCAGGTCCAAACCTTCCAAACATTCGATGAAGCATTCACCATGGCACGAAAGTTAGAGATTCGGGCCATCGAAGAGAATAAAATCCAATTACGCAATAATAATTTGACATTCAAGTCGAATAATACCTCTTCTTCTTCCAAACCACAAAACAATTATTCAAAGGCTAAGGGCACCAATAATGCTGTGGTACTCAAGGCTGGCCCAACTCATCTATCAAATCAGGCTACCCCCCATCTAATCTCTCACCCGTCCAGAATTTTCAATTCAGACGAGAGCAACAGAAATACACCGTAATTGGGGAACCTTACTCTTATGTCTTATAAAATCTTATCAAAGACAGAGCCATCACTCTTCCACCCATAAAACCACACACTAGTTTTAACCCTGCTTGCCCCATGCCTACATGGTATAAGGAACATTACTTCTGTAACTATCATCAAGTAAAGGGTCATAGTGACGGAAACTGCATCACTTTCAAAAATATTATCCAAGAAATGATCAAGAAAGGTGAGTTAACCATGGATAATCCTAATACACCTACCAACCAAAACCTACACATCTTCAAGAAACTATTTCCCAACCATGCTCCTTTGTCTGATCAAACCGGTGAGACCTCAACTCATGATACCGATACCCATGAGGTTCACACTATTTTTAATGATGCACCTGTCTCCTCCCAAATACCCCATATTCCTTTCATAGAGGAGATTCTAGCCCGAAGTCCTCCTTTTGCATCAGAACCAATCTCCCTTGTTCTTTCACCAACAGAGGAACACCTTTCATCTCCTTCATTACCTACAGAGGAGTCTTCCACTAACATCGAAACCATTTCACCTTTGGCTTCTCCACTTAGAGAACTGATACCCACAGTACCTCCTCCACCCATAGAGGAGCACCCATTACCTCCTCTACCCATAGAAGAGCACCTATCTATTCCTCCACCTACAGAGGAGAACCCATCATCTCCTCCACCCATCACAGAACCAGTTGAGATACCTTTGCCTCTTGGTGATTATTTGATCTGAAAATCAAATTTAACTAGCAATTGTGCACACACATTTCTTTGCTTTGTATTGATTTTCGATGTAAAAATTGAGCATTATATCCTTTTGTATTTTTAATAAAAGAATTAAAACTGAAAGTACTGTGTAAAAACAGAAGATAAAGAGATGAATCACCAGCAATTTGACACAAGAATTGATAACGGAGTTCGGCACTTGTGGCCTACGTCTCCGGGTCCGGTTGAATGGGACCGATCTATTAAAATATTGAAAATAAATCTTTAAAATATTTCTACAAGAATCTGATCTTCTCATCATGTTCCTCT